>CM061752.1:175278795-175964456 GCA_030979885.1 Lolium multiflorum
ATTAAAACTTCTTGAAGGTGGTATTATATGTCTATTAATGACTAGTAGATGGGTGATCACAATGCATTGTGTTCCTAAAGGAAGAATAAACTGGTATTGCCCTAATGATAATGATGAGCTCATCCCTCAAAGAGTAGTTGTAGGGTATAGAATGTGCATTGATTATAAAGTTAATAAAGTTACTAAGAAAGATCATTACCCTTTACCTTTTATTGATCAAATGTTGGAAAGGTTGTCTAAAAATACTCATTTCTGTTTTCTTGATGGATATTCTGGGTTTTCACAAATTGCTGTTAGAGCTAAAGATCAGGAGAAAACCACTTTCACTTGTCCCTATGGAACTTATGCTTATAGGCGTATGCCTTTTGGTTTATGTAATTCTCCTGCTACTTTTCAAAGATGCATATCTGCTATTTTTTTTTGTGAGAAGATTGTAGAGGTATTCATGGATGATTTTTCTGTCTATGGGAATTCTTTTGATAATTGCTTGTGGAACCTTGATAGAGTTTTGCAGAGATGTGAAGAAACTAACCTTGTCCTTAATTGGGAGAAATACCACTTTATGGTTAATGAAGGAATTGTATTGGGACATAAAATTTCGAGAGAGGTATTGAAGTTGATAGAGCTAAAGTTGAAGCAATTGAGAAGATGCCTATCCTAGGGATGTTAAAGGTATTCGTAGTGTTCTTGGTCATGCTGGATTTTATAGGAGTTCTCCAAGATTTCAAAGCCTCTTACTAATCTTCTTCAAAAAGATGTACCTTTTGTTTTTGATGATGATTGTAAGGAAGCTTTTGAAACTCTAAAGAAAGCCTTAACAACTGCTCCTGTAGTTGAACCTCCTGATTGAATTTGCCTTTTGAAATTATGTGTGATGCTAGTGATTTTGCTGTAGGCGCTGTTCTTGGACAGCGAGTAAACAAAAAATTGAATGTTATTCATTATGCTAGTAAAACTCTTGATGCTGCTCAAAGAAATTATACAACTGAAAAAGAATTGTTAGCTGTAGTCTTTGCTTGTGATAAGTTTAGACCTTATATTGTTGATTCAAAAGTTACAATTCATACTGATCATGCTGCAATTAGGTACCTTATGGAAAAGAAAGATGCTAAGCCAAGGCTTATTAGATGGATGCTTCTTTTGCAAGAATTTGATTTACATATTATAGATAGGAAGGGATGTGCTGATAATCCTGTTGCTGATAATTTATCTAGATTGGAAAATATTGCTTATGATCCTGTTCCTATTAATGATAGTTTTCCCAAATGAACAATTGGCTATAATAAAGGTGAGCTCGCGAGATAGTCCTTGGTATGCTGATTATGCTAACTTTATTGTTTCGAAGTACTTGCCTCCAACCTTTTCAGTTCAGCAAAGAGGAAATTCTTTTATGACTTGAGGCATTATTTTTGGGATGACCCACACC
Organism: Lolium multiflorum; assembly: GCA_030979885.1. Classification (NCBI taxonomy): domain Eukaryota; kingdom Viridiplantae; phylum Streptophyta; class Magnoliopsida; order Poales; family Poaceae; genus Lolium; species Lolium multiflorum. Next base: position 175,280,222 of record CM061752.1, read on the forward strand.
TATATAAAGAAGGAGTGGATGGTATTATGCGAAGATGTGTTCCCGAATATGAATAACAAGAGATATTGAGTAAGTGTCATGGTAGTGTTTATGGAGGACATCACGTCGGAGATAGAACCGCAAGGTTCTACAATCAGGTTTCTATTGGCCAACTCTCTTTAAAGATGCAAGATATTTTATCTTGTGATGAATGTCAAAGGGTTGGTAATATCTCGAGGCCTTATTAAATGCCTATAGATTATACTCTTGTTATTAGACCATTCGATTGTTGGGATTTGACTCCTTAGGTCCTTTCCTTCTTGATAACACTCATATACTCGTCGCTATTGATTATGTTACTAAATGGGTGAAGCCATACCACAAAAATGTGATGGTGGAACCTCACAAGATACTTTAGATATTATTTTCCTAGATTTGGAGGTTCTGTGAATATCTTATGGTAGTGGGTTCTGTTTTATTTATGTTGGTTTCTGAAAGCTCTTTGCTAAATATGGTATTAATCATAGAATTGCTTCAGCTTATCATCCTCAAACTAGTGGGAAGAGAGTAAATTATAAATTGAGAAGATTAATCTATCTTTTAAAAATAACAATAAATCTAAATTGGGCTAGTAAATTGGAAGGCTTAACATGGGCTTATAGAGCCCACTTATAAAATCCTATGGGTACGTCTCCTTATAAATGGTTTATGGAAACTTGTCATTTACCTTTTAGAACTGAAACCCTGAGCTTATTGGTGCAGAAATGGTCAGTCCTAACACAGGTGAAGATGCTAAATTGAGATTCTCTAGATGAATGAAGTAGAGCTTACGAAAATGCTAAACTTTTTAAGGAGAAAGTTAAGAAATGGCATGATAGGAAGGATCATCAAAAGAGAATTTAATGTTGGGGACAAAGTCCTATTGTATCGGTCTCGTCTGATTTTCTGGAAATTATATAAAAAATGGAAGGACCATATATCATTGTCGAGGAGGTGTATCGTTCAGGGGCAATAAAAATTGGTTCTCTGAAAGGTGATGCCACACAAGTGGTGAATGGACAAAGACTCAAGCATTATATTTTGGAGACTATAATGAGATGTTGATGTTATTAGAGTGGTGACTGGAGCTTTCCTTCAAAGGGCAATTGATTAGGAGTTCTAGTTTCAAATGGTAACAGTTACGTAATAAAAAGTCACGTTTAACTTTCTAGATAATGTTTCATACTTTTGGAAAATATGAAAAATTACGAGGATGGCTGGAGTGGAGAGCATGAGGGCGTGCTCCATAGGCCCGGCGCAGGCCCTACCCCGGCAGCAGCCTATCAGGGCAGCCCTGAGTGATCTCTCAACTGCAGTTGGAGCACAGAGTACTTTCCTTTGGTCGATTTTTGCTATGTAATCCCTGGGACTACAGGAGGTCGTCTCTTGGTCTCGTCGTGTTTGTTTAGAGACTGTTTTACTTGGGATCTGTTTGATCTCGACTGTATGATCTCTAACAACAAGAGGGCAAGGGGCACCTGGGAAGATGTTCAAGGCCCCAAGGTTCAAGGAAAGTCTGACGAAGGTCAGAGAAGTGAAGAGGGAATACCCCGTGTCAAGTACGCGAACGCATCGAGGTGGTGGAAAATCCTTATCAACCCCAAAGCAGGTGTGCAGGGGAAAGGTTCACGTGCGGCCCCACAGCCTCCAAGGACATCTCTCTGAGCATTGTGACCCCCTTCCACCTCCTAATTGTAGTCAAATTAGAAGGATTCACAGACGATGTGCCTAGCAGCAGTTTAGGATATGGATGCAGTTACATGCTGAAGGAAGGATGGGCTTTGTGAAAGGCCCGAAGGTGAGAGCAACTCAGAGGCAGGACTCATTTATGGACCTTACTTCTTAACAGTGGGCCTCAATTAGGAGATGATCACTTGACTCATATCTGAATTGATGAGCTAAAGACTTGTTAAGAAACTTATCAAGAATTCTACATCATCACCACCGCAGGAAGGAGTAATTCATCATGATGACAGCATCCCTCGGTTTGTTCCAAGCTTGAAGTCTTGCTTATTCTCCATCATCACTATCTTTTTACCTTTTTCTATCAAATGATGTCATATCATGAGTAGAGAGATTTATCATATAAGATGGGCTGCAGTGTGGAAATATCTCTGCACCCAGTTGGTTATCTATGTATCCATTGGTGTGAGTTATCGTTATATATTAATGAGAAGTTTTATCATTTACATATTGCACACCTTATTTTAGTTTACAATCTCTATTATATGATTGATCTTGTTATTAGTATTGGTATCACTTTGGGAGCATTGAGTAAATCTATTTGGTTTTGGCAAATTGGTCAATAGCAACAACACTTTGAGGTTTAAGTAGAAAAGAGAAATACATGTAGATATGTTGTTTCATTATCTTTCTTTCTTGTTAGCTCATAGCTTATTATTCTAAAGTTAAATTGTTGTGCTTACAAAGATGCATGGTGTTTCTATCACATGTGTATTTGTTTGTTCCCTCAACTCTTATCTTGCTAATCAACCTTGCAGCCAAAGACCTGTCTTGAGAAGAGACCTTCTCGTGCCTTAAGCCTTAACCCAAACCCTATGCCATCAGTGTGCCCACCATAACTACCTACTATGTGGTATTTCACATTGTTCAAACAATCACTTCATGTGCTACCTTTAAACAATTCAAAAGTTATTACCTCTGATTTGTGTCAATTTTATAGCTCACGAGGAAGTATGTGGTGTTTTATCTTTCAGTCTTGTTGGGCAACTTTCACCAATGGACTAGTGGCTGCATATCCTATAATTTTTGCAAAAGAGGTGACAGCGGGTTCCCAGCCCCAATTAATTAACTTTCCATTATTAACTCTCTTCACATGTTTTACTGATTCGTGATGCAGCAACTAATTTTGCAATGAACCTCCTCCATGGTGAGAAATGTTGGAAGGTACTAGGGGATTGATTAGCCATGGCTTGTGAAAAAGAAAGGTTGGAGGGTGTCATCACTAAATAAACCAAAGTACATGTATGAAGCAAAAGAGAAGAGGGATGATCTACATGTGGTAGATATAACATCCTTCATGGGAGCGCTCTTTAGATCTGATTTGGCAAGGGGGTTGATGCCCACTACCATTAGGTGTTAACAATAAACACCTCTCAAAATTTTACTTTTATACTCTCTATATGATTTCAAAACTTAAAAGCTCTAGCACATGATTTAATCCACCTTCCCTCTGCGAAGGGCCTATCTTTTACTTTTATGTTGAGTGGGTAAACCTATTTCCCTCTATCTTAAGCAAGCAATTGAGTTATTGTGATCAAATATTTATATTGTGATCCTACTTAATCATGCCTTTATTTCTTCCTTGTTTAATTACAAATTTTATGAGAATAGACATAGCTTTGAAAGATCAATGATTATGAGAATTATTTATGATTAGTATACAAGTTTTGCCATATAAGCTTTAATATAAGAGCGCTGCTCGACAGATAAGTACAATCTGTTAATTGTTTGACAGGGAGCAAGGATTTGCCATCCACAAATTATGATTTCCTGCACCTTTATTTGTGATTTCCTTCTACTTGTTTCAAGTTGAATTATATGAGGAAGTTGTTCACTAGAATGTCTTGTGTGAATTAATGTGATGCTTCTTGTCCGTATTTTATTTATCAACTCTTCACTCCATAAACATGTGGTCTTGTTTTTCGAGCTCAGTTTCGCTTGGGGACAAGCGAGGTCTAAGCTTGGGGGGAGTTGATACGTCCAATTTGCATCGCTATATCATAATTTGCTGTTATTCATTGGTATATTTCATATTTAGAGATGATACTTATGTTATTTCACCTATTTTGCATGTTTCATGATTATTGGAGAATCATTCACCGGAGTCAGGATTCTGCTGGAAAAAGCACCGTCAGAATGCAATATTTCTGGAGATCAGCAATTAATAGGAAATTTGCAAGAAGTTCTTGCTATAAGAAGTGATACGTCTCGAAACCGTATCGATAATTTCTTATGTTCCATACCACATTATTGATGTTATCTACATGTTTTATGCACTTTATGTCATATTCGTGCATTTTTTGGAACTAACCTATTAACAAGATGCCGAAGTGCAGTTCTTTGACTCACTGTTTTTGGTTTTGAAATCCTAGTAAAGGAAATATTCTCGAATTGGGCCAATCCAAAGCCAGGGCCTATTTTCTCGAAGCTGATCGAAGGAGGAGGGCGAAAGAGGGGGCCACGGAGGAAGACACACCATAGGGCGGCCTTCACATGAGCGCGCGGCCCTGTGGTGTGGGAGCCCCGTCTTGCCTCTTGACACCCATATCGCCTATAAAAGTCTCGCGTGGCCAGAGCCCCAGTCTTGAGAGCCACGTCCCCGGAAAGGCCGAGCGCCGCCCGCGCCCAGTCCCATCTGGGGGATCCGGGAGGAGATCGCCTCCGGCACCCTAGGAGAGAGATCATCTCCACAGGAGGACTCTACCTTGCCTTCATGATACTTCTCAGGTCTGATGTAGCAGAGTAGTCTACACGGACTATGGGTCCTGCTTCATTAGCTAGATGGTTGTCTTCCCCGTTGTGCTATCATTGTCGGATCTTGTGCTGCCTACCATGATCAAGATCATCTATATGTAATTCTATATGTTGCGTTTGTTGGGATCCGATGAATAGAGCTTGTTATGTTGATTATCAAAGTTATATCTATGTGTTGTTATGATCTTGCATGCTCTCCGTTATTAGTAGATGCGGCCAAGTTGATGCTAGTAACTCCAAGGAGTATTTATGCTCGATAAGTGGGTTCATGTCTCTGTGAATCTGGAGGAGTGACAAGAACCACTAAGATTACGGATGTGCCTGTTGCCACTAAGGATAAAACATTAGTGCTATCATTCCAAGATGTGATACTTCATAGTTACATTCTGTGCTTATTCACATATGCAATTATGTCACCCAGGCAGTAGCAACTTAATCTTGGAGGGAGTTGGGATGATAACTTTGAAGGTGGACTTTTGACATAGATGCAGTTGGATGACGGTCTATGTACTTTGTCCGTAATGCCCGATTAAATCTCACTATACTCATCATGATATGTATATGCATTATGCTCTCTTTATTTGTCAATTGCCCAAATGTAATTTGTTCACCAACATGCTGTTCGTCTTATGGGAGAGACACCTCTAGTAAAGGACCCCGGTCCAATTCTCTTTACTAAAATACAATCTACTGCAATACTTGTTCTACTGTTTTCTACAAACAATCATCTTCCACACAATACGGGTAATCCTCTTTGTTACACCAAGCCGGTGAGATTGACAACCTCAGCCCCATTTCGGTGGGAGCAAAAATACTTTGGTTAATGTTCGTAGGGTTCTCATGACGCTTAGGAATCAGCAGGTATTCTTTGTGCCCACTACATCTAATAACCATCAACCTTCAACGTGCTTTTTGGCTCCTCCTGGTTCGATTAAACCTTTCTTTCTGAGGGAAAACTTGCCGCTGCACGCATCACACCTTCCTCTTGAGTTCCCAATCGGACGTACCAATACACGCATCCAAGCAGACGCCGTTGCCGGGGAGATCAAGACACGCTGCAAGAGGAGTCTCCACTTCTCAATCTTTTTTTTGTTTTGTCTTGCTTAGTTTTATTTACTACTTTGTTTGCCATAAATCACACACAAAATTAGTTGCTAGTTTTACTTTATTTGCCACTCTATATTTAAAATACAAAAAAAATTTAGTTTACTTGCATTTGTTATCTAGTTTGCTTCATTCTTATTTGCTAAATGGCTAACTGAAAACACTAGTTGTGTGACTTCCACAACCACAAATAATAATGATTTCTTATGCACACCTATTTCTGCTACTACGGCAGAATTCTTTGAAATTAAACACCTTTCTTTGAATCTTGTTATGCGAACTTAATTTTTAAGTGGTAGTTAAATTAGTCTTCTTACCCTCTTAATAATTTTGTTGGTGAAGTAAAATATAAAGATGTAGATGTTGATATTATTTGAAGGAGATATGCCTGAGTAATAATAAAGTGGTTATTATTTATATCTTTTATGTTTATGATAAATGTTTATATATCATGCTAGAATTGTATTAACCGAAACATTAGTACATGTGTGATATGTAGACAAACAAGAAGTCCCTAGTATGCCTCAAACTAGCTTGTTGATTAATGGATGATTAGTTTCATAATCATGAACATTGGATATTATTAATAACAAGGTTATATCATTGTATGAATGATGTAATGGACACACCCAATTAAGCGTAGCATAAGATCTCGTCATTAAGTTATTTGCTATAAAGCTTTCGATACATAGTTACCTAGTCTTATGACCAGCAGCAGGATCATGTAAATCGCCTCTGGGAAAGTACTTTAAATTACAAAACACCGCTGCGTAAATGGGTGGCTATAAAAGTGGGATTAAGTATCTGGAAAGTATGAAGTTGAGGCATATGTGGATCAACGATTGGGATTTGTCCATCCAGGTGACGGATAGATATACTACGGGCCCTCTCGGGGTGGAATATCGTCGATGTCTTGCAAGCATATGAATGAGTTCATAAGAGACCACATACCACGAACGAGTAAAGAGTACTTGTCGGAGACGAGGTTGAACAAGGTATAGAATGATACCGAATGATCAAACCTCGGACAAATAAAATATCGCGACGAGACAAAGGGAATTGGTAATGTATGTGAATGGTTCATTCGATCACTAAAGTCATCGTTGAATATGTAGGAGCCATATGGATCTCCGGATCCCGCTATTGGTTATTGGTCGGAGTAAGTACTCAACCATGTCCGCATAGTTCTCGAACCGTAGGGTGACACACTTAAAGTTGGATGTTGAAATGGTAGTACTTGAATATGGAATGGAGTTGGAATATTTGTTCGGAGTCCCGGATGTGATCCCGGACATCACGAGGAGTTCCGGAATGGTCCGGAGAATAAGATTCATATATAGGATGTCATTTTATGTGAAATAAAATGTCGCGGAAGGTTCTATGGAAGGTTCTAGAAGGTTCTAGAAAAGTCCGGAAGAAACCACCAAGGAAGGTGGAGTCCACATGGGACTCCACCTCCATGGCCGCCCTAGGTGGGGAGGAGTCCCAAGTGGACTCCCCCATAGGGGGCCGGCCACCCCCCACATGGGAGGTGGAAATCCCACCTTTGGGTGGGAGTCCTAGTTGGGCTAGGTTTCCCCCTCTTATGGAAGGTTTTGGTTTCGGGTCTTATTCGAAGACTTGGACACCAACACTTGGGATCCACCTATATAATGAGGGGCCAAGGGAGGGGGCGGCCACCCCAAGGGCCCTTAAGGCTGTGCTTCACACAGCCAGGTGGCGGGCACTTCCCATCTGAGCTAAGCAGGCCTGCCATACATATAGCCCGCGTAGCTTAGCGAAGCTCCGCCGGACTTCTACATCGCCACCCCACGCCGTCGTGTTGTCGGATTCAAGAGGAGCTACTACTTCCGCTGCCCACTGGGAACGGGGAGGTGGACATCGTCTTCATCAACAATAGAGACGTGTGGCTAGGAGTACGGAGGTCTTTGCCGGATCAAGTGGCGTAAGACCCGATCGTGATCAAAGGATCTTCTACGCACAGCGGCAAGTGATAAATCTACCGCAGCAACAAAGAGCCTCATCTTACGGGCTGGAATCTCTTCAAGGGTGAGACTCGATACCCCCTCGTTGCTACCGTCTTCTAGGGTGCATCTTGGCTGGATTGCGTGTTCGTAGTAGGAAATTTTTTGTTTTCTATGCAGCGTTGTCCCTCACAATTAGTACCATAAGGAGGACCGTGTCATGCATAGATGGTTGCGAGTAGAACACAATGGTTTGTGGGCGTTGATGCTCTTGTTATCTTTAGTTTGAGTACTTTGCATCTTTGTGGCATAGTGGGATGAAGCGGCTCGGGCTAACTTTACATGGACCGCGTTCATGAGACTTGTTCCTCATTCGACATGCAACTTGTATTGCATAAGAGGCTTTGCAGTGTCTCTCCTACTATAGTGAAGATTCAATTTACTCTTCTATTGACAACATTAGTATCACCGTTGTGGTTCATGTTCGTAGGTAGATTAGATCTCTCTCGAAAACCCTAAACCCGTAAAATATGCAAACAAAATTAGAGGCGTCTAACTTGTTTTTGCAGGGTTTGGTGATGTGATATGGCCATAATGTGATGATGAATATGTATGAGATGATCATTATTGTATTGTGGCAACCGGCAGGAGCCTTATGGTTGTCTTTAAATTTCATGTTGAGTAGTATTTCAAAGTAGTTGTAATAGTTGCTACATGAGGTGAACAACCATGAAGACGGCGCCATGAACCTTGACGCTACGCCGACGATGATGGAGATCATGCCCGTTGATGATGGAGATCATGTCCGTGCTTTGAAGATGAAGATCGAAGGCACAAAGACTAAAGGGCCATATCATATCACATATGAATTGCATGTGATGTTAATCCTTTATGCATCTTATTTTGCTTAGATCGCGCGGTAGCATTATAAGATGATCCCTCACATTAATATCAAGATAATAAAGTGTTCTCCCCTCGTATGCACCGTTCATTCGTTTCGAAACATCTCGTGATGATCGGATGTGATAGACTCAACGTTCACATACAACGGGTGTAAGCCATGTTGCACACGCGGAATACTTGGGTTTGCTTGACGAGCCTAGCATGTATAGACATGGCCTCGGGACAACGGAAACCGAAAGGTTGAACACGAGTCATATGGATGATATGATCAACATGTTGATGTTCACCATTGAAGCTACATCATCTCACGTGATGATCGGTTTTGGTGTAGTGGATTTGGATCGTGTACCACTTAACAACTATGAGGGATGTTGTATTAAGTGGGAGTTCATTAGTAATTAGATTAAAACATGAACTAATTATCATAAACATAGTCTGAGTAGTATTTTGAATTAATTTTGTAGTATTGGCATCCGTTTTCTACCATGCGCTAGTCTTGTTATTGAGATAGAAATACTGTTAAAATCTGACAAGAAACTTTACGGATTGGTACCGTATTGTTAAAGAATCAAGAATTGATTAAGTCCTATTGCAAACTTTTAGTAAACCTCACATTGTTGATTCAAAGAGCTATGGTTTCAATTAGTACCTAAAGTTATCTTGTCTCCATGAAACTTGAAGTTCAAATCTGTTTGAAAAGTAAGGAGCTGAAAATTTTGTTTTCAGAAATAATCAAGGTATGAGATATATGTGATATCTAAGACCTTATTGCAAGATGATAGAATATAATTTGGTGAGACTACATAAACTCATAAGTTTTATGGGAATGTATGAAGGTTGAAGACGCCAGGCGTCACAATCCTCCAACTATTGGGGCACTAATAATATTCGCATATCCATGAAGTGACCATCCTTAGTATGCACCGTTGCTAAGACTCGTCGTTTCGAAGCATCACGTGATGATCGGGTGTGATAGATTCTACGTGTGCATACAACGGGTGCAAGCTAGATTTGCACATGCAAATACCAAGGTTAAAACTTTACGAGCCTAGCATGTACAGACATGGTCTCGGAAAGTCATCATGATATGATGGATAAAATTATGAGTGAAATTGTTCATCATATTACAAAGTTACTAATAGTGAAATCTGGAACACTTGTCATATGATGATCAACTTCAAAGTAAGAACCTCAAGGTTATTGGTATTTGACCAACAAACCTAGAAGTTAATGATGTTGAAGTGTTTTTCTGAATAATGAGGAAAGCTAAAAGAGAAACTGCAAAAGATATTTTGGCAAAAAGAAAAGAAAAGACTAGAAAGTCTAGCTCAGGTGTATATAAATGATATACATGTTATGGTTGTATTCCTAGTTAAGTCACACTATGAAATTCTTGGGTATTAGTACTATATTGGTTGGTATGAAGTGTCATACAAAACAACGCAATACAAGAATACAATGACTGACAAGGAATATGATAGGAATGCACGTCTGGAACAAAATAAAGTGTTATTATGTTCGTCGTTGGCATTCTATCTAGCCCTTAGAATTTATAATAAAGAACTTAATAATTGTTATTTTGCTCTGGTCAAATGAAAACAATGAGTTGTTCAAATTATGACATTACTCCATGTACGATGGATAAGTTATTATAAATCTTAATGGTGAAACACACATACATAAAACTGACGCTAAAATGCCATAAGGCAAATGATTTGAATTCCACTTATTTGTGGAACCGCCATTTAGGTCATGTTAGAAAGGAACGCATGAAGGAACTCCATGCAAATGGATTTTTGGAGTCATTTGATTTTTGAATCATTTGGCGCTTGCAAATCTTTTCTAAAGAGAATGATTAAAATACCGTTCATAGGCCAAAAGTTGAACGGGCAACTAACTTAGTGGAAAAATACATGATGATGTATGTGGTTCACTGGGCATAGTTGTGTGCGGGAGATTCTTCTACTTCATGAAAACTTTCAACAATGAATTGAGTATATATATATGGATATATTCGATAAGGAAGAAGTTTGAAACATTTGAATGGATTCAAATAAATTTCAACATGAAGTGGAAATCATCGTAATAGAAAAGTCAAATATCTATGATTGGATCATGGTGGAAATATTTGAATTACGAGTTTTAGCGAACATCTAAGAGAGTTATGAAATTGTTCTACAACTCACATTTCTTGGAGTATCATAATGATGATATAGTATCCGAGATATGTATCCAAACCTTGTTGGATCAATGATGAGATAAAATATTGATGCCATTATATTTTTGTGGATTATGCTTTAGTGACTACCGCTTTTACACTGAATAGAGCATCATCATGATCCGTTGAAATGACACCATACGAGTTATGGCATGGGTATAAACCTTAATAGTCCTTTCTTTAAATTTTGGTCTAAGAGTTTACAACCAAAATCGGATGAATGTCTTTGTTGGTTATCCCAGAGATTTAATTGGGAATTCTTCCCACGAGACAAAGACAAAAGTGTTTGTCAATGTTTCTTATTTCCAAGAAATTGTTTCTAGTGAAGTTTTTGAGTGGGAGGACAATATAATTTGATAAGGTTTATGAACCTGAGCATAATGATCAGAGTAGCGCAGCATCGGAATTGGTTTCGGAAGCGGCCACGACGATCATGGCTCTCATGACTACAAAGTGTTTTAGCCATGGAGATCGAAATACATATTGAACCTTGTAGGTATGGTTTACTTTGTGATCAAATAAAAGATTTGTGGACAAAGGATTGATTTTGAACAATAATAAACCAACTACAAACAAAGAAGTTATGATGGGCCCTGACTCCGTTAAAATGGCTATACGCCATGAAATCCAAGATAGATGAATACTTTTTGAAAGTAAATGGATCTATGAAATTGATGGACTTGGATGAAATATCATTGAAGAAGCTCAACTTGTCGAAAAGTTGTTTACGACAAAGTTCAAAGAGTTGACTACGATAAGATTAGATCTTCCGTAGCAATGCTTATAGTCTATGTGGATTATTCTAGTAATCACTACATATTTCTTTTATGAGATATGTTAGTAGGATGGCAAAATACACTACTTAACAGAAGTGTGTATTAAAGGTGTATACAAGATACAACCAAGAGTTTTGCTGGTCCATGGAATACTAGATAGGTATACGAACTTCAATTGGATGAAGTAAGTATCACGGAGTTAGAATCTTCACCAGATGAAATAGTCAAAGAGTTTTTTGATTTCATCAGAAACGATGAAGAGGCTTGCATTTGCAAGAAATTAAGTGGGAGCGCTAAGACATATTTATAATACTTTATGTAGATGACATATAGTTGGTTATAAATGATGTAATTATATACTTGATTAAAAGGTTTCATTGAAAATTAAACTTCAATGAAAGGATATGGACTGAAACAAATTTAGTGTCAAGATCTATGAAGATAGATTGAAACACAAAATAAGTTTAAGTCAAAGTACATAGAATGGATATTGAAATAGTTCAATATAGAAATATTAAGAAGATGTTCTTGTCATGTGAAGTTTTAACAAGACTTGAGTGTATATGACACTCAATGAGTAAAAACACATGAGTGACTTTAGATCACGAATAATATGTACACAATCAGATATCTTGTGCTCTAAAATGTTATGAGCATATACCAGAATGATTCATGAGATGATCATTGAAAAACAGTAAGAATATTCTTGAAGTACTTAAGAAGAACCAAGAATATATATATATATATATATAGTTTTGTATGGAGAAATGACAAACAAATCGCTGTAAGGTGTTGCACCGATATTTGTTTTGTCACATATGAAAATAAAATTTCAATCTCAAATTAGACTAAGTGTTGTTTTAAAAGGTAGCACAATGAGCTAGAAGTTGTCTATGCTAGATTTAGAATAGTTCTAAATATTGTGACGGATTCTACAAAAGAAGGCAGAATATGTCATTGTTTTGACAAATGACAAAGGATGTTAAAGTCAAGAGGTTCTTTGAGAACTTGGTGTAGTTCCGACAGAGTCAGAATTTTGAAGCTATATTGTGTGTGACAATATTAGTAACATATTTCAGACCGCGGAATTAAGGTTCCACCAGAAGACCAAACATATTTAAATGCCGACTCATTTGGAAATGAGTGATGCGTTGAGACGCAAATGAATTACAAAATACATACGTTTCTGAGCGTGTCAGATCCGTTGACTAAAACCTCTCCCGTGAGCAATACATGATAAAGCACCAGAAGGCCAAGGTGTTATATCTTTACAAATGTAATCTAGATTATTGACTCTAGTGCAAGTGGGAGACTGAAGGAGATATGCCCTAGAGGCAATAATAAAGTGGTTATTATTTATATCTTTATGTTTATGATAAATGTTTATATATCATGCTAGAATTGTATTAACCGAAACATTAGTACATGTGTGATATGTAGACAAACAAGAAGTCCCTAGTATGCCTCTTAAACTAGCTTGTTGATTAATGGATGATTAGTTTCATAATCATGAACATTGGATGTTATTAATAACAAGGTTATGTCATTGTGTGAATGATGTAATGGACACACCCAATTAAGCGTAGCATAAGATCACATCATTAAGTTATTTGCTATAAGCTTTCGATACATAGTTACCTAGTCCTTATGACCATGCGATCATGTAAATCACTTATACCGGAAAGGTACTTTGATTACACCAAACACCACTGCGTAAATGGGTGGCTATAAAGGTGGGATTAAGTATCCGGAAAGTATGAGTTGAGGCATATGGATCAACAGTGGGATTTGTCCATCCCGATGACGGATAGATATACTCTGGGCCCTCTCGGTGGAATGTCGTCTGATGTCTTGCAAGCATATGAATGAGTTCATAAGAGGCCACATACCACGGTACGAGTAAAGAGTACTTGTCAGGAGACGAGGTTGAACAAGGTATAGAGTGATACCGAAGATCAAACCTCGGACAAGTAAAATATCGCGAGACAAAGGGAATTGGTAATGTATGTGAATGGTTCATTCGATCACTAAAGTCATCGTTGAATATGTGGGAGCCATTATGGATCTCCAGATCCCGCTATTGGTTATTGGTCGGAGTGAGTACTCAACCATGTCCGCATAGGGTGACACACTTAAAGTTGGATGTTGAAATGGTAGTACTTGAATATGGAATGGAGTTGAATATTTGTTCGGAGTCCCGGATGAGATCCCGGACATCACGAGGAGTTCCGGAATGGTCGGGAGAATAAGATTCATATATAGGATGTCATTTTATGTGAAATAAAATGTCGCGGAAGGTTCTATGGAAGGTTCTAGAAGGTTCTAGAAAAGTCCGGAAGAAACCACCAAGGAAGGTGGAGTCCACATGGGACTCCACCTCCATGGCGGCCAGCCCTAGGTGGGAGGAGTCCCAAGTGGACTCCGTAGGCCGGCCACCCCCCAGGGGTGGAAATCCCACCTTTGGGTGGGAGTCCTAGTTGGGCTAGGTTTCCCTCTTGGAAGGTTTTGTTCGGGTCTTATTCGAAGACTTGGACACCAACACTTGGGGATCCACCTATATAATGAGGGGCCAAGGGAGGCCGGCCACCCCAAGACCATAAGCTGGCCACCCCCCAGAGTGGCGGCCCACTCCCAAACCCTAGCCGGCCCCTCTCCTCCATAGGCCGCAGCTTAGCGAAGCTCCGCGGTTTTCTTCACCGCCACCGCACCACGCCGTCGTGCTGTCGGATTCAAGAGGAGCTACTACTTCCGCTGCCCGCTGGAACGGGAGGTGGACGTCGTCTTCATCAACAACCGAACGTGTGACCGAGTACGGAGGTGCTGCCTGGCGTTCGGGCGTCGTGATCAAGATCTTCTACGCGCTTTTGCAAGCGGCAAGTGATCGTCTACCGCAGCAACAGAGCCTCATCTTGTAGGCTTTGGAATCTCTTCAAGGGTGAGACTCGATACCCCCTCGTTGCTACCGTCTTCTAGATTGCATCTTGGCTTGGATTGCGTGTTCGCCGTAGGAAATTTTTTGTTTTCTATGCAACGTTATCCTACATTATTAAACTAAAATTGTTCCCTTTCTCATTAAGAGGAAGAGCTAAAGATTGGTTGCTATCTCTGCCTAAGAATAGTATTGATTCATGGACTAAATGCAAGGATGCTTTTATTGGTAGATATTATCCCCCTGCTAAAATTATATCTTTGAGGAGTAGCATAATGAATTTTAAACAATTAGATACTGAACATGTTGCTCAAGCTTGGGAAAGAATGAAATCTTTGGTTAAAAATTGCCCAACCCATGGACTGACTACTTGGATGATCATCCAAACCTTCTATGCAGGACTAAATTTTTCTTCACGGAATTTATTGGATTCAGCTGCTGGAGGTACCTTTATGTCCATCACTCTTGGTGAAGCAACAAAGCTTCTTGATAATATGATGATCAACTACTCTGAATGGCACACGGAAAGAGCTCCACAAGGTAAGAAGGTAAATTCTATTGAAGAAACCTCTTCCTTGAGTGATAAGATTGATGCTATTATGTCTATGCTTGTGAATGATAGGACTAATATTGATCCTAATAATGTTCCATTAGCTTCATTGGTTGCACAAGAAGAACATGTTGATGTAAACTTCATTAAAAATAATAATTTCAACAACAATGCTTACCGGAACAATTCTAGTAACAACTATAGACCATATCCTTATAATAATGGCAACGGCTATGGTAATTCTTATGGTAATTCTTACAACAATAATAGGAATTCACCCCCTGGACTTGAAGCCATGCTTAAAGAATTTATTAGTACACAAACTGCTTTTAACAAATCTGTTGAAGAAAAGCTTGGGAAAATTGATATACTTGCTTCTAAAGTCGATAGTCTTGCTGCTGATGTTGATCTTTTGAAATCAAAAGTTTTGCCTAATGAGAATCATCATAATAAAATTGCTACTACAGCAAATGCCATTCAAGTTAGAATTAATGAGAATATAAGATTAATGGCTGAGCTGCGTGCTAGGTGGGATAGAGAAGAAAATGAAAAACTAGCTAAAGAAAAGAATATAGCTAAAGTTTGGACTATTACCACCACTAGTAATGCTAATGCTACACATGTTGCTGCACCTCCTACTCATACTAATAAAAGAATTGGTGTTAGCAATGTTTCCACTTCTAATGCAAAGCGCGAAAAACTGCCTGAAACTGCTGAAACTGCCTGTGATAAAGCTGCTGAAATTTTTTCCAACATTGGGGATGATGATCCCATTGCTTTAGATTATAATGGTTTGAATTTTGATGATTGCCACATCTCTGAAGTTATAAAGTTCTTGCAAAAACTTGCTAAAAGTCCTAATGCTAGTGCTATAAATTTGGCTTTTACACATCATATTACAAATGCTCTTATAAAAGCTAGAGAAGAGAAACTAGAGCGCGAAGCCTCTATTCCTAAAAAGCTAGAGGATGGTTGGGAGCCCATCATTAAGATGAAGGTTAAAGATTTTGATTGTAATGCTTTATGTGATCTTGGTGCAAGTATTTCTGTTATGCCTAAGAAAATTTATAATATGCTTGACTTGCCACCATTGAAAAATTGTTATTTGGATGTTAATCTTGCTGATCATTCTACAAAGAAACCTTTGGGTAAAGTTGATAATGTTCGCATTACCGTTAACAATAACCTTGTTCCCGTTGATTTTGTTGTCTTGGATATTGAATGCAATGCATCTTGTCCCATTATTTTGGGAAGACCTTTTCTTCGAACTGTTGGTGCTATTATTGATATGAAGGAAGGTAATATAAAATATCAATTTCCTCTCAAGAAAGGTATGGAACACTTCCCTAGAAAGAGAATGAAGGTACCTTTTGATTCCATTATGAGAACAAATTATGATGTTGACACTTCGTCTCTTGATAATACTTGATACACACTTTCTGCGCCTAGCTGAAAGGCGTTAAAGAAAAGCGCTTATGGGAGACAACCCATGTTTTACCTACAGTACTTTGTTTTTATTTTGTGTCTTGGAAGTTGTTTACTACTGTAGCAACCTCTCCTTATCTTAGTTTTGTGTTTTGTTGTGCCAAGTTAAGCCGTTGATAGAAAAGTAAGTACTAGATTTGGATTACTGCGCAGTTTCAGATTTCTTTGCTGTCACGAATCTGGGTCCACCTCCCTGTAGGTAGCTCAGAAAATTAAGCCAATTTACGTGCATGATCCTCAGATATGTACGCAACTTTCATTCAATTTGAGCATTTTCATTTGAGCAAGTCTGGTGCCATTTTAAAATTCGTCAATACGAACTGTTCTGTTTTGACAGATTCTGCCTTTTATTTCGCATTGCCTCTTTCGCTATGTTGGATGAATTTCTTTGATCCATTAATGTCCAGTAGCATTATGCAATGTCCAGAAGTGTTAAGAATGATTGTGTCACCTCTGAATATGTCAATTTATATTGTGCACTAACCCTCTAATGAGTTGTTTCGAGTTTGGTGTGGAGGAAGTTTTCAAGGATCAAGAGAGGAGTATGATGCAACATGATCAAGGAGAGTGAAAGCTCTAAGCTTGGGATGCCCCGTGGTTCACCCCTGCATATTCTAAGAAGACTCAAGCGTCTAAGCTTGGGGATGCCCGCATCCCCTTCTTCATCGACAACATTATCAGGTTCCTCCCCTGAAACTATATTTTTATTCCATCACATCTTATGTGCTTTTTCTTGGAGCGTCGGTTTGTTTTTGTTTTTGTTTTATTTGAATAAAATGGATCCTAGCATTCACTTTATGGGAGAGAGACACGCTCCGCTGTAGCATATGGACAAGTATGTCCTTGGTTTCTACTCATAGTATTCATGGCGAAGTTTCTCCTTCGTTAAATTGTTATATGGTTGGAATTGGAAAATGATACATGTAGTAATTGCTATTAATGTCTTGGGTAATGTGATACTTGGCAATTGTTGTGCTCATGTTTAAGCTCTTGCATCATATGCTTTGCACCCATTAATGAAGAAATACATAGAGTATGCTAAAATTTGGTTTGCATATTTGGTTTCTCTAAGGTCTAGATAATTTCTAGTTTTGAGTTTGAACAACAAGGAAGACGGTGTAGAGTCTTATAATGTTTTCAATATGTCTTTTATGTGAGTTTTGCTGCACCGGTTCATCCTTGTGTTTGTTTCAAATAAGCCTTGCTAGCCTAAACCTTGTATCGAGAGGGAATACTTCTCATGCATCCAAAATACTTGAGCCAACCACTATGCCATTTGTGTCCACCATACCTACCTACTACATGGTATTTTCCGCCATTCCAAAGTATATTGCTTGAGTGCTACCTTTAAAATTCCATCATTCACCTTTGCAATATATAGCTCATGGGACAAATAGCTTAAAAACTATTGTGGTATTGAATATGTAATTATGCACTTTATCTCTTATTAAGTTGCTTGTTGTGCGATAACCATGTTCACTGGGACGCCATCAACTATTCATTGTTGAATTTCATGTGAGTTGCTATGCATGTCCGTCTTGTCTGAAGTAAGAGAGATCTACCACCATATGGTTAAGCATGCATATGTTAGAGAAGAACATTGGGCCGCTAACTAAAGCCATGCTCCATGGTGGAAGTTTCAGTTTTGGACAACAATCCTCAAATCTCAAATGAGAAAATTATTAATTGTTGGTATATGCTTATGCATAAAAGAGGATTCCATTATCTGTTGTCTATGTTGTCCCGGTATGGATGTCTAAGTTGAAGAATAATCAATAGCGAGAAATCCAATGCGAGCTTTCTCCTTAGACCTTTGTACAGGCGGCATAGAGGTACCCCTTTGTGACACTTGGTAAAAACAATGCATTGTGATGATCAAGTCCAAGCTAATTAGGACAAGGTGCGGGCACTATTAGTACACTATGCATGAGGCTTGCAACTTATAAGATATAATTTACATGATGCATATGCTTTATTACTACCGTTGACAAAATTGTTTCATGTTTTCAAAATCAAAGCTCTAGCACAAATATAGCAATCGATGCTTTTCCTCTATGGAGGACCATTCTTTTACTTTCAATGTTGAGTCAGTTCACCTATTTCTCTCCACCTCAAGAAGCAAACACTTGTGTGAACTGTGCATTGATTCCTACATATTTGCTTATTGCACTTATTATATTACTCTATGTTGACAATATCCATGAGATATACATGTTACAAGTTGAAAGCAACCGCTGAAACTTAATCTTCTTTGTGTTGCTTCAATGCCTTTACTTTGAATTATTTTTGAGTTAACTCTTATGCAAGACTTATTGATGCTTGTCTTGAAGTGCTATTCATGAAAAGTCTTTGCTATATGATTCACTTGTTTACTCATGTCATATACATTGTTTCGATGCTGCATTCACTACATATGCTTTACAAATAGTATGATCAAGATTATGATGGCATGTCACTCCAGTATCGTATTTATCGTTTACTGGGACGAGCAGAACTAAGCTTGGGGATGCTGATACGTCTCCGACGTGTCGATAATTTCTTATGTTCCATGCCACATTATTGATGTTATCTACATGTTTTATGCACACTTTATGTCATATTCGTGCATTTTAGGAACTAACCTATTAACAAGATGCCGAAGTGCCGATTCGTTTTGCTGTTTTGGTTTCAGAAATCCTAGTAAGGAAATATTCTCGGTGGACGAAATCAAAGCCCAGGGCCTATTTTCTCACGAAGCTTCCAGTCCGAAGGAGAGACGAAGAGGGGCCACGGAGGGGCCACACCATAGGCGGCGCGGCCCCCTTGGCCGCGCGGCCCGTGGTGTGGGGCCCCGCCTCTTGACCTGCCCTTCCGCCTATAAAAGTCTCCGTGACGAAACCCCGGTACAGAGCCACGATACGGAAAACCTTCCGGAGACGCGCCGCCGATCCCATCTCGGGGATCCAGGAGATCGCCTCGGCCCTGCGGAGAGATCATCTCCCGGAGGACTCTACGCCGCCATGGTCGCCTCCGGTGTGATGTGTGAGTAGTCTACCCCGGACTATGGGTCCATAGTAAGCTAGATGGTTGTCTTCTCCCCATTGTGCTATCATTGTCGGATCTTGTGAGCTGCCTAACATGATCAAGATCATCTATCTGTAATTCTATATGTTGCGTTTGTTGGGATCCGATGAATAGAGAATATTTGTTATGTTGATTATCAAAGTTATATCTATGTGTTGTTTATGATCTTGCATGCTCTCCGTTATTAGTAGATGCTCTGGCCAAGTTGATGCTAGTAACTCCAAGAGGGAGTATTTATGCTCGATAGTGGGTTCATGTCTCCGTGAATCTGGAGGAGTGACAAGAACCACTAAGATTACGGATGTGCTGTTGTCGCCACTAGGGATAAAACATTAGTGCTATGTTCAAGGATGTAGTCACTAGTTACATTACGCGCAATACTTAATGCAATTGTCTGTTGTTAGCAACTTAATACGGAGGGTTCGGATGATAACCTGAAGGTGGACTTTTTAGGCATAGATGCAGTTGGATGACGGTCTATGTACTTTGTCGTAATGCCCAATTAAATCTCACTATACTCATCATGATATGTATGTGCATGGTCATGCTCTCTTTATTTGTCAATTGCCCAACTGTAATTTGTTCACCCAACATGTTAGTCTTATGGGAGAGACACCTCTAGTGTGTGGACCCCGGTCCAATTCTCTTTACTGAAATACAATCTACTAATACTTGTTCTACTGTTTCTGCAAACAATCATCTTCCACACAATACGGTTAACTCTTTGTTACAGCAAGCCGGTGAGATTGACAACCTCACTGTTTCGTTGGGGCAAAGTACTTTGGTTGTGTTGTGCGGGTTCCACGTTGGCGGAATCAGTGTTGCCGCACTACATCTCGCCGCCATCAACCTTCAACGTGCTTCTTGACTCCTAATGGTCCGATTAAACCTTGGTTTCTTCGAGGGAAACTTGCCGCTGTGCGCATCACACCTTCCTCTTGGGGTTCCCAACGGACGTGCCAACCACACGCATCAAGAAGCCAGCCAAAAGGAGGGACCGAGGAGGGCCGCCATGGCCCCCCATAGGCTGGCACGGGCCCCATCCTGGCCGCCTTGTGGGAGTGGGCCCACAGCCCCACTTGCCTCCTTCCGTGTACTTCTTACGAAAACCTAAGGTCTGGGAATAATCGCGAAGAGTCACAGCCTCTGCAGCGGAAAACACCAGAGAGAAAAGAGCTCTCCGGAGGCTGAAATCCGCTGGAGAAATTCCCTCCCGGAGGGGAAATCGACGCCATCATCACCGTCATCGAGCTGGACTTCATTGGGATCATCATCACCATCATCTCCACCCGTCACCGTCATCTCCACGCTGCACCTCGTCACCGCTGTAACATCTAGGGTTGAATCTTGATTATTTCATAGGGGAAACTCTCCCGGTATTGATTACTACTTGTTATTGATGCTATTGAGTGAAACCATTGAACCAAGGTTTATGTTCAGATTGTTATTCATCATCATATCACCTCTGATCATGTTCTATATGATGTCTCGTGAGTAGTTCGTTTAGTTCTTGAGGACATGGGTGAAGTCTAAATGTTAGTAGTGAATTATGTTGAGTAATATTTAATGGTTTGATATTTAAGTTGTGGTGTTATTCTTCTAGTGGTGTCATGTGAACGTCGACTACATGATACTTCACCTTTATGGGCCTAGGGAATACATCTTGTATTCCTAATTGTGGGGGGTGAGGAACTCAACCCCCCGTTGGTACATCGATGCGGAGGGATAGCAGGATCTCAGAGTTTAAGGTTGTGGTTAGATTTATCTTAATTACTTTCTTGTATTGGCGGATGCTTGCAAGGGGTATAATCACAAGTATGTATTAGTCCTAGGAAGGGTGGTGCATTAGCATAGGTTCACCCACACAACACTTATCAAAACAATGAAGATTAATCAACTATATGAAGCGAAAGCACTAGACTAAATTCCCGTGTGTCCTCAGGAACGTTTGGTCATTATAAGTAAACAAACCGGCTTGTCCTTTGTGCTAAAAAGGATTGGGCCACTCGCTGCAATTATTACACTCGCATTTTACTTACTTGTACTTTATTTATCTGCTATATCAAAACCCCCTGAATACTTGTCTGTGAGCATTTACACTGAATCCTTCATCGAAAATGCTTGTCAACACCTTCTGCTCCTCGTTGGGTTCGACACTCTTATTTATCGAAAGTACTACGATACACCCCCTGTACTTGTGGGTCATCAACCTCATGCTATCATACTCTTACACGGTGGCCTTGGCCACCAAGCTCCTCCTTGAGGAGTTTATGTTCTTTTAGATTCTTTTGACTTTCTTTGAGCTTCTTTTGCTTTCTTTTGTGTTTGGTTTTGCCCTCCTTTTCTTGTGTTTCTTTTTGGGGAGATTCATCCAAGTTTGGCTTCTCCTTGTTGATTTCTTGCAAACTCGAATGAATAGTACCTCTATCAGTTACAAACTCTAATAAAAGCACAAGTCCCCACTTAAAATCTGGGATTTCTGGAGTTTGACAACCGGTACTACCAGTGGTCAGGTCGGTACTACCTCCCGCTGTAGTGTTCTGATTTGTCAGAATTTTGCCATGGAGCGGTACTACCGCCTTAGGTACCGGTTAGTACCAGGAAGCGGTACTACCGCTTTTGCGACCGGTACTACCGCTTTTGCGACCGGTACTACCGCTTGCTCTTTTGACTTAAGGTACCGGGTCGGGGCCGGACCACACAGTCCACCCCTTTCCCCCCAACCCACCTCAAGTCAAAACCGCCGCCAGCTCCTAGATATCCGAGGAGAGCGGCCCCGATCTTCTCCTTCGGCCACCCTCGGCTCCATCTCCTCCATGGAGAAGCTTCCCCACCCTCTTCTCCACCATGGCCTCCGATATGAGCTTCATCTTCCCTCTCTAGGGTTTGTTGGATTCCCTAGATGAATAAGTCAAGGTTCTTGGAGTTTTTGGTGGAGATTCATCCTAGGAAGCTATTCCATGTATGTAGATACTAGCTAGCTACGTGTGTGAAGTTTTGGACCTCAATGACATGGACCATTGCCAGATATGGGCGTGTTATACTTGAGCGGTACTACCGGTTATTTTCGACCGGTATTACCGGTCCTGACCGGTACTACCAGATTTGGTAGCTGTACTACCGCTTGAAACAAATTTTCACCAATGTTGCTTGTTAGTGTCTCATGCTTTTCAACTCCTGGGCTTGTGCACTTATCCCTATTACCTCTACGATCTATGATGTTCACAGGTTCGAAGCCCTGGGCTCCAAAGAGGAGGAACCTCCTCGTATCTTATCGTTGACACGATATTGAAGAAGAAGAGATCATCTCCCTTGCACCACCAAGAGACAGAGGGCAGCAATAACCAAGAAGCAAACCACCGTGGGGCCCATGAAGACCATGGACAAGTTGTCCAAGAAACAATTCGTGGAGATTCGAAGGGTCAATCCTTATTTGGTGGAGAAGAATGCCCGCTTGTGTCCCAACCCCTATTTCCATCACAAGAACCAAGAGAGGATCTATGAGGATGTTTATGGCATCAAGGACTTTGCTTGCTTCACCCAAGGGTTGATCAACTTAGAGAATTTGGACTTCGAGCCCGAGTACTTCGGGTAAGCCAAGGAAATCTATGAAGAGTTGGGGCTCCTCCCATTGATGACATTCAACCATCCATTCTCCAAGGAGATCATTTGCCAGTTCTATGCCACCGTCCATTTCGATATTGATGAGAATGGTGTCTGCTCTCTCACTTGGATGGCCAAGGAGTACCTCATGAGGGCCAATTGGGAGGAGTTTGCACATGGAATCGACTATCAACTCACCGCCCCAACAACTTCAAAGTCTTCCGGGTTCACCTAGCTCACAAGCCGATGAAGAAGGACAAGATGGTTGACCTCCACCTTGCCGGAAGGGCGGTGTGCGGGAGTGCCTATGACCTTTTTCCCAATTATGACATCATGCTCCGGGTATTACGCAACATTGTCAATCCCAAGAAGGGCAACCTCAATGAAGTCCATGGGTTCCTCTTCAACCTCATGGTGCTCACTCAAATCAACAAGGTCAGCGACAAACAATTGGACGTCATGGACTACATATGGCACGAGATGCGGGAGTGTGCTCTTCTCCGCAAGCTTCCCGCCTATGCTCCCTATATCGTGAGGCTCATTTGCATCAAGTGGAGCCAAGCCTGGAGGGGTGATCTTCTCACTCAATATGGACGCCTCACAACTCATCTTGTGCGCAACCCCACCATCAAGACTCACTCGAAGCCAAGGTTTGGCCCCGGTGCCCCCAAGGACAAGGATGAAGAGGTCGAAAGTGATGACTCTGACTACATCCTCCTTCCACCAAGAACAAGAGTTGGTTTTCCAAGCTCACTGCACGCCTCAAGAAGTCATTTTGTCTCAAGGAGGACCTCCAAGACAAGCTCTACTATGAGTGATGAGGACATCCAGGTAGCTTGGTACACTAGGACAGACCGTGCTATGATGATTAAGTCTAAGGTTGTACCAGTATTTTATCATAGTATTGTTATTAGGAAATAATGTAGCCAGATCATATGATGCGGCCTAGGGTTTGGTAGCTTTTGGTTGAATTAAATCTTGTAATCCTGAAGCTCAACACCAGCCCTGCGGGGTTGGCTCCTTGACGGCGTCTCGGACGTTTGTCTAGGTATCTATCAATAAAGATATGAGAGTTCTTGAGTTGTCAAGAGTAATCATGTGTACTTGGGTATCCTTGAATCTGTCAAGGGAGTTCAAGATCTATCGGTCCTATGGATCATCAAGGTGCATTGTGAAAGATCGGGACAATAGTCCTCATCATGTGGTATCAAAGTTGTGTCGTCGGTGTGATTCATGTTGTGTTAGATTTTGATCTACAGAGGCGGCGAGAGTGTCTGGTGGCGTGTTGGTTGTCGTCTAGTTGGTGTTGCAGCATTTCATTGGTTTTGGTGGTCGCGAGTTGAAGATCCGAGACCATGTATGGTTCCAATCTCGGCAAGATCTGTTCAAGATGCTTCTGGGTTATTTCCTTCATTGGCCCCGTGGTGTGGTTCAGTCTGCAAAAAGAGAGTAATTAGGAAAAGGAAAAAAAAACCCGGATCGGTTTTGTTTGGAAAGGGATCAGTTTTGGTATTAGATCGATTGGCATAAAGAGGAATGTTTTTTATTCAGATCCGCATAAAGCAAAGGAAAGTCTGGTGTTCTGCAAAAAGAGAGTAATTAGGAAAAGGAAAAAAAACCTGGATCGGTTTTGTTTGGAAAGGGATCAGTTTTGGTATTAGATCGATTGGTATAAAGAGGAACGTTTTTTATTCAGATCCGCATAAAGCAAAGGAAAGTATAGATTGATCTCCTTGGTACGAGGAGTTCAGGCACCAAAAGTTCAAAAAAGGAACGAATGGAGAGAAGGTTGCACTGTTGGATGTTACATGTACGTGTCAGTTAATGTACTGGTCCGTATACAATATTTTTACAGCAGAAGAAAAGGAAGGTTTGGCCATGATTTGGTCTTCTTAGCATTGGGATTGGACTGGTTATTCTTTCCAACGTGAGAACTTGGTTCAGTTTTGGCGCAGTTTCTATGTGTTGATAAAAAAAGACACTTGTTTTTAGAAGATTGCATACTCAGGTGTGTTCAGCTTATTTGGATCCATGGCATGCATGAGTTTGTTCTGTGTGTTTTGGGTGATATGCTTGGTACACTAGGAGGTGTTTTCAGCTTATTTGGATCCATGGCGTGTAGGAGTTTGATCTGTGTGTTTTGGGTGATATGCATGGTGCACTTTCAATTTGTATTTGGAGGATGCCTGTGTCTCAATAAGGTTGATGGCGTCGAAGACCAAAGGGCGCCAAGGACAAGTCAAGCTAGTCGAGAGGGAGGATGAGGTGTGGAAGACTGGCGAGGCTTGCGGATGAAGACCGGCGATGTTGCTTATCTGACGCCACCCTTTTTCCAGCAGACCCTCACGCGTTGGGGACAACGCTTCTTGAAGAAGGGGAGGATGATGAGGACATCCA
The DNA here is from genome assembly GCA_030979885.1 of Lolium multiflorum. Classification (NCBI taxonomy): domain Eukaryota; kingdom Viridiplantae; phylum Streptophyta; class Magnoliopsida; order Poales; family Poaceae; genus Lolium; species Lolium multiflorum. The sequence continues at coordinate 175,305,729 of CM061752.1, forward strand.
GGCAGCTTGGTACACTAGGACAGCCCGTGATATGATGATTAAGTCTAAGGTTGTACCACTATTTTATCATAGTATTGTTATTAGGAAAAAATGTAGCCAGGTCATGTGGTGCGGCCTAGGGTTTGATAGCTTTTGGTTGAATTAAATCTTGTAATCCTGAAGCTCAACACCAGCCCTACGGGGTTGGCTCCTTGAAAGCATCTCAGACGTTTGTCTAGGTATCTATCAATAAAGATATGAGTTTTCTTGAGTTGCCAAGAGTAATCATGTGTACTTGGGTATCCTTGAATCTGTCAAGGGAGTTCAAGATCTATCGGTCCTATGGATCATCAAGGTGCATCGTGAAAGATCGGGACAACATTCCTCATCAATGAGCATGGGAAAAACAAGAAGACCGCCAACGCCAAAAGGCAATGATGGTCCACATGGGTCTCCCCATCTCCGATGGTTCCGAGAACGTCATCACTCCTCCTAAGGAATGAAAGTCCAAGCACAAGTGGACTAGCTCCAAAGACTCCATTCCTGAAGAGCATGATGAAGATGAAGATGAAGATGAGGAGGAAGTCGAGGGTGATGAGGAGGAGGAGGAGCACGAGGAATATAACGACGAGGACGAGGATGACGAGGAGGATAAGGAGGAGGACGACGAGTGATCACCTTGGGCCATTAGCATGCTTCTTATCCCTTTTTGGTGGTCCGATGCCAAAGGGGAGAAGTTGTTCTATTAGGAACGGGAATTTGCATGGGGATTTATATGGGGATGACAAGGGGCTTGATACTTCGATTTGGTCTTTTCGGCCTTGGCATCACTTTTATTCCTAGTTATCAAGAATTCTATTTGCATTTGAGACTTTATTTTATTCGTGGACCCCGACTTGTAATAAGACTTAATTATGGTATGCCTCAATCTTGGATTTCGGTATTCATATCTATTGGCTATACCATCTCTATGAAGGAACAAGTTTTGGAGTTCGGGTTTTCTCAAGTCAAAGGTATGATTTATTCACCCAATCTCCTTGTATCTAGTTGTGTTGCCTCAAGTTGTGCCTATGCTATATATCATGTCATATATCCGTTCTTGCATATGTGCTTGGTTTGTAAAATCTAGGGGGAGTTGTGTTCCTAGGATGTTGTGCATTTGTATTCAAATGCATATCTCGACTATATTTTGCAAATCTCAATCTTATCATAATATCTTGTGCTATATTGCAAATTCTTGTGCTATCATCAAACACCAAAAAGGGGAGATTGAAATAGCAAGGTCTCTCTCTCTATATGTTGTTTTGTGTGTTTGATTACAACACTCGAATATATTTCACAGTGTGCATAGTTTCTTTGAAGATTCACAGGTGCCCAGTGTTCTCGTTGAATACCTCAAGATCGAAAGACTCAAGGTTATATTGATAGGTTTTCTGGTTTTGTGTGTGTGTGTGTCACGAGTCGACGTGGTTGGAGAGGTAAAGAGAAGAAAATAGTTCCAGCAAACCCGGTAGTACAGGTGCTGAGAGCGGTAGTACCGCTACCGCCTTCACCACCAGGTACACATCAGCCTGGAACCTCACAGCGGTACTACCTCTCCCTTTCAGGACCGGTAGTACCGGTCGAGGTAACGCTGATGATAACGCCTTTTCGGGAAAACTCACAGAGAGCATGCCGGTACCTTGACGGTACCTAGACAGTAACTACCGCTTGAGTCGCCAGTGATGGAAAAACGCGGTAGTACCGGTCTGGTACCGGGTAAGCAAACACGTGCGGTACTACCGCCCTGGTACTGCAATGGTACCGGGCTGAAGTCCAGGGCTCACAGAACAAATGTCGGTACCGACACCGGTAGTACCGGTTGAGTCCCACGTGTCCTTTGTTGAAGGGCTGAGTTTACCAAAGGCGGTAGTACCGCTTCCCAAAGCAGTAGCACCGGTTGTGCGGAACTAGAGCATAATGTTAGATTCGTGGACCCCTATAAAAGGGGGTCATCTTCCCCAGCCCGATTTAGAACTTCTCTCTCTTTCCTCCATTGTTGCCGAGCTCAAATCTTGAGGATCTCCCTCCCCATCCAACCAATCAAGCCCAAACTTTGAGGAGTGGTGGAGGAGGTCCCGATCTATAGTTCCCCCAAGAAAGATTTTGCCAATCCCTCATAATACTTTGTGGATCTAGTAGCTAGGGTTCCTATTGTGGGACCTCTTGGAGATGGGCTCCTATGGAGGCTAGCTTGGAGTTGTGCTAGCACCATAGGATGTTGGGAGCATCCGGTGTTGTGGAGCTCGCCCCAACCTTGTGTGAAGGAATAGCCGCCTCGACATGCCTTGTTAGTGGAGAAGTGGGAACTCCTTTGTGGGGTTTACACGAGGAAGAAGGTGAAGCCTTCATGGCTGTTGGACCTTAGTGGTCCACACCACCTAAATGCAGACGTACTCACTTTTGTGGGAGGAACTGTGGTGAAACAAATCGTCTCGTCTCCACCTCCGCCCGGTTGTTTCAATTCCTCATACTTGTTCATCTACTTGCTTTACTTGTTCCATTCCATTGCATAATCGTAGGGTCATCTTACTTACCAACGTCATCACCTTTACTTCCGCATTGATAAAACCGAAAAAGAACCTAAAACTAGAGTAAGCGCCTATTCACTCCCCCTCTAGTCACGCCGATACATTCACCCGCGTTGGAGCGAAGGAACATTCAGCTCCTCCTTTTCCCCCTTCCCCCGCCTCCCGCCTCCTGCTGCCGCTGCGCGCCGACCCAGATCCCGGCCCCGGATGTTAGCCCCCTCCGATTTAGACCGGAGGGAACACTCGCGCCACCTCGCCGCGTTCGTTCTGCCCGCCGGCGCACCCGAATCCACGACCAAATGACCGGAATCGCCGCCGTGCGGTACAAACTCTCCGCAAACTCCTCGTAACCGCGGATTCGCCGCCGCCGAGCTCATGATTCCTCGCCGTTTGTTGCACTTTGCAGATGGACCCGTGCGCGATGTTCTTGTTGAAGGACTCATCCTTATCCAATGACTCCGGATTTGGAGGAGCTGCTCGACGACGACGTGGAGCAAATGACAGTTATTCTCGCGGCGAAGGAGATCCTGGACGTGAGGCTGAAGAAGAGGAAGGGGTCAACCATGGGGCGGCCGTGCATCCCCCGGAACTGCGCTCTTGGGCACAATCTACTCATGCAGGATTATTTCGCCGAGGTACCCACATATCCACCCCATATCTTTTTCCGCTGGTACCGAATGCGACGATCTTTGTTTAACAAGATTGTTGCTGCGTGTGAGATACTGGGAACAATATGCGCTACTTCAAGCGCAAGAGGAATGCGATCGGGCTCATGGGATTTAGTGCACAACAAAAAATGCTCCGTCATGTGCTTCTTCTCTTACGACATTCCGACAGACTATGCCGATGAGTATCTTCACCTAGGCGAAGATACGACGATGGAATCTGTCTGTTATTTTTGTAAGGTTATGAAGCGTGTGTATGGGCCGACGTATCTTCGAGCTCCCAATGAGGAAGATACATCTATATTAATGGCAGAGAAGGAACAACGAGGTTGGCTAGTTATGCTAGGCAGCATTGATTGTATGCATTGGACATGTAAAAATTATCCAAAATCTTGGCAAGGCTTATACTGTGGATGGAGCAAAGAACCAACAATCATTCTTGAGGTAGTTGCATCATAGGATCTTTGTATTTGGCACATTTTTTTTGGTTTGGCAGGTTCTCTCAGTGATATCAATGTGTTGCATAGATCCCATCTTCTTGCCCGGCTAGCTAAAGGTGATGCCCCGGCTTGCAACTACACCGTTAACGGGAGGGAGTACACAATGAGGTACTACCTTGCCGATGGTATATACCCGAATTGGGCCACATTTGTGAAAACCATTATGGAGCTAGGGAACAGGGCTGAATCTGAGTTTGCAAAAGCACAAGAGGCAACTCGAAAAGACATTGAGCGGGCTTTTGGTGGTTTGCAAGCTAGATTTACAATAGTCCGAGGACCAGCCCAATTTTGGGATATGGATACACTCAAGACTCAACGATATCATGACCACTTGTGTGATTCTACACAATATGATCATCGAGAATGAGAGGGGTTTGAATTATCACTTTTCTTTGATAATGTTGGCACCCAGGTCAAACCTTCTAGAAATCTGATACTGTTCAGGCTTTTCTTGAAACTTACCGGCTGATTGAGAATGATAAGTCAACAAAACAACTTCAGGAAGATCTCATTCGCCACCATTGGTAGAGACACGACAACTATAATTTATTTGTATTTTCAACCATTTGTTTAATTTTTATTGAATCATTTGATTCATATTGTCTCAAAACATTTGTTCTAATTTGTATTGTTTGTATTGTATGATAATAAGCATTTGTTGTAATAATTCAGATCATTGTTGTATTGTTTGAAACATTTGCTATATCAATTGATTGATTGTGATATTTGAAAAATCCCGTGATGCGGTTTTGTTTGCGGGCTAAAAAATAGCAGCGCAGTCCAGACACGCCAAACGCAGCCCGCTCAACAACAATTGTTGAGCGGGCTGCGTTTGGCGTGTCTGGACTGCGCGGAAGATATTTTTAGCCCGCAAAACACGTTTGGGGTGGCCTGGATACGTCTATTTGGAATTTGCGGTTTGGAGGTCTGCTAGAGATGCTCTAAGAGGGTGAGAAGATCCTCAATGGTTGTGAATATTCCACTATATATTCACAACCATATGTGATCTTCTGCGTTTGTAGTGTGAAGTTACGATTTTGCTAATTCTCGATCCACTGAGATTTTACAAAGCATAGATCAAGTTCTTAGTTAAAATGTGCAAACCACACTTTTTCAGAAAATAAATCTAAATAATAAATAGCAATACTAAAACAAAATTGAATTTTCTAGAATCAAATTATTAAGAAAACCTCATTATGACGCTCTCCCCACCTCCTCACCTGGACTGCCCCTGTGGCGTTTTACCCTTGTGGATCTTGTTCTTGTCTCCCGCTCGAATCTCTGTGCCGACCCCTATCCCCCTGCCGCCGGCGGCCATGGTGGCCGACGATGGGTGGGTGGGTGGTCTGGCTTCTGCTTTTTCTTCTACTTGGTAGTTTTTCTCCCCTCATGGCCAATAAAGCAGTGACTGGATCCGGTTCCTCTTCTGTTTTCTCCTCTGCCTCTCTTTCTCTGGATCATGTTGATGACAACGAGAAGAGCAGGTGTGGGAACAATGGTGGAGGGGCTTATGCCTTCACTGCACTGCCTGACCCATGGCGGCGGTTTGACTCTTCTACCGGCGCTCCCTATCCTCTCCCCAACTTCATTTCCAATAAAATTGAAGCCGACCATGCACTCCTCTCGGTCTACTCTATTTCGTCCATGGTGGCTTCCTTCTGCACATGAAGATCTGGAGATTTCAGGCCCTGTTCTTGCTGTCTTGGTGATGGGAAGGGTAGCAGGTGAGGGGATCTGCCTTGATCTAACTGTGTTTGAAGCTCGCGGGGGAAATTTGCAGGCTGCGCTGAGGTGGAGATCTAAATATGCAGTGGCTATGGTTAGCTGTTGTTTCCTCGGCGGCGCAGCGTTTGGGAGTAGATCCTCGGCGGAGTTTTCTCCGTCGACCCTGCAGGCCGAAGGGCGGCCACTCCCCCCTTGGTTGCTGGCGCTGGATAGCCAGCTCAAGGTCTTCTTCAACCTCTAGTTATGGAGGCTCCTTTGCACAAGCATGGTTGGCTCCCGCTGCGGTGGCCCAAGTGGCCAGTTCCCCGGTGCTGCCGCGGTTGACCATCGCTGGTTGCTGGGCGAGCTTGGTGGAGATGGAGCTGGACTGGATCGATTTCTTCAAGTTAGATCTGAGGTCCTTTGTGCAAACTTGCTGGACTTGTTTGTAACTTTCTATTATATTAGGGTCCTTTCTGTATATTGTAACTCCACCGCTCAGAATTAATGCAAGTTCTCGGTCCTTCGGGACCGTTCCCCGTTCAAAAAAAAAAAAAAACCTCATTTGATTGAAACATAGACGGGCCCACACCAATTTTATTTCTTCTTTTGTCGTACAAATAATGTTAAGTTGTTTTTTCTTATTAAAAACACAATAAAAACGCATACGCTAACAAATACATACATACACTCACCCCTATGAACAACACATTCTACCCCTATGTGCACCTCTGTAAGACTTAGCCGACGGGTTTTGAGATTGACGAAGTCACCATATACGCTTTGTGTTATCGACATGAATAATTTTGCCTCCCACTGAAAGTTTATTCTACCTTTATGAAATACCAAAGCATCAAACCTAAGTTTGATCCTTCGTGGGCTGGGAACCACTGCCCTTCTAACCATCGAACCACAGGTTAGTTCTCTTAAGTCAATCTTTTTCGCCAAAAAATATACAAAGATTCTTCGACTTGTTTGTGTTCCCATCTTCTTGGCATTTTTCAATTCGTCAACACTCAATTATTTCTTGTATATTGCATGCATGGTAGACTAATTGTGCCACTTTATTTAAAATTTCTGGCAAGTACATCTCAGCTTAGTTCAAAAAGTGCAAAATCCACTTTTTTAGAAAACAAAACTAAATAATGAGTGCAAGATTGAAACTAACTTGCACTTTTAGAATCAAATTGTTAAGAAAATCTAAACTGATTGAAACATATACATGCCCACACCAATTTTATTTCTGAGTCTGCCTGCCATATATATAATCGTTAAGTCATCCTCTTTCGCGAGAAGATATACAAATATTCTTCAAGTTATCGTATTCCTATTTTTTACATGTACATACATTGCAAATTGCATTTAATAATAATTATAGTCATTACAAATTACATGTAGAAATTCGAATTTTGTTGGCACAAGAAACAATCAAATGTCCATGTGTCATCTTGTGATTTGAAGAAAAATCGACTTGTGGTGAATTGAAAAACAGTATGGTGCTGCTATAATCCATATAATTAACCACACACGTTGTAACAACAGAGTGGAGCATATGCTTTCATAAACTTTGCATAGTTGATAATACAGTTTCACCAATTACAATTAGTATTTCCGAGCTGCAGGATGCTCACTAAAAGAATCCTGGAAGAAAATTAGCAAATGCAACACACATGTAGGCTAGTAGCTTTCACCCTGATCCTTCAGTGAGCATCCTCTCCTTTTGGATTTTGACTCCCATGTACCTGTCATATTACAAACACAAACACATGATCACATATAGTCATGATGAGTTGATCCATGGTGGTTGTTCAAAATTAGGAAGAAGGTTCAAGGGAGAATGGTACCTGCCGAGCATCATGACGGTGGCCTGCGGGTTAGTCCCCGGCGAGGCATTGAAGGTGGAGCCGTCGATGACGCGCAGCGCATCAATGCCGAGGACGCGGTAGTCGCGGTCCACAACTCTTCCGACCTGGCAGCCGCCGTGGTAGTGCCAGATGGTCATGACGGTGTCCCTGCAGAAGCGCTCGAGCGCCGCGGGGTCGCTGCCGCCGCGCACGTTGGCACGCATCAGGTTGACGGGGAACTCCGCCGTGACGTTGAGCATCGCCGGGAAGGCGAAGTTGGGGTAGGCGAAGCGCGCGAACGCCCTGGAGCGGATGACCCGCTCGATCTCCTCGATGCCGGCGACGCAGCGGCGGAGGTCGTCCGGGTGGGCGAAGTAGTTGAAGCTGACGACGGGGTTGTCGTCGGGGTCCAGGTTGCGGAGCGCGAGGCTTCCCGCGGACTGCGGGCCGAGCACCTTCTCCAGAATGAACCCGCCGCGCATCGCCGCGTCGGGGACCCGGCTCATGGCCTCCACTGCGCGCGCGATGGCCTCCGGCGTGCGCTGCTTCGGGGGCACCGTCGAGAGCTGCCCCGTCTGCGGGGAGAACATGCCGAAGCTGCGCTCCGGCGTGCCGGTACTGGTGGAGGCCGTGCGGGTGGTCCAGTCGGCCCCGCTGGCGCCCTCGATGTAGCTGCCGAACCTGGTGATGCCGACGACCTGGATGAGCGAGAGCTCGACCGGGGACGGCGACGGCACGAAGATGGCGTTCATGGGGTTGTCGGACATGCCCTGCCCGACCTCCGGGTTGTCGACCACCACGTCGAGGCCGTAGGAGCGGAGGTGGTCGGCGGGGCCGACGCCGCTGAGCATCAGCAGCTGCGGGCTGCCCAGCGCCCCCGCCGAGAGGATGATCTCGTTGGCGTCGCCCTGGTTGAGGTACGCCACGTGGATGATGCCCTGCGAGTCGCGGTACACCACGCCGCGCGCCACGGGCTTGGTCCCTGCAATCACAGAAATCTTGCTGCTGTTGGCGTCCGAACTCGTCGATCAAAATTTTCGCGCCACGAAAATAGTGCACCATTACCGTTAACTAACTTAACGGTCAGTTGGCACTGCCATCTTTAAACAAGATTACCTTTGTAACTGAACAAGATCCTGGCCACTCTAGCCCGGAGCAGCACGTCGATCCCCTCGGGGCGCGAGTACCGGAGCAGGTCGGCCGCCGTGTGGCGCCGGCCCTCCGGGTCGAAGATGGAGCCGCCGACCTTGGTGCCGGGGATGTGGTCGTACGTGAACCCGTTGTCCGGCACCACGCCGGTCTCCAGCAGCCCCCTCCGCACCGCCGCCTGCCAGGGCCCCAGCTCCGGCTGGAACGCCACCACGTCCTCCACCCACCTGTACGCGCTCAGCACCTCCCTGGCGTCCCAGCCGGCGGCCCGCACGTACCCGGCGCCGGCGCGCGAGAAGAAGCCCGCGTTGAGGCAGCTGCCGCCGCCCAGCACCCGGGGCCGAGAGTTGATCACGCCCTCCTCCGACACGAACCGCTGCGACGGCGACGACGCCGACGTGTCCGACAGCACGTCGGAGAAGTGCGCCATGTTCAGCACGCGGTCGTCATCGTACGGGGAGCCGCCGCGCTCCAGCACCAGCACGCGGTACCGCCTCGACAGCGTCGCCGCCAGCGGGCAGCCAGCCGTGCCGCCGCCGATGACGATGTAGTCGTAGTAGGCCACCGGCGGCGCGTGCGTCGCCTCCCTCATGAACGTGTAGTTCTGGCCCCGCGCTGTCACACACGCATAATTGCAAGAATCAGTAACACCTCATAATGCGAATTCTAATTAAGAGCAAGAAGATTGATCACCTTGCTGGGAGACGGATAGGAGCACGAACAAGCCCGTGAGGATGAAGAACGCCATTGCTTTGACTTGTGTTTTGATGTGGCTGGCTTGCAGAGCCAGGTGTGCTTATATACTGACGAAGCGACCAAAAGAAACCGTTGCTTCATGGCTCCGCTCTTGGTGCTGCTGCTGCGCAGCCTTTGTGTCAACCGAAATTCTTTCCACGGGTTCGGCAATGATAATTCGTTCTGTCCCGTGCTTGTCTGCTGTTTCTGTTGGGCGCTCTGGAGAATGTATAGCTCAAATACGCTACTCCCTCTTTGAGACCGCGACAATGTGTGTATATGGCTTTATTAGTTAACTGAATTATGCAACTCTACGGTTATTTACTATTTTTTCGAACATACGGTTATTTAGGTTTGAAGGGTGAGTAATTATCTACATTCCTGGTTCTTTTTGGTTCATGACTTGTAATGTTCTTTGGTTTTTAAACATTGATTAGAGAATGTTGTTTCAAATATTTAGATAGAGAACTTGTGAATCATGTGTTCAAAACTTTCTCGAGAAGTATATTCATAATATAATACACATGTGGTTTACACATACTCTCCCCGATCTGAAATAGTCCCAACTTTTTCAGAAATAGTTTACATTCTAACTTTTAATCAACAATAACAATGAAACCGGAGTGGTTTTGCTCTTTTTATTTGACGTTGTTATTTTCTATGTAGTTTGGATTGGTTGTTCGCATATCTAAGTAGTATTAATAAATGCAATACTCTCTCCTTGCCACAATGTAGTGCATATAAGAATTTTAAAAAGTCAAATGATGTTAAGTTTGACCAAGTTTTTTTGAGAAAATTATCAACAACTACCATACAAAATATATGCAATATGAAAATATACATCACGAGGAATCTAATGGTATTGATTTGGTATTTTGGATGTTGTTATATTTTGCTACATATTTGGTCAAATATTACATCGTTTGACTTTTAACAATTCTTATACGCTCTACATTTTGGCAAGGAGGGAGTACTATTTTTTTTTCTAGAATGTAGACTATATCAGAATAGATGGAGTATATTATAGCAGTTTTGCTAATTCTCACTAGCTGAGATTTAGCTTAGGGCTCAGTCAAATTCACCACCGTCAGATAAGTGCGCCAAGATTCGTGCTATGGGCCTTCTTATCCACTCCCCACCTTATCTTCTCACGGTTCCACTTCTTCCTTCATGCACACCCCAAAATAATGTAGAGAGGAGGCAGAGGAGGGACCACCGAGCCGAAGCCGGTGACACCGCGGCTGGTCGCGGCGGAGAAGGTGATGGCGAGGAAGAACTTAGGAATAAACTTAGAGCCGAAGCCTAAACTTTAGTTTCTTCGCCTTTTCTAAATCATGATTCGTGAAATAATGGTGTCATCGCATACTGTAAGATGGAGAAACAATCGTCAACAAGATGTGGCACAACCCCAGTAATTTGACCATCCAGTTTTGCCCGTTCAATAAGTACCACAAGCATATCCGCAACAACATTGAACAAAATTGGTGAAAGGGGGTCGCTTTGGCAAAGACCTTTCTTTGTGTGAATGTAGCTGCCGATATCATCATTTGCCCTTTTTTTCTGCCACACTTCCCGCGAACACATAATCCTCAATCCACTTACACCAAATAGGAGAAAATCCTTCCATTCTTATCTTTTTTTGAAGGAAAATCATTCTTAGCGTTTGTTGCATAAAGGGCCATGTCACTTTATTATTTCAAGTGTATTTGCTACAGTAGGACATTTGGCAGCTCGTTTAGCTTCCATTTCCATACAACACTTTGGGACGCAGCATCTAGCACTAGCAGTGACGGAGCTAACATTTACAGCGTCACCGCAAAAGCTTCAGACAGCAGCTTGCCGTCGATCCATGTTTCATCGAGGGAGTTGTTTCTCAGTACAGGCTGTTGTAAGTGCCGAACGTCGCGGCGATGGAGGCTAGGCAGATGACCAAGGACGGGACCAGGGTGGCGTTCAGGAGCTGGCTCTGCCCCAGATACCCCGCCGCTGTGATCGTCACGTCCGCGGTGACCCGGGCCAGCGTCCCGGCCTCCGTCGAGAGGAGCCCGCCGTTGTAGGTACCCCGGGAAAGCCTCGACGACATCACACGGGAAAGAAGGGACAGGTTGACCCCTGCGATGTCCGGAGAAGATCAGAAATGCAATGCAGTTTCAGAAAAGACATTTTTCACACGTGCTTCAGAGTTTGCTCCGGCGGTAAATTGTTTGGTTCTTACCTTCCAGCACCTCGGCGAACACAAACGTGATGATAGCCGACGTGACGTATTGTGGAACGGAGTAGCTTGAGGTGAAATGGAAGCTCGCGGCGATGCCGATCAGGACCATGATTTCAGACGCCACCAAAATTTGCCTTCAGGAAAAAAGTAAGGGGATGGAAAATGATGAGAATTACAGTTGGCAAGACACGGGAACTGCTCTAGCACGTCCAGTGTAAAGAGCGTACGAGTTACCTGTCTTCAAACAAGTTGGTAACGTAGCTTCCCACGATGATATTGACCGGAAGAACTGTCAGCCCAAGAACTGCTAGAAAGATGGCCACACTACCCGTGGACCAGTTAAAATAGAACGAAGTGACAACACTCGACTCTGAGAGTAGAATTTCCATTGTAAACTTGAGCATGAAGTAGATCAATAACTGAACCTGATATGGTGTGAAGAGCATATGTTTGTAAGCCAGTGCATAAGAAGCTGGTACATCCAACAAAAGAAAGATGAGATTCGTTGGGGAGAGGAGGAAACCTTAACAGAGGGCGTGAGCAATCTGTATGCTGCGGCAAGAGATGTTGCTGGCTTATGACATTCTTTACGGTCTTCCTCCTTGTCGTCATCATCCTGGACATTTTCATCCTGTCTCTCCTTCTCCTCCGTGAGTAAAGGTTGTGCTAGACCATCCTCTAAATTGTCACTTCGTCGATGGTCTGCTATGACAAAGAATTATATTAGTAACCGTGTCCAGAACCTAAGTTTTGTGACCATAACGCTTTTTAAACGATGCATAGGAGAAAGTTTACTGGAATCAGATGACTGTGTGTTGGCTCCGTTCTCTTTAGCAATGTGATCTGGCTCTTTGAATGAAATCCACAGCCAAATCAAGTTGACAACCCAAGCAAGGCACATGACCCACCCGGGCAAGGTGTTCTGATTAAAGGTGACCCCGTAGATCTTGAACTCTGTCTGCAGCAAACCAGCAAGCCCAGGACCGCATGCCATTCCAAGTGCACTAGCACTAACGAACCCTGCAGAGGCCTTCAGCCTGATTTTCAGAGGCACACAGTCGCTGATATACCGACGGTTCACAGCTCTGGCAGAACCCAGCCTGAATATCATGTTGACAATGTGACCGATCAGACAAACATTTTAAGAATTTGCACCCAATCAAAGCAGAAACTGAACATGACACAAGTAAATTAGAGAATCAAAAAGTCTGTACCCGCAGAGTAGCCGGCCAAGAATGAGAACAGTTATGGAATTGAGATCATACGCCAAAGCATACAGCAGGTTCCCTGAAAACAGCATGATGCTGCTGAATACAAGGGGTCTGGAGTACGATTTATTTGACCAGGCACTAAAATAAACCGAGGAGAACACTTGGGCAACTGCCATCGACCCGATAACCACACCGCAGACGGTTGCCGCTGCGCCAAGGCTCACCGAATAGTCATCTGCAGTCGGAACGATGATATATGTGTTTACCATGTAGAGGAATGTGTTCACTAGGTTGAGCATCAGCGACATGAAATGGTAGCTCTGGTCATCAACAAGATCGTCTGAGCTAGTTTGCACATCTTCTGGAACAATGAGTGCGTGTTGCCCTAGGAATTTCAGGAAGGTTGTGGAGTTCGTGAGTTTTTGTACTGAATGATTTATTTGTTCTATGACAGGATCCTGCATATACAGAAAACGAGTACAGATTTCCCTTTGTTAGAGCATATGGGAATTGTCTTGTCTGACTATGGAACCAACAGAATACCCATAAATAGACCTTCAAGGTAATTGATGGATGGTCATAGATTGACGTATAGCTTCCTTGATGATTTTGCAGAGATGCAAGGTTACGTGTCAGAGCACCAGCAACAGCTACAATACCCTGCATTCAGAACTTCATCATGAGTGCAAAAGATGATGAAGGATACACAGACTCAAGGATATCTACCATCAAAAAAAAATCACTAAAGCCCCACTTATGAATTGAATATGCAATAAAGTGAAATTACCACTTGTTTGAAGATCGGCTGAAGCTGAGAATAAGGATGATTCGCACGAGTTGAGACATAATAGTCTGTAAATCTATAGCCGAAGCGTTTATCAAACTTCTTAAGTATCTTCCGGATTCCAGTAGCATTCATATCAACAAATCTAAGGAGCTTCACAAGATCAAGCCCGACTTGACGATAAGCGTCTCGCACTTGAGAAACCTGGGATATATCAGACTGTTCTGTGAGCATAGCACGCTGTTCTCCCAATTTTTCGATCCTGCTAGCAAGATGGCCTTGCTGTTTCAAGAGAAAGAGCACAACCTTTTCAATCTGCAACGAAATACTTTACATTAGCACTCTTAAGAATAAAAATTGGTGGTTAAAAGAATACATCAGCAACTCAGCTCCGTTTTACCTGATCGTCAAGCATTCTTGAGAACTCTTTAAGAACCTGTTCATGATTTCTTCCACCATTTTGGGTCTGCTGGACATAATGTTTTAACTTTTTCTTCATCATTTTGTAATTAATGTAGTATCTGGAAATAGTTAACAAAGAAGTAATAAGATTACAAATGATCACCGGAGAAGCTTATAATAACTTAATGATTCCAAGTTTTTTTTTATTATACTCGGTAACACCTAGTTTATACATATCTAACCAGTGCAGTCATAAGAGTGAAATGTTAGGGAACTCAATAATTTCTTTTTTTAACAGGGGAACTCAGTAATTTCTCTTTTTGACAAGGGAACTCAATAATTTCTCTTTTTGACAAGGGAACTCAATAATTTCGGGGTAACATAGAAACATACTCTTTCCACTCTTCCAATTGATCTGACACCAAAACCTTCCCGAAATTAACCATCTTGGCGTTTTACTACCTGAAACAAAATATAACAAATTGTTAGCATCACAACAGAGGCTACAACCAATCAGCTCAAGCACATTTTTTCTCAGTTAACACTTTAGAATACCAGTGAAATTATTGGTTCAGATGCGGGACGAAATTAAGATACACTGCTAATCTGTCTGTTTCAGGAAAAGATCTTTACGAACTTAAGACAAAATGCAAACAGAAAGTGCCAAAGCCAGACATGTCAGTGCTTAAATGGACAAAATACATAGCTTTTAACAAGTGGAGAACCTAAGATAATGTTAACATGTCTAGAAAAAAGCTTAACAGATTCGAGGTAGCTCCAAAACAGGATGGGACACGTAGCAAGCTGGCACAGAATCGTCTAATGATCGACATAGCCAGACAAAACCCTGGAGAGGGCAATTTAGGATTCAGAAACGCATAATAAATGGCTCAATGGTCTCCCAAGAGCTAGGTACCTTTACTGTGGCACTCCTTTTGCACACACACACACGCAGATCTCCTTTACTGATGGACCTTGCAAAGCACGTGCCTACACAAGAGAAACAATACTAGATCGCCTACATCTACATAGCACTGTACTAGAAAGGCCCAGGTGCAGTTGTTTTCCTTGTTTTTTGTTGTGTACTTTGCCACATAGTGAGTGTACTATTGGAAAGTGAACTATCAGACCAATTGATGGGACTAAGCGACCCAGAGAGGCTGAAGGTGACACATCAGGGAAAATAAAATTGGGGTAGGAAAATATGGTGGTTCTGCTTCTCTTTCAGTAGTATCATGATTCTCTTGAATAGAATTAAGAAACCATCTCTCAACTCATGAGGATGGCATATCATCGATTATGGACAAGATGCTGGTCCTTATTAAGAAGCTCTTTGCTGACAGCTGACAACTACTCTCCTCCGGCTAGCTACTACCCAGAATGTTGTTTAGGTTTTTTTTTCATTATGTCTTATCACTGGCCTCTATCTCTTTAACTGCTACTTCTTGGGTGTGTTGTGCTGTAAACTCAAGTTGCTAACCTGAGCAAACCTTGTTTCGTCCTTGCCGTTTGGCCTCGGTGGATTTTATCTATCTATAAAAGATACTCCTATGCTTTTGTGAACCATAGCGCAAATGCAGAAGGTTCTTCTTCGGCACTAACAAGTTTGGCGAGGAAGTGGGGGCAATAGCTAGTTCGGCGAGACAGCGGGAGCGTGACAAGGATTCTGGCATTATCCATCGATCAGAAAAAGCTGTTCCAAATTTCGCTTGAAAAGAATCATGGAAAAATAAAAATAAAAGGCACTCCCATTTTAAAGGAGAAATTTAGGCGAATCCAGAATTAAAGCCAACAGAGGCGCAGCAAGCGAAACGAGTCTCTGAATCTCTGTTTGGAATTGGAATAAGATTGGTTACCGGGCGTGTTCTTGGCGGCTCCTTCCTTCCCTTCCCTTCCCTCGATCGGCTGATCCCTTCTTCCTCGAAGAACAATCTCCACAATTTAGATGGCCATCAACAAATCAAAGAACACGATCGCGCCTGCACATATACCGAATTAATCGCGCATTCAGAACACAGCATAGACACACCAAAATCAAAAGAAGAAGAAAACAGATAGGCGTAAACGCATACAGGCACAGCGATCCCTTGCGAATGGAGACACGAGGAAGATGAAGCGGGGGAAGAGGGGGGTGCAATGGCAATGGCGTATCTGTACCAGTATCTTGCGAATGCAATGGCTAGGTTCGGCTGTATCTGTGGTCGGCTTGGGAGGTGCGAGCGAGAGAGGAGGAGCGAGGTATTTATAGCGGCGACGGGTGGAAGGGGGAGGGAGGACGGAGGAGGAGTACATGGAGGGGGTCTCGCCGGGGATATGGCCGGGACAGGAGGAGCTGTTCGGCGATGCGGACGTGGCCGGTGCGATCTGCACGTACGGCCCGCCCGCGGCCCCGTTTTGGCATAGCGTGGCCGTGGCCTGTGGCTGTGGACAAAAACGCCTCTCGCCTCACTGCTCCTAGTATTGTGTGAGGTAACTACAGTAAGGAGTCGTTTGGAAGCCAGGCTTTCATTTTATTTGTAGCATTTTAAAATGAATACATGCATTCATTTCATTTACATTGTAATTCCAGAAATGGACACTTGTTTGGTTGTCACAGGAATTGCAAATGACAACATAATTCAATATTGAATTTGTAAATGGCTTCCACAAGAATTGCAAATGACAGGTCTCAGCTTGGAATTGTGTTTACTCATGGTGTCATTTTGCTGGATTTCCTAAATAAAATGATGACCCAATTCTGTGACAACCAAACAGCCCACCTATGGAATTCCAAAATGAATTCCAGAATTCCAGGCCCAAATGATGGATACCAAACGACCTCTAAGTCACAAATCTTGATAAACGAACTAGTATGTGTTTTTCTTCATCGAGAATACACACCGGACGGTGTATTGATCATATTGAAGAAGTGACCAAAGGTAAGTTCAACACCGCAAGCTTGAAAGTGAGCGTGGGTTTGGTCCCGGCGACCTCGATAGCCTTCCTTGGCACTTTCTCTCACTAGGACCCTCAAATCGTCGTCGGCTACAATTTGGGGCTCCCCGGTGAAGATGCACTTAGGGTTGGAGCTGAGTTTTCCTTTTGGGTACACTTGAGGTGCATTGGCCCAATGCATTTAACTAAACAAATAAAGAGCTTTCCATTCGCCACAAAAAAAAGACAGGCAAAAACTAAGCTTTCAACAGCCTAGCTGCACCACCGACCGATGTGGCCATACAACACAAACACAAAATACACGCTTACAAGTTTGATCCACCAAAGACACACACACACAGAGAGAGATAACATCATAATCATCGATTTGCCATGTGACAGGATAGTCCTTGGATCACCACAACATTGCACTATGTCTAGGCAAGCCAAGGCACAACCGTGCAGTTAGCCACCACAGCGATGATAAGTCGTCTTTGATTTTGGCAACATCAACAAGACTCGCAATAGTTGAAGAGTGCAACACCTTAAAGCCTACACATGTGATCCTTGTTATCAGTGTGGCGCTAAAATTTCACCACCCCATGGCAAAAGTAGTGCCCAAAAGAACCAACAACAACAACAACACAAACAACCTAAGGAGAAGTCATTGATACAATGTCAAACTAATTTCTGTTTTGCTTTCCTAGCTAACTGTGTGGTCTAGTTTATGCTTCAACTATGGTTAGAGTACACAAGAATTTAGGAGGCTAATTAAGGTGGTTAACTTATTTTGCCATTTGATCGTAACTTACTCATAAGTGTGACGGTTAAACCGTTTTGACCTGGATAAGCCCTGGCCCAACATTTGTAGTCCTAAACCAAACTCAATCTTATTTCATGATATGTTTAAACCAAAGCTTTGTGAGGGTGCATTATACTAACAATGCATCTTAAGGAATGGCTATACTTAGCATGGTACTAGTCACTATCTTGAAATAAGTTCACCGAATGATGATAACACTAGAAAACCAAAAAAGAAAAAAATCGAGGGGAATCTACAAAGTCAAATTTTGTGTCGATGGCTAGCGATTTTACCCGTAGACAATTGACTATGTAGTTAAAAAAATACAAGTATGTGCACATGATGTGTAATTTGAGCTAGGTGAGTCGCCTCATATGTGGTTAATTGGCGTATGTGCACGTGATTTTCTACAGTTATATTTGTGTGTATGCTGACTAGTCAAGTTTTGGTTGAACCACTGAACTTATTTTTCTTCTAGCATGTTTTAAACTTCATAATGCAATTTTAGGGGAAACTAATGAACTCCATAATAAACTACTTAATATTTTCTTCCAAAAATTACAATATGATGTTATCATTTGGATCTATTAGGCATATGTTAACACTAGAAATCCTCTAGTGCAATAATCATTTTATTATGCTGCCGAGGGATAGGGAAATCACACAAAAATATATACTGGTATGCTCCCTCTATATTTCATAATAGAGGATTAGAGGGTGTACTAGGATTCGTTAAGACAAAGCTTTGATCAAGAAATGCCCTATTAATATTAATATGTGGTCTATATGTGGTCTAGATACCAATGTCATATCATATACTACCTCCATCCCAAGGCTTGAGGCTTATATTTTTTTGGAAAAGTCAAAGCAGGTAAAGTTTGACCAAAATTTTAGAATAATCTATCAATAAATATGATATTTTGTAGATAGCACATGAAAATATATTTCATTATCTATCTAATAATATTAATTTTGTATTTGACATGTTAATGATTTTTTATAAAAACTTAATCAAACTTAACATAGTTTGACTTTCTGAAAAAAATATAGGCCTTAAGCCTTGGGATGGAGGTAGTAAGACACATACCAACTAATGATTTTTTTATTAAAGAATCGTCTTAATGAAACCTTCCATAGTTGAACATCAAATCAGTATAGAAGAAAATATACTTGTACATTATTAGCTCTGAGACCTACTAATTAGAATGACATATGCATAATTATAATTAGCGCAAGGATGTATATGACTTCTTTCTTTCAACTCCAGTTGTCTTGAAGAAACCTCTATTTCACGCGCCCGTACTTGCTGATGGAAACCAGTGTTTTACCGTCCATGACGTTGTTATGGAATAAACTGGAGAATATCCTAGATTCCGTTTTGTCTCGTCGGCTTTCGGCCATAGAGAATGCAACCGATCAGTCCAGGGAGAGCTGCTGCTGCTGAAGTGAAGGTCGGCGAGTCACAGACCGTCCGCTTCTTATTTTCTTTATCGGAGTCGCTAGCAAACTTTGTGGATGCCCTTTTTTCTCTACAGAATCTCCAAAAGTGTGTTGAACGTGCTAGTAAGCTATTGGTTCACTGGGCCCTGCCACTCTACAAATATCCAAGGACACTACTTGCGGATTGCGATAGATTGTGCCAGTACTATTAGTACGTTTGGCAAACGAAAAAAAACTACTACACTGTTTTGAAAGAAAAAATATACCAATAGTACGGTTATAACTGTATGTGGCCTCAGTTGGAACTTGGAATAGCCACCCGACCATAAATTTTGTGGCGCGTGGTTGTGGACATACACTCAAGAACAGAATTTTTTTGCATCCACTAAAATTGTTTTTTGTTCTTCACACACAAAAAAAAAAACAGTAGTCAAATTCATGAGAACAAACATTTTATGTACAGAGGACGGTATTAGGGGCGGACATTATCTTTTTTTTTTTAACGAAGGCAAAAGCTTTGCCTTATCCATTAATTAAGAAGAAGTTGCCCAGTTTTTTAAAGGGAAACTAGGCGAAGACCGATACAAATAGGGCCAAGCCCACCCAACAACAACTCAACAGGGCCATGCCCACCGCCGACGACACATCGAAAGACCACAAACAGATGCCAACCACACAAACACAAACAACGGCAAACCGCTCCACCAAACTAGCTAGTCTCTCACCATTGTCGAAGAGAAGAGGCCGCAACTGCTATAGGAGGAGCAGTCCCGGGACGCTTCCACAAAGGTGAAGAAACACGCCTCCACAAGACCATGCGCCAGATGTGGTGCCCGACACACCGACGACCAACGTTGAGAGTCACCTCGTCGCCCACACGACACAAGGTCGAACACCCTCAAAGTTGACAAATGTTCGGAGCCGCCGCCGCCCGACATTCCGCTGCTCCGCCACACCCTGCGCGGTCAACCATGGGGACCACCTTCCGGGGCCGCCGCCCCGACGTACCACCGCTCGATCTCGAACGGCAATGCCGCACGAACCAACAACCTGTAGCCCAAGCTACACAGGGCAGGCGGCCGCAGACCACGTACATCACACCAACTCATCCGGGGCAGACATTATCATTGGTACAAAACCTAACAAAATTCGAAGGATAAAGCAACTGAAAAATTATTGCAAATTTCATATTTGTGGACATATGGTTTTTTTCATCTTCCATTAATGTTAACATTGTCTTTGTGGTAACATGTCAAACGCAAATTTTACTTCATACATAGCTGAGTAGATTCCTCGGACTTCTCATGTCGTAACTGGTAGTACAAAAAATGCTTATAAAAAAGTCATTTAAATGGCAGGTTAATTTATTTTGGTTTCTAAAATTTAAATACAAATTGGAAAAATAGTTGACACTCAACTACTGGTCTTGGACATATTTCGTTTCTGGATCTAGTCAAAGCGGTATGACATATGATGTAGCAATGATCTCATAATAGTAACCTACCTAGCAAAGAAAACTATAGAAATCTAGTATAGTTAAAATAGATTGAAAATACTCTGAGAAAATAAATATCAGAAGATTTACAAGAAAAATGTATATGTATATACCAAACCAAAAAAAGAGTCGCTTTAACAAGAAAAATGAACAAAGTACGAATTACTAGTACAAACCCTATGGAATTTAAGAAAACTCACATATAAGGTAAAAATCACTTGGACATTTGTATTCCCACGGGCTACTTTTAATTTATCCCTTATTCAAATATTTATGATGTTCGCATGTTCAGAAGATCCTAGAATTTGCAAGCAGCGGACACTTTTTTACGTTTTAGTCACTTGTCTATATATCTTGTCATTTTTTTAAGAGGCTACCTTGTGCGAAACCATAGTCATGTCGTTGCCTATACTGGGTACTCAAGGACTTAATATGTCTGATTCTAAATGTCAGTGGTTCAATTTGCGACCTCAGCCAAAGTTAAGAGACAAAAGAAAATATTCCCTTCGTTACATAATTTTTATCATGGTATTAGCTTAAATCTGAACTAAAATCACGACACCCGAGGGAATATGAAATATCCCCAAACGGGCTACGAACATCGAGCTCTTCTTCAGCTGCACTTGATATCGAGAATAATTTGAAGCTATTCACCCACTTGCACTAAGAAACGCTCAATCAAAACTCCATGCAACAGTATTTTAGAAGAAAAAATATCCATATACCACTAGGCCAGACAAGTAGCATGTCTCACACAGTCACACCTCACTTGTGTGTTTGTCCTTGAGAAGCGCTCCTCATTTGCCGAATGTGGCAACCCGATCATGTCTTATTTTTTTGTGATCCAGCAACTTGATGCCATGCCAGGTCACTCAAGACATGGATCATGGATTATACTGTAACGAACCTACTTTAGATTATACTTCGGCATGTGTTTGCGGAGGAACACACTGCACTCACACAGCATGGTTTTTGAAGTACAAAGCGTGTCCAGTCACTCGGGATATGTTATGGGTTAGAGCATCACCAACCGTTGGGGCTCCCCAGGCCGAAATCCGGCACTATTTTGCGCCGGATTGGACGAGTCCAGGGTGGATGAATTTTTTTTTTACAAAATACGGTGAATTCAGATAGAACAGGCGAAACTCGTACAAACATAAGCGAAATTTAAGATAATTTAACTTATATAGGCGAGTTCGTACATATATATAGGCCGAATTCATACATATATTTGAATTCGGCCATATGAAAACATGAACTTAAACTAATAGCTACATGCTGAATTGGCGGTAGAAGGCCGTGTAGTCCGCGCCGTCGTCGTCGTCGCTCGAGCTGGCGGCGTCCTGGGGCGACACCGCCTCGTACCAGCAGCTCAAAGCCTAGCCAGGGTCATCGGCGCGTGGCGGCGTCGGCCGGTAGATGTCGTCGTCGCTGCTCTCCTCGAGCTTGATCGGCTCGACGGTCCTGGGCGCGGCGTTCGTTGCCGCGGACGGTGCGGCTGCGCGGACGGTGCGGCTGCGCGGACGGCGCGTTGCCGCGCGGCAGCCATGTCCAGCATCCGGCGCTGTTGCTCGGCCTCCTGCCGCTCCCAGCGTGGAAGCGACGTGTCCGTCGAAGACTGACCGGCGGAAGGCTTTTTCAGCGCGCGGAAGATGATGCGATGAGGACGACGATCGGTTTCTCTCGTCGACAAGTTGGGGTCACCAGCCGCGCAGGAAGTTTTCTCGGCGTTTCCCGCGCTTTCGTTTCGTCCGGAGTCCCCGAGCGCTCCGGGGGGAGGGGGGGGGGCGGGGATGGTCGGGGATGGCCTGGGCTCCCCGGACGGATCGGACGGATGAAAGACCTAATCCGAACGAAAACGAGGAACCGGAAGAGCGACTGAGCCGTTTTCGTCCATCCGGATGACAAAAAGACGTCCTGGAGGCCTCGTCGGGAGCCGGCTGGAGATACTCTTAGGAAGGGCCTATGGGTGCTTCGCTGGTGTTCCAGATGGACTGATCTACAGAAGAAAAACTATTCGTAGCTAATCCCTCTCTGCGCACATAACTTTGTTTAAGGATTAATTCAACTAGCATATTACTTTGGTCGCAAAACAAAATATAGCAGATTACTTTAGTAAAGCTCCAGTAACGAATTGTTGGATGTGGCTGAACGATAGGGGATGCACGTAAGCGCTGTGGATTTTTGTATCTTGCACATGGCCAAGTGTTGAACGCTCGATAAAAGTGATGTCTGCTAGCCTGCTGCCACTGCAGTAGTGTGAGAATGTACCAAAGGATATTCCCTCGATTTTACCGTCTCTTTCAGAGATCGTCCTCGTGGATAGGGAGACTGCAGGGAGAATCAACACAAAGGTATGTGCGAGAGAGCCATTTAGCAGCCACTAGCCCGGAATCCCAAAAATATAGTTTTGTGAAAAAACTGATGTTGACAAGAGAGTCTGCAAGCAGGCATATCTGTTTCCTTAAAAGAAAATGTGCATCCGCTTGAAAAGATGGATGTTATCGCGTGTGACTCGAAATGATCCGATATTTACCACATAATTTTCATGTACTTCCTTTGTTTAAAATAACTCTAGTCGTGATTTTAATTCAGATTAAACTGAAATTAGAGAGCTGAGTGCTAGCTCAGTGTCTCGAACTCAAGGTGTTGAACCCGCCCACCAACGTTCAAATCTTGGGCTCTGCTGGGTTTATGTTTGTGTCAATTCATGGAGAGGTCTCATCTATTATATACTAAAAGCAAAATACAGATTTTTAATAGAGCCACCATATTAATCCACATCATTAAAATTATTTTAGCTGTTAGATCTATGATTTTAATGGTCAAGATTTTAAAAAATTATGTAACACATAAAAATGCTTATTTGTGGACATACATAATATGTCATGATTGACACATCCGTGTAAAGAACAAAAATCCATCACATGCTCCACATGTGCCAAATAATCAGATCTGTTAGGTCTTAATTAACCATATATATAAACGATACTGATTTGCAGCAACATCGTTTGGCAAAAAAAAAAAATGAACAGTTGTAGCAAATAAAGAGTGCTAAATTGACACGGTCGTACGTGATAATCAAAACGTGCATGCATAGAACTCTGTTTGTGCCTGCTACAAAAAGACCTCCACGAGCTAGATAAAAGAAAGTCTACATAGAGTCCTGATGACATACGTATACATAAACATTTAGGCCCGCTCTACTTTCTTAATTCTTAATTGAATACAATACCGAGTCAAACTGCTGGCCACACAAAACCATGTCTGTATGTGCAAAACTGAGAAGCATGTACTCCTTCCGTCCTACAAAATATATCTTAACTTTGTCTAAATTGAATTATATTTAGACAATATTTAGTATCTATATATATAACTAAATTTAGACAAATGTAAGATATTTTTCATGGGAGGCATCGAGCATGTTAAAATTATAGTGGGGCAGCGCGTAAATTTTGCGTTCAATTTTTGATCTAGTACAATATTTGAGTGACATATCAGACGGATTGATTTTAATATGTATAGAAATTTACTTTGCCAACTTAAGTGGGTGAAAAGAGAAACTCCAAAGCTGATCGGTCGAATATTTAGCTTATGTGTGTTTATCTTACATACGGGTGCTACTTACATAGGACATGGTGCCAAATAGTAGTATAAAAAACCACATGGTGGCACAAAAGTATAATAGGCTCTAAAATTGAACTAACTCATATGTTTGTATGAGTATTAACGAATATGTATAACAAATAAAAATGTAATTAACATGTAAAAGTTGAATTAACTCTAAGTATGTAAATATTATACGAGACATTGATTCGAATAGTACGACCTTGAGATCGATATATATACCATTGCGAGCCGCACACTGCTCTCAAGATATACTTCCAGATTTGTCAAATTACCAAACTAGCGAGGAAAAAATACTAACCATAGGAATTAGGAATTAGTAATAACTCTGTAGATTACTGCACGATAAACATTGATCCATACTAGAACATCGAGAAAAGAATGATAATACAATATATAAAGGACCTTATGAACCAGATAACGAAGATAACATTGTGTCAATTTGATTTTAGATTTTTGTCAAACATTTCTAACCTTGGTGATCGATATATAAGTAAATTACTAAAACATGAGAATATATACTAAAAGCAATACACAGATTAGTCGATCTATCTTTTAGAGAGGATAAATTAGTGTTTATTTTATTATGAAAAGCTTGTGCTATTGCATCATATATAATGGTCTTATGATCATACGGTTATTTCTCATGTAGCCCCTAATTATTTCACTCTCTGATTGTTAACCTTACACACCAATCTAACATCACATAAAAATTACCAACTATCTCATAGTCTGATTTATTTATTGTACGTGACAATTTACTATAGTGTAAAAATAACACAGATGAATGTATGTGGAAATATAATAATAATTGTTCACCCAAAAGCACTGGGGAAATATTTCTGCACTTACACTAATAGGTGTGGGCGTTTCCTTCATCATTTGTTTTGCTTTGAGATTCGGATAAAAGGAGAAGAGAGAGCTACTTTTCCCTCTACTACCGCGATTGTGAATCTAGAGGAATAAATCGACAGTGATGACAAAACCCATATCCATGCGTGTGTGTACAAAATCTATTCTCAAAACACTACTCCCTCCGTTCTTAGATATAAGCCATATAGTTTTTTGAGAAAAATTCCAGAATATAAGGTTCACTGCGTTGCCCCACTTGTATGGATAATATTTTTTGAGATTTGATTAGGTTTTCTTAGCTTATGCAAAGTCCTCTATTAGCTCATGCCAATTGCCTACGGTTAATCCCAGCCAAACATGGTATATTTTTTCCGAAATGTGTGTTCCTTAATTTCCGTGCCAGAAACTATATGGCTTATATTTAGGAACGGAGGGAGTATTAAATAACTTTTTACATATGTGATATTAATTTAGCAAGAATTGAAGCTATATATGTATTATTTTTTATCTAAATGTCCAAAAATCAATAAATATATTTTCGAGTTAGTTTTGATACACCAAAAAACCATACACATCTCCCTAGAAAATCAGCGATGACGCCCTCGCATTTGCGAGGGCCACCATGCTAGTTCTTTCTAACAACAGACAGCTAAAGGATGGAGTCTTCCCCCTGTAGTAAACGTTTTTTAAAAAAAAAATAGGACAAGAATTATAGAGTATTGTTTATTCTTTCAAAAAAAATAGAGTATTGTTTATCATAATGTCAAGGGAGTAGTGTTGTTCCAACCAGGCCAATGCCAAGACTGGCCGTTGGTGGCAATTCTGTCACTAGTTCGTGCCGCAAGGAATTAGCACGCTTGTGATGTGACATGCGCGGGTGGTATGATTGCAAAATGATCGAGGCCGCCTGTTCTTATCGTCCCCGTGTGCAGTTCCTTTCCGAGCTTTGAAATAGCAATGCTTTCCACCTGGTGGCATATGAACATGGGCGCACCAACCGCCGAGAAGCAGGTCTTTCCAGAATTGGCCGGTCTGAGAGCACAGTCGCGTCCTAAAGCGAAAGGATTTGGGCGCAGGATAAAAAAGCCCTGGCCGGCCCATTTTGTCATGCGATTCCCGGCGCGAGCTCCCCCGTCCCACGGACGCTCCGGACGCCGGACACAACGGCGAGGCGGGAGTGGCGGGGCCGACCCGTCGCGCACGGAAGGCTAAAACCCCGTCGCCTACCTTTGGTCAGCGACGTTAATGGCGTCCTGTTTTCCCAGGCGACGGGGGACTCGTCTCGTCGTGCATGGCCGCGTGGCCGTCCGCGCCGGTTAGTGTGTAACCACCACGCGCCGCTGTTTTAAGACGCCCTGCAGTTCTCGCCGCTCATAATCCTTATCGCCGCCGCCTCCTCCCGCATCTTCTCCTCTCCAAAAATGTCGACCTCGTCCTCCCGCAAGATCGCCGCGGCGAACGGCTTCGGCGCGGCAGCCTCACCGTGGCGGAGGCGTGGCGCCGTACCACGCCCGTATCCGGTCCCCGGACATGCGGCCGCCAAAGGCGGGTGGAAGATGGCCGTGAACGGCATTGGCGTTCCGCCGCCGCCGAAGCCGCGCACGGACCAATGGAGGGACGCCATCAAGGCCCGTCGGGCTCAACTCACCGCCGAGGAGCGGTTGGATCCGACATGGGCGGTCAACGACAACGACGCCTGGTGGACGTCGTACTTCCAGGCGAAGTACGACGTCGAGATGCACAGCACCGACAACCTCGTCGGCGGCCCCAACAGCTGGAACAGGGAAGGCCGCGCCGTTCGGGGCGTTCCGGCGCACCCTCGAGAACGTCATCCGCGGCCTCCGCAACGGCGCTCCAAGGCTGGAGATGCCGTCGCCGCCGCCGCCGTCTCCTCAATGGCAGCCGAGGAGGACGACGTACTCGTCCTCCTCGCTCTTCGGGACCGGCGCGATCGACGCCGTCCTCGTGCCGGTCGGCGCCTACACCGTCCCCAAACGGGAGGTCAAGGAGGAGCCGGCGACGCCCGTCAACACGAGGCGTGGCGGCAGCGGCGGCGGCAGCAAGGGAGGCGCGGTGGCGCCCTCCTCATCCCGAAGCCGAGGTGAAGGAGGAGCCAGGAAGCGCCGCCGCCGGCGGAGTACGGCGCAGCGCGGCTCATCGCCAGCGACGACCCCGAGGACTGCCCGGGCGCGCGGCGTTCTTGGCGTCCATGGACGACAAGGACGCCTGGAGGGGCGACCTGGACGCGGCGATCGCCATGTCCATCCGCGACTCCGGCAAGCCGCTGTGGACCTCACCGACGACGGCGAGGCAGGACCAAGCGGCTTGGTGAAGGACGAGCCCGTGGACGAGCCCGTCGACGAGCGCGTCAAGCGGGAGGTCGTCACCGACGAGATGTACAACTTCCAGCAGTACTACGACGCCTCCGGCCGCCGCAAGCGGTTCTAGATTAGGTTTAGTTTTAAAGTTAGTCAAATTTCGTTCGAATCTATGTAAGTTTGGACGAATCTAATCGAATCTAGTTAAGTTTAAAATTTGCGAAATTTTGTTTGGGGGACGCGACTGGGAGCGACGTCCCCCAAACGCGGCACGAACGAAACACGTCCCCCAAACACTCAATCCGGCGCGGTTTGGGGGACGGTTTGGGGGACGCGACTGGAGATGCTCTGATGATGAATATCTAATGGCAGCACAAGTACAATCGTCATCATACAAGCTAAGAGCATCTTCACCCGTGCCCCTAAATAGGCACTAGCAGGGGCACCGACACTGCCGTATGGAGAGCGCTGGCACCGGCGCCGCCTATACGGCAGCTCCCAATAGAAATTCAAATGTAAATAACATTTTAAAAACAAAATTCATAAGAATATTAACTAGTTTTATACAAAAGTGTCTCGAATTTAAACTTAATAAAACTTAAAATAGGGTTCCCTAATCTACTGGTTGTCGGTTGGGGCGCGCGACGGGTCTGCCTCGTCATCGTTCTTCCCCTTTGATGCTTGCGTTCGTGCCCACCTATATGCCCTTGCTTCGCGCATCTAGCGGTGGAGCATGGCCGTCGGCGACGCATGAGCTTGCCGGCGGTGTTGTCCCCTCAGCGATGTTAGCCATCGGCGAGACTCCTCGTTCTGGGCAAACCTCGCTTGCTCGCGGGCGAACGCCTCGGCCTGACGCAGCGTTCAGCTCAAGGAAATTTTGTCGCTCCGCCGCCATGAGGAGACGTCCCACCTACTCTGTGGCCGCCCGTTGGCGCGAGATCTCGATGGCGTGCTCGAAGTTGGCATCGTTGATGAACTTGCGTTGTTCCCCCTTCAGCCTCCGAAAGCACTACGCGTACAAGGAGGCCAGGATCGCCGCCTGCTTTGGATCACCGGGGACCCGCTGCTGATCGTCCCACTTCGCCGCCTCCTTCGCCGCTTCAGCTTCTGCGTCTGCTACGTATGCCTCGTGTCACTCGTCGAACCGTGGGTCGACAGAGTCGTCGGAGTCGATGTCGGTGTCAGGCTGCGGCTACGGCGGCTGCGGTGGTGGTTGCGGCGCCGCAAGCGGCGTGCGGTCGTTGCGGCCAAGCATGGAATACGTCGTATGGAGCCACCACAGCATTTTATGGTGGAGAGGAGAGGATAGCGCGGTGGCGGTGGTGAACATGAGAGAGGATAGCGCGGCGGCGGTGGAGAGTAGAGGATAGCGTCGCGGCGGTGGAGGAAATAGGGGTGCCAACTAGCCGCACAGCAGCCGAGGCTTCGCATTTACGACGACGTCTACGCGTGGACCAGTGGTTTCATCGGCGGTCTGCTTCAGCCGAGGCGTCGCATTTATAATGCATCCGTGGCTTCGAGTCGCTACCACAGCGGCCCCACCCGCAAAAACTATCGTGCCGTGAGGCGCCGGCGCGTCCGATTCACACCCTCGCGAAGGGGCCGGCGCAGGGTTGCCGGCTCTTCTATTGGGATCGAAACCACGCCGGCGCTTTTTGAAGCGTGCCGGTGTAAGCCTAAAAACCACCGATGGAGATGCTCTAACTGATACGGGTGGCTCACTGTGTTATGACCCGAAGAACTGGGACTGAAGCGCGTGGCGAGCTGGGCTGCCTTCTGCATGGATTGGTGACAGAGACGCGGAGCTGGGCAATGCTTCTCCCTGAGTTTTGCTAAGCTGGCTGGAGCCTAGGGGCGCGTTTGGTAGGCTGTGAGTCCTTTGGTTCGTATCGATCCAGCAAAAATCGGTTCGTTTGGTTGCCTGGAAGAGGTTCGCGTTGTCGCCCAACCAGTTCTCAAAGCACCCCTGGGATAGGCCCTGGAGGAACGCCCGAATCGGTAGTTTCCAGCGGGCATGTCCCGTTGTCGTGCCATATTACACGCCCGCGTGCAACGGTTGCACGCGTGGAGAAGCGCGGGAGATAGCGCGTTGTCTTGGTCCTCGCTCCCCACTTCCCCTCACCGATTCGCTCCTTCTCTCTCCACATTCACTCCTGGTACAGACAGCACCGCCCTATCCCATCAACCGCCGCCATGGCCTCCTCGCCTCCTCCGCCATCCTCTCCAGCGCTGCCGGATCCAGCCATCCGGCCGACGGCCACCAGGTCCAACGAGGCGCTCTTGTGCCTCGTCCGCGAGTACGAGGCCGGAGGCCGCGACTCAGCAGTGCAGATCAATGTCGGCCGCGTGCCGGTGTTGAATTGGCCGTCGCTGTTCGCGAGCACGAGGCCGGCCGGCGTCGCAACCCGGAGCGCCGACGTCCTGGCTCTTCAAGCCGCCGGGATTCGACCGGCGGATCCGTCTGGGACCGGGCTTTTTGCCCCATCCCCACTAGGGTTTCCGACGGCGAGGGCGACCGCAATGGCGGCCGGTGCATCGGGCTCTAGCAGGGAGATGGAGCCCCCGTCGGGGTTCACGTCAACCCCGATGCACGCGTCGATGCCATGGGGCATGCCACGTCCGCCTACACCCAATGGCGCGCCTCCCGTTGCGCCGCCGCCGTGGTTCAGCCGACCTCGTGCTCGTCAGCAGACGACAGCACCATCAGCGCCCCGCTTCCCGACCGCTGCACCGCCGCCGTCGCTGAGGACCTACGCTCCGGCTCCGCCTCCTCCTCCACCCGGATTTGGAGTGCGGCCTCCTCGAGGACCAACCGGCGCCTGCGCGCGTCCTGTTCCTCCTCAGACTGGGCCGCTATCGCTCCACCCAATCGTAAGTACCTTCAGTCGACTACTTCTCGCTTGTTTACATCGACTAGATGACATTGTACATGTAGGATTGATGCAATGTGCATGCATGTTGTTCACAGTGCTTATGTTTGCCATGTCAAGCTCAAGCACCATCATGGACTTGACAGTGCTTGACCTTTGCATTGCCATTGTCCATGACATTGCTTGTGCTTGGCATTGGCACAATGAGAAGTCCATGACACTGCTCGTCCATGCTTGCTTGTGCTTGTGCTTGGCAATGGCATTGCTTGCTTCTACTTGTGCTTGTCCATGGCATTGCTTGCTTCTGCTTGACATTGGTTGCTTGTGCTTGTGCGGAACTGGCCCTTCCTGAAAGTGTTCTCGGAAGGGCCCATATTAGACGCTATCGACATGGTCATCCATGTGCAGCTGCGTGATCCCAATGTAGCGTTCATGCACGTCCACCAGCAGATCACAACGAGGGTCGGCCGTCCTGCTGACCTGGGGCACGCTGCCAGGCAGCGTCTGCCGGCGTTCTTCGTGCAAGTGGAGAGCCAGGACCTCCGTGCCCTCTCTGTGCCGATGTACATGGAGCAGCTCCTGATCACCAAGTACAAGCTCAAGAACAATGGCCCCCCGGTGAAGTTCTGCTTGTACTTGGGCCAGCGTTGCGAGTGGAAGGTGCAGCTGCAGTGGACAAGACAGCGCGTCGGGTTCATCAAGTCCTGGAGCGAGTTCGCCGCCACGCTTTTGCTGCACGTCGATGACATGATCGTCTTCACCCCTCAGGACGACGACTTCAAGGTCGACGTCTTCAGGAAGGAGACATCCTCCTCCAGCGTCTTCAGCTGCAAGAGGCACCGCGAGGGTCTTTTTGCTGATCTCACTGTTAAGGTGCTGCTGCTCCATCGCTGCCTCTGTTTATATTTGATCTTGTAGTTGTGTTGGCCTCTAGGAGGTTGTTAAACACTTGCTTTTGTGCATATCTCACTGTCATGTTGGCCTATAGAAGCTGTTGAACAATGCTTTTAGACATGGGTAGTCTGGCCCTAGGTTTAGGCGCGCGTCTTACCACTCTAACGGTAGATTAGGCCATGTTAAGTACTCTGTTCATTGTGTATAAGTGTGTGCTCTGCGTATGATCATGTATTCGTGTTTGAGCTCTTTATGTGCCGTTATGTGATGGTAAGGTCACCATATTTGAATGTGGTGAGAAAAAGTTGTTGCCAGGGTGCCCAAAATAGCAACCAAACACATGTGTTGTGGCTGAACAGAGATGAAACGCTGTAACCAGACATCCAAACAATGTGCACTTCTGTTCGGGCTGGTGAGCATAGGCTACCAAACGATGGGCCAAAATGACCCGTTCGCAACGCACAGGGCTGCCCATCTCGCTGCGCTAGTGGTGCAGGATTCAGGCCCAGACGCGCAGGGCTGCCCATCTCGCTGCGCTAGTGGTGCAAGATTCCGGCCCAGCCAACCAAACGCGTCCTGGGGGGCTCACTTGCTTCGATGGTTTGTCTAAAAAAACAGAACAAAAAACCTTGCTTCGATGGTGGCTCACTTGCTTCGATGTAACGTGATTCTGCATCACAACCTAGTTCTAAGTGATTTATCTTTCTTCCTGTAAACTCCTATGTTGGCTGACGTAGGATCGTGCATCAAAAGAAATCAAGCGACTACAGATCCACCTTGCAAGAATGTGCATGTATCAGAGCAACACGTTGCAACATGACACTGCTTCAGAAAGGGCATTGCAATGGATGAACACCATTACACCAGACACAATGAAAAGAGCAGCATGGAGTCATGAAGACAGCAATGCATAGTCCTCCAAGAAGAAATTGAACTCGTCACAATATGAAAAGGAACACTTCTCCCAAACAACAAATGTGGTCGAACAAAATCTTTGTATTAATACCATCCTTTTGAAGCTATCAGCAGATCGGAGATAAGTTATCACTCTTCTTGGTTCCGGTGCTTTACAGAATACAAGGAATTATTCCCCGACGTCAAACTCATCCCAGGACAGCACTAGCGTCCATACTGATACTTCATAGCCTCTGCATGTATTCTAAATGCGAGCCAGTCCAGCTGAATCTCATATCCTTGGAGAATAAATGTAGGATATAACAGAAAAATGAACTGGCCATCAAACCACACCTCAACTCGTGCATATCTTTGAAAAAACCCTCATAACATACATTGGGAACTAATCTAGAATACACTATATGCATCAGGTTTGGGAGGCATCAATAACCCATTGCCAAACCTTCAGCTCACCAGTTCCATCCCCAGTAAAAAATAAACCACCAGGGCCAGTTTGTATTGCCCTAATTTCCTGTTTGCCGAATATTTTGCCCCTATCACTGAACCTATAAAACAAACAAGAGACGCCTCAAACAAAATTCAGAAGTAAATCATACAGAAATTATATTAGTATGTTTTTTCTTACGATGGCAGATCATAGAGCCGGGCAGTGTTGTCATTTAATGAACATACTAGCACAGGTTTGGATTGTGCATCAGGCATGCCAGCAAGAGCAAGTGCTCCCTACAAACATGAAACACCATTAGATCACAGATACAACAGAACATAAGAAAGAATGTCCCCAAACTTTTGGCAAAGTAGATGATGCACGAAAAGGAGCAGACTGTTAAGAAGCTCGTACTGACTTTGACCAAAGTGATTGTAGTATAGCCTACACTAAGGTTCAAAAAGGAGATTGGTGCTAAGAAGGCATTTTACCAGTGCTCAGCACCTTGGTCGCTTAAGTTGCACCTAAGTGCACCCAGGCGTTTGCCGTGATGACACCTCTTTGGCCTACTAGCAGTAGCAGAGGGGAGATCAGAGTGAAAATAGATGTAGAAAGGAGAAAACTAGGGCCCGTCAGTGCAAAATGGCCTGCCTTATTAGTGTCCTAGGGTTTCCTCTGCCACTAAGTCCCAGCGACCACTTCGGCAGACAACCGCATCCTGCCAACAACTGTGACATCTCATCAACCACCTTCAGCTGCCAACGCCGCCATCTTATCCTGCTGAACAACTGCTGGTGATGGAGATGCTGGCAGCAGTTGATTCTTCACCAGTCATCGATTCCTCGTCAATAGCCTATGGCCAAAGCGACTAGTTTGGCTGCCAGCAACCTCTTAACCTGCCTAGGCGGTCGTCTTGCAACAGGTTTTTCAGGCTTGGTCTATACTCTATAATGTCTTGCACACACTAATTTCACAGAATTACAAATAGTATCAACTTGTCACCAGGTTTCTATGTTCTAAAACTGACATTATCTTTCCTTCTCAGTGAGAAACAGATCTGTTAAGAGGAAAATTTGCACATAAAAACTTCAATAGTTGTAGATATACCGATGACCAAATAAAAGACTGAAATGTGAACAGGTATCCTATGAATCACCACTTAACATAACACCGAAAACTAATGGATTTCCCGATTACCTTCTATACAAAAATTTGTGAGGATCAAAAAGCATGACTTTTAGACTTGCTACGGCCGAACAAATTTAGGCATAACTAACCCCGTTCATGGTTTGGGTCCAAACCAGCTAAACCAGCAGCCCAACCCGCACCACACCAGATAAACGGTTTATTACGGTTTCAATGGTTTCCGAATTCAACCCGCTATTCAAATACGTTTAGCCAGTTTGAGGACAGGCTGGAACCAACAAACCCGTCCAAACCGTCGTTCTAAATCAATCGCAGAACCAGACAATCCCCCGCATTGGCCCTACGCTACGGCGGCGGCCGAGGGCGATGGCGCTGAGGCTGCAACAAAGATGTAGATGCCTCGTGCCAAGGGATTGGCAGTGGCTGACAGCGGTGGCTGGCACCGACGGCGCCTTCTCCTCGGTGGTAAGCCGATGTTTCTTCTCATCAACGGCCCGCGGCCGTTTCTTCTTCTCGAACGCCGACATTGTCGCTGCAGTATCCGTGGCTGGGAGCGGCAGCGTTGTGAGGAGGGCTTGTGGCTGGTGCGAGGACCACTGAGCTTCTGGCCTTCTCCTCGGCGGGCAGCAGGCGGCGGCCGTTTCTTCTTCTCAGATGCCGTTGTTGCCGTCATTGTGGGCGGAAGATGAGCACCTGGAAGGGAAGGAAGCACTTGCTGTCGTCGATTCAGTCGAGTCACAGCGTCCTAAGCTACCAGCACGGTCAGTTGCCGGAGCGATTGGTTAAGCAGCTTGTGTGTGTGCGTTGTCTCTTTGACACTCAACCGGTGTGAAACCGACTACACCGTTTGACCAGCCCGCACCAGACCAGCAAATCCTCTGGTATCTACACGGTCTAAACCGCACTAATCCAAGTTAAACTGCCGCACAGGGGCTGGTTTGAGGAACCAGCACAGCCCGGCTTAAACCGCGAATGCACATGTTGAGGCATAACAACGAACAGCTGGCTCCCATCTTTTTTCCCGAGATCATTTAAAACGCAATTTCTTGGAAGCGGTCAATATGACTATACTCATCTAGCCGTATGAATAAATTTACACACTATCACGGAAAACCTAGGGTGGAATGACACCGTCTAGATAAAGGCCATAGTGTCGTCGACCTTGCAGGAGTCTTCACATGAAGATGATAATAGTTAGATTTAATGATTATTTAAAGAACATAAAACCAGTCTTTCATGGTAGAAATATCGTCTCATACACCATGAGCAAGAAAACATGATATTATCACATGAGCCCAGTGGCAGAACAATAATTGTGATTAGCCTGGACGGATATTTAAAATCTAATATTTTTAGGCTCATCTACCAAATCATCTAACAAAAACATTAATGTAGAAGAGACCCCCACGCCGACCCGTCACCGATCTCCCCGTGGGACGCCGACTCCTCGACCTCCTGGACGGGTCCGACCACCGCCAACGTAGAAGTTCACATCGGTGCCGTACAAACTCACGCTGCCTCTACTACGTTCCTCTTCCAACGCTGCCGGGGACGGGAAGCCACTTCCTCCCATACCAAAAGAAGCTCCTGACATCCGCCAAGGTCTCGCCTCGAGCTCGCCTAGCTGCGTTTCTGCTGCCATGGCCACTTCCATGAGCTCATGCTAACCATCTCATGAGCTTCTGCCATGCCGCCGCCTGAAGCCACATAGGCACATTTCTCTCTGTGGACGGCAAGAAGCTCAGTTACCTCCTTCCCCTCCATCTCCTTGAACATCAGCAGCAGCTTGTCCTCCTCCACCTAGGCACCCAAGGAGTCGAGGATCTTGCAAACATCATCCTTGGTAGTGTTTGGATTCCCAGCCAGGTTAGCTAGCAGGTAAGCCGCGATGAACTTCATCTCATCTGATCCTCAACGAAGAAACACTCACACAAGTCAATTGACTCGCGACTCACCAGCGAGTTGGTCGATGTATACCTCACTAGCGGTGTATATATAAGTGTTTATGTAGAACAACCATACAGGCACACCGGATGGGACTCCTTTTCGGAGCGAGGGCCAGAGACCAGACCTGGCTGCCTAAGATTTTCTAGCCTTTCTTTTCTTTCCATTCAAGGCGGGACGTGGGTGATACAAGAACGTAGCTTTTTCCGGATCGATCCAGTTCTGGCGCTCGGTAGGCACAGGTTTAAAAGAGGAAAAAAACAATCTGATTGGTAAGCCAGCACGTACGTAGCTGAGTCCAAGTCGTGCATCTGTTTGATTGCATCAGCATTGTATGTCATAGTTTGGAAAACGTATTGTTTCTGATCGAACAGGACTGTGACTAAGGAGATGGAGCTAGGCTTGGCCTTCCTAGCGCTCGCAGGGAGCATACGACCTGGTCTGCTGGGCCAGTGGACCAGGCAACGGGTAGACCGCGCGAATCATTAAGGATCGGAAGAAACAATCCTCCCTTTATTATATATATATAATATAATAGGTATAGATACCAACAAAATTATAGCACGTATAAAATTTACATATAAAATACTCTCATTTTCCAAGATTTAACATTAGAAATATGTCAAATTATACCATTGGAAAGTTCTTCCGAATGAGAATACAATGGTATAACTTTTGTAGCCCATAACCTCCGTTTTGTTGGTCAAATTGGTGGTCAAAACTAGTATTTAAATGGCCATTTGACCGATTCACTCACTGCTCCAGTTTAAATATCTATTTTCCAATGGTAGGCAAAAATGTTGACATGGATAATGGATGTAGATTCCTGAACATTTTGTAGATGTTGAACTTGCATACACAAAATTCTGAAGATCTTTAGCATATGATAATTCAACAGGAAAGCCTAATGTAAATTAAAAGACTGTAAACAAGATCTCATAAGATTATTAATTAAATAATATAAATTGGAGCAGTACATAAATAAATAATGTACAAGATAAACATAAAAAAGTTTAAGAAAGGATGGATTGGATATTAACAGGAAAGGGAGACAGGTTTTTGATAAAACTGATAAAATCATGTATATGGATGTAACAAAATAAAATGCAATGCAATGTCACAACACGAAAGGTGTATAAGAGTGTCGGATCACATACATTGTCCTCTGTGTGTGTATATGTCACTTCTAACTTTCCACTTTCTGTAGCTGCCCAAACCTAAGAAAAACATAACAAAGTATGAAATGCATTGGAAGGAATCAATGCGTAATAAGAGCAGAAGAATTTGCAGAATCTTTTAATAACAAAAAAAGACAAGAGAGACTAACTTTTATTGTTTTATCCAAAGAACAAGATAATAGGAACTGATCCCAGCACAGTAGAGACATAACCACACTCGTGTGATCAGAGAGAGTCTGTATGCACTGCAACGTTGCCAGATCCCAAACCTGAAATATTTGTCCTTTTATTATTATCATTAATAAAATGGAGTAAACCAAAGTAACAAGAAAATGTTCTGGTTTCTGGTCTTCATTGAACAATGTAGTGCGCAGTAAAATACCATCTGTGATGTGCAAAATAATACAGGCGGCTGACAAATCATTTACATTAAAATAGAAGAGACACAATATGTAGAATTAAGGGTTTGTTTTGTTCCTGGCCACACTTTGCCACACCTCAAGTTAGACAAGTCTGACCATGTTAGGTGAGTGTTTGGTACTAACCAGTAACCACACCTTAGGCAAGAATTTTTGTGTGGCAAGTAAGCCCCATAAGCCATACACTTACAAAGTGTGGCAAGATTACCTTAGGCACAGCGAAAGTGTGTCAAAGAATTTGTGCACCTGAGATTAGGAAAATTTGGCAAAACTGTGTGGCAAACTATGGCAAAGTTAGCTTCCAACCAAACAGGTCCTAAGATTGGAGACACCAAGAGTACTAGCAGAACTTTCACTTGTAGCATCAGAGAAATTACAGAGTTCAAATAGCATCATACATCATTTGTAAGTACTACTGTACTTTTTTTTTGTATTGGAGCTTTTCCACTGCAGTAGATGATTTTTCCCCCAAGCTACTTGTTACCAATGCTCACATGCCGGTTGATATATCACCATAGATGTGCATGTAAACTGACAGTACATTATCAAAGTGAGCACCTACTCTAGAAAACTAAGTTACATACAGGTCTGCAACAACCATTGTAAGATACCTAACGGGATGCAGATGCATCACAATTAAATGCCAGCTTTGTTTTAAGACTTACATTTGTTCTGACTACATGGTAGCACAAAATCAAGCACAAATCTCAGGCATTATCCGTTCTACATCTGATTCGTAACTCCAGAGGAATTAATAGCAATATCTGCATCTTAATCTTAAATTAATGAAAGAAGTGGTAACTCATATGCGTATCACTATGACATGTACAATAGATGGGTCTACTGAGCTCGTGCATTGTAAACTTCCACGCCACCATAGAAAACACACATGATAAAACTAATGCGACAATATGACACTGAGCAGAAATTGATATAAAGCGATGGAAGTGTTACAGGATAAAATATATTCATGATCTGACGCACGCATGAACCAAAGGCTCCTACATCAACTGTATCTAAGAATGTGTGAACAATAGTGCAGAAGTTCTCCTTAGTCCTTACTCTAATAGTTTTATCCATTGAACCAGAGTACAGCCGCATGCCTCCTACAATTAATGAAACAACAGCAAGCTGGTGTCCTTCAAGAGCAGCAGCCGGCTCGAAACAATTTGTTGCTGCACTGAATCTCCATGCCAAAATCCTTCCATCCTGCACCAAGTGTAAAACAACATCAGCGATTAAATTACATTTGCCAGGATAAATGTTCGAAATTAGAATCAAAGATAAGCCAAAGTTTACCTGTGTTGCGGCAAAGAGTAGCTCATTGCCAACTGCGAGCGCATAGACTTGTCCTGTCGGCCCAGTAAGGTTCATTTCTGCTTGCGTTTGCATATTCCAAACCTGCCGCAACAGGTCATACAGTCAGACACACATGTGGAGCATTGGATTAAATCCACAAGTCTGAATCACCATTACCAACCTTGACAGCATCAGGCATTCCAACAAACACCCACGGGCCCTCGCTGATCATGCAGCCAACCTCACCCCCCACTTTGAGGACACCGGCACACTATCATCACACACCACATAGAAAAATAAAGGCATGAAAATAGTCATACAGAACACGGACGGAGTCCCTGGAAGGATGCAATTCAATGATGCCTCAGCTACCTGCCCAGTCTGGCAATCCCAAAGGCGCACGGTTCCATCCCTACTCCCAGAATACAGCTTATCTGATCCATTAGGCAGCGCGATCCCCGTTACAACCTGAAAGGACGCACAACGCTATGATCAGCAACTTTTTCACAGGACGGCCCCTAATCTGTAGATGAAGGGAGGAGTACCTGCTCGTGGCCCTGGAGCGGGGTGAGCAGCGTGATGCTGTTGCTCATGCAGTACGTGTGCGGGTAGCGGCACCTCTCGCCGTAGCTGCAGTGGTCTCCGGCGAGGAAGTACTTGCAGGGCCGGTCCTGCACCCTGTTCCTCGGGGCCACGTCCGCGCCGCCGGGACCCCTCCCCCATCTGTTAGGGCCGCCGCTGCCGCCGCCGCGCCCGCCTCCGGAGTTGGGGTTGCGCCAGACGTGGCCGCCGGCGCCGGGGCCATCCCGTTGGTTGGGGCGACTGGAGTTCGCGGCGGCCTCGGGTAGCTCGCTGTGGAGGAAGGGGCAGGGGAAGCGGTTGCATCGCCCGGCGCGCCAATGGTGGCAGACCTTCCCGGAGGAAGAAGAGGAGGAGGAGGAGGAGGCGCCTGGCGCCGGACCCAGCCGGTTGTGGACGCGCCTGTTGCCGAAGTCCATGGGCGGCGCCTAGGGTTTGTTGGGCTCGGGAGATTGGGGTAGGAGATAATCGGTCGGATAGTATTGGGGGTTTGGCAGGAGCGGCGGCGGCGGCCGGGAGGTTGGATATATCGGGGAGAAGGAAGGGTGGCGTGGAAGCTACGCGGCGAGGGCTCGCCGGAATGGATGGGAAGATCCGGATCGGAGAGGAGCGGGGCGGGGAGAGGAGGAGGCGGTGTGGTCGGATTTAGCTCGTGTGGGGAAAGAACGGGCCCGCCCCGGCTCTGGTTAGGGCCGGCTGACGCCGCCGAAGCAAAATGGCCAGAGGTTACACGTTTCGTTACTTTCCTAAGTACAGGAGTATGATGTATTTTATACGGAGTACTACATCACAAAAGGTTGTATTTCGAAAAGTTTACGCAGCCAAAATGTCCGCGTACGAAAGATGATGTATTTTACATTACCACTGCAGCAATAGGTGATGTAAAATTGCATCATGTCATCATGTGTGCATCAAATGCTTCTTCTTCGGCACATCAAATTTCGAAATCAGCAACTCAAATTTTGAATTAAACAACTTATACTTCGGTTTCTGGTGATGCGCATCAAATTAGGGTATTTTCTGGTGTAGTAATACATACATATCTGAAGTGGCCACACCCAAATCGAAGTGTGGAGCGGTCATGTAGAAGCGCTAGGCTTGGGTTCCAGCCATGGGACCAAGAGATGGGCGAGGTGGGATCGGGGACTCCCGCCCCCGTCATGATTTGCTCCTCGCCATGGCCACGAGTAGGAGAATTGCAATGGCCGCAAGCACGACAATCGGAGATGCACGCCGTGGTGGCCCGCGACGAGGAGGAGGCGATGGGCCCTGCACTAATCGATTTTGATTCCAGTTGGTTGTGCGTGGAATCATTTGTTGATATCATTGGAACCATATGCCCATAGTTTTATGTTGAAATTTTCGCAGTGCATTGAATTTGGGAAACATGTTTAGCCGTAGTGGAGCCTCCGGATCTGGCACGAAGAAGGTGACCAGGTGCTCTCTTGTTGAGGGCGAGACTTTGAAGGGTGCCCTCGACAACGACTACAAGAGGGTCACTGCTCGCGCCATGCTGCCCATGAAGTGGCTGTGTGAAGAATTCCTGCCGCGCAATGGGCTGCAAGAGGACTTCATCACCATGGTACAGGGCTCGGGCATGGAGGTCTTCTCCTCCCTCGACGTCGACACCTACGAATGAGAACTTGATATAATTGATGAAGTCCTCGCTGAGGCAATGGTTTCTTGGCAGAAAATTTATGTTCACGGGAACTACGACTACTTGCGAAGCAAGGCCGCTATAATCCAGAAACCCACCACTCGCTACTTTGTTGCATTTTTTGCATACTCCTTGTTTGCTGCTATGATCAAGGGGG
Source organism: Lolium multiflorum (assembly GCA_030979885.1). Taxonomy (NCBI): domain Eukaryota; kingdom Viridiplantae; phylum Streptophyta; class Magnoliopsida; order Poales; family Poaceae; genus Lolium; species Lolium multiflorum. Next base: position 175,346,419 of record CM061752.1, read on the forward strand.
AGTAGTCCACCTCTGGACTACGGGTTCGAGACAATAGTTTGATCTATTTTTCTCATGTTCTTCATAGTTCTTAGTACCATATGAGCTGCCCAATATGATTATGGTCATATATGTAATCCCTATGTGGTGCATCTTTATTCTATGATATTGTGCTATGAGCTTTAACTCTACTTTGTGTAAGATGTATTGATAGATGCATATTATATACCCCGTTCTTAAGTATTGGTTCTAATCTAACGTGTATGTAAGAACGTGTGTGGGGTGATGTGTGTGTTAGATGAAATAGCATGATTTTAGTAATTGGATAGTGACAATAAATTCATGGTCTATTATGGTTTTGTCGTTTCTTTTGCTATCTCATTCTAGGAATAAAGTGAATGCATGTGTTATGTTTGTCACGTGACAAAAGTGATGATCTTGTTTGTTCAAGGTAGCATATTTGATATTTAAACATCATGTCAAATTACTTATGGATATACTCTGCTAATTCTTAATACAAGATTGCATGAAGTTTTTTCTATCTTGTAGAGTATAAGAGAGATGTGTTGCATCACCTCTATGTTAGGACGTGATGTTCATATGAATGCGTATCTTACGTTGAAGTTATAATTTTTATATCTCATTGATGAATTGTTATTGTCCACTACAACTTAAAAGAGAGAATAGTCAAGTGAACCCATGAATCTCGGTCCAATTTCAATCATAAGAAACACCTTTTCATTGCATTTATCTTACTTTTTATTTGGTGCACTATTTTAATCTGAAAATACGGAAATATCTATCTATCTTATTTGCACACAAAATCCCAAAACAAATAAATCTTTACCGCTTTTACTTAGTTTACTTTACTTGTTTAGTTTGCTTTACTTTAGTTGCTACATGATTTTAGTTTTACTTACATGAAACCTTGTGATTGACAACCACACGGTGAAGTTGGGGACACGAGGCTTTAATTTACTTTGTAGGATTGCGGGAAAAAGAGATGGGGAGATGTCTCCTTACTCCATTCCCCGAGAGTTAAATATAAACACTCGAGTCACCTTTGTGGGGAAAATCCTCTGCTGATACAACACTCTGCACTTGGAGTCACAATGTCATCGGCATGTTCTTCCTCTCCGGGTAAAAACAAGGCTATGAAAGGTGGAAATGGAAAAGATCGCCTCGCCTCATTATCTTCGGGTGCAAGGGATGAAGGATCTCAAGCTTGTTCAGCTTCGGCTCCTAGGGTTTGCACTATGAGATTGCTTCGGTGTTGTCCTCGTTGGTCTCTTATTTGGTTGATTTGTCATCTTCTTGATTTACTCCTCTATTCATACTAAGGCGAGGTGTGGCCTTGCCTATGAAGGTGAAGAGGCCACGTCCCCCTGCCTTAGCCTCCGTGGGTCTAGTTAGGCCAACCCATTCTATATGTACTTCAGCATGCAAATTGGGGGTGTGGTTCTGCAGACGTGGCGTCAGTGTGATTCCCTCGGTACAGGGTCGGTGCTTCCGTACCTAATTGTGGGGGAGTAGACAGATCGTAAGATGACATTTCCCGATGTCATCCTATTGAGATGACATCAGATCCCACCTACTATCTATCCCCCTACAACCTCTCTAGGGCCCTAGGGTGGAGTAGTTACATCCACCTTCCGTTATGGCCTTGGTGGAAGTTGGTCCTGCGGTTGGTGCAGCCACAATCTCCGATTTCAGCTAGCCCTTCGCTCTGGGACCCTGGATTCCAGGACCCCGTCACATATGGCTTTAGCATGTTTTTTTTGTGAAAAAATATTTAGATCTATTATAGAAGTTCAGCAGCAATAGAAATCACCCCAAACCTAATAAAAATTACATTGATGTTTTTGAACCACATAACGGCCACTACCGCCATTAGAGTGAGTTGCCGACACGACGTTGTTTCCACTCCCTACTGAAGCTGGCTTATCATTGTTGATGAAAATTGGGAATTCTTCGTGCGTCTGCCACTAAGGATCTGTGACTAAGAGCCAAATTCGTTGAAAGGATAGAGTTTTTAATCTAGATGAGGGTGAATAGGTTCTACAAAATTTATTTGATTTGTTTTTCAATTTCGTCTTTCCAGAAAGGCAAAAGTCTATTCTAAACCTTGAATTTGTAGAGGTATGGCGAATCAAACCCCGAACTCGAAATCCCTGTCGATTGTACCCTAAACCATCTAATCCCGGTCTAAATTGAACCCCAGAAGTACTTTGCACGAACAAATAAATAAATAAAGTATACAAAATATTTAGGATCTCTCACTGATAAAGCTGGCCCACATGTAATATGCATCTTCCACTTACAATCTCTCTCCCAAGTCAACCAGTTCCGCCGCGAGGGTTGGACTTTGGAGCGAGGCCGGGTGTTGCTGTTGTTCTGGGCACTCAACTGGGAACCACAGGTGCTCTGCGCGGTGTCCTGTGTTAGCCGGCACATGGACTCCGTGATAGAGCATGTGATTTTGCAGGAATTATGCGTCTTGCGGGCGCCGCGATGGTGTCCGCCCACACAACAATGTCTTCATCCACACTAGTGTGGCCACTTCCGACCAGAAAAAGAAGGGGTGCAAAGAAGGGGTGCAGTGCACGGATGATGCTCTCCTTCCACTCTCGATCCCGAATGTTGCCAAAAAAAATTGAGAAACACAGTACAAACGCAGACGCTCACATACACGCGCATACACTCACCCCTATGAACGCACACACGCACACCCTACCCCTATGAGCACCTCCGGAAGACTGAGCCGGCAGATTGAATCTTGAAATTGACGAAGTCACCACAGGCGCCTCGCTGTCGACGGGAACGTCGCCTCCCACAGAATGAATATTCCGCCTTTATGAGACACACAGATGTCAAACCCGGGGTTTGAACTCTGGTGGGCTGGGAATACAACCATCCTCCTAACCATCCAACCTCAGGTTGGTTCTCCCGAATGTTGCCAATTGATTCCCCATTTTTTCAGATGACCTCTCTCACTAATCGAATCCCCAATTAGCCTCGCGAATTAGCCTTGTGGAGGAGCTCGCGAGTGGAGCCGACGCCAACCTCCGCCCCTACCTGCAACGGTGCCTACTTCGCCCAGCCGTAGCGGCAGCAATAGGCATGGCTCGGCTCGGGTAGCTGCCCAAGCAGCCAGAGCTCGACGGTAGGCGTGCTGTGATGGTGGCCGATGTTGGGCCGGTGCTCCCCTGCCCCTCCCCATCCCTGATGTCGTTGACCTACTAGTGAATAGCATAGTCGTGACCCATGTTTTATCAGATGGGGAGAGAGATGACTTTGGTAAGGGATGAATCTGACAGGTGTGTCCATTTAGTCACTGACACACTATGAATTCCTGGCCGGGGTTAAATTTTTCCCGGTTCACCAAACAAGGCTAGGGTGCAAATTAGACCGGGATTAGATAGTTTAGGGTACAACCTGAAGGGTTTGTAGCATGGAAAACAAAAAATTCTACCGTGAACATGAACAAAAACCAAGATCCAATCTAGGAAGAAGCAAGATCTAATCTACCAAGATCTAAGCAATGAGAAGATTGCGAGACTAACCCTCAAAGATTCCAAAGCCTACGAGATAGATCTCGTTGTTGATGTAGTCGATCGTCCGTGTTGCAATCCGGCAGCACCGTACGGTCGTGCGTACGGTGTCGATGAAGCCCGTCCTCTCCCTTCCACGGGGCAGCGAGGTGTGGTAGATCTCCTCCGAATCCCAGCGACGGCGTGGTGGTGGTGGTGGAGGAGGAAGAAGCGGCAGGGCTTCGCCAAGCCGGCACGTATGGAGGAGGAGAGGGGCGGCGAAGAGGTGGAAAGGGTTGGGGTCGCCCCCTGCCCTCCCTCTTTATAGGGAGGGTCGTCGGGTGGCCCCCGCGCCCCAAACCCATCTAGGGCCGGTGGCACAAGGGGGAGGGGGAGTCTTGCCCCCTGTTGATCCCCCTTAGGTTTTGGGAAACCCTAAGGGGTGGTCGGCCTAGGCCTTGAGGCTTGGTGCGCCTGGCCCATTAGGGCTGAGCAGCACCCCCTCGGCCCATGTGGACCCCCCTAGGTCGTGGGCCCCATGGTGGACCCCTCCAGAACCTTTTAGAACCTTCCGGTCTTTCACCGAAAAATTCCGAACTTTTAGAAACCTAGAAATCAACTTCCCTTATATGAATCTTATTCTTCGGACCATTCCGGACCTCCTCGTGATGTCCTGGATCCCATACGAGACTCCGTACAAACTTCGTCTCCATACCATATTCCATATCTACTTATGCGACATCGAACCTTAAGCGCGTCACCCTACGGTTCGCGAACTATGCAGACATGGTCGAGACTCCTCTCCGAGCAACAACCAATAGCGGGATCTGGAGATCCATAATGGCTTCCACATATTCAACGATAACTTAGTGATCGATTGAACCATTTACATACGATACTGATTCCCTTTGTCATGCGATACTTTACTTGTCCGAGGTTCGATCATCGATCTCCATACCTTGTTCAACCTCACGACAAGTACTCTTACTCGTACCGTGGTATGTCATATCTTGTGACCAGCACATGCTTGCAAGCTAATCGACGACATTCCACCGAGAGGGCCCAGTATATCTATCCGTCATCAGGATGGACAAATCCCACTATTGATCCATATGCCTCAACTCACACTTTCCGAATACGTAATCCCATCTTTATAACCACTCATTCACGCAATGGCGTTTGATATAATCAAAGTACCCTTCCGGTGTAAGTGATTTACATGATCTCATGGTCGAAGGACTTAGGCAACTATGTATCGAAAGCTTATAGCAAAATGAACTTAATGACTTGATCTTATGCTACGCTCATACGGGTGTGTGTCCATTATATCATTCAACCAATGACATAACCTTGTTATTAATAACATCCAATGTTCATGATCACGAAACCATGATCATCTATTAATCAACAAGCTAGTTATACAAGAGGCTTACTAGGGACTCCTTGTTGCTTACATAACACACATGTATCAATGTTTCGGTTAATACAATTATAGCATGGTATGCAAACATTTATCATAAACACAAAGATATTATAATAACCACTTTATTATTGCCTCTTGGGCATATCTCCAACAGTTCCCACTTGCACTAGAGTCAATAATCAAGATTACATTGTAAGGTACCTAACACCCATGGCATTCTGGTGTTGGTCATGCTTTGCCCTAGGGAGAGCTTTAGTCAACGGATCTGCCACATTCAGATCTGTGTGTACTTTGCAAATCTTTACTTCACCATCTTTGATGTACTCGCAAATCGAATGAAAACGCAGCTTGATATGCTTTAGCTTCTTGTGTGACCTTGGTTCTTGTGCATTGGCGATGGCACCCATGTTGTCACAATAAATGATTAATGGGTCCAATGCACTAGGAATCACACCAAGCTCAACAATGAACATCTTCATCCATACCGCTTCCGATGAAGCCTCCGAAGCCGCTATGTATTCCGATTCAGTTTAAAACTTCGCCACCGTGCACTGCTTGGAACTCATCCATTCGCAACACCATTCGGTATAAACACGTACCCATACGAGACTTAGAGTCATCGGGATCGGTGTTCCAACTTGCATCGGTGTAACTGGTTACAACGAGCTCTTGGTCACCGCCATAACAAAGAAACATATCCTTAGTACTTTTCAAGTACTTCAGGATATTTTTGCTCCAGTGTTCCATTCTGGATCACTCGATATCTGCTGGTCAAACTAACAACATGTGCGATATCCGGTCTAGTACATAGCATGACATACATGATAGAGCCTACTGCTGAGGCATAGGGATCTTGTTCATCCTCTCTCTTTCTTCTGCCGTAGCCGGACCTTGAGTCTTACTCAAGACCTTACCTTGCAACATAGGCAAGAACCCTTTCTTGCTTTCATCCATTCTAAACTTCTTTAGAATCTTGTCCAGGTATGTACTCTGTGAAAGCCCTATTAGGCGTCTTGATCTATCTCTATAAATCTTGATGCCTAAAATGTACGCTACTTCACCAATGTCTTTCATTAAAAAACACTTATTCAAATAACCTTTAACACTGCTTAATAGTTCTATATCATTCCCAATCAATAATATGTCATCTACATATAGTATTAGGAATGCTACAGAGCTCCCACTCACTTTCTTGTAAATACAGGCCTCACCATGAGTTTGTATAAACCTGAAGTCTTTGATCACCCTATTAAAGCGTCGGTTCCAACTCCGGGATGCTTGCTTCAGTCCATAAATGGAACGCTGAAGTTTGCATACCTTGTCAAAATTTTTAGGATCGACAAAACCTTTGGGTTGTACCATATACAACTCTTCCTCAATATCACCATTAAGGAACGCCGTTTTGATATCCATCTGCCAAATCTCATAATCGAAAAATGCAGCTATTGCTAACAAAATCCTCACAGATTTTAGCTTCGCTACAGGTGAGAAAGTCTCATCGTAGTCAACTCCTTGAATTTGTCGGAATCCCTTCGCGACAAGTCGAACTTTATAGACAGTAATATTACCATCAACATTTGTTTTTCTCTTGAAGATCCATTTATTCTCGACAGCCTTGCGACTATCAGGTAAGTCTACCAAAGTCCATACTTGGTTATCATACATGGATCCCATTTCGGATTTCATGGCTTCTTGCCATTTGTTGGAATCTGGGCTCATCATCGCTTCTTCAGGTCTTCATCATTGTTGTCCACAATCATGACATTTAGACAGGGATTATACCAATCAGGAGTGGTACGCTCTCTCGTCGATCTGCGAGGTTCAGTAGTGTCCTCGTTCTAAGTTTCATGATCATCATCATTTGCTTCCTCTCCATCTTCCGGCACTGTGCTACTCTGATCTACGAGAGAAGGTTCATTAACCTCGTCGAGTTCTACTTTTCTTCCAGTCACTTCTTTAGTGAGAAACTCCTTCTCAAGAAAGGATCCGTTCTTGGCAACAAAGATTTTGGATTCGGGTCTGTGATAGAAAGTGTACCCAGTTGTTTCTTTAGGGTATCCTATGAAGACGCATTTCTCCGCTTTGAGTTCTAGCTTGTCAGGTTGTAACTTCTTTACATAAGCTTCGCAACCCCAAACTTTAAGGAACGACGTTAGGTTTCTTCCCAAACCATAATTCATACGGTGTCGTTTCAACGGATTTAGATGGTGCCCTATTTAAAGTGAATGCGGCTGTCTCTAATGCATAACCCCAAAACGATAACGGCAAATCGGTAAGAGACATCATAGACCGAACCATATCTAAGAGAGTTCGATTACGACGTTCGGACACACCATTGCGCTGTGGTGTTCCGGTGTGTCAATTGTGAAAGTATTCTGCATTTCTTTAAATGCATGCCAAACTCATAACTCAGATATTCGCCTCCGCGATCAGAACGCAGAAACTTAATCTTCTTGTTACGTTGATTTTCTACTTCACTTTGGAATTCCTTAAACTTCTCAAAAGTCTCGGACTGATATTTCATAAAGTAAATATACCCATATCTACTCAGATCATCCGTGAAGGTTAGAACATAACGATAACCACCGCGCGATGCTACACTCATTGGTCCGCACACATCGGTATGTATGATTTCCAATAAGTTTGTAGCTCGCTCCATTGTACCAGAAAATGGAGTCTTAGTCATTTTTCCCATTAGACATGCTTCGCATCTATCAAGTGACTCAAAGTCAAGTGACTCAAGAATTCCATCAGAATGGAGTTTCTTCATGCGCTTCACTCTAATATGACCAAGACGACAGTGCCACATATAAGTAGAATTATCATTCAATTTAATTCGTTTAGCATCAATGTTATGAACATGTGTATCACTACTATCGAGATTTAACAAGAATAAACCATTCATCTCAGGCGCATGACCATAAAAGATATTATTCATATAAATAGAACAACCATTATTCTCTGACTTAAACGAATAACCATCTTGCATTAAACAAGATCCAGATATAATGTTCATGCTCAACGCAGGCACCAAATAACAATTATTGAGGTTTAAAACTAATCCCGAAGGTAGATGTAGAGGAGAGCGTGCCGACGGCGATCACATCGACCTTGGATCCATTTCCAACGCGCATCGTCACCTCGTCCCTCGCCAGGCTTTTATTCCGTAGTTCCTATTTCGAGTTACAAATGTGAGCAACAAACCAGTATCAAATACCCAGGCACTACGACGAGAACCGAAGATAGACATCTGTAACATGTATATCAAATATACCTTTCTTCTTGATGAGGCCGCTCTTCGATCAGCCAGTATTTGGAGCAATTACGCTTCCAGTGCCCTTCTCCTTGCAGTAATAGCACACGGTATCAGGCTTAGGGCCAGCCTTAGGCTTCTCAGGAGGCTTCTCAGCTTTCTTGCCGCCCTTCTTAAATTTGCCCTTGTTGTTAGGCTTGCCCTGCTTCTTGAAACCGGTGGTCTTGTTGACCATCAACACTTGGTTCTCTTTCTTTATCTCAACCTCAGCAGATTTCAGCATGGAGAAGAGTTCAGGTAACTCTTTGTTCATGTTCTGCATGTTGTAGTTCATCACGAGGTTCTTGTAACTAGGTGGCAGTGATTGGAGGACACGATGAATACCCAACTGGTTAGTAATCACTATCCCCAAGTCACTGAGCTTCTTCGCATGCCCGGACATAGCGAGCACGTGCTCACTAACAGAGTTGCCCTCTTCCATCATACAACCAAAGATGTGTTTCGAGGCCTCATAGCTTTCCACGGCCGCATGAGTTTCAAAGATAGTTTTCAACTCATTGACCAGCTCATAATGGTCGTGGTGCTCAAAACGCTTTTGGAGCTCCGCCTCTAGGCTGCACAGGATGGCACACTGAACTTGAGAGTACCGAATGACCCGAGTCTCGTAAACATTCTTTTCGTCCTCGGATACTGCAGGTGGTGGTGGGGGACCTAGCGGTGCATCGAGCACATATTGCAGATTTCCACCATTGAGGAAAATCCTCACATGACGGAACCAGTCGGTGAAGTTGCTACCATTGCTTTTAAGCTTTTCTTTCTCTAGGAACTGGTTAAAACTGATGGAGGGGGACGCCATGATCTACAACATATTTGCAAAGATTTTAGACTAAGTTTATGATAAATTGAGTTCAATTTTTATTCTTAAATTAACTAGGTGAACTCCCACTCAAAACAACATCCCTCGTATTGTCTCAGTGATCACACGAACCAAATCAACTACACCAAGTCCGATCTTCACGAGAAAAGATGTAGCTTCAAAGGCGAACACTCAAAGTGTTCATCATATCATTCATATGACTCATGCTCTACCTTTCGGTATCCCGTGTTCCGAGACCATGTCTGTACATGCTAGGCTTGTCAAGGCAACCTTAGTATCCGCGTGTGCAAATCGGCTTGCACCCGTTGTATGCACATGTAGAATCTATCACACCCGATCATCACGTGATGCTTCGAAACGACAAGTCTTAGCAACGGTGCATACTAAGGATGAACACTTTATTATCTTGATATTTAGTGAGAGGGATCATCTTATAATGCTACCGTCGCGATCTAAGCAAAATAAGATGCATAAAGGATTAACATCACATGCAATTCATAATGTGTGATATGATATGGCCTTTCTTCTTGTGATTTTGATCTCCATCTCCAAAGCACGGACATGATCTCCATCATCACCAGCATGGCGTCAAGGTCAGTGGCGCCGCTTCATGGTTGTCCATCACTTATAGCTACTATAACAACTACTTGAAATAAAGCTATTACATGATGAATAGACACGCAGGTCTTTAACAAAAATTAAAGACAACCATTAGGCTCCTGCCGGTTGCCATAATACAATAATGAACATCTCATACATCAAATATAATCATCATCACATGGCCATATCACATTACCAAACCCTGCAAAAACAAGTTAGACGCCTCTAATTTGGTTTGCATATTTTACGTGGTTTAGAGTTTTCGAGTGAGATCCAATCTACCTACGAACATGAACCACAACGGTGATACTAGTATTGTCAATAGAAAGAGCAAATTGAATCTTCACTATGGTGGGAGAGACAAACACCCGCAAAGCCACTTATGCAATACAAGTTGCATGTCAAGCGTGGAGCAAGTCTCATGAGACGCGGTCATGTAAAGTTAGCCCGGGCCGCTTCATCCCACCATCCCGCAAGATGCAAAGTACACTAACTAAAAACAACAAAAGCATCACCGCCCATAAAACCATTGTGTTCTACTCGTGCAACCGATCTATGCATAGACACGGCTCTGATACCACTGAAGGGTTCGCAACATGGAAAACACAAAATTTCTACCGTGAACATGAAAAAAAACCAAGATCCAATCTAGGAAGAAGCAAGATCTAATCTACCAAGATCTAAGCAACGAGAAGATTGCGAGACTAACCCTCGAAGATTCCAAAGCCTACGAGATAGATCTCGTTGTTGATGTAGTCGATCGTCCGTGCCGAACCGGCACACTCCGTACTCGGTCGTGCGTACGGTGTCGATGAAGCCCGTCCTCTCCCCGTTCCAGCGGGCAGCGGAGGTGTGGTAGATCTCCTCCGAATCCTAGCAGCATGATGGCGTGGTGGTGGTGGTGGAGGAGGAAGAACTGCAGGGCTTCCCCTAAGCCGGAGCAGCGTATGGAGGAGGAGATGGGCGGTGATACGTCCAAAACGTATCTACTTTCCCGAACACTTTTGCTATTGTTTTGCCTCTAATTTGTGTATTTTGGATGCAACTAACACGGACTAACGCTGTTTTCAGCAGAACTGTTCTCGTTTTTGTGCAAATCCAACTTTCGGGAAAATCCTCGGAATTTATGCGAAGGCCCTATTTTCCAAGAATAATGACGGAGCCAGAAGGTCAAGTAAGGTGGAGGCCCGAGGGCCCCACACCATAGGGCGGCGCGAGTGGGGCCGCGCGGCCCTGTGGTGTGGCCCCCTCGGCCGGCCTCCGACGCCTCCTTCGGACTACTTATCGGCCTCGACCTAAAAATGCCCGGAGAGAAGTCGAAGTCGCCGAAACCCTCCGCCGCCACATCACGAAACTCCGTCGCGGGAGCCGAAGTCTCCGTTCGGCACTCCGCCGGACGGGGAATTGGAGGAGATCATCGCCATCATCACCGCCAACGCCTCTACATCAACCAGCCATGTTTCCCTCATCCATGTGTGAGTAATTCCCCCGCTGTAGGCCGAAGGGGATGGTAGGGATTGGATGAGATTGGTCATGTAATAGCATAAGATTGTTAGGGCATAGTGCCTAGTGTCCGTAATTGGTACTTTGATGATATTGTTGCAACTTGTTATGCTTAATGCTTGTCACTAGGGCCCGAGTGCCATGATCTCAGATCTGAACATGTTATTGTTTCATCATGATATTCATTGTTTATGGTCTTACCTATAAGTTGTATACACATGTCGCTGTCCGGAACCAATGGCCCCGAAGTGACAGAAATCGGGACAACCGGAGGGAATGGTAGTGATGTGAGGATCACATGTGTTCACGGAGTGTTAATGCTTTGCTCCGGTACTTTATTAAAAGGAGTACCTTAATATCCAGTAGTTTCCCTTGAGGCCCGGCACCGGCTGGTAGGACAAAAGATGTTGTGCAAGTTTCTCATTGCGAGCACGCACGACTATATATGGAACACATGCCTATTGATTGCTTTGTACTTGGACACCGTTTTATTATTATCTGCAAATGCCCTGCTATGATTGTTACATGAGTTTCTCTCATCCATGCAACGCCCGTCATCCGTCCCCGTGCCTACAGTATTTTAATCTGCTGTTTACTAAAATCACTACTGCTGTCTTTGTTACTCGCTTTATTTCACTACTCGCCATAAAACTGTTACTACGATAAACTCTTGCGAGCAAGTCTGTTCCAGTGTGCACTGAATTGACAACTCCGGTTAAGGCTTCCAAGTGTTCTTTGTCTCCCCTTGTGTCGAATCAATAAATTGGGTTTTACTTCCCTCGAAGACTTTGCGATCCCCTATACTTGTGGGTCATCAAGACTATTTTCTGGCGCCGTTGCCGGGGAGCATAGCTTTATTTGGAAGTTCACTTGGATTAATATTGTTCGCTGCAAATTCTCCATCATGGGTAAACCTCGCGATACTAAGATCGCCATATTACCATCCACTACAAGAAAAGGTACAATTCTGAATACCTCTGCTGCTCTTGATTCACCATCTGTGATTGATAAACTTGTTTCACCGCCGCATGCTTCACATGCGGGTACTTCTGCTGAATCTGAAAACTCTCATAATATTGATAATATTTCTGCTGTGCTTGATGATAGTGGTTCATTGGGATCTTTTCTAGATGCTACAATTGCTAGATCTAGACAAATTGAAAATACTGAAACTCCTAATGCTACTACACCTGTTAGTTCACCTGAACTTGATTATTTTAGTGATGATCCCGATGAAGATTATGTGGAGCTTAATGATGATTTTATTGAAAAATGCAATGCTACTACTGATGCAAGAAAAATTAAAAAGTTGCTTGCGGAACATGCTGTTAGATATAAACTGTCTCCTGATCCTAAGTTTGCCACATCTCCTATAAACATTAAGGATAAAGATTATGATTTTTCTCTTGATCTATCTCATATAGCTATTGTTGAGAAAACACCCTTTTGTGGTACTGAAAAAGAAAGTGTGTTGAACACATGAGAGTTATCTACTCTGAGTAGCTTGTTTTCTGATGATGTCAAGATGCGTACTTACTTTGTTGCTAAAATCTTTCCATTCTCATTGAAGGATGACGCTAAAACTTGGTATAATAATTTGCCACCTAATTCTATTAGAAGTCCGAAAGAATTGCTTGATGTTTTCTTCCGCAAATACTTTCCTGCTAGTGCTCAACATATTGCTTTGCGGAGAATTTATAATTTTGACCAGGGAGATGAAGAGAAATTGCCTGAGGCTTGGGCGAGATTTTGCTCTCTTATTAGAGCCCGGCCAGAGCATGATCTGGAAAAGCATGATTTACTTGATATATTTTATAGTGGACTAACCATTGAGTCTAGGGCATACCTAGATAGTTGTGCTGGTTGTGTTTTCAGGAAAAGAACTCCAGACGACGCTGAAGAATTATTGGCTAAAATAAGCCGGAATCTTGATGATTGGACTACGCCTGAACCAACTCCAACTCCAATATTGAAGAAGAGGGGTTTAATTAAATTGAATGATGAAGATATGAGGGAAGCCAAGAAGTCTCTTAAGGAGAAAGGTATTAAATCTGAAGATGTGAAGAATCTACCTCCCATAGAAGATATATGTGAGATAATTCCCCCTTCATCCATGATTGAGGTAAACTCCCTTCAACGCTTTACTAGGGAAGATATTCCGTATTCGAAACCTCCTGCACAATGCTTAGATGAGTTTGATAATTATATTGTTAAGCAAGAAAATTTTAATATGAGAGTAGAGAATCATTTAATGGAAAACTCTCGAGCTATTAGTGAATTGCATGATATTGTGGAGAGAACCTCCAATGATGTTAAGATGCTTGTTAAACATTTTCATATGATTCAAACTCAAATTGATCAACTCACTAAAGTGCAAAATGACTTGTTAGGGAATAATTCTAAAGAGAAACATGCTTATGAAGTAACAACTAGAGGTGGTGTCTCTACCCAGGATCCTCTATATCCTGAAGGGCATCCCAAAAGAATTGAACAAGATTCTCAACGCATTGAACCTAGTGCTCATTCTAAGAAAAAGAAAAAGAAACATAAGAATGTTGTAGAATCCTCTGAACCTGTTAATGATCCTAATAGTATTTCTATTTCTGATGCTGAAACTGAAAGTCGTAATGAACATGATAAAGATAATGATAAGAATGATACTCCTGATAAAGAAGAGGTAGAGGATGAACCTGAAAAGCATGCTAAAAATAAAAAGTACACTAAAGAAGATTTTATTGCTGAGAAACATGATAATGAAAGAGAACCTTGGGTGCAAAAGCAAATGCCTTTTCCTGCTAAGAAACTAAAATCAAAGGAAGAAGAACACTATAATAAATTTTGTGATTGGATGAAACCTTTATTCTTGCAAATCCCTTTGACTGATGCTATTAAATTGCCTCCTTATTCAAAGTATATGAAAGATATTGTTACTAACAAAAGGAAAATCCCCAATGAGGAAATTTCCACTATGCTTGCTAATTACTCTTTCAATGGCAAAATTCCAAAGAAGTTGGGCGACCCAGGTATACCTACTATTCCTTGTTCTATTAAGAATAATTATGTTAAAACTGCTCTATGTGATTTGGGAGCCGGTGTTAGTGTTATGCCTTTTTCTCTTATAAGAGACTTTACTTAGATAAGTTGATACCTACTGATATATCTTTGCAAATGGCTGATAAATCTACTGCTATTCCTGTTGGTATATGTGAGAATGTTCCTGTTCAAGTTACTACTAACTGCTTGATATTAACTGATTTTGTTGTGTTGGAAATGCCCGAAGATGATAATATGTCTATTATTCTTGGGAGACCTTTTCTTAACACCGCAGGGGCTGTTATTGATTGCAATAAAGGGAAGGTTACTTTCAATGTTGATGATAGGGAACATACCGTTTATTTCCCCAAGAGGATTGAGAAAGCGTGTGGAGTTAATACTATTTCTAATGTGAGAACTATCAAAGTGGGAACTATTGATTGCCCCATATATGAGCCTAAAGAAGAATATCAAACTCTCGTGATTGGATCCATATCAATACAATTCAAGGTAACATGATTGATTTGAGGTTTATTTCTTCTTATGTTATGTAAAATTTATTTGGTGGCAAGACTTGATCAACCTTGTTAACAAATACTTTTTATATGCATAGAGGAGGTAAACAACATCTCTTTCTTCCTCCACTTGCTCTAGTTGCTGTAGCATTTTTAATTTGCAAAGTTCCTTAGTTAATTGAAGATTTCAAAAAATTTCCTGGCCAGTAATAATAAATTAATACCCAGAAATGTGCATTTTTCAAAGTTTTCAAAAATTCACAAAAATTATACCATTGGTCCTATTTTTCGACGAGGCACTGGGAGCACCAGAGGATGACCTGTGGGGCACCAGAGGGCGCCAAACCACAGGCCGGCGCGGCCAAGGAGGTGGCCGCGCCACCATGTGGTGTGGGCCCCTCTTTGCCCCACTTTGTCATCTCTTTCTCCCAGCACCTTCTCTCCCGAAAAAACTCGTACCAAGTTCCTCTCTCTCGCGTTTTTGCTCCAGAGCTCCAGATTTCTCGATCTCTTTGCTCAGCCCAGATTTCTGTCTGAAATTTGGCACATTTGCTCTTCGGTATGTGACTCCTCCACCCATCCAAGTAGAATTTTGTTTGGTTGAGTATATCTTGAATATTTTGCTGCTGTAGGTAACATGTTTAGTGAGCTTGCATGCTTGTTCTAAGTGGTAGAAACTAGTTTTGATGCATGATTAGTACTCTAGCAAGTTCCTATGGTAGTTCCCCTTGATTATATGTCACCAAATCAAATTTTATATCATTTGCTAAAAATTTCAGAGAAGCTATGAAGAAGTTCAACTTTGGAGAGTTGTTCAAGAAAGGGACAACCAGCACCGGGAGGCCTTCTAGGGCCGCCACCCGGATTAGGCGATCATATAATGAAGATATCATCGCGCCTAGCTTTGCGCCCGAAGAGGACAACGGGCCTCCTAATGCTTCGACTTTTCCATGCTATGATTTTCTAAGGAATGCAGGGATATTGGAGGATTTCTTAACCCTTGTCAACAGGGCAGGGTTAACCACCTATATGGGAGATGAAAGGGAGCAATACTATATGCTCACCAAAATCTTCGTCGAGAGTTTCCAGTTCAACAACAAACAATATGAGCCGACGGTTGCATTCAGGATCTATGGTAATCCTGTTACTATGCAATTGAAGGATTTTGTCGTGCGTTGGATATTGTCCCTGTAGGTACAGCAAGTAGGATTGATGACAACCCCGGGACTTGTTGGAGCTCTATCGAGGGATTACCGATGATGATTGTCGCACCATTCAGCGGGGCAAGATAAGGAACATTCAACTCCCCGCCATTAAGTATTTTGCATATTACATTGCTACTAGCATTCTTGGTAGGGAGAACACTAGCAACATTTCTAGTTACCATCTTGCTTTCTTGAATATTGCACTTACTGGTCAGACATCTTATCACCTTGGTGCTCTTATTGCTCGCCGCCTGACTACCAGGGGGCCTATTTTTGGAGGAACTATTGCACTGCGCGTTTTAACATATCTAAATCTTCCTATTGATCCTAATGATGTGCCATTGGCCCCTAGGAAACTCGATATTACTGCTATGAAGAGTCATCATTTTGTGACTACTGATTCTACTTTAGATAATATGGTTTATAGAATGTTGTTTTCTGACGGGGATGAGAAAGAAATTCCTCTTCCCCAACCAGGTTTGTTAAGTATTGACAGGCAATCATGGTCGTGCACTAAGGAGGAAGTGGATGAGCATTTGAAGATAAAAGACTTCCACCAGCAACATGACTCCGAGGACGCCGGGGCCTCCTACGACACACCGTCACGTATCCGGGTGCTTCTTCTAGCACATACCCGGAATACGATCCATCTTCGTCATACTACGGAGACACTACCTCATGGGATCGATGGGATTGAACTCCACTTAGGCCAAAAGCCTAAGCTTGGGGGAGGTATACCGGCATCACTCATTCTTTGCATATTATGGTTGCTGGATACTTGCACATACTTGTTTTGTTCGTTTGAGTGGTTTTCTAATGAGAGAAAGATAATATTTGGGGAAGTGCTGCCTGAAAACAGATTCTGGAACGTTACCGTAAAAATTCTTAAAAATAGCCAGAGCGTCATTTTGAGCTGCAAATTTTTGTGCAGGTTCCCCAGGCTGTTATCTAACTTTCATTAGTTGAACACTTTTCGATCTGAGCAACGTAAGATTTTTGTAAAAATCGATTTCTGTACTGCTGTCAGGTTTTGGCAGATTTCTGCCATCTCGCTTTTCTGTGTTTCTTTTAGTTTGCTATTTCTTGTTTTCGCTTTGTTTCTTTCCCAAAACACAAAAAGACCAAAAATATTTCTGTTGTTTCTCTTCACCATTTGTTTGCTTTGGTTTCTTGCATTTGTTTCGCTTTATTTGCTATTGCTAGTTTGCTATAAGAAAATCCAAAAAGATTTTGCTTTGTTTGTTTGTTTCCTCTTGTTCTTATTTGCAATTCGAAAACACCAAAAATATTTGCTGTTCTTCTTTGGTTTGTAAAGATCTTTATGAGTTCAATGGTCTTCGGTGGCTGGAGCGTGGTTTTCATTTCATATTATCCAAGCTACACAAGTGAAAAGGCGATAATGACGATCTACGACAATCTGATTGTGGTGAGAGGCTGGTATGAACTCTATTTGTTTTCATTTTTGTACATATACTCATCCATGTGAGCATGCTTAGTTGGTTCATGTGAGGTATATGTTATTTGAGAAAGTCTAGTAGTTCATGATCTCTCATGTTTAGCTCCAATTTATTAATATGAGTAGCATGTCATGGATGTTTGCTTGCATTGTTTTATTCATAAGTAAGTATGGCATTGTGGTATCCTCCTCTGAATAATTCATTTATATCGACTTGGCACATGCTCACACATGCATATGACTGAACAAAAAGTCAATTAAGCCTCGATGATCTATATTGCTTCAGAGTTCTTTGATGGCGTGTATTTCACACGTTCGTTGGGCAACCCCAAGAGGAAGGTATGATGCGCACAGCAGCAAGTTTTCCCTCAGAAAGAAACCAAGGTTTATCGAACCAGGAGGAGCCAAGAAGCACGTTGAAGGTTGATGGCGGCGGGATGTAGTGGCGCAATACCAGGATTCCCAACGTGGAACCTGCACAACACAACCAAAGTACTTTGCCCCAACGAAACAGTGAGGTTGTCAATCTCACCGGCTTGCTGTAACAAAGAGTTAACCGTATTGTGTGGAAGATGATTGTTTGCGAAAAACAGTAAAACAAGTTGCAGATTGTATTTCAAGAAAGAGAATTGGACCGGGTCCACAGTTCACTAGAGGTGTCTCTCCCATAAGATAAACAACATGTTGGGTGAACAAATTACAGGGGGCAATTGACAAATAAAGAGAGCATGACCATGCACATACATATCATGATGAGTATAGTGAGATTTAATTGGGCATTACGACAAAGTACATAGACCGTCATCCAACTGCATCTATGCCTAAAAAGTCCACCTTCAGGTTATCATCCGAACCCCCTCAAAGTTGCTAACAACAGACAATTGCATTAAGTATGGTGCGTAATATAACTAGTGACTACATCCTTGAACATAGCACTAATGTTTTATCCCTAGTGGCAACAACACAACACAACCTTAGAACTTTCTGTCACTGGTGTCAATGCAGGCATGAACCCACTATCGAGCATAAGTACTCCCTCTTGGAGTTACAAGCATCTACTTGGCCAGAGCATCTACTAGTAAGAGAGCATGCAAGATCATAAACAACACATAGCATAACTTTGATAATCAACATAACAAGTATTCTCTATTCATCGGATCCCAACAAACGCAACATATAGAATTACAGATAGATGATCTTGATCATGTTAGGCAGCTCACAAGATCCGACAATGATAGCACAATGGGGAGAAGACAACCATCTAGCTACTGCTATGGACCCATAGTCCAGGGGTAGACTACTCACACATCACACGGAGGCGACCATGGCGGCGTAGAGTCCTCCGGGAGATGATTCCCCTCTCCCAGGGTGCCGGAGGCGATCTCCTGGATCCCCCGAGATGGGATCGGCGGCGGCGGCGTCTCTGGAAGGTTTTCCGTATCGTGGTTCTCGACTGGGGGTTTCGTCACGGAGACTTTTTATAGGCGGAAGGGCAGGTCAAGAGGCGGCACGGGGGCCCACACACTGCCGCGCGGCCAAGGGGGGCCGCGCCGCCCTATGGTGTGGCCCTCCGTGGCCCCTCTTCGTCTCTCCTTCGACTTCTGGAAGCTTCGTGAGAAAATAGGCCCCCGGGCTTTGATTTCGTCCAATTCCGAGAATATTTCCTTACTAGGATTTCTGAAACCAAAAACAGAAAACAGGGCACTTCGGCATCTTGTTAATAGGTTAGTTCCAAAAAATGCACGAATATGACATAAAGTGTGCATAAAACATGTAGATAACATCAATAATGTGGCATGGAACATAAGAAATTATCGATACGTCGGAGACGTATCAGCATCCCCAAGCTTAGTTCTGCTCGTCCCGAGCAGGTAAAACGATAACACAGATAATTTCTGGAGTGACATGCCATCATAATCTTGATCATACTATTTGTAAAGCATATGTAGTGAATGCAGCGATCGAAACAATGTATATGACATGAGTAAACAAGTGAATCATATAGCAAAGACTTTTCATGAATAGCACTTCAAGACAAGCATCAATAAGTCTTGCATAAGAGTTAACTCATAAAGCAATAATTCAAAGTAGAGATATTGAAGCAACACAAAAGAAGATTAAGTTTCAGCGGTTGCTTTCAACTTGTAACATGTATATCTCATGGATATTGTCAACATAGAGTAATATAATAAGTGCAATAAGCAAATATGTAGGAATCAATGCACAGTTCACACAAATGTTTGCTTCTTGAGGTGGAGAGAGATAGGTGAACTGACTCAACATTGAAAGTAAAAGAATGGTCCTCCATAGAGGAAAAGCATCGATTGCTATATTTGTGCTAGAGCTTTGATTTTGAAAACATGAAACAATTTTGTCAACGGTAGTAATAAAGCATATGCATCATGTAAATTATATCTTATAAGTTGCAAGCCTCATGCATAGTGTACTAATAGTGCCCGCACCTTGTCCTAATTAGCTTGGACTACCGGGTCATCACAATGCATTGTTTTTACCAAGTGTCACAAAGGGGTACCTCTATGCCGCCTGTACAAAGGTCTAAGGAGAAAGCTCGCATTGGATTTCTCGCTATTGATTATTCTTCAACTTAGACATCCATACCGGGACAACATAGACAACAGATAATGGACTCCTCTTTTATGCATAAGCATTTAACAACAATTAATAATTTTCTCATTTGAGATTTGAGGATTGTTGTCCAAAACTGAAACTTCCACCATGGATCATGGCTTTAGTTAGCGGCCCAATGTTCTTCTCTAACATATGCATGCTTAACCATATGGTGGTAGATCTCTCTTACTTCAGACAAGACGGACATGCATAGCAACTCACATGAAATTCAACAATGAAAAGTTGATGGCGTCCCCAGTGAACATGGTTATCGCACAACAAGCAACTTAATAAGAGATAAAGTGCATAATTACATATTCAATACCACAATAGTTTTTAAGCTATTTGTCCCATGAGCTATATATTGCAAAGGTGAATGATGGAATTTTAAAGGTAGCACTCAAGCAATTTACTTTGGAATGGCGGAAAAATACCATGTAGTATAGGTAGGTATGGTGGACACAAATGGCATAGTGGTTGGCTCAAGTATTTTGGATGCATGAGAAGTATTCCCTCTCGATACAAGGTTTAGGCTAGCAAGGCTTATTTGAAACAAACACAAGGATGAACCGGTGCAACAAAACTCACATAAAAGACATATTGAAAACATTATAAGACTCTACACCGTCTTCCTTGTTGTTCAAACTCAATACTAGAAATTATCTAGACCTTAGAGAAACCAAATATGCAAACCAAATTTTAGCATGCTCTATGTATTTCTTCATTAATGGGTGCAAAGCATATGATGCAAGAGCTTAATCATGAGCACAATAATTGCCAAGTATCACATTACCCAAGACATTTATAGCAATTACTACATGTATCATTTTCCAATTCCAACCATATAACAATTTAACGAAGGAGAAACTTCGCCATGAATACTATGAGTAGAAACCAAGGACATACTTGTCCATATGCTACAGCGGAGCGTGTCTCTCTCCCATAAAGTGAATGCTAGGATCCATTTTATTCAAACAAAACAAAAAAACAAAAACAAACCGACGCTCCAAGAAAAAGCACATAAGATGTGATGGAATAAAAATATAGTTTCAGGGGAGGAACCTGATAATGTTGTCGATGAAGAAGGGGATGCCTTGGGCATCCCCAAGCTTAGACGCTTGAGTCTTCTTGATATATGCAGGGGTGAACCACCGGGTGCATCCCCAAGCTTAGAGCTTTCACTCTCCTTGATCATGTTGCATCATACTCCTCTCTTGATCCTTGAAAACTTCCTCCACACCAAACTCGAAACAACTCATTAGAGGGTTAGTGCACAATATAAATTGACATATTCAGAGGTGACACAATCATTCTTAACACTTCTGGACATTGCATAATGCTACTGGACATTAATGGATCAAAGAAATTCATCCAACATAGCGAAAGAGGCAATGCGAAATAAAAGGCAGAATCTGTCAAAACAGAACAGTTCGTATTGACGAATTTTAAAATGGCACCAGACTTGCTCAAATGAAAATGCTCAAATTGAATGAAAGTTGCGTACATATCTGAGGATCATGCACGTAAATTGGCTTAATTTTCTGAGCTACCTACAGGGAGGTGGACCCAGATTCGTGACAGCAAAGAAATCTGGAACTGCGCAGTAATCCAAATCTAGTACTTACTTTTCTATCAACGGCTTAACTTGGCACAACAAAACACAAAACTAAGATAAGGAGAGGTTGCTACAGTAGTAAACAACTTCCAAGACACAAAATAAAAACAAAGTACTGTAGGTAAAAACATGGGTTGTCTCCCATAAGCGCTTTTCTTTAACGCCTTTCAGCTAGGCGCAGAAAGTGTGTATCAAGTATTATCAAGAGACGAAGTGTCAACATCATAATTTGTTCTCATAATAGAGTCAAAAGGTACCTTCATTCTCTTTCTAGGGAAGTGTTCCATACCTTTCTTGAGAGGAAATTGATATTTTATATTACCTTCCTTCATATCAATAATAGCACCAACAGTTCGAAGAAAAGGTCTTCCCAATATAATGGGACAAGATGCATTGCATTCAATATCCAAGACAACAAAATCAACGGGAACAAGGTTATTGTTAACGGTAATGCGAACATTATCAACTTTCCCCAAAGGTTTCTTTGTAGAATGATCAGCAAGATTAACATCCAAATAACAATTTTTCAATGGTGGCAAGTCAAGCATATTATAAATTTTCTTAGGCATAACAAAATACTTGCACCAAGATCACATAAAGCATTACAATCAAAATCTTTAACTTTCATCCTAATGATGGGCTCCCAACCATCCTCTAGCTTTTTAGGAATAGAGGCTTCACGCTCTAGTTTCTCTTCTCTAGCTTTTATGAGAGCATTTGTAATATGATGCGTGAAAGCCAAATTTATAGCACTAGCATTAGGACTTTTAGCAAGTTTTTGCAAGAAATTTATAACTTCAGAGATGTGGCAATCATAAAAATTCAAACCATTATAATCTAAAGCAATGGGATCATCATCCCCAATGTTGGAAAAAATTTCAGCAGCTTTATCACAGGCAGTTTCAGCAGTTTTAGCAGTTTTAGTTTTTTCGCTTTGCATTAGAAGTGGAAACATTGCTAACACCAATTCTTTTATTAGTATTAGTAGGAGGTGCAGCAACATGTGTAGCATTAGCATTACTAGTGGTGGTAATAGTCCAAACTTTAGCTATATTCTTTTCTTTAGCTAGTTTTTCATTTTCTTCTCTATCCCACCTAGCACGCAGTTCAGCCATTAATCTTATATTCTCATTAATTCTAACTTGAATGGCATTTGCTGTAGTAGTAATTTTATTATGATGATTCTCATTAGGCAAAACTTTTGATTTCAAAAGATCAACATCAGCAGCAAGACTATCGACTTTAGAAGCAAGTATATCAATTTTCCCAAGCTTTTCTTCAACAGATTTGTTAAAAGCAGTTTGTGTACTAATAAATTCTTTAAGCATGGCTTCAAGTCCAGGGGGTGAATTCCTATTATTGTTGTAAGAATTACCATGAGAATTACCATAGCCGTTGTCATTATTATAAGGATATGGCCTATAGTTGTTACTAGAATTGTTCCGGTAAGCATTGTTGTTGAAATTATTATTTTTAATGAAGTTTACATCAACATGTTCTTCTTGTGCAACCAATGAAGCTAACGGAACATTATTAGGATCAATATTAGTCCTATCATTCACAAGCATAGACATAATAGCATCAATCTTATCACTCAAGGAAGAGGTTTCTTCGACAGAATTTACCTTCTTACCTTGTGGAGCCCTTTCCGTGTGCCATTCAGAGTAGTTGATCATCATATTATCAAGAAGCTTTGTTGCTTCACCAAGAGTGATGGACATAAAGGTACCTCCAGCAGCTGAATCCAATAAATTCCGTGAAGAAAAATTTAGTCCTGCATAGAAGGTTTGGATGATCATCCAAGTAGTCAGTCCATGGGTTGGGCAATTTTTAACCAGAGATTTCATTCTTTCCCAAGCTTGAGCAACATGTTCAGTATCTAATTGTTTAAAATTCATTATGCTACTCCTCAAAGATATAATTTTAGCAGGGGGATAATATCTACCAATAAAAGCATCCTTGCATTTAGTCCATGAATCAATACTATTCTTAGGCAGAGATAGCAACCAATCTTTAGCTCTTCCTCTTAATGAGAAAGGGAACAATTTTAATTTTATAATGTCACCATCTACATCTTTATACTTTTGCATTTCACATAATTCAACAAAATTATTGAGATGGGCAGCAGCATCATCAGAACTAACACCAGAAAATTGCTCTCGCATAACAAGTTAAGCAGGTTTAATTTCAAAGGTAGTAGCAGGTGGAGCAATAGGTGTGCATAAGAAATCATTATTATTTGTGGTTGTGAAGTCACACAACTTAGTATTTTCAGCGTTGGCCATTTTAGCAACAGTAAATAAAGCAAACTAGATAAAGTAAATGCAAGTAAACTAATTTTTTTGTGTTTTTGATATAGCAAACAAGATAGCAAATAAAGTAAAACTAGCAACTAATTTTTTTGTATTTTGATTTAGTGCAGCAAACAAAGTAGTAAATAAAACTAAGCAAGACAAAAACAAAGTAAAGAGATTGAGAAGTGGAGACTCCCCTTGCAGCGTGTCTTGATCTCCCGGCAACGGCGCCGAAATTTAGCTTGATGGCGTGTATTTCACACGTTCGTTGGGCAACCCCAAGAGGAAGGTATGATGCGCACAGCAGCAAGTTTTCCCTCAGAAAGAAACCAAGGTTTATCGAACCAGGAGGAGCCAAGAAGCACGTTGAAGGTTGATGGCGGCGGGATGTAGTGCGGCGCAACACCAGGGATTTCGGCGCCAACGTGGAACCTGCACAACACAACCAAAGTACTTTGCCCCAACGAAATGTGAGGTTGTCAATCTCACCGGCTTGCTGTAACAAGAGTTAACCGTATTGTGTGGAAGATGATTGTTTGCAGAAAACAGAGAACAAGATTGCAGAGATTGTATTTCAAGAAAGAGAATTGGACCGGGGTCCACAGTTCACTAGAGGTGTCTCTCCCATAAGATAAACGATGTTGGGTGAACAAATTACAGTTGGGCAATTGACAAATAAAGAGAGCATGACCATGCACATACATATCATGATGAGTATAGTGAGATTTAATTGGGCATTACGACAAAGTACATAGACCGTCATCCAACTGCATCTATGCCTAAAAAGTCCACCTTCAGGTTATCATCCGAACCCCCTCCAGTATTAAGTTGCTAACAACAGACAATTGCATTAAGTATGGTGCGTAATGTAACTAGTGACTACATCCTTGAACATAGCACTAATGTTTTATCCCTAGTGGCAACAGCACAACACAACCTTAGAACTTTCTGTCACTGTCCCAGGTGTCAATGCAGGCATGAACCCACTATCGAGCATAAGTACTCCCTCTTGGAGTTACAAGCATCTACTTGGCCAGAGCATCTACTAGTAACGGAGAGCATGCAAGATCATAAACAACACATAGCATAACTTTGATAATCAACATAACAAGTATTCTCTATTCATCGGATCCCAACAAACGCAACATATAGAATTACGATAGATGATCTTGATCATGTTAGGCAGCTCACAAGATCCGACAATGATAGCACAATGGGGAGAAGACAACCATCTAGCTACTGCTATGGACCCATAGTCCAGGGGTAGACTACTCACACATCACACCGGAGGCGACCATGGCGGCGTAGAGTCCTCCGGGAGATGATTCCCCTCTCCGGCAGGGTGCCGGAGGCGATCTCCTGGATCCCCCGAGATGGGATCGGCGGCGGCGGCGTCTCGGAAGGTTTTCCGTATCGTGGTTCTCGTGGGGGTTTCGTCACGGAGACTTTTTATAGGCGGAAGGGCAGGTCAAGAGGCGGCACGGGGCCCCACACGCAGGCCGGCGCGGCCAAGGGGGCCGCCCCCTATGGTGTGGCCCCTCCGTGGCCCCTCTTCGTCTCTCCTTCGGACTTGGAAGCTTCGTGAGAAAATAGGCCCCTGGGCTTTGATTTCGTCCAATTCCGAGAATATTTCCTTACTAGGATTTCTGAAACCAAAAACAGCAGAAAACAGAACTGGCACTTCGGCATCTTGTTAATAGGTTAGTTCCAGAAAATGCACGAATATGACATAAAGTGTGCATAAAACATGTAGATAACATCAATAATGTGGCATGGAACATAAGAAATTATCGATACGTCGGAGACGTATCATTCTTGTATCACTTTTATGCCTCCGTTAATTTATTTTGCCGCAAGCATGATTATGACAGTTACTGCTCTCTTGATTTGTCGCTCCCTGGTCTATTGCTAGCCTTCACTTGTACTGAGCGGGAACGCTGCTCGTGCTTCCAAACACATGAAAACTAAGTTATTCCAAAGTGTCCACCATAAATACCTATGCATGGCATTTCAAACCATTCCAAGTAAATTCTCATGCGCTACCTTTAAAACCTTCAAAATGCTTCTCAATTTGTGTTTATGTTTCATAGCTCATGAGGAAGTATGTGGTGTTTAGCTTTCAACCTTGTCATTTACTTTTGACGGACTCTCATATGGACTAGTGGCACATCCGCTTATCCAATAATTTTGCAAAAAGAGCTGGCAATGGGATTCCCAGTCCCGAATTAATTAACTTAAATAGACACTCCTCCATGGTTTGTGATTGTTGGACGGCACCCGAAGGATTCGGTTAGCCATGGCTTGTGTAAGCAAAGGTTGGGGGGAGTGTCATCATCATAATAAAAATAAAGTAAAAAGGCACTCCTTCATGGTATGAGATTGTTGGCAGGCACCCGAGGATTCGGTTAGCCATGGTTTGTGAAAGAAAGGTTGGAAGGAGTGCCACATAAATATGCAATAATTCATGGGAGCCGCTCTTGAAAGTCCGGTTGGCGAGGTAGTTAGTGTACCCATTACCATTCGTTGACAACAACAAACACCTCTCAAAATAATTTTACTCCTGTCTTTATAAAAATGAAAAGCTCTAGCGCATGTTAATCCCTGCTTCCCTCTGAAGGGTCAATCTTTTACTTTTATGTTGTGTCTCCATTATTTCTTTGAGCACTATCTTGAGAGCACAACTGTCATTCTTAGTATAATATGCTTGTCTCAAAATATGATTGATTGTGGTATAACTTTGATGCATTTATCTTTTGACAATCACTACTTCTAGTCTTTCTATGAACTCCAGAGGTGCCCGGGCATTTATGTTTTGCCAATCAAATACAGGCAAGCGAGATACCACTTTATCATACTCTCTTATGAACATTGCAATCCTGCTTATATACATGATTCATGATGCTTATTATTAATTGTTGGTACCTCTCCATGATTGACATAGCTGTTAGATGATCTTATTTGCATGTATCTCATTATGAATTGCTTAAGTATTAGCCATAGCATGAGAATATATACATCATATGAGCAAATGTGTTCGTGAAAGTTCTTTTATCGCTCAGTTGTTAACTGAATTGCTTGAGGACAAGCAATAAGCTAAGCTTGGGGGGAGTTGATACGTCCAAAACGTATCTACTTTCCCGAACACTTTTGCTATTGTTTTGCCTCTAATTTGTGTATTTTGATGCAACTAACACGGACTAACGCTGTTTTCAGAACGTTCTGGTGTCTCGTTTTTGTGCAGAAATCCAACTTTCGGGAAAATCCTCGGAATTTATGCGAAGGCCCTATTTTCCAAGAATAATGACGGAGCCAGAAGGTCAAGTAAGGTGGAGGCCCGAGGCCCCACACCATAGGGCGGCCTGGGCCCGCGCGGCCCTATGGTGTGGCCCCCCCGGCCTCCGACACCCTCCTTCGGACTACTTATCGGCCTCGACCTAAAACGCCCGGAGAGAAGTCGAAGTCGCGAAACCCTCCGAACGCCGCCACATCGCGAAACTCCGTCGCGGGAGCCAAGTCTCCGTTCACCGCCGGGACGGGGAATTGAGGAGATCATCGCCATCATCACCGCCAACGCCTACATCAACCAGCCATGTTTCCCCATCCATGTGTGAGTAATTCCCCCGCTGTAGGCCGAAGGGGATGGTAGGGATTGGATGCGATTGGTCATGTAATAGCATAAGATTGTTAGGGCATAGTGCCTAGTGTCCGTAATTGGTACTTTGATGATATTGTTGCAACTTGTTATGCTTAATGCTTGTCACTAGGGCCCGAGTGCCATGATCTCAGATCTGAACATGTTATTGTTTCATCATGATATTCATTGTTTATGGTCTTACCTATAAGTTGTATACACATGTCGCTGTCCGGAACCAATGGCCCCAAGTGACAGAAATCGGGACAACCGGAGGGAATGGTAGTGATGTGAGGATCACATGTGTTCACGGAGTGTTAATGCTTTGCTCCGGTACTTTATTAAAAGGAGTACCTTAATATCCAGTAGTTTCCCTTGAGGCCCGGCTGCCACCGGCTGGTAGGACAAAAGATGTTGTGCAAGTTTCTCATTGCGAGCACGCACGACTATATATGGAACACATGCCTATTGATTGCTTTGTACTTGGACACCGTTTTATTATTATCTGCAAATGCCCTGCTATGATTGTTACATGAGTTTCTCTCATCCATGCAACGCCCGTCATCCGTCCCCGTGCCTACAGTATTTTAATCCTTGTTTACTAAAATCACTACGCTGTCTTTGTTACTCTGTCGTTATTTCACTCTTTATCGCTATAAAACATTACTATAAACTCTTGCGAGCAAGTCTGTTTCCAGTGCAGCTGAATTGACAACTCCGCGTTAAGGCTTAAGTGTTCTTTGTCTCCCTTGTGTCGAATCAATAAATTGGGTTTTACTTCCCTCGAAGACTGTTGCGATCCCCTATACTTGTGGGTCATCAGCCTAAAAGGGAAGGGGTGGGGCCGCCCCTCCCCTCCCCTCTTTATATAGGGGAGGGTCGGTAGGCCCCCGCGCCCCAAACCCATCTAGGGCCGGCCACAAGGGGGAGGGGGAGTCTTGCCCCCCAAGTTGATTTCCCCCTTAGGGTTTTGGGGAAACCCTAGGGGTGGCCGGCCTGGGCCTTGAGGCTTGGTGCGCCTGGCCCATTAGGGCTGGGCAGCACCCCCTCGGCCCATGTGGGCCCCCTAGGTCGTGGGCCCCATGGTGGACCCCTCCGGAACTTCTAGAACCTTCCGGTCTTTCACCTAAAAAATTCCGAACTTTTCCGAAACCTAGAAATCAACTTCCCTTATATGAATCTTATTCTCCGGACCATTCCGGACCTCCTCGTGATGTCTTGGATCCCATCCGAGACTCCGTACAAACTTCATCTCCATACCATATTCCATATCAACTTATGCGACATCGAACCTTAAGCGCGTCACCCTACGGTTCGCGAACTATGCAGACATTGTCGAGACTCCTCTCCGAGCAATAACCAATAGTGGGATCTAGAGATCCATAATGGCTCCCACATATTCAACGATAACTTAGTGATCGATTGAACCATTTACATACGATACCGATTCCCTTTGTCAAGCGATACTTTACTTGTCCGAGGTTCGATCATCGGTATCTGCATACCTTGTTCAACCTCGTTACCGACAAGTACTCTTTACTCGTACCATGGTATGTCATCTCTTGTGACCCAGTCACATGCTTGCAAGCTAATCAGAAGACATTCCATCGAGAGGGCCCAGAGTATATCTATCCGTCATCAGGATGGATAAATCCCACTATTGATCCATATGCCTCAACTCACACTTTTCGAATACTTAATCCCATCTTTATAACCACCCATTCACGCAATGGCGTTTGATGTAATCAAAGTACCCTTCCGGTGTAAGTGATTTACATGATCTCATGGTCGAAGGACTTAGGCAACTATGTATCGAAAGCTTATAGCAAAATGAACTTAATGACTTGATCTTATGCTACGCTCATATGGGTGTGTGTCCATTATATCATTCAACTAATGACATAACCTTGTTATTAATAACATCTAATGTTCATGATCACGAAACCATGATCATCTATTAATCAACAAGCTAGTTATACAAGAGGCTTACTAGGGACTCCTTGTTGTTTACATAACACACATGTATCAATGTTTTGGTTAATACAATTATAGCATGGTATGCAAACATTTATCATAAACACAAAGATATTATAATAACCACTTTATTATTGCCTCTTGGGCATATCTCCAACACAACCGACAGGGATTTCGAGTTCGGGGTTTGATTTGCCGAACCTCTACAAATTTAGAGTTTAAAATAGACTTTTTCCTTCGAGAAATGTAAATGAACGTAATGCAAACTAGATGGAGATAACCTATATGATGATACATGGTACTTCAAGCACGAATGATATCACGAATGTAAATGCACAAGTAAAGAAACTCGAATAGGAATAACCGTATGTGTGCTAATCTTGAAAGTGTTCGTATGTTGCAATGTTTGATCGTTTGGATCGCGAGGAGGACATCGTAAAAAAGTGTTTCCACTTGTCAAAGGTACGATGATCTTTTTATCTCGTAACTTACATCTACCTTAGATTAGATCTTTGTTTTTTTCCCACGCACTTGAGAGATTTTTTGTGTCCTATTGCGCGCACCCTTTCAACCGTCGCTGACGAGGTGGATGAGAATGCGGGTATACCTTATTCTTGTCCCTCACAACACCTCCATATCCAGCATAACATCGCTGCCGGCTTACCATACTCTAGATTTAGCAACCTTGCTACAACACCGAGCGCAGGATCCGAGGTCCCTACCCTCTCCCACCGCTGGAGCAGCAGACAATGGATATGAGGCTAGAATAGAGACGACACAGATAGGTAGATTGCCGCCTTCTTTTCTTCTCACAAGAGGATATCTTTGGTCTTAGTTTATCTTCACATGAAATAATTTTATTTCCTAAGTCTTCACACTAACTATGTAGATATATTAGAAGGGAAGTACACTGAAAAGTGCAAATGTAGCTCAGGCAACATGTAGCTCAAGTTTCTTGAAAGAAATAATAAAAAAATGCAAATGAAAGTTTTTAAAACATCTGGATATAGACACTCATTCATTCTACAAACGTGTAAAATATGAACTCCAAATAACTTGTATTCTTGGCCACACGAAAATGACAAAATAAAATTTGTACCGTTCAACTATTTGAGATCTCACTTTTTTTGTCATTGTTGCACAACCTAAAATACTCCCACCGTCTCATGAAACTTGTCTGAAATTTGTTAAAATTTGAATATACATAGATGCTATTTAGCGATAGATACATCTAAAGTTAAACAAATCTCACATAACTTTCATGTGAGGAGGGAGTATAAGGTATGTAGAGTTGAGATTTTGCATGTTGGTTGAATACATTATTATCTACATGTACAAAAAAAATCCATAAATTTTTAAAAACTTTTAGATGTAGCTTTTGATTTTTTTTTCTTCTTCTTCAACTAACGAACTAGATGTAGCTCGAGCTACAAAACGCCGCACTCGGAAGCATATGGAATAGCATATGTGATTCGACCGTTTCAGCACGCATCCGAGTTCCCAAAATGTTTAGACCTTGAATCAGGCACACACGATCAGCTCGCGCTGACGATGGAGATGGTGGCGCTCAAGTAAGCAATGCACTCGGTGGGCAGGCTGAGGAAAGTGTCCATGAACGCGTCGCCAATGGGGTCGAGGACGGCCACCCCGACCAGCTTGCACCTCCCTTGGCCGTCCAGCCTTTCTCCGGTCCCGCGTCTTATGGCTCCGCTGGACTCCTCCGACGTCAGCGTTGTGTCGACGAACAAGGGCGGCGCCCGGTAGATGCTCCCGACCGAGAAGCAGAACCTCGACCTGAACTTGAGGTCAACCTGAAACGAGCACACACATATATATACATAACGCTGGTCATTACATGATCGCTTTCTATGACTGTTCAGATTGTAAGCAAGAACTTGTCGATCATACTCTGGTGACCGGGAAACTACCAAGCTATTTATTGGTAACATTACAGGGATGCAGAGGATGCAGTGCTGTCGTTACCTGACCAGTGGTCCGGTCGATGGTCCCGCGCAGAGCCTCGGGCAAGATTTCGATCTTGAGGAACGGTGGCAGCGGCAGCCCGAGGAACCTGGTGGTGGCGCCGGACATGGCCGGGATGTACAGGCTCGCCACGTCGAAATCGACGAGCACCGTGCCGTCCGCCGCGCCGCGCCCGGCGCCAACGCCGCGGCCGCCCTGGGCGTTGTACGCGAAGTCCGGGTACCTGGAGATTCCGAGCCGGCAGCCGTCGCGCGTCAGGAACTCGACGCTGAAGGACGTGCCGGCCTCGGGCGCCGCGACGGCAGCGGTGGATTGCTGCTCGGCTTGGCCGGTGGATGATACCGTGACCGCGTGTTTGTTGCTGCGTCTTGGATGTAAAAGTCTTGGCCGTGAGCCGGAGCCAGAGGCGCGAGGTTTGTTGGGATTTGAGAGTGTTTGCGGAGACGGGAGGCTCCAGGAGGAGGTGCCGATACCGGCGGGCGTTGCCATTTAGGTTTTGGAGTATGCGCGTGGTGCCGCAGCGATGAAGAAGAGGGACCCGGAGGGGCTTAGCAGGTGTGGCTGTGCGATGGACCTCGGTAGCCTTATCTCTTGCTTTGATCTTTTCTTTTACAGTACTCTTCAATCTATAAGAAGTGTCGCTGTTCTATTTAAAAATTAACTAAACTTAAACTAAAATCATCATACTTATTATGGATCGGAGAGTAGAAGAAGAGGAGGCAAAAACCAGCACAGATCAAATGGCTCTATCAGCTGAGTTTTCTTCCCGAACTGAATAAAACGAACATGTTTGGTATCCGAAATAAGCCGGGCAGCTGGACTCAGGCCCTGGCTGGACTGGCCTTCCACTTGTCCTACAATCTTCTACTGTATTAAGAGTTCATGGAAGGTGGGAAAGTACTGAGAAGATTCCTCAAACTCGACCATACATTGATTTTTTTTTTTTTTTTTAAGTTGAGTAGTAGGTTTTCCCACTGCATATTTTTTATCATTTTCTTTTAGGCAAAGGTTTGAAAACTGTATAAAAGGCGCTTGCATTAGAAACCAAAGAAAATAATACTTTGTGTTTGGACTGATAGCAGGTTTCCAATTCCATTTTTAGCCGGGCAAATAATATGTTGCCCCATACCTAACTTGTAAGCTGCACCTACTTCGAATTCTGTATCACTTCCAAAAGCAAGCCATTTATCATTACTGGTTGAGACAGGAACCTCATTAAGAATATCCAATAATAATTGATGAAATTCGGAGAAAGCTTCAGTCAAGGAAATAAATATATGGATATATAGCTTCGCTGTAGATTCCAGATGAGCCTACCACTACGATCGGCTTGTTTTGATAGCTATTGGCGCTACAGCCGCTAAAGCACCGCTTGCCCGCTAAACAACATAGCCGCGAGAGGAGCTATAGTGCTGCTAATTGTTGTGCCTTGGGCATCTCACTATTCACTGCTTGGCAGACTTCGGAGCTCCGCCAAGAGCCAGCAGAGCCCTTCTACTCTCTCCAGCTCTTTTCCTTGTAGTCTTGCCAGCATAGGAGCTCCTCCAATGGGGGCGCAAGGTGGAGGGGATTGCGAGCCAAATCATAGGGAGTGGGATTGAAGAGGTTGGTTGAGAGGTCGGAGCAGGGAATAGGTGCCCTGGGCTGGGTCGTCAGAAAGGGAGGATTCGATGTGCTCGGTCGAGTATAGGAAGAAGTGTGTAGCTCCTGTTTTTTTTAGAATGAATTTGTGTGGCTAAAATTTGAATGGGCATGGTGGTGTAAAATGGGACTAGGCTTGGGCCAAATGTAAGAAATTTGGCCCTATGAGAATATTTTAGGTCCATGGGACTGCTAATTTCACGCTTATTTATTGATTTTATAGTATTTTTTGTTAAACCGCTAAATAGGTTATCTTTCACTATTGCCCGCAATAGCTTTTGTAGCTTCCCAAAAAGGTTGCCGCTAAATCAAATACCAAATAGTCCACTATTTAAAACCTTGGCTTCAATAGATAGGCTGATGGAAAGCGCATGCTCACTCTTATTATTCTATCCAAAATTACCACCAAAATGGTTTAGGAAATCACTTAAACCCTTGTCACAGAGAATAAAAATATGAAGAGATGATATCTCCTTGACGTAGACCACGCTGAAGGAGTATAGTTGGCAGGAGTTCACCATTAACCCTAACTGTGAATCTAACTGAAGATACACATTTCAAGATTAGCCTCACTGTATTTTCACTGAAGCCAAGTTTCTACATAACTTCCTCCAGAAAATGCCACTCTACCCGATCATAAGTTTTCATCATATCAAACTTGGTTGCACATGGTGGGTTCTTCTCTTTCTTCCTTCTTCTCATTGCATGTATAGTCTTACACACAATCAAAATGTTGATTGTGATGAGACGTCCACGCACGAAAGCACTTTGCTCTTCTCTAATAATATCATCCAGAATGACACACAGTCTATTGGCAATACGTACACTTGACTACAATGTTATACAAAAGTGAGCCAAAGAGATATGTATATTGAGAAATTTTCTGTGGGTGTCGTACCTTCGGTAGAAGTTTAATTGAAGTGTCACTAAAACCAACCGGTAAGATACCACCATTTCAAAAATGCAGAACAACATGCACTATATCATGTTTGATGTTTCAAAAGATTCCAGTGCCGCTGAAAGAACCCCACAGTAAAACTATCTACCCCCGGAGCTCCTAAAAGAGCCATTTGAAAAGAGCTTTCTTGATCTCTTCTTGGGTATTCGTGCCATACATCCCAACATTAATCTAACGAGTCACTCTTGGTTGCACATACTGCAGCAACTCATCCATCTCTCTAAAACCCCGTGATCCAAACTCCGTTGCTTCCATATTTTCACAAGTGCTGCTCTCTCTAGGAGTTCGATTTTGTTTGTACGTTTCCTTTGTACAGCTTACCGATGAAAACACGAAGTATTTCCGTCCCCCTCCAGCAACCATTGCACTCGAGCGGGAACACTGTTTCATCCATATCTCCTCTCATGATTTTTTTTTGAGCAACATCCATTCCTTTATTCATTCAGGAATACTAGGATACAAAACGCCCTCGGGCGGCACACATAGCCACATGTATCTACCTATAGGAGAGCCCAACACAGACCGAGCTAACACATGTGATTCATTATTTGAAACTCTATTCTCATGAACTAGCGAGAATTCAGAAAAAACTACCGAAGAAGATGATATTTCATGTAATATGTGACTATACCGCCCCAAATTCTTCTCCTTCCATGCCCTTACCACTGATAGACAATCAGAAGCCACCTTAATCTTGGAGGTTGCAATGTCTAGCGCCAGGTTTTGGCCCTCTCGAACCGCGATCTCCTCCAGCACCTCCGGGCCCGAGATACCTGCTATGAGAACGGCTGACGACCCCAAATATTGACCTTCCGCCATCCGTGCCACTGCTGCAGCAACCCCATGATCTTTGTTTCGCGCCACTACTGCATCCACGTTCACCTTCACCACTCCAACAGGAGAAGGAATCCAAGCCGCTGGTTTAGGTTTCGGCACTGCCATCTCCCTCAGCCCCACCACAGCTGCTTTCACCGATTTCCCTGACTGCTCCAGATCGGCCAGAAAACACTCAATGAAATGATGAGTGCTCAGAGGGCTCTGGAATATGCCCTCGTGAATTGCATTGCCCCTTGCATGCCAAATCGCCCAGGCAGTAACTGATAACCCACAAGTATAGGGGATCGCAACAGTCTTCGCGGGTAGTAAACCCAATTTATTGATTCGATAAGGGAGACAAAGAATACTTGAAAGCCTTAACACTGAATTGTCAATTCAGCTGCACTGGAAACAGACTTGATCGCAAGAGTTTATCAAGTCAGCTTTATAGCAGTTGAAATAACAGCAACAGAGTAACAAAGACAGCAGAGATTTTAGTAAACAGCAGGATTAAAATCGTAGGCACGGGACGATAACGGACGTTGCATGGATGAGAGAAACTCATGTAACAATCAAAGCAGGGAATTTGTAGATAATAATAAAACGGTGTCCAAGTAC
Organism: Lolium multiflorum; assembly: GCA_030979885.1. Classification (NCBI taxonomy): domain Eukaryota; kingdom Viridiplantae; phylum Streptophyta; class Magnoliopsida; order Poales; family Poaceae; genus Lolium; species Lolium multiflorum. Next base: position 175,381,951 of record CM061752.1, read on the forward strand.
AAAGCAGTCAATAGGCATGTGTTCCATATATAGTCGTACGTGCTCGCAATGAGAAACTTGCACAACATCTTTTGTCCTACCAGCCGGCCGGGCCTCTAGGGAATCTACTGGATATTAAGGTACTCCTTTAATAGAGTACCGGAGCAAAGCATTAACACTCCGTGAACACATGTGATCCTCACATCACTACCATCCCTCCGGTTGTCCCGATTTCTGTTTCGGGCCTTTGGTTCCAACAGACATGTGTATACAACTTGCAGGTGTAAGATCATAAAACAATGAATATCATGATGAAACAATAACATGTTCAGATCTGAGATCATGGCACTCGGGCCCTAGTGACAAGCATTAAGCATAACAAGTTGCAACAATATCATCAAAGTACCAATTACGGACACTAGACACTATGCCCTAACAATCTTATGCTATTACATGACCAATCTCATCCAATCCCTACCATCCCCTTCAGCCTACAGCGGGGAATTACTCACACATGGATGGGGGAAACATGGCTGGTCGATGGAGAGGCGTGGTGATGATGATGGCGATGATCTCCTCCAATTCCTCGTCCCGCCGAGTGCCGGAACAGAGACTTCTGGCCCCGAGGCGGAGTTTCGCGATGTGGCGGCGTTGGAGGGTTTCCGACTTCGACTTCTCCTCCGCGATTTTTAGATCGAACCCTTAAGTAGTCCGAGAGGGTGAGGCCAGCCGAGGGCCACACACTAGGGCGGCGCGCCCCCTGGCCGCGCCGGCCTGGTGTGGGGCCCTCGGCCTCCACCTGGCTTGCCCTTCGGCTCCCTAAGTCTTCTTGTAAAATAGGCCCATTGATATAAATTCCGAGGATTTTCCGAAAGTTGAATTCTCGCACAAAAACAAGACACCCGAGCAATTCTGCTAAAACAGCGTAGTCCGTGTTAGTTGTATCCAAAATACACAAATTAGAGGCAAAACAATAGCAAAAGTGTTCGGGAAAGTAGATACATTTTGGACGTATCAACTCCCCCAAGCTTAGCTTATTGCTTGTCCTCAAGCAATTCAGTTAACAACTGAGTGCGATAAAAGAACTTTCACGAACACATTTGCTCATATGATGTAAATATTCTCATGATATGGCTAACACTTAGGCAGTTCATAATAAGGTACATGCAAATAAGATCATCCAACAGATATATCAATCATGGAGAGGTACCAACAATTAATAATAAGCAACATGAATCATGTCTATAAGTAGGATTGCAATGTTCATAAAAGGATATGATAAAGTGGTATCTCGCTTGCCCGAATTTGAACAGCAAAACATAAATGCCCAGGAGGTTCATAGAAAGACTAGAAATAGAGATTGTCAAAGATAAAAGCATCAAAGTTATACCACAGTCAATCATATTTTGGGACAAGCATATTATACTAAGAATGACAGTTGTGTGATACGCGTACAGCACGCGACCGTTGGGAACCCCAATAGGAAGGTGTGTGACAACAAGTTTTCCCTCAAGAAGAAACCAAGGTTTATCGAACCAGTAGGAGCCAAGAAGCACGTTGAAGGTTGATGGCGGCGAGATGTAGTGCGGCGCAACACCAGGGATTCCGCGCCAACGTGAACCCGCGCACAACTAAAGTACTTTGTCCCACCGTAACAGTGAGGTTCTCAATCTCACCGCTTGCTGTAACAAAGGATTAGATGTATAGTGTGGATGATGATTGTTTGCAAAAACACAGTAGAACAAGTATTGCAGTAGATTGTATTCGATTAAAAGAATGGACCGGGGTCCAAAGTTCACTAGAGGTGTCTCTCCCATAAGATAAATAGCATGTTGGGTGAACAAATTACAGTTGGGCAATTTACAAATAAAGAGGGCATGACCATGCACATACATGATATGATGAGTATTGTGAGATTTAATTAGGCATTACGACAAAGTACATAGATCGCTATCCAGCATGCATCTATGCCTAAAAAGTCCACCTTCAGTTATCATCCGAACCCCTTCCAGTATTAAGTTGAAAACAACAGACAATTGCATTAAGTATGGTGTGTAATGTAATCAACAACTACATCCTGGGACATAGCATCGATGTTTTATCCCTAGTGGCAAAAGACATCCACAACCTTAGAACTTTCTGTCACTGTCCCATTTAATGGAGGCATGAACCCACTATCGAGCATAAATACTCCCTCTTGGAGTTAAGAGTAAAAACTTGGCCGAGCCTCTACTAATAATGGAGAGCATGCAAGATCATAAACAACACATAGGTAATAGATTGATAATCAACATAGCATAGTATTCTCTATCCATCGGATCCCAACAAACACAACATATAGCATTACAGATAGATGATCTTGATCATGTTAGGCAGCTCACAAGATCCGACAATGAAGCACAATTAGGAGAAGACGACCATCTAGCTACTGCTATGGACCCATAGTCCAGGGTGAACTACTCACTCATCACTCCGGAGGCGACCATGGCGGTGAAGAGTCCTCCGGGAGATGATTCCCCTCTCCGGCAGTGCGGAGGCGATCTCCTGAATCCCCGAGATGGGATTGGCGGCGCGTCTCTGGAAGGTTTATCGTGACTCTCTGCATGGGGGTTTCGCGACGAAGGCTTTAAGTAGGCGGAGGAGATAGGTCAGGGGGCCACACGAGGGCCCCACACACTAGGCCGGCGCGGCCAGGGCTTGGGCCGCGCCGCCCTAGCGTCTGGCCACCTCGTGGCCCCACTTCGTGACTCCTTCGGTCTTCTGGAAGCTTCAAAATAGGCCCCTGGGCGTTGATTTCGTCCAATTCCGAGAATATTTCCTTACTAGGATTTCTGAAACCAAAAACAGCAAAAAAAAGCAACAGGCTCTTCGGCATCTCGTTAATAGGTTAGTGCCGAAAATGCATAAATACGACATAAAGTATGCATAAAACATGTAGATATCATCAATAAAGTGGCATGGAACATAAGAAATTATCGATGTTGGAGACGTATCAGCATCCCTGCTGTTAGTTCCTGCTCGTCCCGAGTAGGTAAACGATAACAAAGATAATTTCTGGAGTGACATGCCATCATAATCTTGATCATACTATTGTAAGCACATGTAATGAATGCAGCGATCCAAGACAATGGTAAATGTAATGAGTAAACAAATCGAATCATATAGCAAAGACTTTTCATGAATAGTACTTTCAAGACAAGCATCAATAAGTCTTGCATAAGAGTTAACTCATAAAGCAATAATTTCAAAGTAAAGGCATTGAAGCAACACAAAGGAAGATTAAGTTTCAGCGGTTGCTTTCAACTTGTAACATGTATATCTCATGGATATTGTCAATGTAAAGTAATATAACAAGTGCAATATGTATGTAGAATCAATGCACAGCTCACACAAGTGTTTGCTTCTTGAGGTGGAGAGAGATAGGTGAACTGACTCAACATAAAAGTAAAAGAAAGGCCCTTCGCAGAGGGAAACATTGATTGCTATATTTGTGCTAGAGCTTTGATTTTGAAAACAAGAAACAATTTTGTCAACGGTAGTAATAAAGCATATGTGTTATGTAAATTATATCGTACAAGTTGCAAGCCTCATGCATAGTATACTAATAGTGCCCGCACCTTGTCCTAATTAGCTCGGACACCGGATTATCATCGCAATACATATGTTTTAACCAAGTGTCACAAGGGGTACCTCTATGCCGCCTGTACAAAGGTCTAAGGAGAAAGCTCGCATTGGATTTCTCGCTTTTGATTATTCTCAACTTAGACATCCATACCGGACAACATAGACAACAGATAATGGACTCCTCTTTAATGCTTAAGCATTCAACAACATTAATTTTCTCATATGAGATTGAGGATATTTGTCCAAAACTGAAACTTCCACCATGGATCATGGCTTTAGTTAGCGGCCCAATGTTCTTCTCTAACATTATGCATGCTCTAACCATTCTAGCGGTAAATCTCCCTTACTTCAGATAAGACGGACACGCATAGCAACTCACATGATATTCAACAAAGAGTAGTTGATGGCGTCCCCAGGAACATGGTTATCGCACAACAAGCAACTTAATAAGAGATAAAGTGCATAAGTACATATTCAATACCACAATAGTTTTTAGGCTATTTGTCCCATGAGCTATATATTGCAAAGATAAAGGATAGAAATTTAAAGGTAGCACTCAAGCAATTTACTTTGGAATGGTGGAGAAATACCATGTAGTAGGTAGGTATGGTGGACACAAATGGCATAGTGGTTGGCTCAAGGATTTTGGATGCATGAGAAGTATTCCCTCTCGATACAAGGTTTAGGCTAGCAAGGTTTATTTGAAACAAACACAAGGATAAACTGGTGCAGCAAAACTCACATAAAAGACATATTGTAAACATTATAAGACTCTACACCGTCTTCCTTGTTGTTCAAACACTTTACTAGAAATTATCTAGACCTTAGAGAGACCAATTATGCAAACCAAATTTTAGCAAGCTCTATGTATTTCTTCATTAATGGGTGCAAAGTATATGATGCAAGAGGTTAAACATGAGCACAACAATTGCCAAGTATCAAATTATCCAAGACATTATAGCAATTACTACATGTAGCATTTCCCGATTCCAACCATATAACAATTTAACGAAGAAGATTCAACCTTCGCCATGAACACTATGAGTAAAGCCTAAGGACATATTTGTCCATATGCAACAGCGGAGCGTGTCTCTCTCCCACACAATGAATGCTAGGATCCATTTTATTTAAACAAAAACAAAAACAAACCGACGCCTCCAAAGTGCATAAGATGTGATGGAATAAAAATATAGTTTCACTAGAGGAACTTGATAATGTTGTCGATGAAGAAGGGGATGCCTTGGGCATCCCCAAGCTTAGACGCTTGAGTCTTCTTGAAATATGCAGGGTGAACCACCGGGGCATCCCCTTAGAGCTTTCACTCTCCTTGATCATATCATATCATCTCCTCTCTGATCCTTGAAAACTTCCTCCACACCAAGCTCAAAACAACTCATTAGAGGGTTAGTGCACAATTAAAATTTACATGTTCAGAGGTGACATAATCATTCTTAACACTTCTGGACATTGCACAAAGCTACTGAAAGTTAATGGAATCGAAAAATCCATCAAGCATAGCAAAACAAGCAATGCAAAATAAAAGGCAGAATCTGTCAAACAGAAAGTTTGTAAAGACGAATTTCTAAGAGGCACCAGACTTGCTCAAATGAAAATTCTCAAATTGAATGAAAGTTGCGTACATATCTGAGGATCACTCACGTAAATTGGCATAATTTTCTGAGTTACTTACAGAGAATTAGGGCCAGATTCGTGACAGCAAACAAATCTATTTCTGCGCAGTAATCCAAATCTAGTATTAACCTTACTATCAACGACTTTACTTGGCACAACAATGCAAAAAACTAAGATAAGGAGAGGTTGCTACAGTAGTAAAAACTTCCAAGACTCAAATATAAAATAAAGGTGCAGAAGTAAAAACATGGGTTGTCTCCCATAAGCGAGGCGCAGAAAGTGTATATCAAGTATTATCAAGAGACGAAGCATCAACATCATAATTTGTTCTAATGATAGAATCAAAAGGTAACTTCATTCTCTTTCTAGGGAAGTGTTCCATACCTTTCTTGAGAGGAAATTGATATTTAATATTACCTTCCTTCATATCAATAATAGCACCAACAATTAAGAAAAGGTCTTCCCAATATAATGGGACAAGATGCATTGCATTCAATATCCAAGACAACAAAATCAACGGGGACAAGATTATTGTTAACGGTAATGCAAACATTATCAACTCTCCCCAAAGGTTTCTTTGTAGAATTATCAGCAAGATTAACATCCAAATAACAATTTTTCAATGGTGGCAAGTCAAGCATATGATAGATTTTCTTAGGCATACCGGAAATACTTGCACCAAGATCACATAAAGCATTACAATCAAAGTCATTGACCTTCATCTTAATGATGGGCTCCCAACTATCCTCTAACTTCCTAGGAATAGAAGCTTCACGATTTAATTTCTCTTCTCTAGGAGCATTTGTAATATGTTTCGTAAAGGCCAAATTTATAGTACTAGCATTAGGACTCTTAGCAAGTTTTTGCAAGAACTTTATAACTTCAGAGATGTGGCAATCATCAAAATCTAAACCATTATAATCTAAAGCAATGGGATCATTATCCCCAATGTTGGAAAAAATTTCAGCAGCTTTATCACAGCAGTTTCAGCAGTTTCAGGCAGTTTTTCGCGCTTTGCATTAGAAGTGGAAACATTGCCAACACCAATTATTTTACCATTAATAGTAGGAGGTGCAGCAACATGTGGAGCATTAGCATTACTAGTGGTGGTAATAGTCCAAACTTTAGCTATATTATCTTCTTTAGCATTTTCTTCTTTTTCCCACCTAGCACGCAATTCCCATCAATCTTATATTCTCATTAATTCTAACTTGGATGGCATTTGCTGTAGTAACAATTTTATTATTATGATTTTCATTAGGCATAACTTTTGATTTCAAGAGATCAACATCAGCAGCAAGACTATCGACTTTAGAAGCAAGTATATCAATTTTCCCAAGCTTTTCTTCAACAGATTTGTTAAAAGCAGTTTGTGTACTAATAAATTCTTTAAGCATAGCTTCAAGTCCAGGGGGTGGATTCCTATTATTATTGTAAGAATTCCCATAAGAATTACCATAGCCGTTGCCATTATTATAAGGATATGGCCTATAGTTGTTACTAGAATTGTTCCGATAAGCATTGTTGTTGAAATTATTATTTTTAATGAAGTTTACATCAACATGTTCTTCTTGGGCAACCAATGAAGCTAACGGAACATTATTAGGATCAACATTTGTCCTACCATTCACAAGCATAGACATAATAGCATCAATCTTATCACTCAAGGAAGAGGTTTCTTCAACAGAATTTACCTTCACCTTGTGGAGCTCTTTCCGTGTGCCATTCAGAGTAATTAATCATCATATTATCAAGAAGCTTTGTTGCGTCGCCAAGAGTGATGGACAAAAAGTTACCTCCAGCAGCTGAATCCAATAGGTTCCGCGAAGAAAAATTCAGTCCTGCATAAAAGGTTTGGATGATCATCCAAGTAGTCAGTGCATGGGTTGGGCAATTTTTAACCAAAGATTTCATTCTTTCCCAAGCTTGGGCAACATGCTCATTATCCAATTGTTTAAAATTCATTATGCTAATTTTAGCAGGAGGATAATATCTACCAATAAAAGCATCCTTGCATTTAGTCCATGAATCAATACTATTCTTAGGCAGAGATAGCAACCAATCTTTAGCTCTTCCTCTTAATGAGAAAGGAAACAATTTTAATTTTATAATGTCACCATCTACATCCTTATACTTTGCATTTCACATAGTTCAACAAAATTATTGAGATGGGCAGCAGCATCATCAGAACTAACACCAGAAAATTGCTCTCTCATAACAAGAGTTAGTAAAGCAGGTTTAATTTCAAAGAATTCTGCTGTAGTAGCAGGTGGAGCAATAGGTGTGCATAAGAAATCATTATTATTTGTTGTTGTGAAGTCACACAACTTAGTATTTTCAGGAGTACCCATTTTAGCAATAGTAAATAAAGCAAACTAGATAAAGTAAATGCAAGTAACTAATTTTTTTGTGTTTTTGATATAGCAAACAAGATAACAAGTAAAGTAAAACTAGCAACTATTTTTTTGTATTTTGATTTAGTGCAGCAAACAAAGTAGTAAATAAAATAAAGCAAGACAAAAATAAAGTAAAGAGATTGGAAGTGGAGACTCCCCTTGCAGCGTGTCTTGATCTCCCAACGGCGCCAGAAAACAGCTTGATACGCGTACAGACGCGACCGTTGGGAACCCCAAGAGGAAGGTGTGATGCGTACAGCGGAAAGTTTTCCCTCGCAAGAAACCAAGGTTTATAGAACCAGTAGGAGCCAAGAAGCACGTTGAAGGTTGATGGCGGCGAGATGTAGTGCGGCGCAACACCGGGATTCCTACGCCAACGTGAACGCACAACACAACCAAAGTACTTTGTCCCAACGTAACAATGAGGTTGTCAATCTCACCGGCTTGCTGTAACAAAGGATTAGATGTATAGTGTGGATGATGATTGTTTGTAGAAAACAGTAGAACAAGTATTGCAGTAGATTGTATTCGATAAAAGAATGGACCGGGTCCAAAGTTCACTAGAGGTGTCTCTCCCATAAGATAAATAGCATGTTGGGTGAACAAATTACAGTTGGGCAATTGACAAATAAAGAGGGCATGACCATGCACATACATGATATGATGAGTATTGTGAGATTTAATTGGGCATTACGACAAAGTACATAGACCGCTATCCAGCATGCATCTATGCCTAAAAAGTCCACCTTCAGGTTATCATCCGAACCCTTCCAGTATTAAGTTGAAAACAACAGACAATTGCATTAAGTATGGTGCGTAATGTAATCAACAACTACATCCTCAGACATAGCATCGATGTTTTATCCCTAGTGGCAACAGCACATCCACAACCTTAGAACTTTCTGTCACTGTCCCAGCATAATGGAGGCATGAACCCACTATCGAGCATAAATACTCCTCTTGGAGTTAAGAGTAAAACTTGGCCAGAGCCTCTACTAATAACGGAGAGCATGCAAGATCATAAAAAACACATAGGTAATAGATTGATAATCAACATAGCATAGTATTCTCTATCCATCGGATCCCAAAAACACAACATATAGCATTACGTATAGATGATCTTGATCATGTTAGGCAGCTCACAAGATCCGACAATGAAGCACAATTAGGAGAAGACGACCATCTAGCTACTGCTATGGACCCATAGTCCAGGGGTGAACTACTCACTCATCACTCCGAGGCGACCATGGCGGTGAAGAGTCCTCCGGAGATGATTCCCCTCCGGCAGGGTGCCGGAGGCGATCTCCGAATCCCGAGATGGGATTGGTGGCGGCGGCGTCCTCGGGAAGGTTTTCCGTATCGTGGCTCTCGGACTCGGGGTTTCGCGATGAAGGCTTTAAGTAGGCGGAGGAGATAGGTCAGGGGCCACACGAGGGCCCCACACTAGGCCGGCGCGCCAGGGCTTGGGCCGCGCCGCCTTGTCTGCCACCTCGTGGCCCCACTTCGTGACTCCTTCCGTCTTTCGAAGCTTCGTGTAAAAATAGGCCCCTGGGCGTTGATTTCGTCCAATTCCGAGAATATTTCCTTACTAGGATTTCTAAAACCAAAAACAGCAGAAAACATCAACTGGCTCTTCGGCATCTCGTTAATAGGTTAGTGCCGGAAAATGCATAAATACGACATAAAGTATGCATAAAACATGTAGATATCATCAATAATGTGGCATGGAACATAAGAAATTATCGATACATCGGAGACGTATCATTGTGCTCTCAAGAAAGTGCTCAAAGAAAGGATGGAGACAAATCATAAAAGTAAAAGATTGACCCTTCGCAGAGGGAAGCAGGGATTAACATGCGCTAGAGCTTTTCATTTTTAAAACAGGAGTAAAATCATTTTGAGAGGTGTTTGTTGTTGTCAACGAATGGTAATGGGTACACCAACTACCTCGCCAACCAGACTTTCAAGAGCGGCTCCCATGAAGGACGTTATTTCTACCAACAAGGTAGATCATCCCTCTTCTCTTTTGTTTACACATGTACTTTAGTTTTTATTATGAGTGACACTCCCCAACCTTTGCTTACACAAGCCATGGCTAACCGAATCTTTGGGTGCCTTCCATCAATCTCATACCATGGAGGAGTGTCTATTTGCAAAATTAAGTTGCTTACTGATGAATCAGAGCAAAACATGTGAAGAGAATTATTAAAGAAGTTATTAGTCGGGGCTGGACACCCCATTGCCAGCTCTTTTTGCAAAATTATTGGATAAGCGGATGTTCCACTAGTCCATTATGAAAGTCCGTCAAGAGTAAATGACAAGGTTGAAGGATAAACACCACATAGTTCCTCATGAGCTATAAAACATTAACACAAATTGAGAAGCATTTTGAAGGGTTTAAAGGTAGCGCATGAGAATTTACTTGGAATGGTTTGAAATGCCATGCATAGGTATTTATGGTGGACACTTTAGAACAACTTGGTTTTCGGTGTTTGGAAGCACGAGCGCGTTCTCAGTACAAGTGAAGGCTAGCAATAGACTAGGGAGCGACAAATCAAGAGAGCAGTAACTGTCATAATCATGCTTGCGGCAAAATAAATTAACGGAGGCATAAAAGTGATACAAGAACTCTGAAGCAATGTAGATCATAGAGGCTTAATTGACTTTTGTTCAGTCATATGCATGCGTGAGTGATACGTCTCCGACGTATCGATAATTTCTTATGTTCCATGCCACATTATTGATGATATCTACATGTTTTATGCATACTTTATGTCATATTTATGCATTTTCCGGCACTAACCTATTAACGAGATGCCGAAGAGCCGGTTGTTGTTTTCTGTTTTTGGTTTCAGAAATCCTAGTAAGGAAATATTCTCGGAATTGGATGAAATCAACGCCCTGGTCCTATTTTTGCACGAAGCTTTAAGTCCGAGGAGTAAACGAAGTGGGGCCACGAGGCGACGACACGCCAGGGCGTGCGCGGCCACGCGCGGCCCGTTGTGTGGGTCCCTCGTGACGCCCTTGACCTATCTCCTCTGCCTACTTATAGCCTTCGTCGCTAAACCCCAGCACCGAGAGCCACGATACGGAAAACCTTCAGACGCCGCCGCCAATCCCATCTCTGGGATTCAGGAGATCACCTCGGCACCCTGCCGAGAGGGGAATCATCTCCCGAGGACTCTACACCGCCATGGTCGCCTCCGGAGTGATGAGTGAGTAGTTCACCCCCGGACTATGGGTCCATAGCAGTAGCTAGATGGTTGTCTTCTCCTCATTATGCTTCATTGTCGGATCTTGTGAGCTGCCTAACATGATCAAGATCATCTATCTGTAATGCTATATGTTGTGTTTGTTGGGATCCGATGGATAGAGAATACTATGTTATGTTGATTATCAATCTATGTGTTGTTTATGATCTTGCATGCTCTCCGTTACTAGTAGATGCTTTGGCCAAGTTGATGCTTGTAACTCCAAGAGGGAGTATTTATGCTCGATAGTGGGTTCATGTCTCCGTGAATCTGGGGACAGAAACCCCTAAGGTTATGGATGTGCTGTTGCCACTAGGGATAAAACATTGATGCTATGTCCGAGGATGTAGTTATTGATTACATTACGCACCATACTTAATGCAATTGTCTGTTGTTTGCAACTTAATACCGGAAGGGGTTCGGATGATAACCTGAAGGTGGACTTTTTAGGCATAGATGCATGCTGGATAGCGGTCTATGTACTTTGTCGTAATGCCCAATTAAATCTCACAATACTCATCATATCATGTATGTGCATTGTCATGCCCTCTCTATTTGTCAATTGCCCAACCGTAATTTGTTCACCCAACATGCTATTTATCTTATGGGAGAGACACCTCTAGTGAACCGTGGACCCCGGTCCATTCTTTTACATACAATCTACAATACTTGTTCTACTGTTTTCTCAAAACAATCATCATCCACACTATACATCTAATCCTTTGTTACAGCAAGCCGGTGAGATTGACAACCTCACTGTTTCGTTGGGGCAAAGTACTTTGGTTGTGTTGTGCAGGTTCCACGTTGGCGCCGGAATCCATGGTATTGCGCCGCACTACATCTCGACGCCATCAACCTTCAACGTGCTTCTTGGCTCCTACTGGTTCGATAAACCTTGGTTTCATACTGAGGGAAAACTTGCCGTACGCATCACACCTTCCTCTTGGGGTTCCCAACGGTCGCGTGTTGTACGCATATCAAGACTGTTTTCTGGCGCCGTTGCCGGGGAGATCAAGACACGCTGCAAGGGGAGTCTCCACATCCCAATCTCTTTACTTTGTTTTTGTCTTGCTTTACTTTATTTACTACTTTGTTTGCTGCATTATATCAAAACACAAAAAAATTAGTTGCTAGTTTTACTTTATTTGCTATCTTGTTTGCCATATTAAAAACACAAAAATTAGTTACTTGCATTTACTTATTTCAACATGTTTCCTTTTAATTTCACTGTAAAAGATATACCTGTGGGACAAGGGTCTATAATAGGAAGAGATAATATAGAAGAATTTTTCACCCACGTTAGTATGCATGAAGATCTTAAAGATATACCCCTTGCAAAAGCTGTCCCTACTTATGAAGATGCCTCTGTTTGTTTGGTACGCATGATGGAAGCTAGATTTATTAGTCTCAACCCCATGATACAACACATGTTTCTTACACTTTCTGATATGGAGAGGGGAGAGAAGAGAGATTTTGTTCTAAAGGTCTTAGTGCGAGAATTTGCGGATATAGCTAAAGAAGCTAGAAAAGTTTTTAGTAAGCATGATAGGCTTGGCATGATCACCGATTTTAAAAGAACACTTGAAAAGATGGATATGGATAGAATTAAGTATACTAATAATGTTAATAATGGTGGGGAGATTAAAGCACCAATACCATGTAAGCTCTTAGCAATGCATGAGGCACTAGAAAATAACTATGCTTGGCTTGTTCCTGAAAATTTGTTTGATGAGAGTAGCAAGCCTAAGGGTAATGAAAAGGGAGCCTCTGAAACTTACATAGATAAGATACAATGCATAGTTTAGAAAACTCCACACCCCACTGTAGATGCTCCATCTTTCGATAACACTTGATATACACTTTCTGCGCCTAGCTGAAAGGCGTTAAAGAAAAGCGCTTATGGGAGACAACCCATGTTTTTACTACAGTACCTTTATTTTATATTTGAGTCTTGGAAGTTGTTACTACTGTAGCAACCTCTCCTTATCTTAGTTTTGTGCATTGTTGTGCCAAGTAAAGTCGTTGATAGTAAGGTTCATACTAGATTTGGATTACTGCGCAGAAACAGATTTCTTTTCTGTCACGAATCTGGGCTAAATTCTCTGTAGGTAACTCAGAAAATTATGCCAATTTACGTGAGTGATCCTCGATATGTACGCAACTTTCATTCAATTTGAGAATTTTCATTTGAGCAAGTACGGTGCCTAATAAAATTGTCTTTACGAACTGTTCTGTTTGACAGATTCTGCCTTTTATTTCGCATTGCCTGTTTTGCTATGCTTGATGGATTTTTCGATTCCATTGACTTTCAGTAGCTTTGTGCAATGTCCAGAAGTGTTAATAATGATCATGTCACCTCTGAACGTGTAAATTTTAATTATGCACTAACCCTCTAATGAGTTGTTTTGAGTTTGGTGTGGAGGAAGTTTTCAAGGATCAAGAGAGGAGATGATACAACATGATCAAGGAGAGTAAAAGCTCTAAGCTTGGGGATGCCCCGGTGGTTCACCCTGCATATATCAAGAAGACTCAAGCGTTTAAGCTTGGGATGCCCAAGCATCCCCTTCTTCATCGACAACATTATCAGTTCCTCTAGTGAAACTATATTTTTATTCCATCACATCTTATGTACTTTGCTTGAGCGTCTGTTTGTTTTTGTTTTTGTTTTGTTTGAATAAAATGGATCCTAGCATTCTTTGTGTGGGAGAGAGACACGCTCCGCTGTTGCATATGGACAAATATGTCCTTAGGCTTTACTCATAGTATTCATGGCGAAGGTTGAATCTTCTTCGTTAAATTGTTATATGGTTGGAATTGGGAAATGCTACATGTAGTAATTGCTATAATGTCTTGGATAATGTGATACTTGGCAATTGTTGTGCTCGTGTTTAAGCTCTTGCATCATATACTTTGCACCTATTAATGAAGAAATACATAGAGCTTGCTAAAATTTGGTTTGCATAATTGGTCTCTCTAAGGTCTAGATAATTTCTAGTATTGAGTTTGAACAACAAGGAAGACGGTGTAGAGTCTTATAATGTTTACAATATGTCTTTTATGTGAGTTTTGCTGCACCGCTTCATCCTTGTGTTTGTTTCAAATAGCCTTGCTAGCCTAAGCCTTGTATCGAGAGGGAATACTTCTCATGCATCCAAAATACTTGAGCCAACCACTATGCCATTTGTGTCCACCATACCTACCTACTACATGGTATTTCTCCGCCATTCCAAAGTAAATTGCTTGAGTGCTACCTTTAAACAATTCAAAATTTATCACCTCTGATTTGTGTCAATGTTTTATAGCTCATGAGGAAGTATGTGGTGTTTATCTTTCAATCTTGTTGGGCAACTTTCACCAATGGACAAGTGGCTTCATCCGCTTATCCAATAATTTTGCAAAAAGAGCTGGCAATGGGATTCCCAGTCCCAAATTAATTAACAAAAATAGACACTCCTCCATGGTATGTGATTGTTGGACGGCACCCGAAGGATTCGGTTAGCCATGGCTTGAGAAAGCAAAGGTGGGGAGGAGTGTCATCATAATAAAACTAAAATAAAAAGGCACTCCTTCATGGTATGAGATTGTTGGCAGGCACCCGATTAGCCATGGTTTGTGAAAGAAAGGTTGGAAGGAGTGCCACACAAAAATAAAATAAAATGGGAGCCGCTCTTTGAAGGTTTGTCTGGCAAGGGGGTTAGAGTGCCCACTACCATTCGTTGACAACAACAAACACCTCTCAAAACTTTACTTTTATGCTCTCTATATGTTTTCAAAAATCAAAGCTCTAGCACAAATATAGCAATCGATGCTTTCCTCTTTGAAGGGCCATTCTTTTACTTTTATTGTTGAGTCAGTTCACCTATTTCTCTCCACCTCAAGAAGCAAACACTTGTGTGAACTGTGCATTGATTCCTACATACTTGCATATTGCACTTGTTATATTACTCTATGTTGACAATATCCATGAGATATACATGTTACAAGTTGAAAGCAACCGCTGAAACTTAATCTTCCTTTATGTTGCTTCAATGCCTCTACTTTAAATTATTGCTTTATGAGTTAACTCTTATGCAAGACTTATTGATGCTTGTCTTGAAGTACTATTCATAAAAAGTCTTTGCTATATGATTCATTTGTTTACTCATGTCATTTACATTGTTTGGATCGCTGCATTCATTACATATGCTTACAATAGTATGATCATTATGATGGCATGTCACTCCAGAAATTATCTTTGTTATCGCACCGGGACGAGCAGAACTAAGCTTGGGGATGCTGATACGTCTCCGATGTATCGATAATTTCTTATGTTCCATGCCACATTATTGATGATATCTACATGTTTTATGCATACTTTATGTCATATTTATGCATTTTCCGGCACTAACCTACTCCCTCCATCCTAAGGAATAGGGCGTAAATATTTTTTCAAAATTTCTTCATAGGATAAGGCGCAGGGTGAAGTTTACACGATTTCTTCCAAAACTACCCCTTAAATACCGGAAGTGGAGAAGTAATCTGTGTGGCTATTATTAGACTTCCACGGCGCATGCGGGATGCTGGGCCAAAAAATCTGCTAAGGAGCGGTTATTGAGGCAATTTTATTGGCCATGCATGTGCATGCGGAGAGATAAGGGAGTTATTGTTAAATTGGGAGGAGATAAAGAGGAGACTTGGTTGCCAGAGAGTTAACACGGGAGAGAGTTAAGTAGATCCTGCGCATGCATGCAAGGGCAAAGAAGAAAACAATCAATCGATGCATGTCTTTCTTAATAATCGCGCCACAATTTTTACGCCTTGTTCCTTGGGATAGAGGAAGTATTAACGAGATGCCGAAGAGCCAGTTGCTGTTTTCTGCTGTTTTTGGTTTCAGAAATCCTAGTAAGGAAATATTCTCGGAATTGGACGAAATCAACGCCCAGGGTCCTATTTTTGCACGAAGCTTCCAGAAGTCCGAGGAGTAAACGAAGTGGGGCCACGAGGCGACGACACGCCAGGGCGGCGCGGCCCAGCCCTTGGCCGCGCGGCCCTGTTGTGTGGGTCCCTCGTGACGCCCTTGACCTATCTCCTTCGCCTACTTATAGCCTTCGTCGCGAAACCCCCAGTACCGAGAGCCACGATACGGAAAACCTTCCAGAGCCCGCCGCCAATCCCATCTCGGGGATTCAGAGATCGCCTCCGCACCCTGCCGAGAGGGGAATCATCTCCCGGAGGACTCTACACCGCCATGGTCGCTCCGGAGTGATGAGTGAGTAGTTGACTATGGGTCCATAGCAGAGCTAGATGGTTGTCTTCTCCTCATTATGCTTCATTGTCTGGATATTGTGAGCTGCCTAACATGATCAAGATCATCTATCTGTAATGCTATATGTTGTGTTTGTTGGGATCCGATGGATAGCGAATACTATGTTATGTTGATTATCAATCTATGTGTTGTTTATGATCTTGCATGCTCTCCGTTACTAGTAGATGCTTTGGCCAAGTTGATGCTTGTAACTCCAAGAGGGAGTATTTATGCTCGATAGTGGGTTCATGTCTCCGTGAATCTGGGGGAGTGACAGAAACCCCTAAGGTTATGGATGTGCTGTTGCCACTAGGGATAAAACATTGATGCTATGTCCGAGGATGTAGTTATTGATTACATTACGCACCATACTTAATGCAATTGTTTGTTGTTTGCAACTTAATACTGGAAGGGGTTCGGATGATAACCTGAAGGTGGACTTTTTAGGCATAGATGTGCGATAGCGGTCTATGTACTTTGTCGTAATGCCCAATTAAATCTCACAATACTCATCATATCATGTATGTGCATTGTCATGCCCTCTATTTGTCAATTGCCCAACTGTAATTTGTTCACCCAACATGCTATTTATCTTATGGGAGAGACACCTCTAGTGAACTGTGGACCCCGGTCCATTCTTTTACATCGATACAATCTACTGCAATACTTGTTCTACTGTTTTCGCAAACAATCATCATCCACACTATACATCTAATCCTTTGTTACAGCAAGCTGGTGAGATTGACAACCTCACTGTTTCGTTGGGGCAAAGTACTTTGGTTGTGTTGTGCAGGTTCCACGTTGGCGCCGGAATCCATGGTGTTGTGCCGCACTACATCTCGCCGCCATCAACCTTCAACGTGCTTCTTGGCTCCTACTAGTTCGATAAACCTTGGTTTCATACTGAGGGAAAACTTGCCGCTGTACGCATCACACCTTCCTCTTGGTGTTCCCAACGGTCACGTGCTGTACGCGTATCAGTGAGCATGTGCCAAGTCGATACAAATGAATTATTCAGAGGAGGATACCACAATGTCATACCTACTTATGAATAAAACAATGCAAGCAAACATCCATGACATGCTACTCATATTAATAAATTGGAGCTAAACATGAGAGATCATGAACTACTAGACTTTCTTAAATGACATATACCTCACATGAACCAACTAAGCATGCTCACATGGATGAGTATATGTACAAAAATGAAAACAAATAGAGTTCATACCAGCCTCTCACCACAATCGAATTGTCGTAGATCGTCATTATTGCCTTTCACTTGTGTAGCTTGGATATATGAAATGAAAACCACGCTCCAGCCACCGAAGACCATTGAACTCATAGTGAACTTTATGAACCAAAGAAGAACAGCAAATATTTTTGGTGTTTTTGAATTGGAAATAAGAACAAAAGAAAACAAGCAAACAAAGCAAAATCTTTTTGGATTTTCTTATAGCAAACCAACGATAGCAAATAAAGCAAAATAAATGCAAGAAAACAAAACAAGCAAATGGTAAAGAGAAACAACAGAAATATTTTTGGTCTTTTTGTGTTTTAGAAAAGAAACAAAGCAAAAACAAGAAAATGGAAACTAGAAGAGTCACATAAACACAAAGCAGCAGAAATTCGTCAAACTTGACAGCAGTACAGTACTCGATTTTTAATAAATTCTTCCACTGCTCAAATCGAAAAGTGTTAAACTAATGAAAGTTAGATAACAACCTGGGGAACATGCAAAAAAATTGGCTTTGCAAAATATCATTCTGGCTATTTTTGAGAATTTTTCCGGTAACAGTCCAGAATCTGTTTTCAGGTAGCACTTCCCCAAGTATCATCTCCCTCTCATTAGAAAACCACTCAAAGAAACTAAACAAGTATATACAAGTATCCAGCAACCATAATATGCAAAGAATGAGTGATGCCGGTATACCTCCCCCCAAGCTTAGGCTTTTGGCCTAAGTGGAGTTCAACCCCAGCGAGGGTCGCTGTTCCTCGCCGGTGGATCATACATGGCGTAGTCATAGTAAGGTCCCTGTGCAGAAGAGTGGAGGCTCCACATGTCCAAAATGTTGATGCGAAGAACTTGCTGCATCGGATGACGAGTCGAGGTGTTCCTCGGCCTCCTCCGTGTTGTCTCTTGCATGATGGTCTCCTCCCTCTATGTGTGCATTCAGTGCACCTTCTGTGACTGACCAATCCTCCCTGGAATCAAGGTTAAATAGAACAGGCGCAGGCAATCTTACTAGTTTTTCAGTTTTTTTAGTTATTCTCCAAACTTTCTTATAAAATGTCATCTTGTAAAACAGGTTACCCAAATTAGATGAATCAGAAACAAATTCATGTTTAATCATGGAGACTATGTCAAGTTTTTCTATGGGAAGTTGAATATCAAGATGGTGAGGTTCTACACCATGCAAAGCTAGTAAACGAGAGGTGATGAGACCTCCACAGATTCCGCCCTTCTCACGGTTAGTAGCAAGTCTATAAGCTATCAACGCACCCAAATTATAGGCCTTACTACCTTGCAGTGCAGCAGCTAGAAAAGCTAAATCCTGGATAGATAGTTTACTACCATTCTTTCTAGCAAGAACTCGTTTAGTAATGAAATAAGCAAAGTAGTGGATAGCTGGGAGTTGAATGCTAGTGATTTTACCACCATCTTCTGAGAAACTCCTTCCATGAAAAATCATCTCGAAGAGGCTTAAGAGCTCTCGCGGCGATCCCCTTATCTTCTCGCATGATCCCCATTGCGGTACTCCAATTGCTGTACAAAAATTATTGAATGGCAAGTTGACAGTTTTATTATAAATTTTATATTGAACCATGGGGTTAGATTGCGACCAATTGAACTTAAAATCCTGCACAACAGACGTAGTCAATTTTGCATATTGGCATGGTTCTCCGTCAACAAAATCATTCAACCCTGCACGAGAAATTAGATTCTGAACATCTCCCAAGATTCCTGCACTTCTCATGAAATCTGTGCACGGGTAGTAAGAGGGGTATACTCCCTCTTCGCGGTTCACTCTCATGACTTGTTGCACCTCCAATTCTTGTTGGTTTAGTTGATGTCTATTCCACTCCATTTTCTGAAATTTTCAACAAACATTATAAAATTTGATTTGGTGACATATAGTTGAGGGGAACTACCATAGGAACTTGCTAGAGTACTAATCATGCATCAAAACTAGTTTATACAACTTAGAACAAGCATGCAAGCTCACTAAACATGTTATCTACAGCAGCAAAATATTCAAGATATACTCAACCAAACAAAATTCTACTTGGATAATCGGAGGAGTCACATACCGGAGAGCAAATGTGCCAAATTTCAGAAACTGGGCTGAGCAAAGAGATCGAGAAATCCCGAGCTCTTGAGCAAAACACGAGTGAGAGAAAGCTGGTGCTGATTTTTTCGGGAGAGAGAAGAGTGTGGGAGGAAAAGATGCTGAAAGGGGGCAAACCCACACAGGGTGGCGCGCCTCTTGCCGGCCGCGCCGCCTGTGGTGCACTGGGTGCCCCACTGTCATCCCCAGGTGCTCCCAGGTGCATTTTCGAAAAATATGACCAACGGTATAATTTTTATGAATTTTTGAAAACTTTGAAAAAATGCACATTTCTGGGTATTAATTTTATTATTACTGGCCAGGAAATTTTTTGAAATCTCTAATTAGCTAAGGAACTTTGCAAAACAAAAGTGCTACAGCAAGTAAGACAAGTGGAGGGAGAAAGAGATGTTGTTTATCTCCTCTATGCATATAAAAAGTATTTGTTAACAAGGTTGATCAAGTCTTGCCACCAAATAAATTTTACATTAAAGAGAAATAAACCTCAAATCAATCATGTTACCTTGAATTGTATTGATATGGATCCAATCATAAGGCTTTGATATCCTTCTTTAGGCTCATATATAGGACAATCGATAGTTCCAACTTTGATAGTTCTCACATTAGAAATAGTATTAACTCCACATACTTTATCAATCCTCTTGGGGAAAAAGACGGTATGCTCCTTATCATCAACATTGAAAGTAACCTTTCCTTTATTGCAATCAATAACAGCCCCGGTGTTAAGAAAAGGTCTCCCAAGAATAATAGACATATTATCATCTTCTGCATTTCCAACACAACAAAATCAGTTAATATCAAGCAGTTATTAGTAACTTGAACAGAACATCCTCACATATACCAACAGGAATAGCAGAGATTTATCAGCCATTTGCAAAGATATATCAGTAGGTATCAACTTATCTAAATAAAGTCTCTTATAAAGAGAAAAAGGCATAACACTAACACCGGCTCCCAAGTCACATAGAGCAGTTTTAACATAATTATTCTTAATAGAACAAGGAATAGTAGGTATACCTGGGTCGCCCAACTTCTTTGGAACTTTGCCATTGAAAGAGTAATTAGCAAGCATAGTGGAAATCTCCTCATTGGGGATTTTCCTCTTGTTAGTGACAATATCTTTCATATACTTTGAATAGGGAGGCAATTTAATAGCATCAGTCAAAGGGATTTGCAAGAATAAAGGTTTCATCCAATCGCAAAATTTATTATAGTGTTCTTCTTCCTTTGATTTTAGTTTCTTAGCAGGAAAAGGCATTTGCTTTTGCACCCAAGGTTCTCTTTCATTACCATGTTTCTTAGCAATAAAATCTTCTTTAGTATACATTTTATTTTTAGCATGCTTTTCAGGTTCATCTTCAACCTCTTCTTTATCACAAGCATCATTCTTATCCTTATCATTATCATTATCATTATCATGTTCATTACCACTTTCAGTTTCAGCATCAGAAATAGAAAAACTATTAGGATCATTAACAGGTTCAGAGGATTCTACAACATTTTTATGTTTCTTCTTCTTTTTCTTAGAAGGAGCACTAGTTTCAATTCGTTGAGAATCTTGTTCAATTCTTTTGGGATGCCCTTCAGGATATAGAGGATCCTGGGTAGAGACACCGCCTCTAGTTGTTACTTCATAAGCATGTTTCTCTTTAGAATTATTTTTTAATAGGTCACTTTGCACTTTAGTGAGTTGATCAATTTGAGTTTGAACCATTTGAAAATGTTTAACAAGCATCTTAACATCATTGGAGGTTCTCTCCACAATATCATGCAAATTGCTAATAGCTTGAGAATTTTCCATTAGATGATTCTCTACTCTCATATTAAAATTTTCTTGCTTAACAATATAATTATCAAACTCATCTAAGCATTGAGCAGGAGGTTTTGAATACGGAATATCTTCTCTAGTAAAGCGTTGAAGGGAGTTTACCTCAATCATGGATGAAGGGGGAATTATCTCACATATATCTTCTATGGGAGGTAGATTCTTCACATCTTCGGATTTAATACCTTTCTCCTTGAGAGACTTCTTGGCTTCCCTCATATCTTCATCATTCAATTTAATTAAACCCCTTCTTCAATATTGGCGTTGGAGTTGGTTCAGTGTAGTCCAATCATCATGATTCCGGCCTATTTTAGCCAATAATTCTTCAGCTTCGTCTGGAGTTCTTTTCCTGAAAACACAACCAGCACAACTATCCAAATATGCCCTAGACTCAACGGTTAGTCCACTATAGAATATATCAAGTAAATCATGCTTTTCCAATTCATGTCTAGGTCGAGCCCTGATAAGAGAGCAAAATCTTGCCCATGCTTCAGGCAATTTCTCTCCATCTTCCTGGTCAAAGCTATAAAATTTCTGCAAAGCAGCATGTTGAGCACTAGCAGGTATTTCCGAAAGAAAACATCAAGCAAATCACCTGGACTTTTAATAGAACCAGGAGGCAAATTATTATACCAAGTTTTAGCATCATCCTTTAATGAGAAAGGAAAAATTTTAGCAACAAAATAAGTACGCATCTTGACATCATCACGAAACAAGCTACTCATAGAAGAGAGTTCATTCATGTGTTCTACAACACTTTCTTTTTCAGTACCACAAAAGGGTGTTTTCTCAACAATAGCTATATGAGATAGATCGAGAGAAAATCATAATCTTTATCCTTAATGCATATAGGAGATGTGGCAAATTTAGGATCGGGAGATAGCTTATGTCTAACAGTATATTGTGCGAGAAACTTTTTAATTTTTCTTGCATCAGTAATAGCATTGCATTTATCAATAAAATCATCATTAAGTTCCACATAATCCTCATCAGATCATCACTAGAATAATCAAGTTCAGTGAATTAACAGGTGTAGCAGATTAGGAGTTTCAGTATTTTCAATTTGTCTAGACCTAGCAATTGTAGCATCTAGAAAGGATCCCAATGAACCACTATCATCAAGCACAGCAGAAACATTATCAATATTATGAGAATTTTCAGATTCAGCAGAAGTACCCGCAAGTGAAGCTTGCGGCGGTGAAACAAGTTGGCTTATCACAGGGTGAATCAAGAGTAGAGGTACTCAGAGTTGTACCTTTTCTTGTAGTGGATGGTAATATGGCGACTTTAGGATCGCGAGGTTTACCCATGATGGAGAATTTGCAGCGAACAATATCAATCCAAGTGAACTTCCAAATAAAGCTATGCTCCCCGGCAACGGCGCCAAAGTCTGATAACCCACAAGTATAGGGGATCGCAGCACTTCGTGGTAGTAAAACCAATTTATTGATTCGACACAAGGAGATAAAGAATACTTGAAAGCCTTAACAGCGGAGTTGTCAATTCAGCTGCACTGAAACGACTTGCTCGCAAGAGTTTATCTAGTAACAGTTTTATAGCGAGTGAGTGAAATAACAGCAGCAGAGTAACAAAGACAGCAGCAGTGATTTTAGTAAACAGCATGATTAAAATACTGTAGGCACGGGGACGGATAACGGGCGTTGCATGGATGAGAGAAACTCATGTAACAATCAAAGCAGGGCATTTGTAGATAATAATAAAACGGTGTCCAAGTACAAAGCAATCAATAGGCATGTGTTCCATATATAGTCGTACGTGCTCGCAATGAGAAACTTGCACAACATCTTTTGTCCTACCAGCCGGTGGCAGCCGGGCCTCTAGGGAATCTACTCGATATTAAGGTACTCCTTTAATAGAGTACCGAGCAAAGCATTAACACTCCGTGAACACATGTGATCCTCACATCACTACCATCCCCTCCGTTGTCCCGATTTCTCGGGGACTTTGGTTCCGACAGTTGACATGTGTATACAACTTGGTAAGATCATAAAACAATGAATATCATGATGAAACAATAACATGTTCAGATCTGAGATCATGGCACTCGGGCCCTAGTGACAAGCATTAAGCATAACAAGTTGCAACAATATCATCAAAGTACCAATTACGGACACTAGGCACTATGCCCTAACAATCTTATGCTATTACATGACCAATCTCATCCAATCCCTACCATCCCCTTCAGCCTACAGCGGGGGAATTACTCACACATGGATGGGGGAAACATGGCTGGTCGATGGAGAGGCGTCGGTGATGATGATGGCGATGATCTCCTCCAATTCCCGTCCGGCGGAGTGCAACGGAGACTTCTGGCCCTCGAGACGGAGTTTCGCGATGTGGCGGCGTTCTGGAGGGTTTCTGGCGACTTCGACTTCTCCTCCGCGATTTTTAGATCGAACCCCTTAAGTAGTCCAGAGAGGGGTGTCGGAGGCCAGAGGCCACACACTGGGCGGCGCGCCCCGGGCCGTGCCGGCCTGGTGTGTGGGGCCTCGCCTCCACCTGGTTTGCCCTTCTGGTTCCCTAAGTCTTCTTGTAAAATAGGCCCATTGATATAAATTAGGATTTTCCCGAAAGTTGAATTTCGCACAAAAACAAGACACCAGAGCACTCTGAAAACAGCGTTAGTCCGTGTTAGTTGTATCCAAAATACACAAATTAGAGGCAAAACAATAGCAAAAGTGTTCGGGAAAGTAGATACGTTTTGGACGTATCAGTAACACAGAGCCGAACATGTTGCTTATGAGGTACTGTATCAAACATCGTGAAGAGCCAGCTGCGAGCTTCTGGCTCCTGGACTTGGCTCATATGTTCCGTAACTTCAGCATCCGCCAAGGCCCATACACATCTTGACATCGTACAGTCGATCAAAGAGTGGCTCCGGGAGTCTTCCGCGCCACATAGGCCACATGCACTTGAAGGAGAGATGTGTCTCCGATGCAGCGTGTCCGAGGTCGGCAGGGACTGTTTAGCCAAACGCCATAAGAAAATCTTCAGCTTTGAAGGAACTGGAATGTGCCATAGCTTTGTCCAACTCTTGTCCTTCCCATGCTGATCAGAGCTAGCTGCAATCTCATCTACCCATGCCACCCGATGCTCTCGCGTAGACACCATCATCCACGCAGACCTTACCGAGAACAGCCCATTCTTCTCATAGTGCCATGCCCAGAAGTCCGGCACTACACGCGAAAAGATCGGTATCGCCCTGATTGCTTCCACGTCCATAGGAATAAAACGTTCCTCCAGCCGCATTGATCAATAAAATCACTCATCCTTAACGGTGGATTTGGCACCTTACAAGAAATTGGACCTTGGGATCCAATTGTCATCCCAAGCATTAGTGCTTGTACCCGGTTCCAATACGTCGTATCATCCCTTGGGCCAAGAACTCCCTTCCCTCCACTATCGAATGCCAGACCTTTGACGGGTGAGAGCCCAGATCAGCCGACATGAAGTTTGTAGAGGGAAAATACACTGCTTTTAGGATTCTCGCACTCAATGTGTCTGGGTTTTGCAAGATCCGCCACCCCTGACGAGCTAGGAGCGCGAGATTGAAAAGTTCAATATCCCTAAAGCCCAAACCTCCCAGATGCTTAGGCTTCGTCATTTCTTCCCAAGCGACCCATCACATCTTCCTCTTCCCCTCCTTACTACCCCACCAAAACTTTCTGATCGAAGAATTGATGTGCTGACACAACCCTGTGGTAGCTTGAAACATGCCATTGAGAATATTGGGACTGCATGAATCACTGATTTTATAAGAACATCTTTACCCCTGCAGACAGACATTGCTCAATCCAGCCTTGGATCCTCTTCCAAATGCGATCCTTCAAGAACTTAAAAGCCCCCGAACACGACTGACCCACCCGAGAGGGCATACCCAAGTACTTTTCGTTTAAGGATTCATTCTGAACATTTAAGATTACCTTCAGCTCCTCCTTAATCCCCTGCGGACACCGCTTGCTAAAGAAAATGGATGACTTGTCCAAATTTATTCTTTGCCCCGAGGCTCGAACATTTAAGATTACCTTCAGCTCCTCCTTAATCTCCTCTCATGATGAAATGCACATTTTATTCTTTTCATAATCGCCTTTCTCCTCATCAGTTGGGCCTGGGCCCATTAATTTGTCGTACCTTTGGTAGAAGTTTAATTGAAGTGTCACTAAAACCAACCGGTAAGATACCACCATTTCAAAAATGCAGAACAACATGCACTATATCATGTTTGATGTTTCAAAAGATTCCAGTGCCTCTGAAAGAACCCCACAGTAAAACTATCTACCCCCAGAGCTCTTAAAAGAGCCATTTGAAAAGAGCTTTCTTGATCTCTTCTTGGGTATTCGTGCCAACCATCCCAACATTAATCTAACGAGTCACTCTTGGTTGCACATATTGCAGCAACTCATCCATCTCTCTAAAACCCCGTGATCCAAACTCCGTTGCTTCCATATTTTCACAAGTGCTGCTCTCTCTAGGAGTTCAATTTTGTTTGTACGTTTCCTTTGTACAGCTTACCGATGAAAACACGAAGTATTTCTGTCCCCCTCCCGCAACACTTGAGCGGGAACACTGTTTCATCTATATCTCCTCATGATGAAATGCACGTTTTATTTTTAGGCCTGGCTACACAGTGCCCAGGCACTGAATAGTCTTCCAGGGTGCCCCTCCCGTAAATGGCAAAGGAACCACGTTGCTGGTCCGTACTTTCCAAAAACAGCAATCCTGGTCCCCACGCCCCATCCAAAAACAGCAATCCTGGTCCCCACGCCCCATCTCTGCACAGGTAACCTTTAGATTCTGGATAAACAAGCAATTACTCGTGCACCCTGCCACCCTGGTCCATTTCTCGCTTGTTTTTTTTCGTGGATGCGCGCATCAAGCACGAATACAAGAACCACAAAACTCGCCCAGGTCAGGTCCACACGGAAAAACACATGACCTACATGTAACAACTACAACTGGCGATCCACAAAACTCCATCGTAGAAGCAGGTTGATGAACAAAAGTTACAACCAATTAAAGTTGAAGTATAGGAAATCTTTGCAAGAACCTGTAGACATGTAAAGTTACTTCTGCCCATGCCAGATCTGTATTTTTCTCCCATAGAATACACGTTAGATGTAGAAACTGTTGTTGGGTTACCTCGGCCCCTCTAGAAAATAGTCCCCATACGTTTTTTTTGCATATGGTTAACAGAAGATGTAACAAAAAGAGTTTCGGGAAAGGGAGATGTAGAACAATAATTAAAAGGTACAGATGTGCATGCAAAGATGTAGAAAAAATGAGTGTTGTGTAAATCATGAACGAACATGTAAAAAAAAAGGGATATAATGTATCAGTATTGGACTGATATGCACAATAGGTTGGGAAAACTATGGAGAAAATTAGTTTGATAAATCATGAACAAAATCAAAGTAGTCTTTTCCCAATAGTTTTTTAGATCGAAGGCCACCCCTCGATCAACGGAAATAGTCCATAAGCTGAGTAGAAGAAAGCTGAGTAGAAGAAAGCCCAAAACAAAAGCATGAACAAATTCCTTCATGTTTATGCTTCATTTGGTAGCCTGCCATCAAATGTTCAAACGTTGGTTTCAGTTTTCCTGGTCTGCAAAAAAAAGACAAGTACACCGAAATTAGCACCTATTCTTTTCATCATATAATATCAAGTGAGGAATCTGGTGCAGAATCTGACCATTATAATGCAACATGTTTGTGCATACCAAAAATAGTAACCCACATTGTATAATTTTGAAAAACAAACTGCAAAGTGTAGAAAACATACATCAGATATATATAAAAATTACATACACAATTCATGAGGTTGTGGCGTACATCCATATTCACATTCCGACCAGGAAAAATACATCCATATTCACATTCCGACCAGGAAAAATACATCCTATGAGTACAATAATACATACATATTCATATTTTCACCATGGAAATACATCTCCATAGATAAAAATAACAGAGTGGCTAAACTTGTCAAAGATTTCAACATAACCTACATCCTATGAACATAATAAAATACATTCTTATGCATGGTTCCTTGAACATAAATTACATCAACTCCTAATATGCAATCTAGTACGTAAACGTAATGTGTAATCTCCAGCACAAGATTGAGTATAAAACTACATTGCACCAATGTGGAATACAAGCACATGTATGTAATAATTGACCCAAACCTACATTATGGGATCCAAAAAATGATCTAAATGGGCAAGTGAACAAAATCAGGGATGCTAACCACCATTACATCAGAATAAGTGATGTTATAGAATACCACCTATCAGATCAAAAACGAAACAATGGATAGAGGGACAGATAGAGTACCACCAAATAAATCCCTAACCAGCAGCACACACCAGATCAGATAGGAACGGATGTGGGTAACCATGCCCAGCAAAAGGTCAGAGCAGGTCTAACAGACCCCGTAAAAGGGGCAAACCCGTATAATAACCGCCGGTTTGAGGGTTTCGGCTCTACCCGGCCGTCTAGCACGCCCCGTAAAAACGGCCCCCGAATCGTTTTTTGCTGTTTTCGAGTACGGGGCGGGTCCTCGCCCCCTACTTGTGCGGGGTGGGAGCGGGGATAGTGGGCGAAACCACTATCGCCCACTCCACTGCGCGGGAAGCATTTCGCTGAAGCCAACTGCCGCCGCCGCCGCCCGATCTCCTCCCCCGCGCCATTCCCGGCCGGATCCGGCCTCCATGGACCGTCCGCAAGAGCCGCCTACCGCCGGCGGTACACCTCCTTCGGGCGCGGTGGTTGATGTCCCCGTCGGAGGTCCGCCGGCCGCCGGCGTCGTGTCGGCCATGATCGCCTCCACCATCCCGTCGAAGAGGAAGAGGATCCCGAAGCAATTCTTCGAAGCGGCGGCGGCGGCCGCCGATTCAGCGGGCGAAGCGCCGCCGGCTGCCAAGAAGACGGGCCGGGTGAAGACCAAGGCCGCCGGGCCGAGGGGTGTGGCGTCGGCCAAGGTGCGGACCAAGGCAATCAGCCGCATCGGCCTCGCGCCTCCGCCGGCCTCCAAGGTCACGACCCCTCCTCCGTCCGTTCCGGCCGTTGCGCTACCCGCGCCGCCCGCGCCGCCACCAACCACCATCGACGTAGACAAGGTGTTCGATGTTGAGTCCACAACATCGTACATGGACATGCTCAACGATTCCGCGGTGAATTTGGACGCCGGTATCGGTGCATTCGATGGGGAGTGCAATGTTGAAGAGATTGATGAGGAGGAGGAGGATGAGGGTGACGAGGAGGAGGTGGTTGAGGTTGATCCGGCTGCCGCCGGTTCTTCGTCGACGCCACGCACGGCGAACTACAGCGAGATCGAGGACGTCATCTTGGTCTGTGCTTGGAGCAAGGTGGGGATGGATGCGTGCACCGGAGTGGACCAAGGCGGCAAGCGCTATTGGCAGCGCATTGAGGATCTGTACCACCAGCTGAAGCCTCGCACGAAGAGCATGGCGGACAGATCCTACCGCTCCCTTGAAGGCCGATGGAACATCATCAAGCCGGCTTGTTCTCGTTGGAGTGCTGCCATGGATCAAGTGGCCGACAACCCTCCTAGTGGATGCGTGCCGGAGGACTACGTAAGTTTTCCTTGTGTTGATGATGTGAAATATCACGAGCTATCCATATTATGTGTTCATGATGTGGAAACATCTCCTCAAACTATTGTTGTGCAGCCCAAGTATGCTCAAGGTAGGTACAAGGACATGGCCGGCTCAAAGAACAAGGAATTTCAATTTGAACATTGCTTTTCCATCCTTCAACATCTTCCTAAATGGAAGTTGCGGGACAACGAGCCAAAGTGCAAGAAGGAGGCACTTATCACCATGGATGATGAAGCGGAGGACATGAGGGGGAGAAACACCGGCAAGCCCGAGGGCAACAAGAAGGCCAAGGAGAGGGTCAAGGTAGAACTTGAAGCAGCTAGCTTCCGGGAGAAGTTGGATCAACTCATGAAGTCCAAGGAGGCATTGACGATGAAGACGTTGGAGACCAAGCTCCTCATCACCGACAAGAAGAGTGAGGTGAAGCTTGCCAAGGTGCAAGCAAGGAAGGAGCTTGACATGAGGATGATCAAAGCCAAAGAAGCCAAGGCCATGAAGGAGCTCTTGGCCGAGGAGAGGGAAATCATGATGATGCGCACGGACGGCATGGACGAGGATCAGCTGGCGTGGTGGAAGGAGACCAAGGCGGACATCATTGCGAGGAAGATGGCTGCGCGTCAAGCTCGTGATCAAGGTGAGTCTCCGGCGAGCGGTGGCTCCGGTGGCGATGGATCCCTTGATGGTTGATCACATTTGGGAATTTCCGTGGCTTGAACATTGCCTATGATCGCGTTGTGATGTTAAAACTATGAATTATGCATCATATATTTTGGATGTGCTATGTTTGATGTGAAATTGTTGTGCAAATTGGTGTCTAAAACCTTGTTTTGAGGGGCCGGAAACTCGGACGAGCTAGCAGTTTCTGTTTTACGGGGTGGGGATACGGGCTCTGCTAGCTCGTCCGAGTTTTTGGCCGGTGAAATCCGGATACAGGGTCCTCTACTCGGCTTTTACGGGGCGAAAAAATACGGGGCCTGTTAGACATGCTCTCAGTGGTGAACCATGAGCGTAGGGATCCAGCAGCACTCACCAGGTAAAAAATCAACAGAACTGCAGCGCCGCACGGTGTCGTCGATGCTCCTCCACCGTACCGAATCTCCACGTCCACACCCGCACATCGGACTCGCCGGATCTGCTGATTTCGTGCCGCCGATGCTGCTCCGGCGAGACCTCTCACCCACGGCCAACCCCGCACCTGGAACGCGTCGATCCGCGCGCCTGCGGCGTCGACCCTGCCCCGCCGCTTCTCCCACGGCCCAACTCAACCACTCCGGCAGCTAGATGCATCTCCCCCCGTCGGACCGCTCGCCTCCGGCCAATGGGATTTTGCGTTGGAGGATGGGGATGGGAGCGATGTGCGCGGAACGAGAGAGGAATGGGGGCAAGTTTGCTGCGATCTGTTTTCGGACCCCAGCGCCGCTCGGTCTGAGCCGCCCGATCGTGATCGAACGCCCGCGAGAGGGGAGCACCGTGTAAAACTAGACAGTGCCCAGGCACGGAATAGATTATGCGTTTATTTTTTCATAATCGCCTTTCTCCTCATCAGTTGGGCCTGGGCCCATTAATTTGTTTTCAGCCTATCCAGCTGTTTCCGTAGGTGTTTTGTGACCATAAATTCTGGGGGTATGTGTAATCCGTGCCTGATTGGCTGATTCATACATGTACGTATTGTAGACGGTCACAATCGCGGTGCCTTTTCTTTACTAGTTAGTATACGTCAAGGGAC
Source organism: Lolium multiflorum (assembly GCA_030979885.1). Taxonomy (NCBI): domain Eukaryota; kingdom Viridiplantae; phylum Streptophyta; class Magnoliopsida; order Poales; family Poaceae; genus Lolium; species Lolium multiflorum. The sequence continues at coordinate 175,412,654 of CM061752.1, forward strand.
GACGGAGGGAGGCAACCATGGAGGCAGCCGAGAGCGACATCGGGCGGCTGCCGGAGGAGCTCCTCGCGGCGATCATCTCGCCGACGTCGCCGCTGGACGCCTGCCGCGCTGCCGCCGTCTGCCGAACCATGCGCTGCGCCGCGGACTCGGACGCCGTGTGGTCTCGCTTCCTGCCGCGCGACCTCCCGCGGTTCGTGGACGCCGCCGAGCGGTCGCTCATGGAGCTGCCGTCGTGCAAGGCACGGTTCCGGCATCTCTCCGACGATCCGGCTCTCCTCCTAGGCAGAGTCACGGTACGGACTCCGACCCCTCCCTAGACGGCAATCTAGCTCCGCTGCTCCGCGCTGCTTCTCACGTTCTCCTCCAATGAATAAAACATATGCTTACGTTACGATGCGCGTGCGTGCGTGCAGAGGATGTGGCTGGACAAGGCTACCGGCGGCAAATGCTACGCGCTCTCGGCGAGGGCGCTGAATATTTCTCTACCCCATTGGCGCTGGATGCATGTTGACGTTGCCCATGACATCAAAACAGGCAGAAGGTCCCACACACTAAACCCTGCCCTTGATTGAACTTGTTACGGATGCTAGCTACTTCGTCCTTACCATAATATAGTATGCATTAGTTTTCTTGAAAATCAAACTTCACTAACTTTGACTAAATTTATTGAAAAAGTTAGATACTCTATTAGTTACCATATTAATACTTTATAAAAAATCTGATGATATTGATTTAAGATTCTAAATGTTCATATATTTTAGTATAAATTTGATCAAATATTTTACCTACTTTATCTTCAGAAAAAAAACTTATAGGCATCTTAATGTAGCATGAAGGGAGTATATATTGATTCTATTTGCCATAAACTACTAAGCATGCATGGCCCTTTCAGAAAAATAATCATTATGCTAACCATGGCTATGTTTTGCAATAGTATCGCGTCAGAAACTGCTCGTCTCTCGAATGTTCAGAGGCTAGAGATCCGTGGCAAGATACCGAGCAAGATGCTCTCCCACAACTCTACCTACGCCGCTTACATGGTATTCAAGCTCTTGCACACAACATTTGGGCTAAGTCACCCATTTCAGGAGGCATCGATCAGTATAGGAGGGAGCGAGTCAACCCACAGGGCCTGCCTCGATAGCTACCATGAAGATAGCGCAGGCTGCATGGTGCCTCGGAAACAGGTGTTGGCACGTTTTCGGCGAGGCTTTGGCATGGTTCTTGTTGAAGACGACGTGATTCTTCCCCAGAGAAGAACAGATGGTTGGATGGAGCTAGAGCTGGGTGGCTTCTGCAATGAGGAAGATGATGATGGCGAGGTGTGTTTTGCATTCACCGAGACGAAAGGTCTAAATGCAAAGACTGGTTTAGTTGTTCGGAGCATTGAGGTTAGAATTAAGCAATAAGGCAGCATCTCCTAAAAGTAAATTATGACCCCACATTCTAAATCTCTTGTTTTATTTGGTTCAAGTAGGTTCTATGATCATTGTATTCATCTATTTATGCCAATTACCTTTTTTTAAAGAAAATGCAAAAACTTTGCCTCTCAGTACGTTGATAAAAAAGAGAATTATATATCTACAAGCCAAATAAAAGGCCACATCCAAGATCACAATAAGACGCCTCTAGGAACTAGGTACTACGGGGAGCAGCTCACAAGTCACTTTGCAACTACGGTAGCCAAATCTCAGGCCTCAGCCTGCCCTAGACAATGAAAAACACATAAAGGTTTGCGGCATCAAAGAGCACAAGGTGTGCGACATCGAAGATACCCGCATTGCCATGCTTCCATATTAACCAAGCCGTGAGCATAAGCAGCAATGAGGCGCCTTTCCGAGCGGTCGTGGGAACGTTCTCCCACATTTAACATATTTTAATCATGAGTACCCCCACTTAGTGGATTTTTTGGGTCAATTCTGCCATTTTAAAATACCCGAGAGCAATGTTGGGTACACGTTGAAAGGATCATATAGACAACTAGCGGAGAGGAGGGAAAGGGGTGCTATTTCAAATTTTAATGTTTCTTTTGCAATTTAGTCTTTATATAAGAATATAAATTGTCTATATATGCAACCATGTGGACAATATTATGTGGCAAGATACAAACAAGCAAGTAAAAAACATGATACAAGTAGTAAAGGATAGAAGTAACCGGAAGACGCGAGACACGAGGTTCAATTCCCTTAGTATATTCCTTTTAAGGCGAAATATGTCTACGTTGAAGAGGTGTGGTGCCACAAAGGTCATCAAAGTCACACGTACCTCACCTATTGTTGAGGGTACTCCTCGCCAATGTCCTCCGATAGGGGCTTAGGGTTGATGGAATCCTGCAAGCTGACACGAGACATCGGTTCACAGACAAGCGGGGAGAGCGATTTACCCAGGTCGGGGCCCTCGATGAGGTAAAACCCTTACGTCCTGCCTGTCTGTTCTTGATTATGATGATAATGGGTTACAATGGGGTGCCGAATAGTTCGGCTGAGATCTCGTCGAGGTGGCTATTGCTAAGGTGACCTAGCTCTAAGTTTTTGCTGGCTAAGATTGCTAAGATTGATTGTGTCCCTCGGCAGCCCCTCTCCTGGCCTTTATATAGGAGGCCAGGTCTCAAGAGGCTTAACCGAATACGACTAGGTTTACAGTAGTTTTAGATCCGATCTTTCCTTGTTCGGCTGCTTCCTCGTCTTGCCCGTCAAGGAACCTTCTGGTGCACCGTCCTAGCGGCCCATCTCGCCTTCAGGTGTCTTCATGGGCCTCCAATTAGTCAATACAGGATAGGGCAATGTCGGTTACCCGAAGGGTAGTGCCCACGTCACCTATTCTCGAGTGAAAAAACCACAAATGTTACAAAGGTCCGTTCACACTCCACTATGTGATGCCCTTGAGGTGGCAACCAGAACCTTTACAACAAGGTTGAAGCAATCTTCACAACTTAATTGGAGGTCCCAATGACAACCACAGAGCTTTTACAACACCAAGACAAGCTCCGGGACGACCTCTTCCATCTAGGGTTTCCAAGAACCTAATAGTAACAAGTTCCACAATGGAATGATGGGGGATTCAAGTTCCTTTGTCGAGAAGATAGATCTAAGTCTCCTACCTTAGTTCCCATAAGAGCATCTCCATCGGCGCATCCCAAATAGTCGCCGACAGGGGCGCTAGCACTGCTGTATGGAGGGCTCCAGCAGAGCATCATCTATTTGGGGATGTTGTTTCCACACCGGCGCCCGCCATACGACATCCCCAATAGAAATTTAAATTTGGAATGACATTAAAAACCGAAACTCATATGAAATTCATACGAAATTTATACAAAAGTTACTCGAATTTAAACCTAAATAAAACTTAAACTTAACCCTAATCTACTGGCCGTCGGTTGGGGCGCGCGACAGGCCTGCCTCGTCGTTGTTCTTCCCCTTTGCCGCCTGCGTCCATGCCCACCTCTCCGCCCTTGCTTCGCGCATCTGGTGGTGGAGCATGGCGGCCGCCGTCGCAGGAGCTTGCCGGCGGCGCTGTCCCCTCGCTGCCTGCCGTTGCAGAGACGCCTCGTTCTGGGCGAGCCTCGCTTGCTCGCGGGCGAATGCCTCGGCGTGGCGTTGAGCTTTTTTCGCTCCGCCGCCTTGAGGAGGCGTCCCACCTCCTCAGTGGCCGCTCGCTGGCGCGAGATCTCGACGGCGTGCTCGAGGTTCGCGTCGTTGAAGAACTCCGGCTCCACTTCCTTCAACCTATGGAAGCGCCGCGCGTTCAACGATGCCTGGATCACCGCCTGCTCCGGGTCGGCGGGGGCCTGCGGTTGCTCGCCCCACTGCGCCGCCGCCTCAGCTTCTGCGTCAGCGACGTACGCCTCGTCCCACACCGCGAACGTGGGCCGACTGCGTCGTCGGAGCTGTAGTCGACGTCGGGCTGCGGTGGCTGTGGCTGCGGTGGTGATTGAGGCGCCGTAGGCAGCGCGTGCCCATTGAGGCCAAGCATGGAGTACGTCGTGCGGAGCCGGCGCGACATTTTTGTGGTGGAGAGGAGAGAATGGCGCGGCGGAGGTGGTGGATACGAGAGAAGACAACATGGCTATCGTGGTGGAGATGAGAGGATAGCGCCGCGACGGTTGATGGCGTACGTACTAATAGGAGTGCCAACTACCTGCATTTACAACGGCGTAGGCGGGTGGACGCCGTGTGGCCAGTCGTCGCCCTCGTCACTGCCTCGGTTTCCCCGCGGGAGACCATTAAACACCGACGACCAACCTTCCTGCGTCGCTTCCGATGTGAACCATCACGTCCTCTCGCTGACAGGACGCCCCCACCCGCGAAAACCGTTGTGTCGCGAGGCGCCGGCGCGCCCAATTCGCGCCCTTCGCGAAGGGGCCGGCACGGGGTTGCCGGCGCTACTATTGGGCTCGAAAAAGCACCGTCGCTATTTGAGGCGCGCCGGTGCAAGCCCATTTTCGATATCGGCCCCCAAAAAGCTACCGGGCCGCTATCGGAGCCGCCGGTGGAGATGCTCTAAGGGCATCAACAGTTATTGGATAGGGAGGGATATTCGCCAGAAACTAAGATTAATATTCATAGAAGAGAGAAAGTGTGAACTTTTATACCCCCCCCCCCCTAATTTGTAGGTGTTGCAGTAACCAGGGGGCGAAAGTTCCGAGAAAGTCAGGGCTGGAATCTCCAATGCGTATCACGACCAAGAGGGGCAGATATTCTGCCCATCCCGACTCAAAGTTTGGCCAGGCCCGATTTGCTCAAACACTAGTGTCAAAACTTTTGGTCCTAAGGCCGGACATTATGGTGAGGCGCACACCGAAAATTCCGGCCCCATAGATTTTGCAACAACCTGAAATCGAGTGCTCTCTCACACCAAGCTTTGGGAAGGTTAAGTCCAACAACCTTCCAGATTAGACTCCCTTCCTAAAGAAAACAAGAAACAACTATGTAACACTGTCTTCGATCTTTTCGCTTTTGAGGGGTCGACTATTGTCTTGTGTTTTTTTATCAAGTAGACCTAAAATACTTAAGCACACACCCTACAACCTACTATGGCAGGGAGATAACATTTCACAGGTGGTGGATCTGACTGACTCTGAAGTGAAAACAGTTCAACCTTGAGAAAAAAAAAAACCGTGAGAAAATTGCATGTATGGACCACCCTGAAATTTCTACTTAGCCTATATACCGTAGGAAAAATTTAAAATTAAATATAATTAAATAAAAAATACATTGTTGGACCACCCTAACATATTGTGCTAGATCCGCCACTGATGGTACACGCCGTGTACCCGTGAGGCCATCTAGTTTCCATAAAATTGATAAAGGGCCATCTCACACATTTCATCAAACCCCCGTGATGAATAGAATCATAAAACCCGCACATAATGTATGATTATCCAGTGCCATACAACTATACAAGTATCATCATGCTTCTTGAAAAATTGCCTAGGCAACAAGATATAAAAAAAATCATTTGCTATAGACTAAAATTATGAGAACTTTTTTAGCGTAACAAATTGATTCTTGATATCTTGGCAAACCACAGCAAGAAAAAATAATTCCCATAAATAATTTTCGGCTGATATCGACCTTGTAGATTTGGTTGCTCTGTAACGAAGATAAGAAAAACACATTACTGAATCTGAGAAATTAAGGAATTTTTTTAATACTAGTAGAGTATATTGCAAGTATTCAAATCCTAAGCGGACGCTGGACTTGCTCGGTGAATTGCACTGACGTGCTAACAGCAGCTAAACAACGGTGTCAGCCGACAGACAGCAACGGCGGCAAAACATTTCTTGTTTTAGACTGGCAAAAGCCTCACCTCGGGATGACTGGGTAAAAAAAGAGCGACAAGATGGCAAGTGAGCTGGCAAAACGCAATTGCTTTTGCTATGAAAAGCTTGTGGTCTGAGACCGATGGCAGAGCTTTCAGCCTCACAATCTCCTCCGCGCTAGCGAGTGGTGACTGGTGAGTAGTGGTGACCGTTGAAGTGACCTGAACTCTGAACCACTTTTTCTCCCGCGGCTTGCCAACCTAGGCCTAGAAGCTTCTTTGACATCGTCAAGGGATCATGTCGAATTCTCGCAGACGTCAGCTCAAAACCACGACTTGGATATATTAACAGCTGGAGAAGCTTCTGGGTTATACTTCTTATGTGGATTGATAAATGTTGATGCATCTTTAGGCCGCAGGATTCTAATTCTGAGTGGTTCTGATTTCCTTTGGGTGGCATGCTATATTGAATGTTACAGAAGTAGAATCTACGATAGAAATAGATTGATTGGTTGCACCAGGGAAAATACTGGAATTTTCTACTCCCGCCAGCTGTAAATACATGTCTTGGATTTAGACAAAGTGTAAGCTAAAATATGTCTAGATTCATTAAATCTGCGAAAAGTAGTTAGACCCAGAGGAAGTAATAGATAAGGTGCATATCATAGTCGTCATAAAGCACTGGACATTCCACTTCGAATTATTGTACGTGAAGCATACCATCCGCAAAAATTTCTACAAGGCAAATTAGCTCTGGACATTCCACTTTGAATTTTTTTTGACAAAAATCCAACCTCTCACAGTAATTCTTAGATGGTAATACCCAATAGTAATTCTTCACCAACGTGTAATTCTCTGACTCTAATTTTCCAGCAGTATTCCTTCAATGGCGCATGAACAGTAATGCTTCAACGGCAACACTTCAAAGGTAACTTGAAAGTTCTCCAACGGTAACTTTGAGAAACCAAATACTACTCCACTATTCATCACCTCTTTTATTTGAAAAAATGCCACCGTGTTCATCTACTGATCACCTCCACTAATTTTTGGCAGTAAATTTTCAACATTTATTTCTTGCCAATAGTTTACAATCGCCCTATGGCGTACTCCAATATTTCACTGACTCTTTTATTCATCTGAGGAAAAATACTATGTGTCTTCTTCTACTGTGTACCTCCGAAAAAATATACACTTACTCCATCGTATATGTTGCCTCTTTTATCCATGGTTCTACACCAACACTTTTGCAGTACTTCAACAACCCATGTATTATAATACTTCTTCAACAGTTTAACCAAGAATCTAAGACCATGTACTATGTGTGCAAAAAACGGTTCAAAGAGGTCTACAATGCGGTTCCACACATAGCAGAGCATCGATTCATGTTGTCAGACAAAAAAAGCGACGCCAAATATTGATTCGGTTCAAAGCGGCTCTATCTGACACAGAAGGAATGAACCAGCCAATCACATGCATACTTTAGAGAAAACAAACAAGAAAAGGCTGAACTTTCTGCACAAAACGGGCCCCACTTTACATGAACAAGCGGCTCAATACATAGCAGAGAATTCAGCCCGATTCCAAATTCTGACAACATTTGCCTTGAATCGAACACACATTGTACATGGTCTAACAGCCATGGACGCATTGTGTTGTTGTGCCAAGCTTCCGTGTATGCATATATGGGATGCATCCATGTGGCTATGGTGAACTCACCGGACCTTCCTATCTTCCCCTATCTACCAAGCTAGATGAATCCTTAATATTTATGAGAGTGACTTTCTTAGTCGACTGAAAACTAACTTAATTCTCAGTAATTTGATGTTATAAAATTTCAGTTGCAATGCATTTTGCAACTCATAACTAACACAAATCTTAGAGAAATCAAATGTCCTAAATTATTTTTCTCGGTTGCAAACCATGTTAGTTGCAACCTCGTGTGTAACTGAAAAAATCTCAGCTGCAAGCCTGCAACTCAGCTAGCAAAATCATGATGTATTCGAGTGGTGTGGGAATCAACTGAGAATTAAGCCTCAATTGACTGAAAAATATTGTTGTATTGCCTGAACTCTCATGGGGTATATATAGAGGTGCAATGGGAGGTAATCAAAGAATAAGGCAAGTCATACTAATAAGGTTTAAAAGAGTTTATCTCTAATTCTAGGGTCTGCATGTAATCTCCAAATTACCTCTACAAATTATACTCTAACATGTCCTCTTTGTAGCGGGAGTAAAGTGAAATATTTCGAATGGATTTGAAGTATAGTGTTTCTATCTTCTTCCTTGCTTATCCATAATAAACTACGTCTCTGGTGGATGGCACATAAGGCGGTGACTATGTTCCTTTCTGGTACCTTCCTTCTCTTGTCTCTTCCCTCCATGTCATAGCGACAAATGCACGACGACACATACACTATTAGTGAAGTTGTTACCGATGAGTTATTTTAGACGTTGTAATTTAAGTCAACGATATTCTTTAGCATTCAAACTAGAAACTTGTATGAATATATTTTTAGCATACAATTTAGATATTTCTACCAATAGAGTGAGGATACAAAAACGTCTATATATATGTACCATATTCATGTAACTCACAGAAACTAACCCAAAAATTAAAAAAATGTAATTTTTTATTTTATTTTTGGGTATTTGAGAGCATTTCATTTAAATATCTCCCTAACGTGCTATCTTTTAAAAAACGTAAATGTATTGCATACCATGGTTTAAATTGAGCGCAACATGTTGACTGTCTTTGAATTGACAAAAATGATTTTAAACGTATTAATAGTTTAAGTATAAATAATCATATTTATTTTTGCATGTCCCATAAGGGTATCTAGAGAGGTGCAAACAAAGATACTTCAAATCCAATTAGAAGATATCCGAAGCTCTCCAAGCAGCAGTGGCGGACCCGAAAAAATTAGCACTGGAAGCAAATAAAGTGGTTGGGGATCTTTCTTGTATAAATTGGTAAATCTGAAGAAACTTCATTTAAATTTTAACAAAAAATATAGGGATTCATAAAAATTAGTGGGAGGGCCTATGCCCCCACGTCGCTACACTTGGGTCCACCCCTGCCAAGCAAGTGACAGATGGGTCTACCATTGGGAAGATCAACAAAGTTGAGTCCAGCTCGTAAATTGGGAAAACGGTGTGGCAGGTTGTCTTAGCGGCGATGGCTACGTTATATGTCTATGTGTATGCACTGTTGCAATTCGTAATTATCTGCTAGGGCTATGCGGGAAACCAATGTCTCACGATTTAAGAAAGAACTGAGACAAATATGGTTGCGATCTCAGAGTAGAGGGACAAGGATGTCGCTGGTTCGATTGGATGGAAGATGGTTCTTCTTGATTAGAATGTCCTTCTTCTTTACAAGAAGGAGTCTAACCTCAATGTGGAGGTGGAGGAGTCAGTAGTTGTGGCCAAAGAGGCAGCAGCCAAGGATCCACCAATAGATTGTACTTCTACAAAGGAATCAGTTGGAAATAAATCATTGTAGGGGCTATGTATTATCTACATTTGCGTGCTGAAAACATTTTCTATGTGGCTTATCCATTATCTATGTGAGCGGAACACCATCTATTTGACAAAGTGGAAATGGATCAATGTAGGAGTTATCTCATGGCATATTAATCATGTTCTCTTTCTGTCTTGATATATTAACAACAGAGAATTGCTCGTTTCTTCTTCTTTGTTGATTGATATGTTAACTCTTGCGCTACTATTTCATTATTAATTGTAGTTGATATGCACTATTATTTTATTTTTTTTGGGCTGACCAAAATCACTAGAGGTCTAGAGAAGAAACTCTGTCTATGCGTCGAGGTGGAGTTGGGGAGATTAATGAGTAACGAGAGAACTTCCTCCCGATTCACTCGCTTGACACACATTTCATTTCGAATCTAAAAAAGCATGTGATTTTCACGGGCATTTTTTATCACCACATAAGATCAACCAAAACATGTCAAATCTAAAAGAAAAATCAGGTGCCGCTGGGGCCATTACGAAGTACTAATTATAGACAGGGGCAGTTCTATCACCTTGCGGTGTCGTCGATTTTTTTCAAAAAACTAAGATGGCACCAACTTGTGGTTTGCCAAGCCTTCAAGAAGTTTTTATCTCCGTCACAATCATAATGGTATAACGTTTTGCTTAAGCAATGCAAACACCAACAAAAGACACTCTTCAGATGCATAATAAACAAGGGGGACACATAGCTAATTAGCTCCAACCCTCCTTGGGAGTTCGAGCACTCATAACCCGGCATGCATGCATGCCCCATCTACTAGTCTTAAGATGAGGCTTTCTGCTTCTTCTGGTCGCATGCATGCATTTCATCACAAAAAAAGGCAAGCATCTATTAGCACGTACATTACCAGAAAGTTCGAAGGGAAGAAATGGAGAGGGAATAAAAGGGTTCTAACAAGTGATGTATAATTGGCTTGGTGATGTAAAAAATAACTTATACTGTTATACATCACATTGACCTAAAAAATGCCTCTCCAATTGGTGATGTTGATGTACCGGGTGATGTAAATTTTTGGGAGTTGTTGTAGTATAATTTTGGGCCAAGTGGTTTAAATATACATCACCAATGGTGGTGGTGTATCCCAAAATAGGTCACGGTTCGAGAGCCAACCGGCGAAGTTTTAGCCGCGAACTCGCCATTCGGCCTTCTGTTGCAATTTGATAATTGTCGACCGATTTTGCCAAGTCCGGCACCTCCCCACGCCGCAACTCGCCCACACCTATCGATCCCCCCTTCGCCACTAGCTATCCCTGCCGCTAGCCTCTACCGAATCCCTGCTGCTATCGGCCCCTACAATCGCCGAGAAGAGCGTGCACGCTGAGCCGGTGCGGCGAAGGAAGAAAAGAGGGCCTCGAGCGCAGCCTCCAGGAGGGGAGAAGCGTGGGTGTTGGGGGGATGACCCCCGGTATGCCAAAGGCATGCCAAACCGGATGGTTTGAGCCATCAAGATACCGGTTTAATATTCTTACCGGAGCACAAAGATAAGAGTTTGGCTAAGTGAAGCTAAGCCGGTATTCCCAGGAGGGGTATACCGGAACCGGATAAAGAAGATACCGGAAAGAAGGGCCTATCGGCAAGACTGGTCAAAGATTCTCTTCAGAGCTAGAAGACAATGATGAGCTAAGCAAAGTAGGTTTAATCGGAGCCCTGGCGCCAAAGAGAAGGGTGACGCTGAAAGAAGCCGGAGGACGTCAGCGTCCCTGATTAAAGAAGACCCCGGCGTCATCCATGATTAAAGTAGCTTTGTAAAGTAGTTTTTCCAGTCAAAGACTCAAAGATGCCATTAGGGTTTCTTGCTCTGTAAGCCACCCTCTCCCCTATATAAGGAGAGGGGGCACAGCCTCTTACAGGCGCGTGCAGATAGAGGAGATTAGACGATAGACCTTGTATCCAAGAACCTGTAACCATGTTGAGATCAATGAAGCTAGCGATCTAGAGCATAGTTCTTCCTCTTGTCTCTCTTCTTGCATACCGGCCTTTGGTAGTGTTCTTGAGGAAAGCATCCGGAAGTTCATCCCATCTAGTCGCAAACCCTCCCCCGAATCCTCTAGCGCCCATTCGGCCCCAACTTAAGCCTTCCCATGGCATCTGCTCGTTCGCCACGACGACAGTTGGCGCCACCGTGGGGCATGAAGTGGCGCTTGCCGGAGTTCACATTCGGCGGGCATCCTCGACGTCGCCGGCCAGCGTACGGTCTCCGCGTTGGTGCAGCGCATCTACGCCATGGACTTCATCAACGACAACGCGGGCTGCTTCGCCAACGGCGGCATCTTCCCCAAGAACGGCCGCATCATCGAGTTCGGCAGCCACCGCATCTACTTCGGCACCGTCCCTGTGCGCCTGCCTCTCGCTATCGTGGCGCCAGATCCGCCAAGATGGCTGCAGGCTGGCCGCGCTCCTGGCAGTGTGGAGGTGATGATGGCAGGCGCGGTCGACGCCGATAAAGAAGCTGCGGAAGAAGGCGCTGGGCGTGCGGTTTCGACCCGTGCGGCCAAGCCACCGCTGGAACGAGGCGCAGCAGCGGGAGCATCATCCGCGCCACCGGAAACACCACCCAAGCGGCGATAAACGTCTCGCCACCCCCATCGCGCGAACATCGACCCGAGCGGCTCGGGAGCTGGAGGCGCAGCGCGGAAGATGCTCGAGAGCGGCAAGGACATCGTCAGGGCGCAGCGCGAGCTGAACCTAACCGTACGTGAGTATAACGCTGCCCATGGCTTTGCTTCTGTTAGCGCTCATGCTGCTAGGATACCGGAAAACCGGCTTAAGGCTCGCAACCTAGATCAGGATCTGCGCAAAGAAATTGCTGCCGGCAAAAGCACATCTGCATCTGTGAGCATTGTAGAGAAACCTAAATACAGTAGCCCGGATAAAACAATAAAAGCTGCTAAAGCCGCCGTAGCGCTATGTGACTCGCTTTCCGGGGACGCTCTGGCAAAACAACAAGAGCGTGTCCGGGAACTTCTTGAAACTATTGAGCAGCAAAATGCTGAACAGCTTGATAAGCTGAACAAGGCTGTGGCTTCAAAATCTGCACGTTCAACAAGGAATGCCGGTAGCAAGTCCCATGGGCAGGCTTCGTCCCCCCATCCGAAGAAGAGAGAAAGAGGTGAATGCGCAGCAGATGACTGTATGATCCGGTTCTTGCCGGAAACAAGCCGGGCAATATGATGCCTAGAAAGGCCAAGGGCAAACAGAGGCTACGCCAAAGAAGGCTATGCCGGAAACAATCATGCCGGTAGACAAGAAACCGGCAAAATTATCGAGCAAGGGCGGCGTATGATGAGGAGGAAATAGATCCCCAAGGTACCGGCAGGCAAGGGCCGCGGTACCGGAATGTTATGATGAGGCTGATTCCGCAAGACCGGCAGCATACCGGAACCCGTTAGGAGAACGCTTGGGAGAAAGATACCTACCGGAACGGGATGCGAGGCACCGTCTGGATAGAGTATACTTGTCAGAAATGATCGAGGAAGAAGGTCCCCCGAGCCCAAAGTGTTTTGGTCCAAGGATCATGAAAGAAAAACCACCAGTTCGCAACTTTATGTTGCCTCGTGACACAAAAACATATGATGGCACTATGAAGCCGGAAGACTGGCTCGCGGACTATGTGACCGCGGTATACGTCGCAGGCGGCGGAGGAGGAAACCGGCGTTGGGCCGTGAGAATCATACCATCGTTTTTGGTTGGACCGGCAAGAATCTGGCTAAACAACTTGCCGGTAGGAAGCATAAATGGCTGGTTGGACTTTGAGGAAGCTGTGAGCAATTTCAGCAGCACCTATCGAGGCCAAACAGGCCGCAGCAGCTCGCTTTGTGCATACAACGCCAGAACGAAACAGGCCGGGATTATCTGGCCCGGTGGAACACTACAAGGAACTCCTGTGAAGGGGTAATCGAAGCACAAGCCATTGCTTGGTTTAGCTGTGGGTGCAGGAGAGGTTCACCGTTGTGGCCAAAGCTGCAGCGAAACATGCCGACAACCTTGGCAGAGATGATACGTGTGGCGGATAGCTATGCGTTGGGAGACCAACGCAGCCGGCAAGGCAACTGAGCCGAACAGCAGCACCAAGAGCAACACCGGGATAGCCGGAACAACAAAAGAAGGGAAGATTTTCCGGATCGAAGACGGTCCGCAGCAAGTTGCTGCAGTATAAGAAAACTCTGAGGCCAGCGGCAATGAGGCAGAAACCGATCGCAGCCATGGGCGGGTCCTAAAAACAGTGGGTAGAAAAGCCTTGGGTTCAGAAAAGAACTGCAAGAACCCGCAAGTACACCATGGAAGCTGCCATGGACCAACCTTGCCGTGGCACACACCGAATCCGCACACCCGTCAAACCATCCGACGAAGGATTGTACCTGACCAAGTACTTGATGCAAAAGGGGACGGTAAAAGATGCACAACCGCCGCAAGACATGCCGCGGCAACAGCTACCACCACCACCACCGCTTACCGGGGCAAACCGGTGCAGCCAAACCGGCAGCAATACCTGCAAGTTAACCAAGTGGGAGAAGGCAATGGCCAACCACCTCCACCACCTTTGGGCCGGAATGTTTACAAAGATCTAGATATGTGCTGCGTTGTGTTCGTAACCGAGCCAACCGACAGACAGAGCCTATATCGCCGTTCTATGGAAGTGAACGCGGTGATGCCGGCAGTACCAAAATATATGCTGTGGTCTGATCAAGAGATCTCGTGGTCATTCAAGGATCACCCTAAGATCATGCCTAACCCGGGTGGCTATGCTCTTGTCTTGGACCCAATCATGCGAGGGCCAAATGCTCGAGTCAAGTTCAGCAAGGTGCTGATAAACAATGGGAGCAGCATAAACATCATGTACCGGCACACCATGAACATGCTGGGCATAACAGAAAACATGCTTCAGCCAATGCGCACAACGTTCCATGGAATCGCCGGATGTCCTGCGCACCGGTTGGAAAAGTCCGGGTGGATGTGTCGTTTGGAGGACGTGACAATTGCCGGGTTGAAAACCTTGAGTTTGAGGTGGTGGATTTAGATAGTCCTTACCATGCTTTGCTGGGGAGACCGGCATTGGCTGCTTTTATGGCCTCGACTCACACGGCATATCTCAAGATGAAGATGCCGGCACCTCGTGGACCCTTGACTGTGGTGGGAAACTACAAAGTCTCATCGAAACAACCGGATCAAACCTGGAATCGCCGGTGATCGCAAGAAAAGAGGAGGATGCAACCGGTTGCTGGCTCACCTCACAATGAGCTTAGCGGCAATGAGTGCAAACTGGGCACACCGGCATTTAAGCCGACAAAAGAAACAAAGGACATTGTGCTGGATCTGGCTTACCCGAGCGCACCGCTCATATCGGTGCCGGCATGAATGAAGCATAGGAAAGCGCGTCGCCTTCCTCCGTGAGAATCGGAATATCTTTGCCTGGTCTATGATGACTTGGTAGGTGTTCCGAGGGTGGCTGAGCACTCATTAAATATCCGGAAAGATGCAAAGCCGGTAAGGCAGCCGCTGCGCCGGTTTGCTGAAGACAGGCGAAAAATCATTGGAGAAGAAGTGACAAAGTTGCTGGTTGCCGGTTTCATTGTGGAAGTACTGCATACTGAGTGGCTAGCCAATCCGGTGCTGGTCGAGAAGAAACAAGAAGAGAACATGGAAGCGAAAGCTCCAAAGGTGTGGCGCATGTGCATCGACTACACCAACTTGAACAAAGCTTGCCCGAAGGACCCTTTCCCTTTACCTCGGATCGATCAAGTGATTGATTCCACTGCAGGATGTGAGCTGTTGTCTTTCTTGGATGCTTATTCCGGTTTCCACCAAATCCCCTTGAAAAAGGAAGATCAAATAAAATCTGCGTTCATTACCCCGCACGGCTTATTGCTATGTCACTATGCCTTTTGGTTTGCGCAACGCTGGTCCAGCGCTGTATGCAAAAATGCTTGTTTGATCAAATTGGAAAAAATGTGCAAGTCTATGTGGACGATGTCGTGGTAAAAACTAAGGTAAAAGAAACCTTAATAGATGACCTCCGGCAAACATTTGATAATTTGAGAAGATTCCGGATGAAGCTCAATCCGGCAAAATGTACCTTCGGTGTCCTTGCCGGCAAGTTGCTTGGCTTTCTCGTATCAAGCCGAGGCATTGAGGTCAATCCGGTAAAAATCCGGGCAATTGAAAGAATGACCATACCGCGCGATCTAAAAGACGTGCACCGGAAGCTTGGCATCGTTAAGCCGGTTCATAAGCAAAGGGAGAAAAGCTCGCCGCTCTATGCTCTCATGAAGAAATCGACACGTTCGTCCGGACCCCTCAGCACGCAGCGTTTAAAGAGCTGAAAACAATGTTGGCCACAACGCCTATACTGGCTTCACCTCTAGAAAGGGAGCCTATGCTATTATACATAGCTGCAACTAACCGGGTTGTGAGTGTTGTAGTTGTGGTTGAAAGAGAAGAGGAAGGAAAAACCGTCCAGAGGCCGGTATAGTACCTGAGCGAGGTGCTCTCCCTCTCAAAACAAAACTACCCTCACTTCCAAAAGATGACCTATGGTGTGTACATGGCCGCCACAAAGCTTAAGCATTATTTTGAAGAACACCCCATGAAAGTGGTGAGCGAGGCACCCATTTCCGATATCATGTGCAACAAGGATGCTAGCGGAAGGATTGCAAAATGGGCAATCCAGATATCACCATATGTGCCTGTGTATGAAAGGAGAGATGCCATAAAATCACAAGCTTTGGCTGATTTCCTCGTTGATTGGGCAGAAATGCAATACAAACCGCGATCGTAGAATAGAGTACTGGAAGATGCACTTCGACGGATCCAAACTAAAAGAAGGTCTAGGTGCTGGTGTGGTGCTTACCTCGCCTAAGGGAGATCATCTCTGGTATATTCTGCAAGTGCATTTCAGGGCATCGAATAATGTCGCTGAGTATGAGGCTCTGATCCATGGGCTCAAGGTAGCAAAAGAAATCGGTGTGCACCGGATCATTTGCTATGGAGATTCAGATCTTGTGGTGCAGCAATGTTCCGGAGATTGGGACGCAAAAGATGCTAACATGGCTTTGTACCGGTTTCACGTGCAAAAGATTGCCGGCTTCTTTGAGGGTTGTGAGTTTCACCATGTACCGCGAAAGGAAATGAAGCCGCGGATGCTTTGTCAAACCTGGCTCATCTAGAAAATTCCTCCGGAATAGCCTTGGAACACTTAAGAGTACGATCAATCAAACCAAGCCCGGAATCGGAATCAATTTTCGTACCGGAATCACACATAGTACCCATGGACATCGATGAAGGGAACCCGAGACTCCAGAACTCGGACTGTCTAAACTGGGACTGTTCCAAGAACTCGGGACTGCCCCAAGCTTGGGGACTGTTGTAGTTGTACCGGAAGAAACAATGCTGGTGGATAACATGGAGATAGATACACCGGTGTTTCTAGTTCGAGAGACACCGTCGTGGGTTAAACCTATTAAGGAATTCCTGATCAACGACACCTTGCCGGATGACGAAAATGAGTCAAGAAGAATCCAAAGAAGGTCCAAGGCATACACATTCATCAATGGCGAGGTGTACAAGAGAAGCGTTACCGGTGTCCTTCAAAGATGTGTGGAGCCGAAAGAAGGAAAAGAAATGCTTGAGGAGATTCACCAAGGAGAATGTGGGCACCACGCTTCATCAAGGGCGCTGGTAGCAAAAGTATTCCGGCATGGCTTCTACTGGCCTACAACTTTGGAAAACGCTGAGGATTTGGTAAGAAAATGCAATGGGTGCCAGAGGTACGCCAAGCAAAATCATACCCCAGCGTCCGGTTTAAAAACAATACCACTAACCTGGCCATTTGCTGTTTGGTGCCTTGATATGGTTGGCCCATTCAAAACTGCAAGGAGCAGCATGACTCACATCTTGGTTATGGTGGATAAATTCACCAAGTGGCTAGAAGTTAAACCTATCGCAAAGTGTGATGGGCATACAGCGGTGAAGTTCTTGAAAGATGTCATTTTGCGGTATGGATACCCGCACAGCATCATCACTGACAATGGAACCAACTTTGCTCAAGGTGAGTTCAAGAGGTTTTACGAGGACAACAACATCCGGTTGGATTTGTGCTCGGTGGCATGATGTCTACTTCCCCCTCCTTTTCCTGTAGACAGTGTTGGGCCTCCAAGAGCAGAGGTTTGTAGAACAGCAGCAAGTTTTCCCTTAAGTGGATCACCCAAGGTTTATCGAACTCAGGAGGAAGAGGTCAAAGATATCCCTCTCATGCAACCCTGCAACCACAAAGCAAGAAGTCTCTTGTGTCCCCAACACACCAAATAGGTGCACTAGTTCGGCGAAGAGATAGTGAAATACAAGTGGTATGAATAAGTATGAGCAGTAGAAACGGTGCGAAAATAGCTTGGGCGTGTAATTGATGGTGGTAGTATTGCAGTAGTAACGCAATAAAACAAGAAACAAGCGATAGCAGATTTAGGAACAAGGCCTAGGGATTACACTTTCACTAGTGGACACTCTCAACATTGATCACATAACAGAATAGATAAATGCATACTCTACACTTTTGTTGGATGATGAACACATTGCGTAGGATTACACGAACCCTCAATGCCGGAGTTAACAAGCTCCACAATAATGCTCATATTTAAGTAACCTTATAGTGTAAGATAGATCAACAGACTAAACCAAGTACTAACATAGCATGCACACTGTCACCTTCATGCATATGTAGGAGGAATAGATCACATCAATATTATCATAGCAATAGTTAACTTCGCAATCTACAAGAGATCATGATCATAGCATAAACCAAGTACTAACACGGTGCACACACTGTCACCTTTACACACGTGGAGGAAATAGAACTACTTTAATAACTTTGCTAGAGTAGCACATAGATAAATTGTGATACAAACTCATATGAATCTCAATCATGTAAAGCAGCTCATGAGATTATTGTATTGAGGTACATGGGAGAGAGATGAACCACATAGCTACAGCGGAGCCCTCAGCCTCGGAGGTGGATTACTCCCTCCTCATCATGGAAGCAACATGGCGGTGAAGATGGCGAAGACGGTGGAGATGGCTCCGGGCACTGTCCGGCAGGTGCCGAACAGAGAGTTCTATCCCCCGAATTGGAGTTTCGCACGGCGGCGGCGCCGGAGTCTTTCGGAGTTTCGTCAATTGGTATCGAAGTTTTAGGTCACGACGGCTTAAATAGGCGAAGAATCGGAGTCGGAGGGTCTCGGGGGCCCACACTATAGGGGGCGCGCCCCCCCCGGCCGCGCCGGGTGTGGTGTGGGGCCCCTGTGGCTCCCCTCTGGTCCTTCCCGGGTGTTCTGGATGCTTCCGATGAAAATAGGAACTTGGGCATTGATTTCGTCCGATTCCGAGAATATTTCGTTAAAAACAGCAGAAAACAGCAACTGGCCTCTCGGCATCTCGTCAATAGGTTAGTTCCGGAAAACGCATAAAAATGATATAAAGTGTGAACAAAACATGTTGGTATTGTCATAAAACAAGCATGGAACATCGGAAATTATAGATACGTTGGAGACGTATCAGCATCCCCAAGCTTAGTTCCTACTCGTCCTCGAGTAGGTAAACGATAAAAGATAATTTCTGAGGTGACATGCTACCAACATAATCTTAATCATACCATTGTAAAGCATATGAGATGAATGCAGCGATTCGAAACAATGTAAATGCAATGAGTAAACAAGTGAATCATATAGCAAAGACTTTTCATGAATAGTACTTCCGAGACAAGCATCAATAAGTCTTGCATAAGAGTTACTCATAAAGCAATAAATTCATAGTAGAGACATTGAAGCAACACAATGGAAGATTAAGTTTCAGCGGTTGCTTTCAACTTGTAACATGTATATCTCATGGATAGTTGTCAATGCAAAGCAATATAACAAATACAATAAGCAAGTATATAAGAATCAATGCACAGTTCACACAAATGTTTGCTTCTTGAGGTGGAGAAAGATAGGTGAACTGACTCAACAATAAAAGTAAAAGAATGGTCCTTCAAAGAGGAAAGCATCGATTGCTATATTTGTGCTAGAGCTTTTATTTTGAAAACATGAAACAATTTTGTCAACGGTAGTAATAAAGCATATGTATCATGTAAATTATATCTTACAAGTTGCAAGCCTCATGCATAGTATACTAATAGTGCCCGCACCTTGTCCTAATTAGCTTGGACTACCGGATCATCACAATGCACATGTTTTAACCAAGTGTCACAAAGGGGTACCTCTATGCCGCCTGTACAAAGGTCTAAGGAGAAAGCTCGCATTGGATTTCTCGCTATTGATTATTCTCAACTTAGACATCCATACCGGGACAACATAGACAACAGATAATGGACTCCTCTTTATGCATAAGCATGTAACAACAATTAATAATTTTCTCATATGATATTGAGGATATATGTCCAAAACGAAACTTCCACCATGGATCATGGCTTTAGTTAGCGGCCCAATGTTCTTCTCTAACAATATGCATGCTTAACCATAGGGTGGTAGATCTCTCAGACAAGACGGACATGCATAGCAACTCACACGAAATTCAACAATGAATAGTTGATGGCGTCCCCAGTGAACATGGTTATCGCACAACAAGCAACTTAATAAGAGATAAAGTGCATAATTACATATTCAATACCACAATAGTTTTTAAGCTATTTGTCCCATGAGCTATATATTGCAAAGGTGAATGGTGGAATTTTAAAGGTAGCACTCAAGCAATTTACTTTGGAATGGCGGAAAATACCATGTAGTAGGTAGGTATGGTGGACACAAATGGCATAGTGTTGTTTGGCTCAAGGATTTGGATGCATGAGAAGTATTCCCTCTCGATACAAGGTTTAGGCTAGCAAGGTTGTTTGAAGCAAACACAAGCACGAACTAGTACAGCAAAACTCACATAAAAGACATATTACAAGCATTATAAAACTATACATCGTCTTCCTTGTTGTTCAAACATCTTACTAGAAAATATCTAGACTCTAGAGAAACCACTCATGCAAACCCAAATTTTAACAAGCTCTATGTATTTCCTCACTAATGGGTGCAAGGTATATGATGCAAGAGCTTAAACAAGAGCACAACAATTGCCAAGTATCACATTATTCAAGACATCACACCAATTTCTACATGTAGCATTTTCCAATTCCAACCATATAATAATTTAACGAAGCAGTTTCAACCTTCGCCATGAATATTATGAGCTAAGAACACATGTGTTCATACGAACCAGCGGAGCGTGTCTCTCTCCCACACAAGCATTTATTCAAACACAAACAAAAACAAAAGCATACAGACGGTCCAAGTAAAGCACATAAGATGTGACCGAATAAAAATATAGTTTCAAGAGAAGGAACCTGATAATTTGTCGATGAAGAAGGGGATGCCTTTGGCATCCCCAAGCTTAGACGCTTGAGTCTTCTTGAAATATGCAGGGATGAACCACCGGGGCATCCCCAAACTTAGAGCTTTCACTCTTCTTGATCATAGTATATCATCCTCCTTTCTTGACCCTTGAAAACTTCCTCCACACCAAACTCAAACAACTCATTAGAGGGTTAGTGCACAATAAAAATTAACATATTCAGAGGTGACACAATCATTCTTAACACTTCTGGACATTGCATAATGCTACTGGACATTAGTGGATCAAAGAAATTCATCCAACATAGCAAAAGAGGCAATGCGAAATAAAAGGCAGAATCTGTCAAAACAGAACAGTTCGTATTGACGAATTTTAAAATGGCACCAGACTTGCTCAAATGAAAATGCTCAAATTGAATGAAAGTTGCGTACATATCTGAGGATTATGCACGTAAATTGGCTTAATTTTCTGAGCTACCTACAGGGAGGTGGACCCAGATTCGTGACAGCAAAGAAATCTGGAACTGTGCAATAATCCAAATCTAGTACTTACTTTTCTATCAACGGCTTTACTTGGCACAACAAAACACAAAACTAAGATAAGGAGAGGTTGCTACAGTAGTAAACAACTTCCAAGACACAAATATAAAACAAAGTACTGTAGCAAAATAACACATGGGTTATCTCCCAATAAGTTCTTTCTTTATAGCCATTAAGATGGGCTCAGCAGTTTTAATAATCCATTCGCGGGAAATAGTATTTGAAGCAAAAAAGAGCTTCAAGAGGCAAATTCAAAACAAATTTAAGTCTAACATGCTTCCTATGAAGAGGAATCTTGTACACAAATGAATTCATGAAGAACAAAGTGACAAGCATAAGAGGATAAAACACGAGTAACTTCAAGATTCTCAACATAAAGAGGGGAAACTTAATATTATTAAGATGCATATAACCATATTTCCCTCTCTCATAACTTTCAGTAGCATCATTGATGAAATCCACAATATACCCATCACTTAAAACATTCTTATCATGGTTCATATGCATAGAAGTATCATTAATTTTGGCATAAGAAGAGTTATTCTCATTAATAGTAATTGGAGCAAGATTATTATCAAGAATTTGAACATGGTAAACACGTTGCATATTAAAAGAATTGTTTTTGGTAATCCAATCATGACTATGACAAGTTTCATAAGGATAATTATAACTTATATCATAGCATTCTTTATAATAATCATCAAAGATCGGAGGCACAGTCATCATAAGAAATAGAATAGTTATCTTTCACAGTGGGTTTATCTATAACCATACCATCATTGTTATTAGAAGGAGATGTATCAAACACATAATGATCAGTAGCAAAGGGATTTTCAAACACCTCTTCCCCAAGCTTACAGCTTTCTATATTATTATGGGAGGAAGCATGGATAGCACTGACACTATGGCAATTATTATCATCATTTTCAGAATTAGTTTCCCAGAGATTTGCAATATCAAAAGTAGTGTGTTCATTCAAATCATGATTGCTAATGTATGTAAAGGGCATAGGAAGATCATCGTATTCAGATTCATTATCACAATAATCATTAGGAGCAACATACTTACGGTTACCTAGCGTTATCTCATTCACGCGGGATACGCCGTTACCTCTTTCTTTTATTCTCCTTCTTCTTCTTCTTCTTCTTCTTCTTCTTCTTTCTTCTCTTCCTTCTCTCTTCCCTTCGTTAGGAGGAAGAGGCTTGAAGGGTGGCTCGTCCGCATAACCTGATTTACTTTAAACAATAGAAGAAACTTGGGAGGATCCCTCCTTTTCATTAATTAGTTGAAAACACACAGGTCCTATCATATTTTGGCAAGGTGTCATCTTCTAAAATATTTTGTATGTAAGTATTTGTATGGCTATTATCAATGCAATAAGAAAAACA
The DNA here is from genome assembly GCA_030979885.1 of Lolium multiflorum. Lineage (NCBI taxonomy): Eukaryota > Viridiplantae > Streptophyta > Magnoliopsida > Poales > Poaceae > Lolium > Lolium multiflorum. Next base: position 175,435,255 of record CM061752.1, read on the forward strand.
CCCATGCAGGACATCATAAATATCAAGATCACTCATATGTAACAAAGAGATTTTTCTCGACAGTTCTTCACACCCCAAAAATAAAGTAAGTTCATCATGCTGATTAGGAGTAATTTCATCATCACAATACAAATTTGCAGCACTCATTGGGTTCAAATTATCATTGGAGGAGCATTGAAAATTAAAATGACCCACTTCATGGCAAACTTCACAAATAAAAGGATAGAGGGCACAAACTTTTTTACCAAGATCATCTAGAGCCCTAAACCACTTTCTAGTTTTTTCATTAATATGATGGATGCAATATTCATCTTTGACTTGATTAATTCCGCAAGGCCTATGCATTCCACAAAAATTAACATGCTTATAAGAAATAGCATTTTTAGGAGTTTGAGCATGCTTATTGCAATAATTAACAACAATTTCATTCTTCATGCAAGCCTCTTTAAAAGGTTCATGATACTTATCAAAATTATTTTTAGGCAATTCAAAATGAGAAGCAAAGGCTTTATAAAGATTTGCAGCAACTTGAGAGTCAAGACCATAAGTAGCACTCATATTTCGAAATTTATCGGTATCCATAAAAGCTTCAATGCATTCATAATCATAATTTATACCGACTCTTTACCTTTGTCGTTCTCCCATCCTTCAGCGTTGTCCTCAATCCGATCAAGAAGATCCCACCTAGCTTCAACCTCTTTGCTTGTGAAAGATCCTTCCGAACACGCGTCCAGATAGTCCTTGTGTTGTCCTGAAAGCCTCGCATAAAAATTATTAACAATAACATTACGGGAGCTCATGAATGGGACATTTGAGCATTAGTGACTTCAATCTCCCCCACGCTTGAGAAATACTCTCTCCATCACGAGGATAAAAGTTATAAATATAATTCCTATCAATATGCACTTCATGAGGAGGATAAAATTTAGAATAAAAGAGAGATGCAATTTCCTCCCAACCAAGAGAATGTCTATTCTCCAACAATTTATACCAATGTGCCGCTTTTCCAGCGAAATGAGAATAGCTTCTTCTTCACTTCATCCATAGAGATACCTGCACACTTGAATAACCCGCATAATTCGTGCAAAAACAGTAAATGATCTCTAGGATGGACAGTTCCATCCCCTTTATAGTGGTTGTCCATAACACGTTCAATAATTTTCATAGGTATTTTATACTGAATACTTTCAGCAGGTGGATTCAAAATATCAGAAACATCATTAGAGTTATCGCATATGGGAGATAAAGCATTATCAACAAATTTTCTCCCCTAAAGATGGGAAGCTAAAAAGATCACAAAAACTAGCTTCCCCAAGCTTAGACTTCTCCATAGCATTAGCAGTAATTGCATTCATACTAATAACATCACTACTAGCATGCAAATAAGGTTCCATAGGTTTTTTAATTTTTGCATCAAACAATTCTAAATCAGGAAAAAGACTAAAAAGCTCACCAATTTTTTTGTTGTTTTCCATTATGCCTAACTAGTGTAAACAAGAAACAAAAAGTTGCAATTGCAGGATCTAAAGGAAATAGCTTCGAGTACTTACAATGGCGGAAAATAGCTTGGTAGCCGAGGTCCGGAGTGTGAGTACCTTTTACCTTTCCTCCCAACGGCGCGGTGTGCTTGATGTCTACTTCCCTCCTTTTCAGAGATGTTGGGCCTCCAAGAGCAGAGGTTTGTAGAACAGCAGCAAGTTTTCCCTTAAGTGGATCACCCAAGGTTTATCGAACTCAGGAGGAAGAGGTCAAAGATATCCCTCTCATGCAACCCCAACCACAAAGCAAGAAGTCTCTTGTGTCCCCAACACACCAAATAGGTGCACTAGTTCGGCGAAGAGATAGTGAAATACAGGTGGTATGAATAAGTATGAGCAGTAGCAACGGTGCCGTAAAATAGCTTGCTGGCGTGTAATTGATGGTATTGCAGCAGTAGTAACGCAGAAACAAGAAACAAGCAGCGATAGCGTATTTAGGAACAAGGCCTAGGGATTACACTTTCACTAGTGGACACTCTCAACATTGATCACATAATAATATAAATGCATACTCTACACTTTTGTTGGATGATGAACACATTGCGTAGGATTACACGAACCCTCAATGCCGGAGTTAACAAGCTCCACAATAATGCTCATATTTAAGTAACCTTATAGTGTAAGATAGATCAACAGACTAAACCAAGTACTAACATAGCATGCACACTGTCACCTTCATGCATATGTAGGAGGAATAGATCACATCAATATTATCATAGCAATAGTTAACTTCGCAATCTACAAGAGATCATGATCATAGCATAAACCAAGTACTAACACGGTGCACACACTGTCACCTTTACACACGTGCAGGAGGAATAGAACTACTTTAATAACTTTGCTAGAGTAGCACATAGATAAATTGTGATACAAACTCATATGAATCTCAATCATGTAAAGCAGCTCATGAGATTATTGTATTGAGGTACATGGGAGAGAGATGAACCACATAGCTACCGGAGCCCTCAGCTCGGAGGTGGATTACTCCCTCCTCATCATGGAAGCAACGATGGCGGTGAAGATGGGTGAAGACGGCGGTGGAGATGGCTCCGGGGCAATTCCCGTCCCAGGTGCCGGAACAGAGAGTTCTGTCCCCCGAATTGGAGTTTCGCGACGGCGGCGCGCCCCGGAGTCTTTCTCGAGTTTCACAATTGGTATCGAAGTTTTAGGTCACGACGGCTTAAATAGGCGAAGAATCGAGTCGGAGGGTCTCGGGGGCCCACACTATAGGGGGCGCGCCCCTCCGGCCGCGCCGGGTGTGGTGTGGGCCCCAGGGCCCTCTGGTCCTTCCCGGGTGTTCGGATGCTTCCGATGAAAATAGGAACTTGGGCATTGATTTCATCCGATTCCGAGAATATTTCGTTACTAGGATTTCGAAACCAAAAACAGCAGCAACTGGCCTCTCGGCATCTCGTCAATAGGTTAGTTCCGGAAAACGCATAAAAATGATATAAAGTGTGAACAAAACATGTTGGTATTGTCATAAAACAAGCATGGAACATCGGAAATTATAGATACGTTGGAGACGTATCATGGCACACCCACAAGGCAATGGCCAAGTGGAAAGAATGAATGCTTTGGTACTTTCCGGTATGAAACCAAGGCTCATCGAAGCGGTAGAAAAGTCACCAGGGTGTTGGCTTGATGAGCTACCATCAGTGTTGTGGAGCATAAGAACAACTCCAAACCGGTCCACCGGGTACACTCCATTCTTCATGGTATACGAAGCACGGTCATACCAACCGATATCATCCATGATTCACCAAGGGTACAACTCTATACTGAGCAAGAGGTCAAAGAGGCCAGAGAAAATGATGTGGACTTGCTAGAAGAAGCAAGAGAGTTGGCTTTGGCAAGAACAGCCATTTACCAGCAAAACCTCAGCCGCTATCACAGCCGGAAGGTTAACCCGAGAGTATTCCGGGAAGGAGATCGCTAGTGCAGCACGAAGGCCGGCACAAGCTTTCACCACCATGGGAAGGTCCCTTCATTGTGAGCAAAGCTCTTCACAATGACTCCTATTACTTGATCGATGCACAGGAGTGGAAAAAGGGAAAGGCGGACAAATCCGGAGAGGAGAGCAAGCGTCCATGGAACGTAGCTCGTTGCGTCCTTTCTACTCTTGAAGTTGTGAAGTAAGAAGTTCCTTTTTTGTACCTTATATGCTATGAATAAAAAGATGTCGGAACCTTGAATGAATCTCGGGGACTACCCCTAAAAGTTGCATGCAATATGTTTATTTTTTCAGTTCACTGGTTGCTTAGTGAACAATTTTTCATTCCGGTTTAGTAGCGTGCTAAACCTACCGGAGTCTTCGACTCTGCTGCTGTCCGCAAACCGGCTTCATGGCAAGCAAGATAAACCGGTAGCAACTAAGCACGCGAACTGCGAAAAGAGAGAGTGGGAACAAGCAATCCAGAAAAATTTAACTAACCCCGGTTGAACCGGTTTTTTGCAAAATTTCGAAGTTATTTCTAAGTTCAAGAAAATGCTTGTTTGGTGAAAGAACCTTGTGCTCATACGCCAAAGAACGCCCAGAGAAGGCAGGCAGAGCCAAGGCAAAAGAACCAAGTGTGCATCGAATTGGATGTGGAAACAATTTGGAAATCTTTGCAGTGCAGGATAAAATCAAAACCATGAGCAAATATGCTAAGGCAAACATAAGATAATTAACTACCGGTATAACTTACCGGCATAAACTGTTGTGCAGCAACCAAAAGGAAACTTAGAGTTTTACATCATAAACCCCGGCATACCGGGGTAGAATTTAACGGGCATTGTTTTGAGACAACCAGGACAAACGAAGGCAAACGCTTAATAGAAGATCATCAGGCAGGAGGGGCTTCCGGAGGAGCATCGCCAGCACCAGCATCGTCCAGAGGCTCCTCATCGGCTTCATCCTCCTCCTCGTCGAGATAGTCTTTGACATCAGGAGGGGGAGGGATGAAGGTGCGCATGTCGGCGTACTCTGCGATGTGGTACGCGCGATCTTGCCGCTTGGCGGTGAGGATCGGGTCCGATCGGTTTCCGCGCCTTCGCGCACCCGGTGAGGCGTCCGTTCAGCTCCGGATACCAAGAGCAGGCGACGCGGAGTGCAGAGTCCTGCCGCGGGCAGCGGAGCGCCATTCGCGGATCCTCCCGCCGCACCCTTGAGGCGGTCGCGATCAAGGTGAAGGTATCCCACCACTTCGCCAGCCAGAGAGTCCTGAAGAGCTGGGTGGCTACATCAGGAATATCAGAGCGATTCCGATCAATGGCGCGCATGTGAGACACCCGCGCGTTCAGCGCAACCAGATGGTCATAGGGGGTCCATGGCACGCCAAGATTCTCCTGGGCCTGGCCAACGCGATGCTCCTCAACCCTCTTTATGGCGAACGCCTGGGAGTCCGGGAAGAGGCCTGCGCAAAGAAAGAAAGAGGCTAAGAAAAGGCAGCCGGAAGAAAATGCAACCGGAAGGAAAGACAACCGAAAGAAAATGCAACCGGAAGAAAGAAGCTTATAAGCAGAAATCGGAAAAGGGAAGAAAGAAGGAATTTACGGAAGGCATGCGCATCAGTCTGCGTGATTAGCCGGTCATATTCCTTCCGCTCCGCCTCCAGCCGCGCGGCCTTGTCCTCGGCACCTTTCAGCGCCTTGGCGGACTCCTCCAGCCCGGCCTGCAACACCATATTGGAATTGCCGGCATCCTCAAGAGCTTCATGCATCTTGGCCGTTGCGTCGGCTTCAGCAGCCTTTAGCGCCTTGGCATGGTCAAGGCCCAGCTGGATGAGCTGAGCCTTGAGCTCCTGATAGCTGGTCTTCTGGCGCCCAGCTCCTCCTGGTGCTGCCGGATAAGCTGCTCCTTCTCCCCTGAAACCCGTAAAAGAAGATGTTAACAAAGATTGTACTGTTAAGATGAAAAGAAAAACAGGCCAACCGGAGAACAGGAAAGTCGTACGTTGGGCGGCGGCGAGCTGCTCCTTGAGGGCCTCAATGGAAGCTTCCGGGATAACTGTTAAACGAAGATCGTAAGTGTTAGGAGAAAGAAAAATTTCCGGTAAAAAGATGTCGGTGGTACAAAAACTTACCTTGGCACTTGTCATGTGCCTCAGCAAGATCCCGGTGCTCCCATAGAAGCTCCTCAAAGAGGACCTTCCGAGCGTCAGCCGTGAGCTGTTCAAGAAAAAGAGATTAGTTAAAGTTTTGTCCTAAGAACAAGGTTCTTAACCCGAAACTCGGGACTGGCATAGTTTCGCGCGTTTTTAGCTAAGTTTTGCGCTAAGAACAAAGTTCTTAACCCAAAACTCGGGACTGGCAGTGCTAGTTTCGCGCGTTTCTAGATAAGTATTGCGCTAAGAACAAAGTTCTTAACCCAAAACTCGGGCAATGCCGGTTTCGCGCTAAGTTTTTAAGTTGTTTCGTGCTAAGAGCTACGCTCTCAACACAAAACTCGGGGACTGAGAAGATAGACAAGAGAGAAACCGGCATGAAACTAAAGAAAAGATAGAAAAAATCCGGAAGTAAGGAAACCGGCAAAAGTTGAAAAGAGTTGCTGGAAACTTACCCTCAGATTGTTCGTGGAGTCATACCACGCATTGTCGAGCTCCTTCACGGCTCGGCGAAGCCGCATGAAATGCTCCTCGGAAGATCGGTCCCCGGCAGGGTCTGGCGCCGGCTGCCTGTCCTTGCCCACGCCGCGGGTCGCCGGGGTCACGTCCACGGCGTTCCACTTCTGGGCATAGGGCAGCAGATGCCCACTCCCCCCCCGCGCTGAACTCGTGATACGGCCGAAAGCCTGGCCTTCTCACCGGGCGCGGGCCTTGGAGACGTGCAGCACCGCAGGCCGCCGAGGGCGAGGGAGGCCGTCGCCCCCTTGATAAGCTTGGAGATCTTGGGCGGCGGCGCTTGGAGCAGCCCCGGAGGGCTTGATGCGAGGAGCATCCGGTGGTGGTGTTGGAGCAGTTCGTGGAGAAGGGGGAGCGCTAGGCGCATCACCCCGGTTGGAACTTTCCGGCGCGGAAGTTTTCTTCTTTTCAAGGACGGGAGGAACCAAAGGTTTCGCCCACCCGGCAGCTTCTTCCTCGGCGCCGATGTTGCTGGCGCCGGTATCTTGGGTCTCTGGAGGGGAGACAAAGTCCTCCTCCGTGCGGTGTTCGGCGTAGGGGCCGCACGCCCGAACTTGTGTGCCCCGAGGGGAGGCAGAGATGTTGCCGCACCGAAGGTGCCGGAGTGAGGAGGAGGGGTTGAGGTCCTCGCGGAACCCTCAGAGCCCGCTGGCCTTGAGCCAAGCTTCAGCGCAGGGCAAAACAAGAGAAAAAGCAAAGAGTTAGAAAAAGCAACCGGCAAAAAGAACTTGGTAAGAAGAAACAAGAAAAGGGAAAAGGAAGAAGCTTACCCAGCGGCGGTCGGCATCTACTTGCGCTTGTAGCGCCGCATGCCCACTTCCTTCTCCCCCAGAGGCTCCGTCCGGAAGCGTTAGAGGGAGGGGCCTGGCTGGAACCGGCATCAGATGCCGGCGCCTTGTTCTTCTGGCCTTGGGCCATGAGCTTGTCCACAAACTCATGACCGGCCTCGGCTTGCAAGGGCGGCACGTGCTCGTGGATCTACGAGTTCAAGATAGCTGAGTAAAGATCCGCAAAAGAACAATAATGAAAGAAGTAAAAGAAACCGGAAAAGAAAGGTACCTCGATCAAGGTCAGGTCATCGAGGAACCGGTTGGTTTCGGCACAGATCTGCCGAGGCGCGAGGCTTGGGTCTTGCCCATCTTCAGATCCTTCCAACGGATGTATGGATCCGGATCGACAGAATCAAGCGCACGCTTCACGCAAGGGCCGCGTCGCTCTGCGAGGATGGTGGGGAAGCGGTCCTTGGCCTGAAACAAGTAAAAAGAAAGTTAATCACAGTAAAAGTTACCGGTAAACCAACCCGAATTGCGTAATTTCTTACTTCTTGGGTCGGAGGGTTAGTAGTGCTGAGAGGAAGGAGGCCCCATTCCCAGTCAACCGGCATGGCAGTCCGGCAGATCGCCTAGCCTTGCGGACGACGTCCTTCTTGGAGAGGGGAAGGCCGATCTTGGTGGGATCGCCAGACCATACATCTCGCTCATCCTATGCGCCGGCGCTTAAGAGGAAGCACCCGCGCGAGATAAAAGTGCGGATAATATCATCCGAGCAGATGTTGGTCTCCTTCATGAGGTTCGCCATGAAGCGTACCACCCGGTTGGTTTCGATGTGATCCGTCTTCGGGTTGTAGCTCCAGTTGGCTCTGCTGGGCGGCGCCGCGTTGAAAGGCGGCAGATCGATGAGGTTCGTGGGGCCGTTGTTCTTCACGTAGAAGAAGGTCCCTTGCCATTCGCGGCAGGACTCGAGGCCAGAAAATTTGAAGAAAGTGCTCCCTTGGCGGGAGCCGATAATGCAAGACCCGCACCGTACGGGGGTTTGGGCTTAGGAATTTCCTTGCCCCGAACGGAATTGATCCGCAGAGCAAAGAAGCGGGCAAACGTCTCACGAGTGGGACGAATGCCAATGTAGGCCTCCATGAAGGTGGCAAAGCAGGAAAGATAAAAATGGCGTTGCCGGGAGGTGATGAGGTTGGAGTTCATAGAAATCTAAGAACTTCCGAAAAAACGGCAGGCCGAAGCCGCGCTCAAAGTGAGCAAGGAAAACAACGTGTTCACCGGGTTGAAGCACCGGTTCGATCTCGTCGCCAGGAGCCGCAGGTTACCCCTTCCGGAATCCTTCGCGACCGGTAAAGCCACCAATCTCGTATGTAACGTTGGAGCCCATCCAGCTCCACGTGGTGAAGGATTTATACCGGAAGCTTGGCTAGAGCTACCGGATTCTCCGTGGCTACCGGAATTGGTATCCATCGAAGCGGAATCGGCGGATCTATCAGAAGATTGCCTACGCCGGCTACCGGAAGAGGAAGCAGAAGAAGAAGCAGAGGAAGATTCCTCGCTAGACATTGGTTTAGAGGCAGAAAAACAGAAATCCCACAGTTGGCCCCCGCGCGAAGATCTACGAGTAAGAAGAAAATCAAAGAAAAAGAAGAAATAAAGACATTGTCGACCCAAGATCTAGAAAACTAGCAAAGGGCAAGCAAAGTAAGATTGGAACTAACCTGAGGCGGCGCGGTCGCTGGGGAAGAAGTTCACCGGCGAAGTAGCGGGACTGCGGTCGCCGACGAGCACCGTCGACGGCGAAGCGGAGAAGGGCGCGAAGGAGCGTGAATGCAGCGGTCGCAACGAAGGCGCTGTGAAGGATTTCCGCACGGCGAGGTCCGGCGGAGAAGCGGCGTGAGTTCGCCGGGCGGTGGAGCTCGAGCGAACGGCGGCGAACGGAGAACGGCGGAGGCGCAGCGAGCGAAGAACACTGTGCGCGAAGAGTGGGGAATGCGAGAAGAGGAAGAAGAGGCGACGGTTCCACCTTATAAAGAAGGGAGAAGGTGGGCCGAAAACCGCTGGGCCACGGCGGTTCGCACTGCGGGCCGCGACGGTTCGCACCACGGGCCGCCACGTGGCGAGGAGGTACACGCGAAAAAATGAAAAGACACACGGAGGCGCACACGGATCTGAAGCGGTGAGTGGGATCCGCTGAGGAGCATTTAATGTGCGCGCGGGAGTCGAAGCGAAGTGACCTCTGACACTGGCGCGCCAGTTAACAGTGCGCATGTCACTGACAGGTGCGGGGCCCGAGATATTCTCGACTTCGCCGAGGAAAGAGTAAATGCTAAAGATACCGGACAAAAAGATGCCGGAGGATACCTTGTAAAGAGAGAAAAGAAAAGTCCGGGCAAAGATGCCGGAGGATACCTTGCAAAGAGAGAAAAGAAAAGTCCGGGCAAAGATGCCGGATCCAAGCTAAGCATTGAAAGGATTAAACCGGTATCCTATAAAACAAGAGAACCTGGCATGGTCTGTTGGATAGAATCCACCAGACTATACCAGCTTCGGGACTAATGTTGGGGGGATGACCCCCGGTATGCCAAAGGCATGCCAAACCGGATGGTTTGAGCCATCAAGATACCGGTTTAATATTCTTAACGGAGCACAAAGATAAGAGTTTGGCTAAGTGAAGCTGCCGGTATGTGGAGGGTATACTGAACCGGATAAAGAAGATACGGAAAGAAGGCTCTCAAGAAGACTGGTCAAAGATTCTCTTCAGAGCTAGAAGACAAGGATGAGCTAAGCAAAGTAGCTTTAATCGGAGCCCTGACGTCAAAGAGAAGGGTGACGCTGAAAGAAGCCGGAGGACGTCAGCGTCCCTGATTAAAGAAGACCCCGGCGTCATCCATGATTAAAGTAGCTTTGTAAAGTAGTTTTTCCAGTCAAAGATGCCATTAGGGTTTCTTGCTCTGTAAGCCACCCTCTCCCCTATATAAGGAGAGGGGGCACAGCCTCTTACAGGCGCGTGCAGATAGAGGAGATTAGATGATAGACCTTGTATCCAAGAACCTGTAACCATGTTGAGATCAATGAAGCCAGCGATCTAGAGCAGAGTTCTTCCTCTTGTCTCTCTTCTTGCATACCGGCCTTTGGTAGTGTTCTTGAGGAAAGCATCCGGAAGTTCATCCCATCTAGTCGCAAACCCTCCCCCGAATCCTCTAGCGCCCATTCGGCCCCAACTTAAGCCATCCCATGGCATCTGCTCGTTCGCCACGACGACAGTGGGGCTCTTCTCCAACAGGAAAACTGCGGTGGGAGATTCTTTTGCCCCCTTCCCACCAACAGCTGAAGCGCACACATCCTTGGTGGCGAGCCGGTGAAACCGCGCTCGTGCCGCCCTGGGTTGTAGAAGGACCAGGTCCTAGCGTGGGCACCGCGTCTACGGCCTCCGTCGCGCGGCCCAGCGACTCAGATCCCGATAGCCCGAGGCAGAGCACGAGGTGCGTTCCGCCTCACCCACTCCTGATGATTGTGATGTATTTCATATGAATGTGATGATTTTGCAAAGTTAAAAATTCATTTCTTGTTGATATGTTTGTGCTTACTTGCAATGTTATTAAAGTATGATATGCTAATATGTGTGTGGTGATTTATTTTCCATCACCATACTGCGGCAGCCGTGCCCTAAAAAACAAAAAAAGTTTTTGGTGGTGTCGATCTTTTAGCATAGCCTATTTTGGGTGCACTATTATACAACATCTTTTGGAGATGCTCTAAGCAAACAGTAACAAAGACAATCCTCACATGCATAATAAACAGGGAGGTACATACTTGATACTAGTAGCTTATTAGCTCCAACACTCCTTGGGAGTTGGAACAATCATATCCCGGGCATGCATTCAGATGCCCCATCTACTAATCTTAAGATGAGGGTTTCTGCTTCTTCTGATCGCAGTTGATCAGAGAGCAACACATCTATTCGTACTACGTACATTACCAGAAAGTTGAGAGAAAGGAAAGGAAAGAGGGCAACCACGCAGTACACTTTGTCGTAGAAGTACTGGATTGCTATAGTATAAAGCTGCACAGGCATTAGAGGTTCTTGGCGCGAGCCGCACAGAGCATATATAGGTCAACCGCGGCGCGCATGCATGCAGTCAGTAGCTCCACAGGCTGACCTCGCCGTCGTCGTCGCCGTCCGCGGCGAAACTGGTGGACGAGCCTGCCATCATGGGAGGAGGCGCAATGAGCATCCCTTGCGCCATGTCGAGGTACCCCTGCATCCCGAAGTCCATCATCCCGTCGTCCATCGCGTAGTACGGGTCGCCTGTGGAGAACTGCGTCTCCGGTGCAGCGACGGCCGCATCCTCGGCGGAAGCGGAAGCGGCATTGCCCTGAACCTGATCGGGCGGCGGCAGGAAGGCCTCGGCGGCCTCGGCGGCGGCGCGCCGTATCTCGTCGTGGCCGGCGCCGGCGGGCGGGACGCGGAGCAGGCGGGGCGAGTCGGCGAAGTTGAGGCATGCGGCGCGGCCGCGCAGCGCGAGCGCCGCGACGTCGTGCGCGCGCGCCGCCATCTCGGCGGTCTCGAAGGTGCCGAGCCAGATGCGGCTCTTGCTGTGCGGCTCGCGCACCTCGCAGATCCACCTGCCCGGGTTCCTCCGGCGCACGCCCTTGTACACCGGGTGGCGCGTCTCCTTGAACTTGGTCCGCCCCGCGCGGCGCTTGGGCGGCGCCGAGGAGACCGTCATGTAGGTCGGCGCCGGGAAGCCTGCCGGATCGTCCGCCGCGACGGGGGAGGGTGTGCCCGACGAGGAGTAGTCGCTGCTGAGCGCGCCGAAGTCCATGGCTATACGTACGTACTAGGCTACTAGCTGCTGGTCGAGTGTGAGAGAGAAGGAAGAAGCGGAGGAAGGCAGGCGGTTTGGATTTTGGAGGGAAAGTCTGGAGAGTTATATAGTTTAGCGCGTGGAGCGCGACGTGCCCGCGTAACGCGGTGCGGCACGGGAGGCGCCAGCCAGGAAGAGCGACTTGGTGGGTCGGGGCGGCGTTGGGCTCGCTCGCTCTGGGCGTTTAAGTGGGTCCGAACCAGCTGGAGCTCGCGGGAGTGCGGATGGGGACCCACGCAACGCGCAGGCATGGCACGGATGTGGGCCGGGCGGCTGGCCCGCTCTGCGATAATCCTGTCTTGTTTTGTTTGTACTCTGACAGCAACGTCTCTTGAGAGTGAAGCTCGCCTTCTCGAAGTAGCTAGTTTCATCTCATTTCATCTGTGTGCACGGCCGTTGCCCGTTGGACTTGGATAGTGTGGATTTTCTTTCCATCTAGGGAAGGTCTGCTCTAGCCTCTAGGAGAAATGCACCAATTGGCATGAGCATGTTCTGTATTTCAAAGTTTCCTGAAGATGGCAGCAATTGGATAGTGTGGATTCCCTTTTTTGGCTTTGACTCAGGACTCACAAATTTCATAAAGTTTGTGTGATTTAAATCGAGCAGGTTTCTATGAGGATCTTGTTCAACATGTTATTCCGATATTGGTAGGAGAAGAAGACTACCCAATATTCTTACAAAAAGAGGGTATTTAAACGCTTGGCCTCCACGCTTGTCCAGTGCTGCCTCGGGCGAACTCCTCACGCTATCCTTCGAATGCGGCTCTGTGGTTCCCCTTCCCGATGTTCCGAACAAACGTGTGAGCCACCTCTCTAACAGCGCGCTCTCGAACAAGTGTTTCTATGCCAACTCTTTTCAGCATCTGCAGGTAGACGTCTTGGCAGAGTCTGGAGAAATGCGGCTCCCCTGGAGTGCAAGATTTTCTGTTGGCTTGCTAAGCATCGTCGCCTCCCCACAAATGAGAGACGCTTCCGGCACCGGCTTACAACCCCCGCCTCCTATCCCTTATGTGATCAAGTTGAAGACACCGACCACCTGCTCCACCCTGTCGAGCTTCGATGAGTTATGGTCTCATTGCTGCCGCTCTTTCGAGGACTCTACTATCTTCACCGCTATCACTTGGAATATTTGGAAGTGAAGGAATGCCCTGATCTTCAACTCTCTTGATGAGAGCCTCGCTGTGGTATTTCGCAAATGCATTGAGGATGTTCGCCTTTGGGTTTTCCGCTGTAATAACCCATCATCCTCCTCCTCCTCTCTTCTAAATTCATGGTGTAATGGTAATGATCCCCCCTGATTCCCCCCCTCCCACCTCTTCTCTCAATCTTCTAAAAACTTTGTAATGGATCATGTTCACGCCTTGGGCGTTCGTTTTATGTGATGTTTAGGTGGCGTAAGCCCGCCGTAGTCCTGGTAAAAAAAAACGCTTGGCCTGATTTCTGGGGCATATTTGACTAGGAATCAAGCAAGTTATTTGGTCTAGGAGAGAGTAGGGATGTCAATTAGCTCATTTCTGGATTTAAGCATCTGGAGTTCAGACAAAGGTACACTCTGCACCTAGGACCTTTTTTTATTATTTCTGCCGGATCTTGCAAGCGACGAGTGTATATGGATGAGCTGGCCAATTCCTTTTGGTCGGGGAACGTACGCTGCAATCGTGATCACGCCGCAAAGGATCCCCACAACGCGGTTGTATGGCAGTTATAATGGACTGAGTCTTAGCTAGGGCTGCGATCGTGATCGCAGACAGTGACCTTGGTTCGTTGCTGCTGCCTGTCTCCGTTCTCCAGAGTCGAGCTGGATTTGCAACTAGACTAGATAAATGGCGACAGTTGGTTTGCAGTTAGGTGTCTAGTTGTAAGATCCATCTATTGATTGATTCTGTGTAGATTTTCTGCAGCCCTCGTACTACTCCTGCTTGACTCTTTCCTGATGTAGACATCACTAAAGATCAAGAAAATAGTCTTATTTCTCTGTTGTAGCTGTAGAAAGGCCATGCCACTAGAAGGAAGGCGACGGTCTGCTTATTCAATTATCAACGTCCCGAAACTGTGTCCCGAGCAGTAGGGCCGGTTTCAGAATCCAAGTCGTGGCGATTCTCAAAACTTCCAGCCGACGACCATTTATTATGACTCGGGGACAGAGTCTTGCGATGTACATCAAGCTTACTTCAGACTGACATCACACGGAACCAAGTTTCGAAAACGTAAAATTTTGATATTTTTTAAATGCTTTCTCTTCTTTTCGTATTTGGAGAAAAATATTGCATGGACAAATTTCAACATTATATCTACGTGCGCGGTTTTTTTAAACATTTTACAAGACTTGCACATATGTTTTTGCCAAGATCTAAAAAGAATAAGCATCGAGATCCTATGTTATTTTAAGAGATATCTAGTTTCATGTCTCTCCTTTGTTAGTTGTACCACTTTTCCCCAGCTTTTAAACTTTTTCCTCACTTTTGCCCAAGCTTCTATCTAAAACTCTCACAACAAGGTCGGACGGTCATTGTTGTCAGGTCAAAGTCATTGACCGTTATGTTGATGTGTGGGTCCGTGTAGAGGCCGCGCCGTGTGGGTCCATGTAAGGTCAGACAGTTCTTGCTCAACTTTAAGTTCCTATATCGGAGATTCATAGGTTCTTGATAAAATAAAACGGTTAGTGCATGGAATAGTAAACTCAACCACAAAAAACCTTGCACCAAGTTCAGTGTGTGGCGCCATATGTAAACTTATTAGCACAAAATGGCAATGGAAGAGTGTATTGATGCCATTTTGGACGTGAAGTACTTTTTTCCATGGACAAAGATACATTTTTTCGTGATCATCTCAACATGCTTTTCATGATTTCTTTGTTTTAAGTTGATGTGAAAAGCAATAAATTTTAATTATTTTTATTGAAACAAAGCTTTTGATTCTTGTAGTGGCTTATTCTTTCATTATATTACCAAAATGATCTTGATGAGGTGATCAAAGATTTGATCTTCCATGATTTTATGAAAATGTTATTGATGAGGTTGATTAATAGATTTATTTTTCCATTAAATATAATGTACAAATGATTTTTTCATGGAATGTAAAATGGTTTGTGATATCTTTGATGCCATTTTGGAGCTACCGGTTGCTTCAAAAAAAAAATTTGGAGCTACCGATAAAGAAATGCAACATGAATTTCACAAAAATGTAACATATTGCTCGCCTAAACTAATTTAAATGTGAGTAGTAATCAAATTTTGAGGGTACATTGGAGAATGAAATGAGAGATCATTAAGTGGATGTTGTGAAAAAAAAGGCTACACAATGGGAAAGCGATGAGAGCCAAGTGGTGTACTCAAAACTTTTATGACTTGTATTGTATACAAGTTGATGTATATTTTCACCATTGGTTTAGTCACGATGAGATCTTCAAAACTAGATCTAATGTTTAAAAATATCCAACTATTTATGCATCGGTAATTGCTAGATTACAGTCCTTTAGTTAGTGAATTGTTATAAGTTGGCTATCGGGATCTTGTATCTCATTCTATACCAAATATAAGACTTGCATGATACTACTTATGTGGAATGGTACAATTGCTTAGTCATTGGTAACACACTTGAATACGCCCCTCTCTAGCTTCGGAAAACATTGCAATGTCTTAAAACATGTAAAATGGTATATGATAATTGTGCACTAGTATCATCCTAATTGTTCGTTATTACTCCGGCAAAATCACTGTACTATAGGAGGCAATTGGTGTGACAAAAAATCAGTCAAGACATAGCAACATGAATCTAGTTTTGAAATCTTGTTGGGACGAACTGAGTGACTCAACGATGAAGAAAACTTCTTATTATATTAGCGATTTAGGAGATAAACCATTTAAAATATTCAGATTTTGTTATAATCTCAACATGAGGTGGCAGAGCTCTGCATGGATGATGGATGCATGTGCTCTCCTATAGCCTGGAAGCCCGTTAAAGACCGCCACACGGTATGACAAATTTGTATGTGTGTCCCAATTAGATTAAGTATATGCTGACTTCGAATTTATCAAAGGTGCATTTTACATGGAGTGCAATTTAGACTACTATTTATTCTTGTTAGATGTTGCACATATCAGTCATGAGTAGGTGTTCGTGATTTACGCATAGTAAATTTTTGATATAGAACCTTTTTTAAGAAAGATTTTGATATAGAACCAACTAGTGGTTAAATGGTAAGCACATTCACTTTGCAGGAATAATGACACTTTTCAACCAAAAAAAAATCCTTCTCGGTACAGGTTTTTTTACTTGTGGACGCACCAGCAGCAAATAAAACATAAGCAGCTCGCCACGGCAGTATCAAAGTGCGACACAAATGAGCACTGTCAAAACAAACCAAAAAAAGTAGTACTCCGTAGTACAACACAAATGAGGATAAATGCAACATTTGATTAATCCCATCCATAACTGTAGCAAAGAGGAATCGAAAAATAAAATAAAAAAAAGAGGAGGAATCCATAAATAAATCATTTTATTACTAAATCCTCATCTCGCCTGATCATTTGATTAAACTCCAAATCTCACAAGGTCAATGTACAACACCGACAGATAACACGAAAACAAGCAGAGCTCAGATGCTCTGCTCTGCTCTAGAGGCGCGCTCGGGGCGCGCTGATCATCACAGACGCCCATCACCGGAGGAAGGGCTGGAGCGGCGGCAGGTCAGTTGCTCCTCGCGTCACCTCACCGGCGTTTGTGGCCGCCGCCGCCGCCGCCAGCACCGTTGTGCTGGTGACCGTCGCCGCGCTCCCTAGACCGCCGCGAGTGCCGCGGCGGCTCCTCGTGCTCCCGCTCCCGCCTGGAGGACGACGGGCGCCTCTTGAAGTGCTTCTCCTCCTCGCTAGACTGCTCCTCGTCGTCGTACTCGGCAGCCACCGCCGGCGGCCTCCGCCTCTCCTCCTCCGCGCTAGCTGTGGTCTCCCGATGGTGGTGGCGGTTGTGACGGCCGTCGCTCTCCTCGGCTCTCTTGGACGAGGATGAAGACGCGGGGGCCTTGTCGGAGGACGACCTGCGGCTGCGCTTGGAGTCGGAGGCGTTGGCGTTGGCGTCGCCGGGGAAGCTGATGCGGGAGAAGACGCTGGCCTTGGCCTTGGACCGCTGGTCTGCCGCGGCGGCGTCGGCGGCGGCCGCCTTCGCGTGCTCTGCCTCGCGCCGCGACGTAGGTGGCGGCGGCGGAGGCGGGAGAGGCAGGTCGTCGTAGCGGTCGGAGGAGGCGCGCTTCTTGCCGGAGCTGGAGGAGCGCCGCGGGGAACGACGCGAGTGCCGTTCGGGGCTGAGCGTCGGCGGCGGCATTGCGCGCTCCGACCTGTCCGCCTGGGACCTCGATCTCTGCACAACAATAAATGGCTAGCTGCTGGAGTCGAGCGTGGAGAGAAGGAAGAAGCGGAGGAAGGCGGGCGGTTTGGATTTTGGAGGGAAAGGCTGGAGAGTTGGAGCGCGACGTGGCCGCGTAATGTGGAGTGGCACTCGGGGCGACTCGGGAGGGACGGTGCGGCTGACTGGGCGGGTCCGATCGAACCAGGTGATCGATGAAGCAAATGGACCCGGCCGGCCGGTGCGGTGTATGAGCGCGCGTGGATCCTCTCGCTCGCTGCCACGTCCGGACCGTGGACCGCATCTGCGCATCGGTGTGTTACAACGCTGGCCGCGCGCCGCGAACCCATTAATTCATCGACGCATCGCTAATTATATTAGCATGCCGATGTTGATTAATTAATGCAGTACGTCGTTCCGCTCCGCTTTTCTTCCGTCTCGATCTCGCTCCAGCAGGAACCGAAGCAGCGCGCGCGCCGGAATTAATTTCTTTCTTTCTTTCTTTCTTTTCGGACGATGCTTTCGTTTCGCCTCCTTCTTTTCCATTCCATCGCGCTCGCATCCAAAAGAGGTGGTACGTGCTCGCGCGTTACTGACAACGAAATGCATGCTCTCAAAGGAAGGGACCAATTAATCTACGAAAACCCGCATGCAGCAGAGTGCTTGCCGCCAACTAAATTCATTCATAAAAGTTACTGTAATCTGCAACTAAACGTGATTCACATACAAGATTTTTTCAACTCACTTGCAATTCTTCTGCTACCACTTTTTTTTTTTTTTATAATCCAGGTTATTTCTTTGTCGGCCCGAAGAGCTTGACATCCTAGCTAGGCGAGGGCGACCGTGAGCGGCGAGGTTGGGAGTGGCGTCAGAGGAGAGATCGCCAAAGAAACAGGACCGCACTCCCACATCCGTGCGTGCGACACGCTCCAGCAAGCTCGACGGAGTGGCAAAATATTTCTTGTTAATCAAGGATGACCTCCTCCTCCTCCTCCTCCTGGAAGCCTATCTGCATGAACAAGTTAGAGGAGACGAATCAGGCGCTTTACCTGTTCTAAGGGAATTGTCCACACTCCGTGGTTCACTCTATTGGTGTCATTTGTATTTTGTTCTTTCTATTGCCTCCCTCTCTAGCTTGTAACAGTGTTTGTCCCCTACACGCAATAGGAGAGAGAATAAGCTAGCTAGGGTCTCCCAATCGGGTAATTAACACCAAGGTCGTTCCTAGGGCATGTCGAGGATCGTTAGCCCCGTGATCTTTGACCGTGTGGGCACTTCTCGCTCGGTCGGTGCCGACGACACAAATAGCAAGTCCGCTAGGTCGTTAGCCATCCTCTTCGTCTTTGAAAAAGTTCAACACCCACATGGCATATAAAATTTTGGCAAATGGAATGATGGTAATAACCGTCTCCTATAACAAAATAAGGATCCTAAAAAGACGTCGACAATTTTGGGGGCCTCCATTCTCGCATGTTCATATATATTTTCCTCTTATTTTATTTCCTTCACCTATCTTTTCTTCCTATATCTAAAATCTATACCTAAAACTTATACCTAAACTCCGCGTTTGGTACCCCAGTGATTTCAAAACTAAAGTATTACAAAACCATAATATCTAGGTCCATAGGCTAGCAATACTTCAGTTTCAGAAAAAAGGTTTGGAGTTCCAATACTTGAAAGAATAGCACATTTTGAGGGATACTAAAGTATTCATACCACAATATTTAGCCACAACCAAAACACCAAAGTATTTAAAATATGGTTTTTTGAAAAACAATGGCATATGGTGCTGGGATTAGAGTTTAGTTGTGCGCCGTAAAGAACAGAGGCAAGGCAGAGGTGGCGGCAATGTTGTCTCATCTTTAATGATGGAAATTGTTTTAGGGAAGCATGGTGGTATATCCACCGCTTTAGACAATCGTTCGCCGCAACAAGGAACTAATTACCGAGTGGTCATCCTGATGGCGGGTCGACCATTGCTCAATGTGTGGCAGCTAGAGTAGAGTCCTAGTGTCATCGTTAACACTTGGCTCCATCTTTGGCGCCTTCTCAGGTTTTGTACTTCTCTGATCTTTGGGTCTAGCTAGCTTGGCCCAAGTGAAGCAACACACGTTTCCGAGAGGCTAAGGTACTCCCTCCTCCCCAATTTAGAATGCATGCTAGTTTTGGTTAAAGTCAAATTTTATATAGAAATATATTAACTTTCATTATATCAAATGCATATAATACGAAAGCACATGTCATGATGGTTCTAATAACATTAAATTAGTGTTGTAGATGTTGATATTATTTTCTATATATTTGATCAATATCTACAAATTTTGACTTTAACTAAAACTAATATCCATCCTAACTTAGGAAGGAGGGAATAGTTAGGAGGGATTAGTTTTCTACTACTCGTAAGAGCTAGCCAAAAGAGAGAGAAAAGACATGAATTTTGGTTTCCATCACATGCAAAAATTATGCCAAGCTGCTACTCCGGCTCCTTTTTTTTTTTTTTACTTTAAGGAGTAGTAACTAGCCACATTAATTCCTCGCATCAATTAAATTCTGGCTCATTTTTTACTTCCTCACTCCTAGAATTAATTTCGGCATACGGTCCCCATGCACCTTTTCTCCTTCCGTACTAATAGTACTAGATGTCTCTGAATCTTCCAATTCGTGTGATGGAGTCTCCACCCAATCAGATCCCACAAACAACTTCCAAGGTAGGTAAGGGTCGAAATGAACCGTCCAAACTCCAGCTGATCCAATAGCCCAAAGACGTACATCACCTTCCGAAGGCGGACCCAAACCCTAGCTCACCTCATTCCCTTCCTCGAACTCTTCCTTCCCCATTGATATGCATCTGCCCCTCCCTCGATTCCACCACCCGCTCGCCCACTTTCGCCGGCACGTCCTCCCTCGCCGCAACGCAAGCCCAGAGCCTCCCATCGTGTCGCCATCACCCTAACATCCATCGATATCGCCGCCCAACCTCCGTCGTTCCCCCTAGACCCACGAAAGAGGATGCACTCGTATTGGTGGCCACCCCAACCACGGATAGTGAGCCATGAAGCTCCACAGATTCACCTGCAGGGAGACACGACCGTGGCTCTAGCTAACGAAGACCAGCGGGAGCAGCGCCAGAATGGCAACGGGGGGCACAAAGAAAGAAGTAGTGGTCGCCTGCTCGAGGTGCTACCATCGGCGACCACCTCCCTGAGCTGCCCCCCCCGGCGGCCACGTACTTTGCATGCTTTATGGCCTCAATAGAAGCCCGTATGGAGAGGATACCAAATTGTTTTTGCTCTGGCATAAGCTTTCTCGCAAACTTATTTTCTTTGTTTCTCTCTAAATACACTCTGTTATAATCATCGCCGTAGAGCGGAAGAGACAGTGGGATCTATGGAGAGAAAAGCTCGACAGTAAGTGGGGGACCGCTAGATAGTGAGCTCGACAGCTCCAACGACAGGAGGTGATGCCACTTTCACGGGAGCTCCTAGAACTAAAAAGGAGAGACAAAGCCGAGGTGGCGGCAACGCTATCTCATCATTAACGATGGAAACGGTTACACAGAAAGCACGGTGGCGTCTCCGCCGCCTCCGACCATCATCTGCAGGAACAACGAATAAGTTGCCGAGCTGTTGTCCCAACAGCTAGAGTAGAGCACTAGTGACGGCGGTGACACTCAGCTCGACCCTCGTGGAGCCCTAGAACGAAGGGAGTATATGACTTTTGGGTCTAGCAAGTTTGGCCCAAGTGAAGCAACCCACGTTTAGCTCGGAAGAGTAGCCAAAAGAAGGAGAAAAGACTTGACGGCAAAAATTATGTGAATTTGTGAATGTCATCACATGCAAAAATTATGTTTACTAACCAACCGCATTAGTTTTACATGTCTGTCATTTTAATTTGTGTGTCATTTAAGTAGCTCCTTTTCGACTTCGTCGCTGAAAGAATTAATTAGGGCCCATCCACCGTTTCTCCTTCCTTGTGTAGATGTCTGTCCTTCGATCTTCCAATTCGCGTGACGGCGCGCGCCTCCACCCAATCTCATTCCCCTTCTTGCTCGACCTCTTCCTTCCCCATCAATTCGTGGTCGCCGGCTGCTCCCTAGATTGCCCCTGCCGCTCACCCACCGCCGCCGGCACGTCCTCCCTCGCCGTCCCAACCCTCCACCGCCGCCGGCACATCCTCCCTCGCCGGCACGGAAGAGGATGCACTCGTTGTGGCGGCCGCGGCAGCCATGGATAGCGAGCCATGGAGCTCCACGGGTTTACTTCCAGGGAGGCGCGGCCGTGGCTCTCGCCGCCGGAGACCGGCGGGAGGGCCGCAGGAATGGCGACGGGGGGCACGGAGGAAGACCCGGTGGTGGCCTGCTCGAGGTGCTGCCGCCGGCGACCACCTCCCCGCGCTGCTGCCACCTACCAGACCTGCTCTTCCTCTCGCCCCCAACCTGCTCCTGCCCGTGAGGTACCTATCCTCCTCCACCATGCAATGCTTCTAAATTGTGTGCCTTTTTTTTATCTCGTTGAAGGAAATCGTGCATAAATTCGGTGTCCCATCTAGCCATGGCATCAGGCGGGGATAAAAAGATTTGTTCAGTTTATAGATGTTGATTCAAAATGCAGTTTATAGATGTTGATTCAGCAGCACTAGATGTTGTTTGACTTCCAGCTTGCTAATTCTCCTAAATTCTGTAGCTTCTGATTCGGTTCTTGATATGGATGGACATTGGCATCCAAAGGCAGCAGCTGCACCGTTGGGTTGTTCTTGGACACGGAGAGGTTGAGCGGGAGGAGATGCGCAGCTCGCCGGCGGATGGCGACCAAGCCGCGCTCTTGCCGGCGCAGCTGCCACAACATGCACCCTGCTGCTTGGGCCGAAAGTCGGGTGAGGACTCCTGCACCTGCCTAGCTGCAGGACGGTCCATGCCTACTGCTACTGCTGCCTGTCTTCATCGACATGGTTCTGCCATAGGGAGGGGTATAATCCCTCAATTGCTGGTTTGTGTGTGGATCAATCAAACACGCAAAGTTCCTCTTAGTTTTTTTAATAAAACATGTAATGGGTCAAAGCTTGGAATAGATCATGTCCTGATGATGTCGTTTGATTAATCTACCACGTACTATATACTAGTACAACAACTGGTTACTAATAATACAACGCAGCAACTCCTAGTATCCAATTCAGCTCTATCTCTTTTAATCGGATCTAGACTGCATGTGTTCTATAAAAAATTCCCAATGCTTAAGGTAGCACTGAAACATGTTAATGCATATTGTGTAGTTACATAGTAGATCTACTGATCTGTAGACGTTCTTTTAATTCCCCATCCGGTTTATAAAGGAGATTGGGCCTGCTAGGAATATTTGTTGTTAGTCTTTATCTACACCCACTTACCAGTGAACTAAAATGAAGTGTTTCTTGAACCAATTGATTAGTTTGTGAGCTGAAACATTAGGTTGGTGAAAAAATATCGAAGCTTGTTTTTAGCAACGAGACATCGTGTTTAGAGTTGTGCAACTACTTAATTTTATCCCCTCTTCCGCGATCTACAAAATAATATCATACCTAGTTCTTGTGCCTGATGTATATATGTTCCAGGCCAACTGCTTCATCTGGCATTCTTCTCGGCGCCGCTATGCATCATGCTTGCATGGTTACCCACAGATCTTAATGGACCAGAAGGTATATTTTCATTTTACCATCTTAATCAACGATTCACAAGCCAGCCGTATTGTTAACTGTATTTATTTTCTATATTATGTGCTATTGAGCTTTTCTGTGTTTCATACAGTTCACTAATTGCACATCTTCCTGTCCAGAGTTTGCATGCCTTGAAATGTAGTGCTGGGCAGTATTGTTCAGTTGCCTCAGCATGCTAGCTTTCTTCTTTGGGCATCGATGTCATTCTACGAACAATGGAGTTTCTTGAACTTTGAAATATGGTTCATTCATGGTAGCTATCTCATGACATTCTTGGTCTTCCTAATGAAGAATGATGGAGGTAACATGCAATAAACAAGTAGTTCTAACCTAATTCAAGTGGAGTGATAACAAAAGATTGCCAAGTTAATCCATGCAGCATATTACTGCAGGTCTGTTAATGATGGGGAAAATGCTTATCTTCTCTTTCATGGTGTGGCTGATGTGATCTTAATCAAGCACATTCTCGAGAAGTTCGGTTCATGTTCATCTTCTGGTTTGTACCTGAAGTCTAAGATGTAATTAGATCTTTATTTCTCTTCATTTTTTCATATGTGATTGCATATACTGACATGCATTTATACATTTCTTGCATATCTTATAGATAAATTCCATTGTAGAGATACACATGCATATAAGAACGGTTACAACTGTCCCACAATGTTTAGTATCTTTTGCATGCAATGTGTGGTTCTTATTTAGTGGTGCAATATGTCCGTATATATCTTTCCTTCATTGACTTGGCATGGCCACTTTTGCCCCTATTTACTTATACTCTGCTATAAATTCTAGTGGAGGCACTTTTGGTATCAACTGGTGTCATCCTTTACTTTGGTGTCATGCTGGCTCATACTCTTTTAAAGTTATGATTTAATCCTTTCTTTTCACCGTAACTGTGTGGCAGATGGAGTTCTCTGCATCATGAGAAGCACTCATTCACGCACCTGGAACTCAAAGCGTTCACACCTGGAACTCGAAGCGAGATAGCCACAGTTCACACACCTAGAACTCGAAGCGAGATAGCCACAGTTCACACACCTAGAACTCGAAGCGAGGTGTGAGTGTACACCCCACCCACCATTCTAGTTTGAGTCCTCTTCAACTTGAGTTTTGGTGCCTATTTCTTCTGTTAGTGAAAACTCAGTTCCCCACTTGGTAATCTAAAGGAAACTTTACGGTGTGTTCATATATTTTCCTTCTTTTGGCAGGGGATTTGCTTGGACTGTTTGTACTTCCCCTGCTGCACAAATGTTCCCTTCAAGTTTGGGTTTACTGTCGAATTCTGGGGAAGCAAAGGACACAAGCAGTTGAGAAACAGACAGAAAAACGAATAGGTTCTGGTGTATTTTATGTCTTATTGTTGGTGGCAATGCTGATGTTAGTGCCATCATGGACACGCCTTATCGGTCTCAAAGTGCATCCGTTTTTCTGGTAAGTGTCACTGTTTACCTTTCATTAAAAGATAATAATGTGTTTGATATTATCAATATATTTAATTTATTA
The DNA here is from genome assembly GCA_030979885.1 of Lolium multiflorum. Taxonomy (NCBI): domain Eukaryota; kingdom Viridiplantae; phylum Streptophyta; class Magnoliopsida; order Poales; family Poaceae; genus Lolium; species Lolium multiflorum. Next base: position 175,459,571 of record CM061752.1, read on the forward strand.
TTTAACTCAGCACTTTGTTCTTTTTTTTTATCAAGTCTTCTCTGTATTTCGTAGATACTTACGTTCTGTTTGCTGAACTTTTCATTATTTTGCACGGTTCTTAATTATATGTTCACCAATTCACATAAACCTCTTCCTTTATGTGCTTATACTGGATATGTGTGATATATGCATCAATTAGAAGGTTTTAACGTATTTTAAAAGAAATCACAATGTAAAGGATTCTTGTGCGCAAGTACTATCATCTTGTTGTTGTCTTGATTTTCTCTCCTCCTGTTATAATTCAGGTAACGCAGGTCTTTCTTAACTTAAATCCCACATGAACATTTAGGGATTATTTTGATCAATTTGTTCTATGTTTTGCGACCTGCTTTTTTGGACTTGGTATTTAGTGCAGCATTTGCAGTTTTCTTAATACTAGAGACGATTCGTATAAGAATCTTTTAATTTCCTCATATTCTTCCTCATTCCCTTTTTCCTTCAGGAGTATTTGTTATGCCAAGTTTGCTCTTAGTTTTTTTGCAAAGCATGTAATTGGTCAAAGCTCGGAATAGATCGTGTCCTGGTGATTTCGTTTGATTCATCTACCATGAATATGCCAAGTGTACTACTCCGGTCCATATTAATGGTCGCTAATACGGATATATCTAGACACATTTTAGTTCTAGATACATCCATATTACTTACGGTTAATATGAATCGGAGGGTGTAGTACAATAACTGGTTACTAATACTACAATGCAGTAACTCCTAGTACCAAAATCAGCTTTATCACTTTTGAACGTATATAGCCTGCGTGTGTTTTCTGAAATTAACCGATGCATAAGGTAACACTTAAAAGTGTTAATGCATATTGTGTGATTACATAGTACAACTACTATTTTATTGTGTTGTAAACCTTATCGACGAGACATCAACAATTTGTTTTGTAGTTGTAGCCTGGCAGGAGGTATCTTTAGTAGCCAGTGAATTTTATTCTCTTGTAAAGTTCACTTATACTTTTTTTATAGTCATACTTGACCAAGCTACGATCCAGGCTACGATCATAAATTTATTCTGTTGTAAATTTAATTATAGTAATAAACTTAACCTTACTTGTACTTGCAGGCTACGATCCACCTCGTCAAGGAGGCTCCGGGCTAAGTCAACATTAGACTGACTCGAGATCACCTCACAGCATGCATGGCCAAATCAACTCGCAGCTGATGGTCTGGCGTTACACTCTCTCGCTGCTCAGAATGGACAACTTTTTGTAGGTCCCCTCTGGCCACCTCTTCGTGTACTACTGTATATTCTTAGGACCATGGCATTCAGTTCTTACAACAATAACCTCTTGTTGTGTAGCTTTTAGATTGGGGAGGTCGCTGCTTATATAAGGTCTGGTACTGATGCTAGTGTGTTGATTACTTGGCCTCATGATTCTAGGTATTGCTCAACTTACGGGCTGTTAATCATGCACGTCTTTCTCTCTGTCCACTCAATTGTACTAATCTTGTTTTGTATGACCATCTATATATTGTGCTTGCTCTTTCCTCTGCGTGTGTGTGGTTGAGGGGCTGGCTGCAAGTTGCAAAATAAATTAAGCTTCAGTTGCATCAGCAGTTACCAAACTATATGACGCTTCCAACTTTTGAATGAATCATGTAAACGTGGTAGCATAGTCATGTTGCCTATTCATGTTTTAACAAGTATGAGTCAGAGGATGACATTCTGGTCTCATCTATTGGCTTCTATGGTAGTACCGTTGTGCGTGCTTGTGTTGGATGGGTCACTGAAAGGAGTTGTTTTTGCTCTAGCGGTGGAGTTGACTATCGTAAGGCAGATATTTTGCAGATTGGGTTCATTTGTTGTTGACTGGAATTAATTAATTACTATTTTCCCCTGTGCCCCCTTCATTCTGCTTGAATCATGTGTAGCAACAAACAAGTGACGATACTCCAATGAGCCTATTAGTATGCAAATAATGACTCCACTATCTGTATTAATCATGTAGTGTCTAGGTTGTAGAAAGTTTATCGATGAACAAAAGTGATCCATATGTAAGTTACAATATTATCTTGGGTTCACTTGTAAACTTGCAGGACGAGTTCTTGTGTCTCGTAATACTGATATCAGTTTGATAAAGCCATGCTTGTATATGAACTGTTAATATGTTCTTGATTTGAAGTATCTCACTGTATGCAGGCAGTGACACGGGGAGACTACGAGAGGGCTGACTAGTGGCAACGCATGACCAAGGCGATGCAAGCTGCAAGTCCTGCTGGCGAGTCCGCCCCTGTACCCCTGGCCATGAGCTCTTCCTTGACCAGCGGCTCTTCTTCTAGTGGCGGCTGTGGACTGCTGCCGTTGCCAGCGCAGCTCCATCCCTGCATGATTCTCCTCACGGACGCTGCTGCTCTGTCCCGCTATGGTTGTTGCTGTCGTCTCTCTTGCGGAGTAAGAGCGGCAGAGCAAGGAGAAGTACCAGGAGCTCAAGTTAAATCGACCAAACCGATGAAGTTCGCTTGCCCCATGACAAGGTAAAACATTGAATTGGATGTATCAAGAAATCAGACTTTGAGATATATGGTTGTTTATGGCTTGCTGAATATTTATCTTTCTGGGCATGCAGTGATGTGCTTATTGCTTCAGATATTTAATAAACTGTATGCCTTATCTAATGTTGTAATTGTTGAGAGGTTAAGAGAGGAGTTAAAGAAAGGTTTTGGTGAGAACCAGTTCAGTTCTGTAGTGTTCAAGCAAGAGAGTTCGTACTGCTAAACTTCAGTTTGAACCTCGCAGGGAGCTTTTGTGTTCATTTTAACTATTAATATGCTAGACAACTGGACTAAGATTCATTCGTGTGGCTACTTGCCAGTACAAGTGCAGTTCTGTAGCATTTAGATTGGAGAGGATGTATTTGTTTAGTTTAGGTCTGGTAATGATGCGTGTGTGTATGCCTGTTCATCATGCATGTCTTGTTCTTTGTTACTACTCTTGTTATTTTTGATCATCTCTATAGTTAGCTTGTTCTTTCCTGTGCGTGCGTGTCTGGTTCAGAAGCTTGTTGCAAGTTGAAAAATAAATTAAGCTTCAGTTGCATCAGCAATCACCAACCTATATGATGCTTCAGGCCTGAATGAATTCTGTAAACGTGATAGCATAGTCGTGTTGCCTAAAGTAATTTTCTGGGCTCCTCGATACCTTTTAATGGTCTGTATTTTCCCCTTTTAATGGTTTTTCCACTTTGGGTCATCATATATTGTTTACTAGATGAAACTTTAGTGTAATTATTTTTCGGAAGTGTGATTATGTTGAGTGAAATTTCTTGCTTAACCATTTGGCTTATGTTCCTTTTCTTACTTGACTACTAATGAATTTTGATAGGCTGCATTTACAATCATATTTGTTGGTAAATATTCTGTGGTACCGAATATTCTGAACTGCTGACTGTTTCGTTCTTTAAATGGTGCTGACTTATTCAACCTATTGTTGATGTGAAGGTATTCCGGAAGGTAAATCCGGGCTGGTAGGAGTTCGGTGATGAAGCATCTGTAGCTGATCAGTAGCGTTTACCAAAGGACAGTAGGAGGTGGCATGTTTCCAGCATCGGATGGATCACCACTCAGAAATGGAACACGTATTTGTTATGGAGTGTCTAAATCTCAGAATTTGAAGAGTGATGGTTCAGCTGTCTCTCTTTCTTTTTCTCTCGTGAACAGTCAGATTTGTCCTGCATTTTAATGTTATTATTTATTCTATCCCTGCTTAGATTTGTTCCTTTGTATGCTAAATTATTTACTTTGACCATTTGTGTGATGGTATGTGAACTTTAGGACGTAATATATGATGTTCAAAGTTGTAGGCTTGTTCGCTCTGCTTCCAAGGCTCATGGATTTTTTCCAATTAGGCTTGGCTGATCTACTTTGAATGCATTTGGATTTTGTTGAATGTACTTTGGTTGATTTGGTCCAAGGGCATCTCGATTATGCTTGACCTGGATTGTTTTTCTTGTCTTGATCTATTGTCCACACTTTCTTGATTCATCTTCTTAGTGGATGATTTGAACTTTTTCTTACTTGCATTCTTGCTCCAGAGCCAGAGTTGTCGATCATTTTCTTATTTCACGTTTCAATTTTATGAACTATTTTAATATAATTCCTTGTACTAGTCATTATATAAATTCACTCTTTGGAATTGATTCAGTATGACTGGAAATTTAATTGCCAGGTTAAACATTTAGTTTGCAATAACTAAGAAAAGAATGTGCTCTAAGAAATTGATTGAATACCGTAGCTTTATTTTGGCTGTATGATAGAACTTCAATTGGTTTTCGTAGAAAATGCTTGGGTACTAATATTTAATCATCGTAGTGCTTGTGGTGACACGGGAACTCTTGTTATCGGCGACATAGAGCGTGCTGCTGCTGGAGCTGGGCGAATGGAGCAGCGCCGCTGGTTCAAAGCTGGAGCTTCATTTCATTGAAAATATAGAATTTGTTACACGCCTCCTAGGAGGTACACATCAGTATTAAAACAGGTAAGGGGTTCAGTGAACATCCCAGGTTGTTGGGATGGCATTTGTTAGGCCGTTTGCTCCAGCCTTGACCCATGACTTTGCCTCGTCTTTGATTTTGTTGCACAGATCCAGAACTGAAGGCCGCACCCTCTTGAAGACTCGGTCATTTCGATGTTTCCAGATCATCCAGGGCGCTAGGAGCGCCGTGGATGCCAGGCCTTGAGCATTGGCTCCGGAGTGTTTTGCCTTGCAGTTTGACACCACTCAAGGAGGGAGGCCTCATCAGCAGGTGGTCTGAATGTCATCTGTAGCCAAGACAAGATCCTCATGCCAAACATGGTGTGAGAATGGGCACGCAATGATGAGGTGGTGTATTGTTTCTGGCACTTGCTCGCACAGAAGGCATCGTGGGTGTTCTTGCAGTCCTTGTTGTGCCAGCCTTTCAGCCGTCTAACACAGTGGAAAAACTTTACTTTTGGGGGAGCCAAGGTCTTCCAGATGAGTTTTCAAGATGCACAATTTGTTGGCAGCCAAACCTTCAGCGACGGTTCTTTGTTTGCGTCTGTGTTTTGGGATGCAAGAGTGTAGCTGTGGTGCAATTTCCGTGAAACCATCGATCCTCCCAAAATCCAAAATTTAGCTATCAACCCGTTCCCAATTGCCATGGAAGTTGAGACGAAGAAGAAATCTCGCTCCTCTGCTGTAGGTGAAGGCCACTCCAAGCATGGTTGTTATCATTGCGGCCTAGCCACTGCCATCTCACGCGCAGTGCCAGACCCATGCCCTCTAGGTCCTGGACTCCCAGCCCTCCAAGTGATGTTGGTCGGCAACACCCGTCGCCAATTGACATGGCAGCTCTCGCAGTTTGCAGCGGCGCGTCCTTCCCAGAGGAATCCTCTCTCAAATTTCTCCATGAGCCTGATGGTCTTCTTTGGTGGCGCCAACACAAGCAGCTGGTGGATTAGGATTGCTCCAAGCACAGACTTGACAAGGGCCAGCCTTCCTGGCTTCTGCGTCTGCATCAGCCAAGATTTCCAAGTTGGCAACTTTGCTGCCATTCTATCGACAAGGGGTTGCATTTGGGCTGATGCCGGCCTTCTGATTGTCAGTGGGATTCCCAGATAGGAGAAGGGGTTCTCGGTGACAGGGCAGTCTAGGAGCTGAATTATTGGCGCCGTGTCTATCTCATCGCAATTGATTAAAGTTCATGAACTCTTGGCATAGTTCACATGGAAGCCTGACGCTTCTCCAAATAACCCCAAGATCTCCTTTTCCACCATGGCCTCCGCAATAGTTGGCTGGCAGAAAAGGATGACATCGTTGATCATCCACATAAAACGAGATGGATGGGACTGTGCGCCGCCGGTGCAGCTGCTGTAGAACTCCCATGTCGACAACTCATTGGATCAGCCTTGCTAGAACATCCACAGCAAGGACGAATAGTTGTGGGGACAGTTGGTCTACCTAGCGTAGCCCTCGCCGGTGCCAAATTGGGGGATCTGGCTCTCCATTGATCATTATCCTCGTGCTTGCCGAAGATAGCAGCACAACCAGCCAGTCAAGGAATTGTTCACTGAACCCATAGTGCTTTAGATTCACAAGAGGACTGTGAAGGTACTGGCTTTACTTCCCTCAAGTTTGTGCAACTTTATAATTTTCTCAGTAGCACTGTCCATATCAATATATTCTGCACTTCGGTTATATCGTGGGAGCTGGTATGCATTTTCAATGATACGCTTAGATTTATTGAAATATCAGATTAAATATTTAACATCTATTGTTTGAAACTGTCCTAAAGTTCATATCTACTCATTTGGTAAACCTTATCCATTTGTACCCTTCTACTGTCTCGTACTACATGTGATGTTTTAGAAAACATTGTTCCTACGATCATCTTTCTCGTAGTTTTCTTACCTTTGGCGTTTCTTGTCTTCTGATGATCTTTCTCATAGTTAATGTGTGATTATATTATTATACCTTTACATCGATCTGCAACATGACTTGTTTTTTTTTTGGCAGCAAGCGAGATAATGATGATTCTTGCCACTGTCGTGCCTTGAAGAAGTGTCAAAAGCTTCTCCGAGGTGAACTTGTTTTGGTTACGCTGCTGCTCTAATCCTGGTAGGTCGATGTGCCTTATTTTTCTGTGCAAATCTTCCTTTCCCTCTGTTTTACTATATGTTATCCTTGATTTTGTCCATTTTGAATTCATGTGTGGTGAGTTATAAGTGAAAGCAAATATGGCTTCCCAAATATGTCTATGTTTTCGTGGTTCTTCTATTCTATCAGTGATAGGAACATGGTCTTTCTGCAGGTTCTGCTCTGATATGCTCTTTGGTTCGATTGCTGGTCTTGCGGTAGTGTTGGTTCCAGGTTAGCTACTTCTAACCTGATTGTTCAGATGATGGTTCACAGAATTGTGTCTGTGCACTAGTTATATGTTGCTTCTTCCGTGATGCAGTCCTGTGTTGTGGTTTTGTTTTTTCTGACCACCGCGTGCTGTATATTTGAACTGCTGGTCGTGTAACTAGCTTAGCATTTGTCGGTGCTCTCATGGTGTTCACAACATAGGTTTCTATATACTGCCATCCATGCTTCTACTATTGTTGAACTTGCAATATCTCAATTTTTTGGTTGAACTTACAATTCAGTGATTGTAGAATGTGGGTAAACTGAACCTATTGATTAAACCGAACCTATTCATTTTGCAAGTCCTGCGCACATGTCCATGGATGGTTTCATTGTTACCAGCAGCACAATGTTCTGGCTGTAGGAGAGAACTATGTCCTAATGATGAAATTTGAATTTGACTAATTGTGAAATTATGTATTCTTTTCTCATGATCCCTGAATTTGCATGTAACAGTACTAGTTTGTAATTTTGTCTTGTTTCATCTTTACTTATTGGGGAAAACTCGTTTATGATGCAACATCCTTAGAGGTTTATGCTTAGTGGCAGTCGTGACACCTAACTTTGCACGACCAGATTTGTAATGGTATCTAGCTAGTTAGGCAAGACTGGAATAGTTCAATGAGCTTGGTTTCCTGGAAAATTTTAAGCTTTCCAGTGATATTGTGTTATTCTGATTGGTGAATAGAAGAATTGTATGCTCCCTCCATCCCAAAATAAGTGACTTAACTTTGTCTAGATACAGTTGTATGTATACATTTTTTGTGTGTACATATATCCGTATCTAGAAAAAATTAAGTCACTTATTTTTGGGACAAAGGGACTACATTATTTGCTTGTGAATATATAGGTGCATCTTTGTTTGATGTGATAGGTGAAGTCCTTGTGTTCGATTTAGAAATTAATCTTCTCCCTGGACATGTGCGCAGGACTTGCAAAATGAGAAGCTAATTGAAGAGTGATGGATGGCTTAGTTTGGCATCAGCTGCATGTCCACGGTGAAGCCTGAATCAGAAATATCTACTAGAACGCATGGGAGATAAGGAATCATAAAGTAGGTCAATGGAGGCGAGCAAAAGCTAGTGCTGGCATGCTTTCTTGCGTCCTAGCCTTTTGTGTGGTAGTTCAACAAAAAAGTGATGTTAACAATGTTTTTGACTGATCACCACACTTGGCTAGCGAAGATTCAGTTGTTTCCCCATTCAGTTTTGTTTGGCGGTTAGCATCACATTTGAGCATAATTCACAGTCTAAGGTTTTAGTGCCTTGGTGTTTCTGATGTACATGTTTGATACTTGGGATTTCGCATGTTTAAATTTGAAGCCGAGCTGTGTACTCTATCTATGTTGTGAATTGTAAAACGAGACTTTTTCTTGGACTGGTGGTGGTTGCTGACGCTAGCATGAAAGGGAGAAGCGTGGCCAGGGGGGACATGATTTATTTCTTCTAGGTGTTGTGGTAGTTTTATTTACTGCTGTTGGTTTAGATTCAGTTGCATCCTAGTGGTCTGAAAGATTCATTGGGGTCCTAAAAGATCAGGTTCAGGTTCGGTTGCTCTAGTTAGCTTAAAGTTTGTCGATTTCTCCGTGTCATCAAGCTAAAAATCTCAGTCTGTGAATATGTTCTTTTCCTTAACCGTAGGCAGCCATGTTGTTAAGTAAATCGACCCATGCTAGCCAGATTGTCATGGTGACCATTCTTTTCTTTTTGTTGTACTAGCTTTTCTTCAGGGTATACTATTGTGTACCTTGCTATGTAAATAAAAGCTCTATTTGAATATGTATGAGTTGCATTGGAACCTGCTAGTATTTTAATCTGATCTATGGGACAAAACCTACTGGTATACTCTTCTTGTCTTGTGTATAATTGTTACACGTATTTTTTCTTTTTTTGAAGTAAATCTACAGAAATGAAGATCATATTAATATTTATTTGGCTTCGCTGGGTATATGGTGACTCTGGCTGCTTGTTGAAAAAAGTGGCTTGGTAGATTTATTATGTCCCTAATCCATCCGATAACATGTAATACATGCGTATATACCCAACATTTCTAGTGTTAATGCTTATCTTTTCTGTCTCGGTCTTATGTTGGTTAAAACCTTTAACAATAGCATGATTTTTTGATGCAACGAAAATAGCCAAGGAGGAATTTGTTATTAAAAGTAAAGCTCACCATGGAGTCTAAGCAGCACTTCACTATTGGATGGAATCCCAGCAAAGGGAAGACCAGAGAAACACGATTTTCTAGCTCTTGATCAAACGTGGAACGGTTACAACCACAAAAGGGTGGGGTGGGTCTAGTAATTAATTAGGAGATTCGTTAATCTGGTGGAAGGCCTAGTACCCAGAATCAATGTAATCGATCCTGTTAGGAACTGTTATTAGCGTTAGTATCAGGCTAATTAGGCAGTTATAATTGTATAGGAACATTCTATGGAATATTCTGCCTAGCAGTTAGAATCTCATGTTGTCCAAACGCTGTCTATAGCGAACCGTCGCTGTGACTCTTCCGAAGCGACGGAAAGATGTAAACCGACATATGTACCACGTCTGTTCGGCTAGTATATATAGCCTGCAGTCACAATCAATAAAGCATCCATTCACTTCATTTCCTCTCAACCTCTCTCGACTCTTCACACGTTATCATGCACTTGTCTCTGCCAAAGCAATAGGCAACAGTAGAAGAACGGAGAAAGGTGAGTAAAGAGGGAAATTCAATTCGGCTCCCGGGTGAGTATGCTCCCTCTACCAAAAAAACATTTTTCGAAATGTCAAAAAATTTGGATAAAAAATTCTACATGTACATCTCCATAATGTATGTGCATTCGCTAAGTTTCACGAAAAATCAATATTTTTTGTGGTCTATGTAAAAAGGAGAAACTTTATCTTTTGAAAAGCATTATTTTTAGCACTGAATTTTGTCTTTTTTACACACGTCACATGATAAGTCGATTTTTTATGAAACGACTTTGTGAGCGCGTAGCACGTGAAGATGTACGTACAAATTTTTTGTTTCAATTTTTTTGAAATTTAAAATGTTCATAACATGCATTTCAAAATATAGGGAGCATATGCACCCATGTTCCAAAACACCATTCCCGAGTAAAGATGGCTTCCCTGCCGCAACTTGCTTTTTCCTTCGCTCAATTTGTGGCTAGGGAACACCGTCGCTCCGGCTATCCCCGCCGGACTTTCACTCGCGCTGCCGCTCGCCGTTGGAACTCCGACCGTCGCCATCAGCGTCGCCCGGAGTGGAACGGTGGCCTCCGCCGCCACCACCACGGCAACCGCTGGGCGTCCCGTCGCCGCTTCGGCCCTGGCGGTGGCCTCCGCCGCCGCGTTCGTGGCAACCGCTGGGCGCCCCAGCAGCACAACCGTCATGGCAACCGCTCGCTGCAGCGCCACCGCTCCCCTGGAGCACCGGGGCCAAGCACCACGGCTGTTGTGCGCCGGGAACAAACCCCGGTGGCCGCTGCAGAGCCGGCCGTCGTCGCAGCGCCGGAGGTCGCCGCGGAAGAAGTGGTGGACGCAGTGTATGAAGACGAGGCCTCAGCCTCAAATATCAGCGCGGACGCCGACGAACTGATTCCGGTGCCGCCGGAGTTCGCCGTCCCGCCCATGGAGTGGCTGCTGGGCGGACCAAGCGCCGGTTGGCTCGTGGACGACCCCGAGCGCGACTTCGGCGACGAGGAACTCCTGGCACCACCGCCACCACCGGCATCGCCTCCGACGATGTACTATTGCATGCGCCACGGCTTCGGACCGTGCCTCCCGTCCCCGACGCCATCTGACGAGGACATGCAGCACTTCGCTCCGCCGGGCTATGAACCAATGCCTGTGCTGGAGTTCTCCTCGTCGTCGGCTGCGGCTCTCGTGGACGCGCACCCGCCACTGGTGAAGAAGGAGGAGGTAGTCGCCGCGGCTCCCGCACGCGCCCCTCGGGCTCTCCCCGACCTCGACCTCCCCGCACCGGTGATGGAGGAGGAGAAGAACGAAGACGAGGCGCCATCCCTCGCACTCCTGACGCCCTCGTCAGAAGCCCGCGTGCTCCTCCGCCGCCTCGCATCGACCATGGCGGCCCGCCCAAATGGCATCCGCGCGGGCACTTGGGCACCAGAGGCCCTCGGCCTCACCGGCGCCGTGGAGTTCCGCCTCGACGAGGCCACCACTAGGCGCAAGGCGCCCCTCTTCTTCCATGGAGGGGCCAGCCGCCGCTGATGGCACTGCCCGTGGGCACCGGCATGGAGCAGGGGAGCAGTGGTAGGAGGAGACGCTCGAACTGATTCGTTATCCAGTCCTCACGAGTCACGATCCCCTTTGACCTGCTGGTCCAAGACTCCAAGCGGTGCTGACACAGGCTTGTGGGGCAAAAGGCCTTACGTGTCATGCTAATATTAAATAAATAACATGTTATTGGTTAGGCGTTTTAGCAGTAGCCTGTATATTTGTAGGAAGCTGCAGATCTGCCACTGTATCTGTATCCGTGTGCAATACTTTAGGAACCTCAGTTCGTCTATCGTACTGCAAAATTTATATTCTAGACCTCATGTCTACTCGAATAAGAAATATGACATGTTATTTATATATGTGCCTGTAGCATATTCTAACATGTCTATTTGGTACAATAATTTTATTTTTGCATTTGAAATTTAAATTTCGTGCAAATTTCTCATTAAGAGATAAAAATATGACTATCTCGAATCATATTTGCGAATCACAAGGTAATGGCATCTACTGTACAAATACAGATTATCCATTACTGTGAGGTATATTCATTTGTTGTTACAATGAATGATTATCTCCAAAGTGCTCTTCCAAATATATTACAGTCAAAGTATAACACAGGGTGCTAGATGGGCGTCTACTGACATACGTCAGATTATGCTTCCTAGTACTGAGAGATGTACTCCATAAAATGGAGATTATCTACAATGTGTTAACTTCAAATTCGAAGATCTACACATATTCGGTTTGAAAAGCATCAGCTTAAAATTGTTCCTCTAGAACAAATTTTTTGTTTACCAAAATAATTTTACTATCAAGTAAAATTAATAAAATGCATGATTATACATGCAGGAAAAATGGCTGGCATCAATAAGAAAGAATTCGAAGAACTACAAGTTGATGGAAGTAACTATCTATCATGGGCCATGGATATAAAAATAAATTTGACTGGACGTAACCTTGGCCCTTGCATTGCCACACCCCCTGAAAATGCTCCAGAAATACCACAAGTGGTAAAGTATGTGGCATTGCATTTCATAAGGCACCACCTCCATCCTGATTTAAAAACTGAATATCTGATGGAAGAGGACCCACTAGCTTTATGGAACTCCCTCAAGGAGAGATATGACCAGCAAAGAGCAGTAATGTTGCCGGAAGCCCAGAGAGAATGGTCTCTCATAAGGTTCCAGGACTTTAAGTCTGTGGTTGCATATAATTCTGCAGTGCATAAGATTAATTCCAAACTGAGATTTTGCAATAAGCAAGTTTCAGACGAGGACTTAATAGAGAAAACCTTATGCACTTTCCACCCCTCGATGAGGATATTGCAACAGCAATATCGTCAACAAAAATACACAAAGTATTCTGAGCTTATATACACATTACTTCAGGCTGAGAAGCATGATGAACTTCTCATGGAAAATCACAATGCTCGCCCAACGGGCGCCATGCCAATCCCTGAAGCACATGCTAATGCTCATTTTACTAGTAAATTTGGAAACCGTAAACGGAACTTCCGAAAATTCAAGGGAAAGTGGAAACCGAACAATGGTCAAAAGACCAACGGTCCATCTAAGGGGAATGGTCAATTTAATAAAAATAACCAAAATGACAACTCTCAAACTTGTCAAATGTGTGGATGTACGAATCATCGTACTAATGAATGCAGTATGCCCGACCACCTCGTGGAACTATACATGAAGTATGGCAAAGAAGTCAAACAAGTTCATGGAAACAAAGCTGAAGCTCACTTCAACGACATACAAGACAACTCTCAAGTTGGTCCACCTCAAAGTTCTATTGAAGAATTCGAGCCAAAAGACGATATCATCCTCGATGAAGACATGCTTGTGGACTACACCCAAGATGTTTTTGGAGACCTCAATTAAACTCCATAAACACTTGATGTCATTTAGCCATTAAATTACTACAAACTGTTATATTGTATAACAATACGTAGAATAAAGTCTATCAGACTATGTAGAATAAAAGTCTATCAGACCATGTATATTGTATTATGTGAATCAGACATAATACTGCTGATGACCCACAAGTATAGGGGTGTATCGTAGTATCTTCGATAAGTAAGAATGTCGATCCCAACGAGGAGAAGGTGTTGACAAGCAGTTTCGATGAAGGATTCACGTAAATGCTCACGCAACATTCAGGGGGTTTTGATGTAACAGTTGAATAAAGTACGAGTATGTAAAGTGCGAGAGTAATAATTGCAGCGAGTGGCCCAATCCTTTTTAGCACAAAGGACAAGCCGGTTTGTTTACTTATAATGACCAAACGTTCTCGAGGACACACGGGATTTTAGTCTAGTGCTTTCGCTACATACGGCTAAATAATCTTCATTGTTGTGATAAGTGTTGTGTGGGTGAACCTATGCTAATGTACCGCCCTTCCTAGGACTAATACATACTTGTGATTATACCCCTTGCAAGCATCCGCAACTACAAGAAAGTAATTAAGAATAAATCTAACCACAGCCTTAAACTCGAGATCCTGCGATCCCTCCTGCATCGATATACCAACGGGGTTTAGGTTTCTCACTCCGGCAACCCCGCAATTAGCAAACGAATACAAGATGCATTCCCCTAGGCCCATAAATGGTGAAGTGTCATGTAGTCGACGTTCACATGACACCACTAGAAGAATAACACCACAACTTAAATATCACACCATTGAATATTACTCAACCATAGTTCACTACTAACATTTAGACTTCACCCATGTCCTCAAGAACTAAACGAACTACTCACGAGACATCATATGGAACATGATCAGAGGTGATATGATGATGAATAACAATCTGAACATAAACTTGGTTCAATGGTTTCACTCAATAGCATCAACAATAAGTAGGAATCGATACCGGGAGAGTTTCCCCTATCAAACAATCAAGATCAAACCCAAATTGCTACGGCGGTGACGGTGTCCAGCGGTGATGACGGCGGTGATGATGGTGGAGATGATGATGATGGTGATGGCGATGATGTCCAGCTCGATGACGGTGACGATGGCGTCGATTTCCCCTCCCCGAGGGAATTTCCCCGATTCCCGCCCGGAGAGCTCTTCTCTCTCGGGTGTTCTCCGCCCCGCGAGGCGGCGTAACTCTTCGCGAGGTACCCTTCGGCTTAGGTCTTCGGGACGAAGGGTTTGGCGAAGAAAAGGAGGCGAAAGGGGTCGTGGGCCCCCAGACACAGGCCGGCGCGGCCGGGGGGCCGCGCCGCCCTAGGGTGTGGGCCCACCCTGGCTGCCCTGGCTCCCTTCTGGCTTCCTTCGTCATCTTGAAAAATAGGATTTTTGGTATAATTTCCTTCCGAGTTGATCTTCCGAAATATTGCGTTCGACGGTGCTTTTTCAGCAGAATCCTGGCTCCGGTGTTCGATCCTCCAATAATGATGAAACATGCAAAATAGATGAAATAACATAAGTATTGTGTCCCAATATGAAATATATCAATGAATAACAGCAAATTATGATATAAAATAGTGATGCAAATTGACGTATCAACTCCCCCCAAGCTTAGACTTCGCTTGTCCCCAAGCGAAACTGAGCTCGATAGACATGACCACATGTTTATGGAGTGAAGAGTCGATAAATAAAATACGGACAAGAAGCATCATATTCATTCACACAGGACATTATAGTAGACAACCTCTTATAACTCATATTGAAACAAGTATAAGGTAATCACAAGTAAAGGTGCATGAGAAATCATGATTGGTGATGGCAAACTTCGTTCTTGGTCGAGAACAATTAACAGATTATATTTATCTCATTGAGCAGCGCTCTCATGTTAAAGTTTATAAGGCACAACTTGCATACTCAATCATAATGGTCTTCTCATGATCATTGATAACTTGCAAAGCTATATTCATTCAGATAAAACTTGTACTAAACAAGGAAGAATAAAAGACATGATGTAGCAAATCACAATATAATGGTTTGATCACAACTACTCAAATGCTTGCTTGAGATGGAGAGAAATAGGTTTTGACTCAACATAAAGTAAAAGACAGGCCCTTCGCAGAGGGAAGCAGGGATTAAATCATGTGCTAGAGCTTTTTCAGTTTTGCAATCATATAAAGATAATAAAAGTAACATTTTGAGAGGTGTTTGTTGTTGTCAACAGGTAGTGGGTACTCTAACCCCCTTGCGACAACCTCCTAAGAGCGGCTCCATATTATTTTCATTTTGTGTGGCACTCCTTCCAACCTTTCTTTCACAAACCATGGCTAACCGAATCCTCGGGTGCCTGCCAACAATCTCATACCATGAAGGAGTGCCTTTTTACTTTGTTTTATTATGATGATGACACTCCCCCAACCTTTGCTTACACAAGCCATGGCTAACCGAATCCTTCGGGTGCCGTCCATCAATCACATACCATGGAGGAGTGTCTATTTAGTTTGATTAATTTGGGACTGGGAATCCCATTGCCAGCTCTTTTTGCAAAATTATTGGATAAGCGGATGAAGCCACTAGTCCATTGGTGGAAGTTGCCCAACAAGATTGAAAGATAAAACACCACATACTTCCTCATGAGCTATGAAACATTAACACAAATAAGAGATACTAAGTTTTGAATTGTTTAAAGGTAGCACATGAAGTATTTACTTGGAATGGCGGAAAATACCATGTAGTAGGTAGGTATGGTGGACACAAATGGCATAGGTTTGGGTTAAGGTTTGGATGCACGAGAAGTATTCCCTCTCAGTACAGGTCTTTGGCTAGCAAGGTTAATTAGCAAGCATAAGAGTCGAGGAAACAAACAAATATACATATGATAGAAACAATCATGCATCTTCCTTGTAAGCACAAGCAATTTTAACTTCAAAATGAGCTATGAGCTAACAAGAAAGACAATGAAACATCTACATGTATTTCTCTTTTCTATTTAAACCTCAAAGTGTTGTTGCTATTGACCAATGCTAAGTTTGCCAAAACCAAATAGATTTATTCAATGCTCCCAAAGTGATACCAATACTAACAACAAGATGAATCATAGAGATTGCAAACTAAAATAAGATGTGCAATATGTAAATGATAAGACTTCTCATTAATATTCCATAACGATAACTCACACCAAAGGATACATAGATAACCAACTAAAGGAGAGATACTTCCAAACGCAGCCCATCTTATACGATAACTTCCCTACTCATGATATGACACTACTTGACAATAAAAGTAAAAGGTAGTGATAATGTGATACCGCGGCACTCCCCAAGCTTGGAACAAACCAAGGGGATGCCAATACCGATGATGAATTACTCCTTTGGCGATGGTGGTGATGAATTCGACAAGCTTCTCAATAAGCTCCTGAAGCTCGTCAATCCTGTGTATGAGATTGCGAATCATCTACGAGTTGTGCTCGACGCGGTTAAAGAGTCTATCGATGGCGAGTCCCAGCTCGGAGTTATTTCCCCACTCTTCAGCCTCAGGCTCCTTCTCTCTGTGTTAGAGCGATCTATATCCCACCGGCTAGGCAATGCCGCCTTGGGAGTCCCTTCAATTTGATTATTGAAAATTAGATTGTGGAAGGGGTGATGAGTGCCTGATGGAGATGTTTTCGGAGCTAGGTAGTGACGTGGGACTGCTCCTCTGCGAATTCTTGCGCTCTTGTTTGCACTAAAAGGGTTGTCCACCACCTTGATGCTTGCGATGGTAGCACGCGGGTGTGCGTGCGAGTCTTCCTCCTCCTCTTCTTCATCTTCTTTCTTGACGTCCTTGTCTTCCTCTTTCCACCCAAGATCTCGATCATCTTCATCCGGAAACTCCTTGCCCTTGTTCTTGGAAACCATGGTGCTTCTAGACTGAAAACAGATCCTGGCAAAGCTCGAAACAAAACACGTCGAAAACACGATATACGGACCTCCAGGGGTCCGGGGATTATATAGCAAAATTTTTCACGACATACGGAAAGTACCGATCGAACCGAGTCGGAAAGAGGCGACGGGACGGCCAAACCATAGGGCGGCGCGGGCCAGGCGCCGCCGCCCTATGGTGCCGCGCCCTCGTGCGTCCTTTCCACTCCGTTTCGAACTCGTAATTTCTCATATTTTCCAAAAACAGCAAAAATATAGTTCGGAAAGTAAATTGCGTACTTTTCATTACCAGTACTGTTACCTATTCAAAGTCGAGTTCGGCGGATTGTCAATTTGCCCTTTGATGAAATCCTCCGGTGTTTCCACTTGAATAATATCAACATCAACATTATAAGAATCACCCGAGATATAATGCTTGAGTCTTTGTCCATTCACCACTTGCGTAGCATTGCCTTGGAGAGAGCTAATTTTGATTGCTCCTGAACGATACACCTCCTCGACAACATATGGTCCTTCCCATTTCGAGAGTAATTTCCCTGCAAAGAATCTGAGACGAGACCGATACAATAGGACTTTATCCCCAATATTAAATTCTCTTTTGATAATCCTCCTATCATGCCATTTTTTAACTTTCTCTTTAAAGAGTTTAGCATTTTCATAAGCTTCACTTCTCCATTCATCTAGAGAACTCAATTGCAACAATCTCTTATCACCGGCAAGTTTAGGATCTTTATTTAATTCTCTAACAGCCCAATAAGCTTTGTGCTCTAGTTCTAAAGGTAAATGACAAGCTTTCCCATAAACCATTTTATAAGGTGACATTCCCATGGGATTTTTATAAGCAGTTCTATAAGCCCAAAGTGCATCCTTCAATTTACTAGCCCAATTCTTTCTGGTTTTATTAACGGTCTTTTGCAAAATAGATTTAATCTCTCTATTTGATAATTCTACTTGACCACTAGTTTGAGGATGATAAGCGGAAGCAATTCTATGATTAATACCATACCTAGCAAGAGTTTTTCTAAATCCTCCATGAATAAAGTGAGAACCTCCATCGGTCATAATATATCTAGGTACTCCAAATCTAGGAAAAATAATATCTAAGAGCATTCTTAAAGAGGTCTCACCATCGACTTTTTGTAGGTATAGCTTCCACCCATTTAGTAACATAATCAACAGCAACGAGTATATGAGTGTTACCTTCTGAAGACGGAAAAGGTCCCATGAAGTCAAATCCCCAACAATCAAACGGTTCAATAACAAGAGTATAATTCATAGGCATTTCATTGCGTCTGGAGATATTACCAACCCTTTGGCATTCATCACAAGATAAAATAAACTTTCTCGCATCTTTGAAGAGAGTTGGCCAATAAAAACCTGATTGTAGAACCTTTTGCGCGGTTCTTTCTCGGCGTGATGTCCTCCATAAGCACTACCATGACATTTACTCAATATCTCCTGTTGTTCATATTCGGGAACACATCTTCGCATAATACCATCCACTCCTTCTTTATATAAGTGTGGGTCATCCCAGAAATAATGCCTCAAATCATAAAAGAATTTCCTCCTTTGCTGAGCTGAAAAGGTTGGAGGCAAGTACTTGGAAACAATAAAGTTAGCATAATCAGCATACCAAGGACTGTCTCGCGAGTTCACCTTTATTACAGCCAATTGTTCATTTGGAAAACTATCATTAACAACAGGATCATAAGCAATATTTTCCAATCTAGACAAATTATCAGCAACAGGATTATCAGCACCTTTCCTGTCTACAATATGTAGATCAAATTCTTGCAAAAGAAGTACCCATCTAATAAGCCTAGGCTTAGCATCTTTCTTTGTCATTAGGTATCTAATTGCAGCATGATCAGTATGAATAGTAACTTTTGAATCAACAATATAAGATCTAAATTTATCACAAGCAAAAACTACAGCTAATAATTCTTTTTCAGTTGTAGCATAATTTCTTTGAGCAGCATCAAGAGTTTTACTAGCATAATGAATAACATTCAGTTTTTTATCTACCCGCTGTCCAAGAACAGCGCCTACAGCAAAATCACTAGCATCACACATAATTTCAAAGGGTAAGTTCCAATCAGGAGGTTCAACTATAGGAGCAGTTGTTAAGGCTTTCTTAAGAGTTTCAAAAGCTTCCTTACAATCATCATCAAAAACAAATGGTACATCTTTTTGAAGAAGATTAGTAAGAGGTTTTGAAATCTTGAGAAATCTTTAATAAATCTCCTATAAAACCCAGCATGACCAAGAACACTACGAATACCTTTAACGTCCCTCGGATAGGGCATCTTCTCAATTGCTTCAACTTTAGCTCTATCAACTTCAATACCTCTCTCAGAAATTTTATGTCCCAATACAATTCCTTCATTAACCATAAAGTGGCATTTCTCCCAATTAAGAACAAGGTTAGTTTCTTCACATCTCTGCAAAACTTTATCAAGGTTTCGCAAGCAACTATCAAAAGAATTCCCATAGACGGAAAAATCATCCATGAATACCTCTACAATACTTTCACAAAAACCATGAAAAATAGCAGACATGCATCTTTGAAAAGTAGCAGGAGCATTACATAAACCAAAAGGCATGCGTCTATAAGCATAAGTTCCATAGGGACAAGTAAAAGTGGTTTTCTCTTGATCTTTAGCTTTAACAGCAATTTGTGAAAACCCGAATAACCATCAAGAAAGCAAAAATGAGTATTTTTAGACAATCTTTCTAGCATTTGATCAATAAATGGTAAAGGGTAATGATCTTTCTTAGTAACCTTATTAACTTTTCGAAAATCAATGCACATTCTATACCCTACAACTACTCTTTGAGGAATGAGCTCATCATTATCATTAGGCACAACAGTCATACCTCCTTTCTTGGGAATGCAGTGCAGACTAACCCATCTACTATCGGCAATAGGATATATAATACCAGCTTCAAGGAGCCGTAATACCTCATTCCTTACCACTTCCTTCATCTTTGGAATTAGGCGACGCTGATTCAACAACAGGCTTTGCATCATCTTCCATATTAATAGCATGTTGGCAAATAGAAGGAGAAATCCCCTTCAAATCATCAAGAGTGTAACCAATAGCGCCTCGATGCTTCTTCAATATTTCCAATAACCTTTCTTCCTCAATCTCTGAAAGCTTAGAACTAATAATAACAGGATATATTTTCTTATCATCAATATGAGCATATTTAAGATTATCAGGTAAAGGCTTTAAATCAAAAACAGGATCTTCCTTTGGTGGCGGTGTTGTACCCAAATCTTCCACCGGTAAATCATGCTTGAGAATAGGTTGGTGAAGAAAAATTTCCTCAAGCTCATCTCTTTCTTTCCTAAAAATTTCGCTCTCGCTATCCTCTAAATGTTGCTGCAAAGGATTATTAGGAACAAGAATAATAGATGCACATTGCTCCATTTTAATATCATTACTAGGCAAATCAGCTTTATAAGGAGTTTTAGTAAATTTAGAGAAGTTAAACTCATAAGATTCACCAAAAATTTAGTCAAAATTTTCTCTTTCTTGCAATCTATAATAGCTCCACAAGTATTTAGAAAAGGTCTACCAAAAATAATAGGACAATAATCACTAGCAGCAGAACCAAGTACCAAAAAGTCAGCAGGATATTTAATCTTACCGCATAAAACTTCCACATCTCGAACAATACCAATTGGAGAAATAGTTTCTCTATTAGCCAGCTGAATAACCACATCAATATCTTCAAGTTCACAAGAATCAATTTCGTGCATAATCTCCGTGTAAAGCTCATACGGAATAGCACTAACACTTGCACCAATATCACATAATCCATAATAGCAATGATCACCAATTCTAACAGACATCATAGGAACACTAGCTTGTTTGGGTTTATTAGGATGTGAAACAATATTAGAAGCATCTTCAAGAAAATAATATGACCATCCTCCACATTTTCAGTCACAAGATCTTTAACTATTGCAACAGCAGGTTCAATTTTTATTTGTTCTTCGGTTCTACGGTTTCTTTTCACTTTTATGAACCGCACTATTAATAACAGAGTACTCTTTCATTTTGGCAGGGAAAGGAGTTTTTTCAATATAAACTTCAGGAATAACATGATCAGCAGTTTCAACTACAACGCATTTATTAATAGATGAATCAATTTTATCTTTATACGGTTCATGATACTTATCAAAATTCTTCTTTGGCAATTCATAATGAGAGGCAAAAGCTTTATAAAGATTTAACAACTTGAGAATCAAGACCATATGTAGCACTCATATTACGAAATTTATCAGTATCCATAAAAGCTTCAATGCATTTATAATCATAAATTATACCGATTCTCTATCCTTGTCGTTCTCCCATCCTTCGGTATTTTCTTGGATTCGATCAAGAAGGTCCCTTTTAAACTCTTCTTTGTTGCGTGTAAATGATCCAACAAGAAGTATCCAGCAAGGTCTTGTCTTGAAAAGAAAGTCTTGCATAGAAATTATCAATAATAACATTACCGGAAGCTCATGAATGGGGCATTTGAGCATTAAAGACTTCAATCTCCCCCAAGCTTGGGCAATACTCTCTCCATCATGAGGCCAAAAATTATATATGCGATTCCGATCCTTATGAATTTCACTTGGAGGATAGAACTTAGAATAAAACCGGGGCACAATATCATTCCATTCAAGAGAATCCCCATTATCCAGTAATTTATACCAATGCGCCGCCTTACCGGACAGCGATAAAGAGAATAGTTTCTTCCTCACTTCATCCATAGCAATACCTGCACATTTGAATAACCCGCATAATTCATGCAAAAACAGTAAATGATCACCGGGGTGGACAGTTCCATCCCCCTCATAGCGGTTATCCATAACACGTTCAATAATTTTCATAGGTATTTTATATGGTATCACTTCCTCACCTGGCGCTCATCCACTACCGTTGCAGTAGTAGTAGATTTCCCAAATAGAAAATGAAGAGAAGATCTCTCCATAATGACTTATAGCAGCAGAAATAAAATCAGCACAACGAAAGGTTTTCCTTACCAATTCCACTTACCAATAGCGCTTCACTCCCCGGCAACGGCGCCAGAAAATAGTCTTGATGACCCACAAGTATAGGGTGTATCGTAGTATCTTCGATAAGTAAGAATGTCGATCCCAACGAGGAGCGAGAAGGTGTTGAAAGCATGAAGGATTCACTGTAAATGCTCACGACAAGTATTCAGGGGGTTTTGATGTAACAGTTGAATAAAGTATGAGTATGTAAAGTGCGAGAGTAATAATTGCAGCGAGTGGCCCAATCCTTTAGCACAAAGGACAAGCCGGTTTGTTTACTTATAATGACCAAACGTTCTCGAGGACACACGGTATTTTAGTCTAGTGCTTTCGCTACATACGGCTAAATAATCTTCATTGTTGTGATAAGTGTTGTGTGGGTGAACCTATGCTAATGTACCGCCCTTCCTAGGACTAATACATACTTGTGATTATACCCCTTGCAAGCATCCGCAACTACAAGAAAGTAATTAAGAATAAATCTAACCACAGCCTTAAACTCGAGATCCTGCGATCCCTCCTGCATCGATATACCAACGGGGTTTAGGTTTGTCACTCCGGCAACCCCGCAATTAGCAAACGAATACAAGATGCATTCCCCTAGGCCCATAAATGGTGAAGTGTCATGTAGTCGACGTTCACATGACACCACTAGAAGAATAACACCACAACTTAAATATCACACCATTGAATATTACTCAACCATAGTTCACTACTAACATTTAGACTTCACCCATGTCCTCAAGAACTAAACGAACTACTCACGAGACATCATATGGAACATGATCAGAGGTGATATGATGATGAATAACAATCTGAACATAAACTTGGTTCAATGGTTTCACTCAATAGCATCAACAATAAGTAGGAATCGATACCGGGAGAGTTTCCCCTATCAAACAATCAAGATCAAACCCAAATTGCTACGGCGGTGACGGTGTCCAGCGGTGATGACGGCGGTGATGATGGTGGAGATGATGATGATGGTGATGGCGATGATGTCCAGCTCGATGACGGTGACGATGGCGTCGATTTCCCCCTCCCGGAGGGAATTTCCCGGATTCCTGCCCGCCGAGAGCTCTTTCTCTCTGGTGTTCTCCGCCCCAGAGGCGGCTGTAACTCTTCGCGAGGTACCCCTTGGCTTAGGTCTTCGGGACGAAGGGTTTGGCGAAGAAAAGAGGCGAAAGGGTCGTGGGCCCCCCACGGCCGGCGCGGCCGGGGCCTGGGCCGCGCCGCCTAGGGTGTGGGCCCACCACGCTGCTCCCGGCTCCTTCCGGCTTCCTTCGTCATCTTGAAAAATAGGATTTTTGGTATAATTTCCTTCAGTTGATCTTCCGAAATATTGCGTTCGACGGTGCTTTTTCCAGCAGAATCCTGGCTCCGGTGTTCGATCCTCCAATAATGATGAAACATGCAAAATAGATGAAATAACATAAGTATTGTGTCCCAATATGAAATATATCAATGAATAACAGCAAATTATGATATAAAATAGTGATGCAAATTGGACGTATCAACTGCAATGTATTTATATTTGATATTTGTAACATAAATACTATGTTGGTGAATATATGAGTAAAAATATATTCTATACATTCAATTCTATTTACGGGAAACAATCCGATGAAAAAAAAATCCTATTTAAGTGAGTGGTACCACCACTTCTATCATTTTCAAGGGAAACGAAACATTTCCAAACTCTTACTAAGAGTAAGGACGATATTATGACCGTAAATAGGCATAACACAACAATTATTGGTTCCTAAAGAACCATATTCATACCCCCTATAGGTACTATTATTGTAGATCAGAATGCACTCTTGTGTCCTGATTATACCTTCATTCGGATTATGTTATACATACATAAAATCCGTACCTTATGTTACAAGATAATTTTCAAAATCTTGATAAATTCAAGACTTGGCAACATTGCCTTGATCATCCTCGAACAGGTATGATAAGAAAAATTATTAACAATTCTGTTGGTCACAACTTTAAAGTTGCAAATCTCAAGTCATCGACTTTATGTGCACCACATGTGCCATGAAAAAAAAAGGCTCTCTCACCTTAAAATTACAAGGACCAATTATACAGAATTTTAATATAGCAACATCGTGTTGGAGACCTGCGGTCTTACACACAGATCTATTCTAGATCTTTCCAACTGCATATCATACTGCTTCCCCTTGCAATAAGTACGTGGAAATGAAACAAGTATTTCCTATCTGCAATATTTTGGTTATTACCAATATCACCACTCCAGCGTATAGGACCTATGTGAGATATTACTATTCATTTATCCGTCAATGATTAATATCTCGAGCTCCTATCAGGAGAATAGCTTATAACTTGTACGCTGATTACATTTAATATAAGGACATTTTCGGTATTAGGGGGAGATTCATACCACAAAGAATGCCGATAAATTAGAAATGCCATAAGACATTCAGTCCACATATTCACGTACTTAAAAACTGAACATAAAGTTCAATATATTTGCAACACATTGCAAATCTGCCAAATACATTTACCTATGACAAAGACGTCATGAAATTACATTATGCATGCATGCAATGTGCCATAAAAAGTGGAAGTATCTCTTACCGCCACTATTCTCCCCAAATGAGAGCATTAGGGGGAGAAACATGGTCACATGAGATTTGAGTTCTCATATGTATCCGCGAAAATAGAGGAAATTATATCCTCAACTAGTAAATGTAGTTCAACCTCAAGTTGAATAAAACATAACGGATGCTCATCATCCAAACCCAACATAAATGTGCACACTAAAGTGTTGGGAAATCGAAACACCTTGACTCCATTGTTATGGGAAATCACAAGGAGTTAAAAAGATGAAAATTTTATTTCCACAATTTTCGTTGATTCAACAGAAACGTATAATATAAAGACTACATTTGTCGACAAATATTTATTCTTGAATTGCTAAACCTTTAGGGCCCTAAACCAAAATCCATGGTAGAGTGCCTCATGTACTCATATATTGGTTCAACTAGAAGGAGGCAATTAAATAAGAATAGCACTCGCTCAACAAACGAGAGGTATTTACCACAGTAATAGACTCTCCTCGTAATCATCTTCCCTCTTGGAAGACAAGTGACTTTTCGTTCACAACGAAAACAATGAGGTGGTGAAAAAGCGAGGCTTGTAGCACAAAGGGTTCACGCAGAGACCCAACATCGATTATGATGTAACATACCCTCTTGGTATAAGTGGAATTATGTTTCGATATTAATATTATTGGCAGTACAATAACTATCTATGCAGTTCATAAACGCGGTGATTTCATACTCATATGCATCACTCATTTCGGATATCTATATGAATGTCCAAAACTTATCACAACATATATTGTGTAAAACATCAAAAGTCACTCCATGACTTACTAAAGTCGAAAATTGTGTGGTACAATCGACTATGAGAGTTCTTTATTCAAAGGATACTCCGATAAAGATTGCTTACATGTAGTTATTAAACAAAATCCCTCCCTGGATTCTACATGACCTATGTGTATGACGATGATTTTATCATCATAGTCTATACAACACTTTTTCAAGTGTTCGCAATCATATCAAGACGGATATTATGTTGTTAAGATTTAACAGAATCATCTACCATTATCTATCAAGATAATACCATTTGCATTTCTCAAATGGATCTGATTTATATACAAAACAATATTGCAAAATGAATGCAAAGTTTAGGGGGAGAAAACTCATAGAACTAAATTTATTAATTATCATCTGATAAATAAATATTGTATTCTCTTCCTTATGAGTTTTCCAACGGATTTCTCATATAGGTTTTAATGAGAGAATAATATACCCACGGTATATCAAAATTTCTATATTTTCCTCTTATATTTTTCCACAGGATTTAGAAAGATATAAGACTATACAAGATCAATGATTCTCAAGATTTCAAGATCAAAGAAGGATTTTGCAACACTCAAGACATATAAAGATTCTTAAGACAATGAAGCTTGGAATACAACGTTTGTCCAAGGGGGAGTGTTAGGAACTGTTATTAGCGTTAGTATCAGGCTAATTAGGCAGTTATAATTGTATAGGAATATTCTATGGAATATTCTGCCTAGCAGTTAGAATCTCATGTTGTCCAAACGCTGTCTATAGCGAACCGTCGCTGTGACTCTTCCGAAGCGACGGAAAGATGTAAACCGACATATGTACCACGTCTGTTCGGCTAGTATATATAGCCTGCAGTCACAATCAATAAAGCATCCATTCACTTCATTTCCTCTCAACCTCTCGACTCTTCACAGATCCCATTGCACTTTTGATGTGCAGATGCTGACCGATACGGTAGTCACGCATGCACAGCTCTAATTATCTAGGCCAAGAATTAATCAAGATGGGAATCAGCAAGGACTGTGCTAGACCAAGAATTAACCAAGATGGGAATCGGTAAGGATTGTGTGCCGATTTGTTTCCAATCTCCAATGAAGCTCCATAACACACTAGCTCAAAATTATTGGACGGCCGTTCGGATTACTAGGTAATAATAATTATGCATGTTGTGTTTACCTTCCCCAGAGAGACCACCGTCCTATTGACTCCGTGGCAAGTCTGTTGTTGTTATGCTTCTACAGAGGATAATGGAACCTAAAAAAGTAGCGGCAACCCATATGTAGAGAAGAAAACCAGTGGCGCCAAGACTTAAAATTTGAACGAAAACTTAAACCTGCCTCCCACCGAGTCTATAAGTACTAGGAGAGGTGTATCTAACGCGTGCGTCGCGTGTGACTTAGACTTTGACTCTTGCTCGGAGAGGAGAGGAGAGGAGAGGGCACTCTACTCTCTTGAGCACATACATGAGAGCTTGGTGTATCAAGCAATCGTCGACGGCGCAGGCTAGGTGTCGATCCGATCGTCAATAGTCTGTTGAAGGCTTCGTCGCTAATTTGAACTTGTTCGGACTGATCCAGCAGGTACGCCTTGTTCTCATTATCTATCTCTTTCGTCTTTTTTTTATTATCCCGGATGGTTGTTTAGTCAATCCATAAAAGGGAGTTAGAGCTGGGTGGGTTCTGCAATGAGGAAGATGACAATGGCGAGGTGTGCTTTGCATTCACCGAGACGAAAGGTCTGAGTGCAAAGATCCTGTTTAACATGTTCTATTCCGATATTGGTAGGAGAAGAAGATTGCCCAATATTCTTACAAAAGGAGGGTATTTAAACGCTTGGCCTCCACGCTTGTCCAGTGCTGCCTCGGGCGAACTCTTCACGCTATCCTTCGAATGCGGCTCTGTGGTTCTGCTTCCCGATGTTTCTAACAAACGTGTGAGCCACCTCTCTAACAACGCGCTCTCGAACAAGTGTTTCTATTCCAATTCTTTTCAGCATGTGCAGGTAGACGTCTTGGCAGATAAGGTCTGGAGAAATATGGCTCCCCTGGAGTGCCAGATTTTCTGTTGGCTTGCTAAGCGTCGTCGCCTCCCCACAAATGAGAGACGCTTCCGGCACCGGCTTACAACCTCCGCCTCCTGTCCCTTCTGTGACCAAGTTGAAGATACCGACCACCTGCTCCTCTAATGCCACCGGGCACGCGAAGTTTGGAACGTGGTGTTCCCTCATTTTGGCTCCACCCTGTCGAGCTTGGATGAGTTATGGTCTCGTCGTTGCAGCTCTTCCGACGACTCTACCATCATCACCGCCATCACTTGAAATATTTGGAAGCGAAGGAATGACGTGATCTTCAACTCTCTTCATGAGATCCCCGTTGTGGTAGTTCGCAGATGCATTGAGGATGTTCACCTTTGGGTTTTTCGCTATAACAACCCATCCTCCTCCTCCTCTCTTCTAAATTCATGGTGTAATGGTAATCATCCCCCTGATTCTCCCCCTCCCACCTCATCTCTCAGTCTTCTAATTTTTTCTGTAATGGATCATGTTCACGTCTTGGGCGTTCGTTTTATGTGATGTTCAGGCCGGCGTAAGCCCGCCGTAGTCTCGGTAAAAAAAAATGCTTGGCCTGATTTCTGGGGCATGTTTGACTAGGAATCAAGCAAGTTATTTGGTCTAGGAGAGAGTAGGGGTGTCAATTACTCACTTCTGGATTTAAGCATCTGGAGTTCAGACAAAGGTACACTCTGCACCTAGGAGCTTTTTTAATTATTTCTGCCGGACCTTGCGAGCGACGAGTGTATATGGATGAGCTGACGACATGGGCTTAGCTCAGCGGTTGGGGTCGCAGTGGCGCACCCCAACGACCGAAGTTCGATTCCTGTCAGGGACGAATTTTGGAATTGTCACGCCAAGTCCCGCTTCTACTATATCAAAAAATGTCTAGTTCCTCCTAGACATGGTTTCTTTTTTTTATATATATGGATGAGCTGGCCTGATTGGTATGATCCTCGCAGATCGACAAGGGAACGTGCCACTCCTGATTGGTATCATGAAACATAAATCCGAAACTTTTGAGAAGTTTAAGGAATTTCAAAGTGAAGTGGAAAATCAACGTAACAAGAAGATCAAATTTCTACGATCTGATCGTGGAGGTGAATATCTGAGTTATGAGTTTGGCATGCATTTAAAGAAATGCGGAATACTTTCTTGACACCGCCGGGAACACCTCAACGAAACGGTGTGTCCGAACGTCGTAATCGAACTCTCTTAGATATGGTTCGTAGTATGATGTCTCTTACTGATTTGCCGTTATCATTTTGGAGTTATGCATTAGAGACAGCCGCATTCACTTTAAATAGAGCACCATCAAAATCCGTAGAAACGACACCGTATGAATTATGGTTTAATAAGAAACCTAAGCTGTCGTTCCTGAAAGTTTGGGGTTGCGAAGCCTATGTAAAGAAGTTACAACCGGACAAGCTAGAACCCAAAGCGGAGAAATGCGTCTTCATAGGATACCCTAAGGAAACTATAGGGTACACTTTCTATCACAGATCCGAAAAATCTTTGTTGCTTTCGGAGAACCTTTCTTGAGAAGAAAAATAAAAGTGTGGAAGAAAATGAATAGAGTTGATCGAAGTAGCGTTGATGGAGTAGCCAACCAGTTAAGAGGATAAGCTAATGATGAAAACTTCGAACGAGAAACTACTGAACCTCGATCAGGGGAACGTGGGAACCCACTCTGATTGGTCCTTGTCTAAATGTCATGATTGTGGATAACAATGATGAGGACCTGCGATGAAGAAGCGAAGATGAGCCCAGATTCCAACAAATGGCAAGAAGCCATGAAATCCGAAATGGGATCCATGTATGATAACAAAGTATGGACTTTGGTAGACTTACCTGATAGCCGAAAGGCTGTTGAAAATAAATGGATCTTCAAGAGAAAAACAGATGCTGATGGTAATATTATGTCTATAAAGCTCGACTTGTCGCAAAGGGTTTCCGACAAATTCAAGGAGTTGACTACGATGAGACTTTCTCACTGTAGCGAAGCTAAAATCTGTAAGGATTTTGTTAGCAATAGCTGCATTTTTCGATTATGAGATTTGGCAGATGGATGTCAAAACGGCGTTCCTTAATGGAGACATTGAGGAAGAGTTGTATATGGTACAACCCAAAGGTTTTGTCGATCCTAAAAATGCTGACAAAGTATGCAAACTTCAGCGTTCAATCTATGGACTGAAGCAAGCATCAAGAAGTTGGAACCGACGGTTTGATAAGGTGATCAAAGACTTCGGGTTTATACAGTGTCATGGAGAGGCTGTATTTACAAGAAAGTGAGTGGGAGCTCTGTAGCATTCCTGATATTATATGTAGATGACATATTATTGATCGGGAATGATATAGAACTATTAAGCAGTGTTAAAGGTTATTTGAATAATAGTTTTTCAATGAAAGACCTTGGTGAAGCATCGTATATATTAGGCATCAAGATTTATAGAGATAGATCAAGACGCCTAATAGGGCTATCACAGAGTACATATCTGGACAAGATTCTAAAGAAGTTTAGAATGGACGAAAGTAAGAAAGGGTTCTTACCTATGTTACCGGCAAGGTATTGAGTAAGACTCAAGGACCGGCTACGGCAGAAGAAAGAGAAAGGATGAGTAATATCCCCTATGCCTCGGCAGGGGATCTATCATGTATGCCATGCTATGTACTAGACCGGATATAGCACATGCTGTTAGTTTGACTAGCAGATATCAAAGTGATCCAGGAATGGAACACTGGACAGCGGTCAAGAATATCCTGAAGTACTTAAAAAGAACTAAGGATATGTTTCTTTGTTATGGAGGTGACCAAGAGCTCGTTGTAACGGTTACACCGATGCAAGTTGGAACACCGATCCCGATGACTCTAAGTCACAATCTGGGTACGTGTTTATATTGAATGGTGCTGCAGGCTGGGCAAGCTCGAAGCGCACGGTGGCGAAGTCTTCAACGAATCGAGTACATAGCGGGAGGCTTCATCAAGCGGTATGGATGAAGAGGTTCATTGTAGAGCTCGGTGTGGTTCCTAGTGCATTGGACACATTAATCATTTACTGTGATAACATGGGTGCCATCGCCAATGCACAAGAGCCAAGGTCACACAAGAGGCTGAAGCATATCAAGCTGCGTTACCACTCGATTCGCGAGTACATCGAAGATGGAGAAGTAAAGATTTGCAAAGTACACACTGATCTGAATGTAGCAGATCCGTTGACTAAAGCTCTCCCTAGGGCAAAGCATGACCAACACCAGAATGCCATGGGTGTTAGGTATATTACAATGTAATCTAGATTATTGACTCTAGTGCAAGTGGGAGACTGAAGGAGATATGCCCTAGAGGCAATAATAAAGTGGTTATTATTATATATCTTTATGTTTATGATAAATGTTTATATGTCATGCTATAATTGTATTAACCGAAACATTAGTACATGTGTGATATGTAAATAATAAAGAGTCCCTAGTATGCCTCTTAACTAGCTTGTTGATTAATGGATGATTAGTTTCATAATCATGAACATTGGATGTTATTAATAACAAGGTTATATCATTGTATGAATGATGTAATGGACACACCCAATTAAGCGTAGCATAAGATCACGTCATTAAGTTATTTGCTATAAGCTTTCGATACATAGTTACCTAGTCCTTATGACCATGAGATCATGTAAATCACTTATACCGGAAAGGTACTTTGATTACACCAAACGCCACTGCGTAAATAGGTGGTTATAAAGGTGGGATTAAGTATCCGGAAAGTATGAGTTGAGGCATATGGATCAACAGTGGGATTTGTCCATCCCGATGACGGATAGATATACTGGGCCCTCTCGGTGGAATGTCGTCTAATGTCTTGCAAGCATATGAATAAGTTCATAAGAGACCACATACCACGGTACGAGTAAAGAGTACTTGTCGGAGACGAGGTTGAACAAGGTATAGAGTGATACCGATGATCAAACCTCGGACAAGTAAAATATCGCGTGACAAAGGGAATTGGTATCGTATGTGAATGGTTCATTCGATCACTAAAGTCATCGTTGAATATGTGGGAACCATTATGGATCTCCAGATCCCGCTATTGGTTATTGGTCGGAGTGAGTACTCAACTATGTCCGCATAGTTCGCGAACCGTAGGGTGACACACTTAAAGTTGGATGTTGAAATGGTAGAACTTGAATATGGAATGGAGTTCGAATATTTGTTCGAGTCCCGGATGAGATCCCGGACATCACGAGGAGTCCGGAATGGTCCGGAGAATAAGATTCATATATAGGAAGTCATTTTATGTGATTTAAAATGATCGGAAGGTTCTATGGAAGGTTCTAGAAGGTTCTAGAAAAGTCCGGAAGAAACCACTAAGGAAGGCGGAGTCCCGGTGAGACTCCACCTCTCATGGCCGGCCAACCCTAAGGGGAGGAGTCCCAAGTGGACTCCCCAGGGGGGCCGGCCACCCCTCCCAAGGAAGGTGAATCCCACCTCTAGTGGGAGTCCTAACTTGGTAGGTTTCATGTGTTATGGAAGGTTTTGGTTTGGGGTCTTATTCGAAGACTTGTAGACCAACTCTTGGGTGTTCCACCTATATAATGAGGGCCAAGGGGAGGGCCGGCCACCCCAAGCACCACAAGGTGGCCGCACCACTAGATGACCGGCGCCCTCTCCCCAAACCCTAGCCGCCCCACTCTCCTTCTTCCGCACGCTTAGCGAAACTCCGCCGGATTCTCCACGCCACCGACACCACGCCGTGCTGTTGGATTCAAGAGGAGCTACTACTTCCGCTGCCCGCTGGAACGGGAGGTGGACGTCGTCTTCATCAACAACCGAACGTGTGACCGAGTACGGAGGTGCGCCCGTTCGTGGCGCCGTGATCAAGATCTTCTACGCGCTTTTGCAAGCGGCAAGTGAACATCTACCGCAGCAACAAGAGCCTCATCTTGTAGGCTTTGGAATCTCTTCAAGGGTGAGACTCGATAATCCCCTCGTTGCTACCGTCTTCTAGATTGCATCTTGGCTTTGATTGCGTGTTCGCGGTAGGAAATTTTTTGTTTTCTATGCAAGGTTATCCTACAATTTTATCCTGTGAGGTCGTCATGAGCTGGAGACGCATGGGGAACAACAAAAGGAGTACTCACAGCAGGGTTAGTAGCAGGAATATTATCAACATGATGATCACTATTCTGGCCGTCCCCTGACACAAAGGTATGAAGAGATGGGTCAAGTAACAGAATTTCTTTGCGAAGCAAAGCTCCAACATTAGGATGCAGATTTTCGAAGGGAAACACATCTTCATCAAAGACAACATCTCGAGAAATATAGACACGGCCAGTGGATACTTCAAGACATTTAACCCCTTTGTGGCGAGGACTATAACCCAGAAAGACGCATTGAGTGGAACGAAAAGCAAGTTTGTGCTTATTGTATGGGCGAATGTTAGGCCAACATGCACAACCAAAGACACGAAGAGAACTATATGATGGTTTGGTTCCTAGGAGACGATGCACAGGAGCATCATTATTAATGACTTTGCTAGGAAGCATATTGATGAGATAGGTGGCAGTTAGGAAAGCCTCATCCCAAAATTTTAAGGGCATGTGAGCATGAGCAAGAAGAGCTAGACCAACTTCTACAATGTGTCGATGTTTTCTTTCAGCAGCACCATTTTGTTGGTGAGCATGGGGACATGAAACATGGTGAGATATACCTTGGGACTGGAAAAGTGAGTTTAATTTCTCATACTCACCACCCCAATCTGACTGAACAGTAAGGATCTTAGCATCAAGTTTGCGCTCAACAAGTTTTTGGAAGTTAATAAAGATCAAACGTTCCGAACAAACGTGTGAGCCACCTCTCTAACATCGCGCTCTCGAACAAGTGTTTCTATGCCAACTCTTTTCAGCATCTGCAGGTAGACGTCTTGGCAGATAAGGTCCGGAGAAATGCGGCTCCCCTGGAGTGCAAGATTTTTCTGTTGTCTTGCTAAGCGTCGTCGCCTCCCCATAATTGAGAGACGCTTCCGGCACCGGCTTACAACCTCCGCCTCCTATCCCTTCCGTGATCAAGTTGAAGATACCGACCACCTGCTCCTCCAATGCCACCGGGCACGCGAAGTTTGGAACGTGGTCTTCCCTCATTTTAGCTCCACCCTGTCGAGCTTGGATGAGTTATGGTCTCGTCGTTGCCGCTCTTCCGAGGTCTCTACCATCTTCACCACCATCACTTGAAATATTTGGAAGCGAAGGAATGCCATGCTCTTAAACTCTCTTGATGAGAGCCTCGTTGTGGTAGTTCGCATATGCATTAAGGATGTATGTCTTTGGGTTTTCCGCTATAATAACCCATCCTCCTCCTGCTCTCTTCTAAATTCATGTTGTAATGGTTATGATCCCCCCTGATTCTCCCCCTCCCACCTCTTCTCTCATTCTTCTAAAAACTTTGTAATGGATCATGTTCACACCTTGGGCGTTCATTTTATGTGATGTTTAGGCCGGGTAAGCCCGCCGTAGTCCCGGTAAAAAAACGCTTGGCCTGAATTCTGGGGCATATTTGACTAGGAATCAAGCAAGTTATTTGGTCTAGGAGAGAGTAGAAATGTCAATTAGCTCATTTCTGGATTTAAGCATCTGGAGTTCAGACAAAGGTACACTCTGCACCTAGGACCTTTTTTATTATTTCTGCCGGATCTTGCGAGCGACGAGTGTATATGGATGAGCTGGCCAATTCCTTTTGGTCGGGGAACGTACGCTGCAATCGTGATCACGCCGCAAAGGATCCCCACAACGCGGTTGTATGGCAGTTATAATGGACTGAGTCTTAGCTAGGGCTGCGATCGTGATCGCAGACACTGACCCTGGTTCGTTGCTGCTGCCTGTCTCCGTTCTCCAGAATCGAGCTGGATTTGCAACGAGACTAGATAAATGGCGACAGTTGGTTTGCAGTTAGGTGTCTAGTTGTAAGATCCATCTATTGATTGATTCTGTGTAGATTTTCTGCAGCCCTCGTACTACTCCTGCTTGACTCTTTCCTGATGTAGACATCACTAAAGATCAAGAAAATAGTCTTATTTCTCTGTTGTAGCTCTAGAAAGGCCATGCCACTAGAAGGAAGCAGGCGGAAGGTCTGTTTGTTCAATTATCAACGACCCGAAACTGTGTCCCGAGCAGTTGAGCCGGTTTTCAGAATCCAAGTCGTGGCGATTCTCAAAACTTCCAGCCGACGACCATTTACTATGACTCGGGGACAGAGACTTGCGATGTACATCAAGCTTACTTCAGACTGACATCACACAGGATAAGTTTACTTCATTCTCAAAACTTATTAGCACAAAAAAAAATCTAAAGTTCAGTGCGTGGCACCATATGTAAACTTATTAGCACAAAATGGCAATGGAAGACTGTATTGATGCCATTTTGGACGTGAAGTACTTTTTCTTGGGACAAAGATACATTTTTTCGTGATCATCTCAGCATGCTTTTCATGATTTCTTTGTTTTAATTTGATGTGATCGAAAAGCAATAAATTTTAATTCTTTTTTATTGAAAAAAGCCTTTTGATTCTTGTAGTGGGTTATTCTTTCATTATATTACCAATGATCTTGATGAGGTGATCAAAGATTTAATCTTCCATGATTTTATGAAAATGTTATTGATGAGGTTGATTAATAGATTTATTTTTCCATTATAATGTACAAATGATTTGTTCATGAAATGTAAAGTGTTTTGTGATGTCTTTGATGCCATTTGGGAGCTACCGATAAAGAAATGCAACATGAATTTCACAAAAATGTAACATATTGCTCGCCTAAACTAATTTAAATGTGAGTAGTAATCAAATTTTGAGGGTACATTGGGGAATGAAATGAGAGATCATTAAGTGTTTGTTGTGAAAAAAAGGCTACACAGTGGGAAAGCGAGGAGAGCCAAGTGGAGTACTCAAAACTTTTATGACTTGTATTGTATACAAGTTGATGTCTATTTCACCATTGGCTTAGTCACGATGAGATCTTCAAAACCAGATCTAATGTTTAAACATATCCAACTATTTATGCGTCGGTAATTGCTAGATTACAGTCCTTTAGTTACTATATTATTATAATTTGGCTGTGGGGATCTTGTATCTCATCCTATACCAAATGTAAGACTTGCATGATACTACTTATGTGGAATGATACAATCTCTTAATCATTGGTAACACACTTGAATACGCACCTCTCTAGCTTCGCAAAACATTGCAATGTCTTAAAACATGTAAAATGTTATATGATAATTGCGCACTAGTATCATCCTAATTGTTCGTTATTACTCAGGCAAAATCACTGTACTATAGGAGGCAATTGGTGTGACAAAAAAAATCAGTCAAGACATAGCAACATGGAATCTAGTTTTGAAACCTTGTTGAGACGAACTGAGTGACTCAACGATGAAGAAATGTTCCTATTATATTAGCGATTTAGGAGATAAACCATTTAAAATATTCAGATTTAGCAATAAATGTTAAAATTTCAACATGAGGTGGCAGAGGCGCTGCATGAATGATGGATGCATGTGCTCTCCTATAGCCCGGAAGCCCGTTAAAAACCGCCATACCTTGTGACAAATTTGTATGTGTGTCCCAATTAGATTAAGTATATGCTGACTTCGAATTTATCAAAGGTGCATTTTACATGGAGTGCAATTTACACTACATACTATTTATTCTTATTAGATGTTGCACATATCTAGTCATGAGTAGGTGTGATTTACGCATAGTAAATTTTTGATATAGAACCCTTTTTGCGAAAGATTTTGATATAGAACCAACTAGTGGTTAAATGTTAAGCACATTCACTTTGCAGCAATAATGACACTTTTTAAACAAA
Source organism: Lolium multiflorum (assembly GCA_030979885.1). NCBI lineage: Eukaryota > Viridiplantae > Streptophyta > Magnoliopsida > Poales > Poaceae > Lolium > Lolium multiflorum. Next base: position 175,495,881 of record CM061752.1, read on the forward strand.
AAAGAGCTCCTTCTCGCTACAGTTTATTTTACTTGTGTACGCACCAGCAGCAAACAAAACATAAGCGGCTCGCCATGGCAGTATCCAAGTGCGACACAAATGAGCACTGTCAAAACAATACAAAAAAAGTGCGACACAAATGGGGATAAATGCAACATTTGATTAATCGCATCCATAACTGTAGCAAAGAGGAAAAAGAAAGAGGAATCCATAAATAAATCATTTTATTACTAAATCCTCATCTCGCCTGATCATTTGATTAAACTCCAAATCTCAGAAGGTCAATGTACAACACCGACAGATAACACGAAAACAAGCAGAGCTCAGATGCTCTGCTCTGCTCTAGAGGCGCGCTCGGGGCGCGCTGATCATCACAGACGCCCATCACCGGAGGAAGGGCTGGAGCGGCGGCAGGTCAGTTGCTCCTCGCGTCACCTCACCGGCGTTTGTGGCCGCCGCCGCCGCCGCCAGCACCGTTGTGCTGGTGACCGTCGCCGCGCTCCCTAGACCGCCGCGAGTGCCGCGGCGGCTCCTCGTGCTCCCGCTCCCGCCTGGAGGACGACGGGCGCCTCTTGAAGTGCTTCTCCTCCTCGCTAGACTGCTCCTCGTCGTCGTACTCGGCAGCCACCGCCGGCGGCCTCCGCCTCTCCTCCTCCGCGCTAGCTGTGGTCTCCCGATGGTGGTGGCGGTTGTGACGGCCGTCGCTCTCCTCGGCTCTCTTGGACGAGGATGAAGACGCGGGGGCCTTGTCGGAGGACGACCTGCGGCTGCGCTTGGAGTCGGAGGCGTTGGCGTTGGCGTCGCCGGGGAAGCTGATGCGGGAGAAGACGCTGGCCTTGGCCTTGGACCGCTGGTCTGCCGCGGCGGCGTCGGCGGCGGCCGCCTTCGCGTGCTCTGCCTCGCGCCGCGACGTAGGTGGCGGCGGCGGAGGCGGGAGAGGCAGGTCGTCGTAGCGGTCGGAGGAGGCGCGCTTCTTGCCGGAGCTGGAGGAGCGCCGCGGGGAACGACGCGAGTGCCGTTCGGGGCTGAGCGTCGGCGGCGGCATTGCGCGCTCCGACCTGTCCGCCTGGGACCTCGATCTCTGCACAACAATAAATGGCTAGCTGCTGGAGTCGAGCGTGGAGAGAAGGAAGAAGCGGAGGAAGGCGGGCGGTTTGGATTTTGGAGGGAAAGGCTGGAGAGTTGGAGCGCGACGTGGCCGCGTAATGTGGAGTGGCACTCGGGGCGACTCGGGAGGGACGGTGCGGCTGACTGGGCGGGTCCGATCGAACCAGGTGATCGATGAAGCAAATGGACCCGGCCGGCCGGTGCGGTGTATGAGCGCGCGTGGATCCTCTCGCTCGCTGCCACGTCCGGACCGTGGACCGCATCTGCGCATCGGTGTGTTACAACGCTGGCCGCGCGCCGCGAACCCATTAATTCATCGACGCATCGCTAATTATATTAGCATGCCGATGTTGATTAATTAATGCAGTACGTCGTTCCGCTCCGCTTTTCTTCCGTCTCGATCTCGCTCCAGCAGGAACCGAAGCAGCGCGCGCGCCGGAATTAATTTCTTTCTTTCTTTCTTTCTTTTCGGACGATGCTTTCGTTTCGCCTCCTTCTTTTCCATTCCATCGCGCTCGCATCCAAAAGAGGTGGTACGTGCTCGCGCGTTACTGACAACGAAATGCATGCTCTCAAAGGAAGGGACCAATTAATCTACGAAAACCCGCATGCAGCAGAGTGCTTGCCGCCAACTAAATTCATTCATAAAAGTTACTGTAATCTGCAACTAAACGTGATTCACATACAAGATTTTTTCAACTCACTTGCAATTCTTCTGCTACCACTTTTTTTTTTTTTTATAATCCAGGTTATTTCTTTGTCGGCCCGAAGAGCTTGACATCCTAGCTAGGCGAGGGCGACCGTGAGCGGCGAGGTTGGGAGTGGCGTCAGAGGAGAGATCGCCAAAGAAACAGGACCGCACTCCCACATCCGTGCGTGCGACACGCTCCAGCAAGCTCGACGGAGTGGCAAAATATTTCTTGTTAATCAAGGATGACCTCCTCCTCCTCCTCCTCCTGGAAGCCTATCTGCATGAACAAGTTAGAGGAGACGAATCAGGCGCTTTACCTGTTCTAAGGGAATTGTCCACACTCCGTGGTTCACTCTATTGGTGTCATTTGTATTTTGTTCTTTCTATTGCCTCCCTCTCTAGCTTGTAACAGTGTTTGTCCCCTACACGCAATAGGAGAGAGAATAAGCTAGCTAGGGTCTCCCAATCGGGTAATTAACACCAAGGTCGTTCCTAGGGCATGTCGAGGATCGTTAGCCCCGTGATCTTTGACCGTGTGGGCACTTCTCGCTCGGTCGGTGCCGACGACACAAATAGCAAGTCCGCTAGGTCGTTAGCCATCCTCTTCGTCTTTGAAAAAGTTCAACACCCACATGGCATATAAAATTTTGGCAAATGGAATGATGGTAATAACCGTCTCCTATAACAAAATAAGGATCCTAAAAAGACGTCGACAATTTTGGGGGCCTCCATTCTCGCATGTTCATATATATTTTCCTCTTATTTTATTTCCTTCACCTATCTTTTCTTCCTATATCTAAAATCTATACCTAAAACTTATACCTAAACTCCGCGTTTGGTACCCCAGTGATTTCAAAACTAAAGTATTACAAAACCATAATATCTAGGTCCATAGGCTAGCAATACTTCAGTTTCAGAAAAAAGGTTTGGAGTTCCAATACTTGAAAGAATAGCACATTTTGAGGGATACTAAAGTATTCATACCACAATATTTAGCCACAACCAAAACACCAAAGTATTTAAAATATGGTTTTTTGAAAAACAATGGCATATGGTGCTGGGATTAGAGTTTAGTTGTGCGCCGTAAAGAACAGAGGCAAGGCAGAGGTGGCGGCAATGTTGTCTCATCTTTAATGATGGAAATTGTTTTAGGGAAGCATGGTGGTATATCCACCGCTTTAGACAATCGTTCGCCGCAACAAGGAACTAATTACCGAGTGGTCATCCTGATGGCGGGTCGACCATTGCTCAATGTGTGGCAGCTAGAGTAGAGTCCTAGTGTCATCGTTAACACTTGGCTCCATCTTTGGCGCCTTCTCAGGTTTTGTACTTCTCTGATCTTTGGGTCTAGCTAGCTTGGCCCAAGTGAAGCAACACACGTTTCCGAGAGGCTAAGGTACTCCCTCCTCCCCAATTTAGAATGCATGCTAGTTTTGGTTAAAGTCAAATTTTATATAGAAATATATTAACTTTCATTATATCAAATGCATATAATACGAAAGCACATGTCATGATGGTTCTAATAACATTAAATTAGTGTTGTAGATGTTGATATTATTTTCTATATATTTGATCAATATCTACAAATTTTGACTTTAACTAAAACTAATATCCATCCTAACTTAGGAAGGAGGGAATAGTTAGGAGGGATTAGTTTTCTACTACTCGTAAGAGCTAGCCAAAAGAGAGAGAAAAGACATGAATTTTGGTTTCCATCACATGCAAAAATTATGCCAAGCTGCTACTCCGGCTCCTTTTTTTTTTTTTTACTTTAAGGAGTAGTAACTAGCCACATTAATTCCTCGCATCAATTAAATTCTGGCTCATTTTTTACTTCCTCACTCCTAGAATTAATTTCGGCATACGGTCCCCATGCACCTTTTCTCCTTCCGTACTAATAGTACTAGATGTCTCTGAATCTTCCAATTCGTGTGATGGAGTCTCCACCCAATCAGATCCCACAAACAACTTCCAAGGTAGGTAAGGGTCGAAATGAACCGTCCAAACTCCAGCTGATCCAATAGCCCAAAGACGTACATCACCTTCCGAAGGCGGACCCAAACCCTAGCTCACCTCATTCCCTTCCTCGAACTCTTCCTTCCCCATTGATATGCATCTGCCCCTCCCTCGATTCCACCACCCGCTCGCCCACTTTCGCCGGCACGTCCTCCCTCGCCGCAACGCAAGCCCAGAGCCTCCCATCGTGTCGCCATCACCCTAACATCCATCGATATCGCCGCCCAACCTCCGTCGTTCCCCCTAGACCCACGAAAGAGGATGCACTCGTATTGGTGGCCACCCCAACCACGGATAGTGAGCCATGAAGCTCCACAGATTCACCTGCAGGGAGACACGACCGTGGCTCTAGCTAACGAAGACCAGCGGGAGCAGCGCCAGAATGGCAACGGGGGGCACAAAGAAAGAAGTAGTGGTCGCCTGCTCGAGGTGCTACCATCGGCGACCACCTCCCTGAGCTGCTCCCCCCCCCAGGCGGCCACGTACTTTGCATGCTTTATGGCCTCAATAGAAGCCCGTATGGAGAGGATACCAAATTGTTTTTGCTCTGGCATAAGCTTTCTCGCAAACTTATTTTCTTTGTTTCTCTCTAAATACACTCTGTTATAATCATCGCCGTAGAGCGGAAGAGACAGTGGGATCTATGGAGAGAAAAGCTCGACAGTAAGTGGGGGACCGCTAGATAGTGAGCTCGACAGCTCCAACGACAGGAGGTGATGCCACTTTCACGGGAGCTCCTAGAACTAAAAAGGAGAGACAAAGCCGAGGTGGCGGCAACGCTATCTCATCATTAACGATGGAAACGGTTACACAGAAAGCACGGTGGCGTCTCCGCCGCCTCCGACCATCATCTGCAGGAACAACGAATAAGTTGCCGAGCTGTTGTCCCAACAGCTAGAGTAGAGCACTAGTGACGGCGGTGACACTCAGCTCGACCCTCGTGGAGCCCTAGAACGAAGGGAGTATATGACTTTTGGGTCTAGCAAGTTTGGCCCAAGTGAAGCAACCCACGTTTAGCTCGGAAGAGTAGCCAAAAGAAGGAGAAAAGACTTGACGGCAAAAATTATGTGAATTTGTGAATGTCATCACATGCAAAAATTATGTTTACTAACCAACCGCATTAGTTTTACATGTCTGTCATTTTAATTTGTGTGTCATTTAAGTAGCTCCTTTTCGACTTCGTCGCTGAAAGAATTAATTAGGGCCCATCCACCGTTTCTCCTTCCTTGTGTAGATGTCTGTCCTTCGATCTTCCAATTCGCGTGACGGCGCGCGCCTCCACCCAATCTCATTCCCCTTCTTGCTCGACCTCTTCCTTCCCCATCAATTCGTGGTCGCCGGCTGCTCCCTAGATTGCCCCTGCCGCTCACCCACCGCCGCCGGCACGTCCTCCCTCGCCGTCCCAACCCTCCACCGCCGCCGGCACATCCTCCCTCGCCGGCACGGAAGAGGATGCACTCGTTGTGGCGGCCGCGGCAGCCATGGATAGCGAGCCATGGAGCTCCACGGGTTTACTTCCAGGGAGGCGCGGCCGTGGCTCTCGCCGCCGGAGACCGGCGGGAGGGCCGCAGGAATGGCGACGGGGGGCACGGAGGAAGACCCGGTGGTGGCCTGCTCGAGGTGCTGCCGCCGGCGACCACCTCCCCGCGCTGCTGCCACCTACCAGACCTGCTCTTCCTCTCGCCCCCAACCTGCTCCTGCCCGTGAGGTACCTATCCTCCTCCACCATGCAATGCTTCTAAATTGTGTGCCTTTTTTTTATCTCGTTGAAGGAAATCGTGCATAAATTCGGTGTCCCATCTAGCCATGGCATCAGGCGGGGATAAAAAGATTTGTTCAGTTTATAGATGTTGATTCAAAATGCAGTTTATAGATGTTGATTCAGCAGCACTAGATGTTGTTTGACTTCCAGCTTGCTAATTCTCCTAAATTCTGTAGCTTCTGATTCGGTTCTTGATATGGATGGACATTGGCATCCAAAGGCAGCAGCTGCACCGTTGGGTTGTTCTTGGACACGGAGAGGTTGAGCGGGAGGAGATGCGCAGCTCGCCGGCGGATGGCGACCAAGCCGCGCTCTTGCCGGCGCAGCTGCCACAACATGCACCCTGCTGCTTGGGCCGAAAGTCGGGTGAGGACTCCTGCACCTGCCTAGCTGCAGGACGGTCCATGCCTACTGCTACTGCTGCCTGTCTTCATCGACATGGTTCTGCCATAGGGAGGGGTATAATCCCTCAATTGCTGGTTTGTGTGTGGATCAATCAAACACGCAAAGTTCCTCTTAGTTTTTTTAATAAAACATGTAATGGGTCAAAGCTTGGAATAGATCATGTCCTGATGATGTCGTTTGATTAATCTACCACGTACTATATACTAGTACAACAACTGGTTACTAATAATACAACGCAGCAACTCCTAGTATCCAATTCAGCTCTATCTCTTTTAATCGGATCTAGACTGCATGTGTTCTATAAAAAATTCCCAATGCTTAAGGTAGCACTGAAACATGTTAATGCATATTGTGTAGTTACATAGTAGATCTACTGATCTGTAGACGTTCTTTTAATTCCCCATCCGGTTTATAAAGGAGATTGGGCCTGCTAGGAATATTTGTTGTTAGTCTTTATCTACACCCACTTACCAGTGAACTAAAATGAAGTGTTTCTTGAACCAATTGATTAGTTTGTGAGCTGAAACATTAGGTTGGTGAAAAAATATCGAAGCTTGTTTTTAGCAACGAGACATCGTGTTTAGAGTTGTGCAACTACTTAATTTTATCCCCTCTTCCGCGATCTACAAAATAATATCATACCTAGTTCTTGTGCCTGATGTATATATGTTCCAGGCCAACTGCTTCATCTGGCATTCTTCTCGGCGCCGCTATGCATCATGCTTGCATGGTTACCCACAGATCTTAATGGACCAGAAGGTATATTTTCATTTTACCATCTTAATCAACGATTCACAAGCCAGCCGTATTGTTAACTGTATTTATTTTCTATATTATGTGCTATTGAGCTTTTCTGTGTTTCATACAGTTCACTAATTGCACATCTTCCTGTCCAGAGTTTGCATGCCTTGAAATGTAGTGCTGGGCAGTATTGTTCAGTTGCCTCAGCATGCTAGCTTTCTTCTTTGGGCATCGATGTCATTCTACGAACAATGGAGTTTCTTGAACTTTGAAATATGGTTCATTCATGGTAGCTATCTCATGACATTCTTGGTCTTCCTAATGAAGAATGATGGAGGTAACATGCAATAAACAAGTAGTTCTAACCTAATTCAAGTGGAGTGATAACAAAAGATTGCCAAGTTAATCCATGCAGCATATTACTGCAGGTCTGTTAATGATGGGGAAAATGCTTATCTTCTCTTTCATGGTGTGGCTGATGTGATCTTAATCAAGCACATTCTCGAGAAGTTCGGTTCATGTTCATCTTCTGGTTTGTACCTGAAGTCTAAGATGTAATTAGATCTTTATTTCTCTTCATTTTTTCATATGTGATTGCATATACTGACATGCATTTATACATTTCTTGCATATCTTATAGATAAATTCCATTGTAGAGATACACATGCATATAAGAACGGTTACAACTGTCCCACAATGTTTAGTATCTTTTGCATGCAATGTGTGGTTCTTATTTAGTGGTGCAATATGTCCGTATATATCTTTCCTTCATTGACTTGGCATGGCCACTTTTGCCCCTATTTACTTATACTCTGCTATAAATTCTAGTGGAGGCACTTTTGGTATCAACTGGTGTCATCCTTTACTTTGGTGTCATGCTGGCTCATACTCTTTTAAAGTTATGATTTAATCCTTTCTTTTCACCGTAACTGTGTGGCAGATGGAGTTCTCTGCATCATGAGAAGCACTCATTCACGCACCTGGAACTCAAAGCGTTCACACCTGGAACTCGAAGCGAGATAGCCACAGTTCACACACCTAGAACTCGAAGCGAGATAGCCACAGTTCACACACCTAGAACTCGAAGCGAGGTGTGAGTGTACACCCCACCCACCATTCTAGTTTGAGTCCTCTTCAACTTGAGTTTTGGTGCCTATTTCTTCTGTTAGTGAAAACTCAGTTCCCCACTTGGTAATCTAAAGGAAACTTTACGGTGTGTTCATATATTTTCCTTCTTTTGGCAGGGGATTTGCTTGGACTGTTTGTACTTCCCCTGCTGCACAAATGTTCCCTTCAAGTTTGGGTTTACTGTCGAATTCTGGGGAAGCAAAGGACACAAGCAGTTGAGAAACAGACAGAAAAACGAATAGGTTCTGGTGTATTTTATGTCTTATTGTTGGTGGCAATGCTGATGTTAGTGCCATCATGGACACGCCTTATCGGTCTCAAAGTGCATCCGTTTTTCTGGTAAGTGTCACTGTTTACCTTTCATTAAAAGATAATAATGTGTTTGATATTATCAATATATTTAATTTATTATTTAACTCAGCACTTTGTTCTTTTTTTTTATCAAGTCTTCTCTGTATTTCGTAGATACTTACGTTCTGTTTGCTGAACTTTTCATTATTTTGCACGGTTCTTAATTATATGTTCACCAATTCACATAAACCTCTTCCTTTATGTGCTTATACTGGATATGTGTGATATATGCATCAATTAGAAGGTTTTAACGTATTTTAAAAGAAATCACAATGTAAAGGATTCTTGTGCGCAAGTACTATCATCTTGTTGTTGTCTTGATTTTCTCTCCTCCTGTTATAATTCAGGTAACGCAGGTCTTTCTTAACTTAAATCCCACATGAACATTTAGGGATTATTTTGATCAATTTGTTCTATGTTTTGCGACCTGCTTTTTTGGACTTGGTATTTAGTGCAGCATTTGCAGTTTTCTTAATACTAGAGACGATTCGTATAAGAATCTTTTAATTTCCTCATATTCTTCCTCATTCCCTTTTTCCTTCAGGAGTATTTGTTATGCCAAGTTTGCTCTTAGTTTTTTTGCAAAGCATGTAATTGGTCAAAGCTCGGAATAGATCGTGTCCTGGTGATTTCGTTTGATTCATCTACCATGAATATGCCAAGTGTACTACTCCGGTCCATATTAATGGTCGCTAATACGGATATATCTAGACACATTTTAGTTCTAGATACATCCATATTACTTACGGTTAATATGAATCGGAGGGTGTAGTATGAATCGGAGGGTGTAGTACAATAACTGGTTACTAATACTACAATGCAGTAACTCCTAGTACCAAAATCAGCTTTATCACTTTTGAACGTATATAGCCTGCGTGTGTTTTCTGAAATTAACCGATGCATAAGGTAACACTTAAAAGTGTTAATGCATATTGTGTGATTACATAGTACAACTACTATTTTATTGTGTTGTAAACCTTATCGACGAGACATCAACAATTTGTTTTGTAGTTGTAGCCTGGCAGGAGGTATCTTTAGTAGCCAGTGAATTTTATTCTCTTGTAAAGTTCACTTATACTTTTTTTATAGTCATACTTGACCAAGCTACGATCCAGGCTACGATCATAAATTTATTCTGTTGTAAATTTAATTATAGTAATAAACTTAACCTTACTTGTACTTGCAGGCTACGATCCACCTCGTCAAGGAGGCTCCGGGCTAAGTCAACATTAGACTGACTCGAGATCACCTCACAGCATGCATGGCCAAATCAACTCGCAGCTGATGGTCTGGCGTTACACTCTCTCGCTGCTCAGAATGGACAACTTTTTGTAGGTCCCCTCTGGCCACCTCTTCGTGTACTACTGTATATTCTTAGGACCATGGCATTCAGTTCTTACAACAATAACCTCTTGTTGTGTAGCTTTTAGATTGGGGAGGTCGCTGCTTATATAAGGTCTGGTACTGATGCTAGTGTGTTGATTACTTGGCCTCATGATTCTAGGTATTGCTCAACTTACGGGCTGTTAATCATGCACGTCTTTCTCTCTGTCCACTCAATTGTACTAATCTTGTTTTGTATGACCATCTATATATTGTGCTTGCTCTTTCCTCTGCGTGTGTGTGGTTGAGGGGCTGGCTGCAAGTTGCAAAATAAATTAAGCTTCAGTTGCATCAGCAGTTACCAAACTATATGACGCTTCCAACTTTTGAATGAATCATGTAAACGTGGTAGCATAGTCATGTTGCCTATTCATGTTTTAACAAGTATGAGTCAGAGGATGACATTCTGGTCTCATCTATTGGCTTCTATGGTAGTACCGTTGTGCGTGCTTGTGTTGGATGGGTCACTGAAAGGAGTTGTTTTTGCTCTAGCGGTGGAGTTGACTATCGTAAGGCAGATATTTTGCAGATTGGGTTCATTTGTTGTTGACTGGAATTAATTAATTACTATTTTCCCCTGTGCCCCCTTCATTCTGCTTGAATCATGTGTAGCAACAAACAAGTGACGATACTCCAATGAGCCTATTAGTATGCAAATAATGACTCCACTATCTGTATTAATCATGTAGTGTCTAGGTTGTAGAAAGTTTATCGATGAACAAAAGTGATCCATATGTAAGTTACAATATTATCTTGGGTTCACTTGTAAACTTGCAGGACGAGTTCTTGTGTCTCGTAATACTGATATCAGTTTGATAAAGCCATGCTTGTATATGAACTGTTAATATGTTCTTGATTTGAAGTATCTCACTGTATGCAGGCAGTGACACGGGGAGACTACGAGAGGGCTGACTAGTGGCAACGCATGACCAAGGCGATGCAAGCTGCAAGTCCTGCTGGCGAGTCCGCCCCTGTACCCCTGGCCATGAGCTCTTCCTTGACCAGCGGCTCTTCTTCTAGTGGCGGCTGTGGACTGCTGCCGTTGCCAGCGCAGCTCCATCCCTGCATGATTCTCCTCACGGACGCTGCTGCTCTGTCCCGCTATGGTTGTTGCTGTCGTCTCTCTTGCGGAGTAAGAGCGGCAGAGCAAGGAGAAGTACCAGGAGCTCAAGTTAAATCGACCAAACCGATGAAGTTCGCTTGCCCCATGACAAGGTAAAACATTGAATTGGATGTATCAAGAAATCAGACTTTGAGATATATGGTTGTTTATGGCTTGCTGAATATTTATCTTTCTGGGCATGCAGTGATGTGCTTATTGCTTCAGATATTTAATAAACTGTATGCCTTATCTAATGTTGTAATTGTTGAGAGGTTAAGAGAGGAGTTAAAGAAAGGTTTTGGTGAGAACCAGTTCAGTTCTGTAGTGTTCAAGCAAGAGAGTTCGTACTGCTAAACTTCAGTTTGAACCTCGCAGGGAGCTTTTGTGTTCATTTTAACTATTAATATGCTAGACAACTGGACTAAGATTCATTCGTGTGGCTACTTGCCAGTACAAGTGCAGTTCTGTAGCATTTAGATTGGAGAGGATGTATTTGTTTAGTTTAGGTCTGGTAATGATGCGTGTGTGTATGCCTGTTCATCATGCATGTCTTGTTCTTTGTTACTACTCTTGTTATTTTTGATCATCTCTATAGTTAGCTTGTTCTTTCCTGTGCGTGCGTGTCTGGTTCAGAAGCTTGTTGCAAGTTGAAAAATAAATTAAGCTTCAGTTGCATCAGCAATCACCAACCTATATGATGCTTCAGGCCTGAATGAATTCTGTAAACGTGATAGCATAGTCGTGTTGCCTAAAGTAATTTTCTGGGCTCCTCGATACCTTTTAATGGTCTGTATTTTCCCCTTTTAATGGTTTTTCCACTTTGGGTCATCATATATTGTTTACTAGATGAAACTTTAGTGTAATTATTTTTCGGAAGTGTGATTATGTTGAGTGAAATTTCTTGCTTAACCATTTGGCTTATGTTCCTTTTCTTACTTGACTACTAATGAATTTTGATAGGCTGCATTTACAATCATATTTGTTGGTAAATATTCTGTGGTACCGAATATTCTGAACTGCTGACTGTTTCGTTCTTTAAATGGTGCTGACTTATTCAACCTATTGTTGATGTGAAGGTATTCCGGAAGGTAAATCCGGGCTGGTAGGAGTTCGGTGATGAAGCATCTGTAGCTGATCAGTAGCGTTTACCAAAGGACAGTAGGAGGTGGCATGTTTCCAGCATCGGATGGATCACCACTCAGAAATGGAACACGTATTTGTTATGGAGTGTCTAAATCTCAGAATTTGAAGAGTGATGGTTCAGCTGTCTCTCTTTCTTTTTCTCTCGTGAACAGTCAGATTTGTCCTGCATTTTAATGTTATTATTTATTCTATCCCTGCTTAGATTTGTTCCTTTGTATGCTAAATTATTTACTTTGACCATTTGTGTGATGGTATGTGAACTTTAGGACGTAATATATGATGTTCAAAGTTGTAGGCTTGTTCGCTCTGCTTCCAAGGCTCATGGATTTTTTCCAATTAGGCTTGGCTGATCTACTTTGAATGCATTTGGATTTTGTTGAATGTACTTTGGTTGATTTGGTCCAAGGGCATCTCGATTATGCTTGACCTGGATTGTTTTTCTTGTCTTGATCTATTGTCCACACTTTCTTGATTCATCTTCTTAGTGGATGATTTGAACTTTTTCTTACTTGCATTCTTGCTCCAGAGCCAGAGTTGTCGATCATTTTCTTATTTCACGTTTCAATTTTATGAACTATTTTAATATAATTCCTTGTACTAGTCATTATATAAATTCACTCTTTGGAATTGATTCAGTATGACTGGAAATTTAATTGCCAGGTTAAACATTTAGTTTGCAATAACTAAGAAAAGAATGTGCTCTAAGAAATTGATTGAATACCGTAGCTTTATTTTGGCTGTATGATAGAACTTCAATTGGTTTTCGTAGAAAATGCTTGGGTACTAATATTTAATCATCGTAGTGCTTGTGGTGACACGGGAACTCTTGTTATCGGCGACATAGAGCGTGCTGCTGCTGGAGCTGGGCGAATGGAGCAGCGCCGCTGGTTCAAAGCTGGAGCTTCATTTCATTGAAAATATAGAATTTGTTACACGCCTCCTAGGAGGTACACATCAGTATTAAAACAGGTAAGGGGTTCAGTGAACATCCCAGGTTGTTGGGATGGCATTTGTTAGGCCGTTTGCTCCAGCCTTGACCCATGACTTTGCCTCGTCTTTGATTTTGTTGCACAGATCCAGAACTGAAGGCCGCACCCTCTTGAAGACTCGGTCATTTCGATGTTTCCAGATCATCCAGGGCGCTAGGAGCGCCGTGGATGCCAGGCCTTGAGCATTGGCTCCGGAGTGTTTTGCCTTGCAGTTTGACACCACTCAAGGAGGGAGGCCTCATCAGCAGGTGGTCTGAATGTCATCTGTAGCCAAGACAAGATCCTCATGCCAAACATGGTGTGAGAATGGGCACGCAATGATGAGGTGGTGTATTGTTTCTGGCACTTGCTCGCACAGAAGGCATCGTGGGTGTTCTTGCAGTCCTTGTTGTGCCAGCCTTTCAGCCGTCTAACACAGTGGAAAAACTTTACTTTTGGGGGAGCCAAGGTCTTCCAGATGAGTTTTCAAGATGCACAATTTGTTGGCAGCCAAACCTTCAGCGACGGTTCTTTGTTTGCGTCTGTGTTTTGGGATGCAAGAGTGTAGCTGTGGTGCAATTTCCGTGAAACCATCGATCCTCCCAAAATCCAAAATTTAGCTATCAACCCGTTCCCAATTGCCATGGAAGTTGAGACGAAGAAGAAATCTCGCTCCTCTGCTGTAGGTGAAGGCCACTCCAAGCATGGTTGTTATCATTGCGGCCTAGCCACTGCCATCTCACGCGCAGTGCCAGACCCATGCCCTCTAGGTCCTGGACTCCCAGCCCTCCAAGTGATGTTGGTCGGCAACACCCGTCGCCAATTGACATGGCAGCTCTCGCAGTTTGCAGCGGCGCGTCCTTCCCAGAGGAATCCTCTCTCAAATTTCTCCATGAGCCTGATGGTCTTCTTTGGTGGCGCCAACACAAGCAGCTGGTGGATTAGGATTGCTCCAAGCACAGACTTGACAAGGGCCAGCCTTCCTGGCTTCTGCGTCTGCATCAGCCAAGATTTCCAAGTTGGCAACTTTGCTGCCATTCTATCGACAAGGGGTTGCATTTGGGCTGATGCCGGCCTTCTGATTGTCAGTGGGATTCCCAGATAGGAGAAGGGGTTCTCGGTGACAGGGCAGTCTAGGAGCTGAATTATTGGCGCCGTGTCTATCTCATCGCAATTGATTAAAGTTCATGAACTCTTGGCATAGTTCACATGGAAGCCTGACGCTTCTCCAAATAACCCCAAGATCTCCTTTTCCACCATGGCCTCCGCAATAGTTGGCTGGCAGAAAAGGATGACATCGTTGATCATCCACATAAAACGAGATGGATGGGACTGTGCGCCGCCGGTGCAGCTGCTGTAGAACTCCCATGTCGACAACTCATTGGATCAGCCTTGCTAGAACATCCACAGCAAGGACGAATAGTTGTGGGGACAGTTGGTCTACCTAGCGTAGCCCTCGCCGGTGCCAAATTGGGGGATCTGGCTCTCCATTGATCATTATCCTCGTGCTTGCCGAAGATAGCAGCACAACCAGCCAGTCAAGGAATTGTTCACTGAACCCATAGTGCTTTAGATTCACAAGAGGACTGTGAAGGTACTGGCTTTACTTCCCTCAAGTTTGTGCAACTTTATAATTTTCTCAGTAGCACTGTCCATATCAATATATTCTGCACTTCGGTTATATCGTGGGAGCTGGTATGCATTTTCAATGATACGCTTAGATTTATTGAAATATCAGATTAAATATTTAACATCTATTGTTTGAAACTGTCCTAAAGTTCATATCTACTCATTTGGTAAACCTTATCCATTTGTACCCTTCTACTGTCTCGTACTACATGTGATGTTTTAGAAAACATTGTTCCTACGATCATCTTTCTCGTAGTTTTCTTACCTTTGGCGTTTCTTGTCTTCTGATGATCTTTCTCATAGTTAATGTGTGATTATATTATTATACCTTTACATCGATCTGCAACATGACTTGTTTTTTTTTTGGCAGCAAGCGAGATAATGATGATTCTTGCCACTGTCGTGCCTTGAAGAAGTGTCAAAAGCTTCTCCGAGGTGAACTTGTTTTGGTTACGCTGCTGCTCTAATCCTGGTAGGTCGATGTGCCTTATTTTTCTGTGCAAATCTTCCTTTCCCTCTGTTTTACTATATGTTATCCTTGATTTTGTCCATTTTGAATTCATGTGTGGTGAGTTATAAGTGAAAGCAAATATGGCTTCCCAAATATGTCTATGTTTTCGTGGTTCTTCTATTCTATCAGTGATAGGAACATGGTCTTTCTGCAGGTTCTGCTCTGATATGCTCTTTGGTTCGATTGCTGGTCTTGCGGTAGTGTTGGTTCCAGGTTAGCTACTTCTAACCTGATTGTTCAGATGATGGTTCACAGAATTGTGTCTGTGCACTAGTTATATGTTGCTTCTTCCGTGATGCAGTCCTGTGTTGTGGTTTTGTTTTTTCTGACCACCGCGTGCTGTATATTTGAACTGCTGGTCGTGTAACTAGCTTAGCATTTGTCGGTGCTCTCATGGTGTTCACAACATAGGTTTCTATATACTGCCATCCATGCTTCTACTATTGTTGAACTTGCAATATCTCAATTTTTTGGTTGAACTTACAATTCAGTGATTGTAGAATGTGGGTAAACTGAACCTATTGATTAAACCGAACCTATTCATTTTGCAAGTCCTGCGCACATGTCCATGGATGGTTTCATTGTTACCAGCAGCACAATGTTCTGGCTGTAGGAGAGAACTATGTCCTAATGATGAAATTTGAATTTGACTAATTGTGAAATTATGTATTCTTTTCTCATGATCCCTGAATTTGCATGTAACAGTACTAGTTTGTAATTTTGTCTTGTTTCATCTTTACTTATTGGGGAAAACTCGTTTATGATGCAACATCCTTAGAGGTTTATGCTTAGTGGCAGTCGTGACACCTAACTTTGCACGACCAGATTTGTAATGGTATCTAGCTAGTTAGGCAAGACTGGAATAGTTCAATGAGCTTGGTTTCCTGGAAAATTTTAAGCTTTCCAGTGATATTGTGTTATTCTGATTGGTGAATAGAAGAATTGTATGCTCCCTCCATCCCAAAATAAGTGACTTAACTTTGTCTAGATACAGTTGTATGTATACATTTTTTGTGTGTACATATATCCGTATCTAGAAAAAATTAAGTCACTTATTTTTGGGACAAAGGGACTACATTATTTGCTTGTGAATATATAGGTGCATCTTTGTTTGATGTGATAGGTGAAGTCCTTGTGTTCGATTTAGAAATTAATCTTCTCCCTGGACATGTGCGCAGGACTTGCAAAATGAGAAGCTAATTGAAGAGTGATGGATGGCTTAGTTTGGCATCAGCTGCATGTCCACGGTGAAGCCTGAATCAGAAATATCTACTAGAACGCATGGGAGATAAGGAATCATAAAGTAGGTCAATGGAGGCGAGCAAAAGCTAGTGCTGGCATGCTTTCTTGCGTCCTAGCCTTTTGTGTGGTAGTTCAACAAAAAAGTGATGTTAACAATGTTTTTGACTGATCACCACACTTGGCTAGCGAAGATTCAGTTGTTTCCCCATTCAGTTTTGTTTGGCGGTTAGCATCACATTTGAGCATAATTCACAGTCTAAGGTTTTAGTGCCTTGGTGTTTCTGATGTACATGTTTGATACTTGGGATTTCGCATGTTTAAATTTGAAGCCGAGCTGTGTACTCTATCTATGTTGTGAATTGTAAAACGAGACTTTTTCTTGGACTGGTGGTGGTTGCTGACGCTAGCATGAAAGGGAGAAGCGTGGCCAGGGGGGACATGATTTATTTCTTCTAGGTGTTGTGGTAGTTTTATTTACTGCTGTTGGTTTAGATTCAGTTGCATCCTAGTGGTCTGAAAGATTCATTGGGGTCCTAAAAGATCAGGTTCAGGTTCGGTTGCTCTAGTTAGCTTAAAGTTTGTCGATTTCTCCGTGTCATCAAGCTAAAAATCTCAGTCTGTGAATATGTTCTTTTCCTTAACCGTAGGCAGCCATGTTGTTAAGTAAATCGACCCATGCTAGCCAGATTGTCATGGTGACCATTCTTTTCTTTTTGTTGTACTAGCTTTTCTTCAGGGTATACTATTGTGTACCTTGCTATGTAAATAAAAGCTCTATTTGAATATGTATGAGTTGCATTGGAACCTGCTAGTATTTTAATCTGATCTATGGGACAAAACCTACTGGTATACTCTTCTTGTCTTGTGTATAATTGTTACACGTATTTTTTCTTTTTTTGAAGTAAATCTACAGAAATGAAGATCATATTAATATTTATTTGGCTTCGCTGGGTATATGGTGACTCTGGCTGCTTGTTGAAAAAAGTGGCTTGGTAGATTTATTATGTCCCTAATCCATCCGATAACATGTAATACATGCGTATATACCCAACATTTCTAGTGTTAATGCTTATCTTTTCTGTCTCGGTCTTATGTTGGTTAAAACCTTTAACAATAGCATGATTTTTTGATGCAACGAAAATAGCCAAGGAGGAATTTGTTATTAAAAGTAAAGCTCACCATGGAGTCTAAGCAGCACTTCACTATTGGATGGAATCCCAGCAAAGGGAAGACCAGAGAAACACGATTTTCTAGCTCTTGATCAAACGTGGAACGGTTACAACCACAAAAGGGTGGGGTGGGTCTAGTAATTAATTAGGAGATTCGTTAATCTGGTGGAAGGCCTAGTACCCAGAATCAATGTAATCGATCCTGTTAGGAACTGTTATTAGCGTTAGTATCAGGCTAATTAGGCAGTTATAATTGTATAGGAACATTCTATGGAATATTCTGCCTAGCAGTTAGAATCTCATGTTGTCCAAACGCTGTCTATAGCGAACCGTCGCTGTGACTCTTCCGAAGCGACGGAAAGATGTAAACCGACATATGTACCACGTCTGTTCGGCTAGTATATATAGCCTGCAGTCACAATCAATAAAGCATCCATTCACTTCATTTCCTCTCAACCTCTCTCGACTCTTCACACGTTATCATGCACTTGTCTCTGCCAAAGCAATAGGCAACAGTAGAAGAACGGAGAAAGGTGAGTAAAGAGGGAAATTCAATTCGGCTCCCGGGTGAGTATGCTCCCTCTACCAAAAAAACATTTTTCGAAATGTCAAAAAATTTGGATAAAAAATTCTACATGTACATCTCCATAATGTATGTGCATTCGCTAAGTTTCACGAAAAATCAATATTTTTTGTGGTCTATGTAAAAAGGAGAAACTTTATCTTTTGAAAAGCATTATTTTTAGCACTGAATTTTGTCTTTTTTACACACGTCACATGATAAGTCGATTTTTTATGAAACGACTTTGTGAGCGCGTAGCACGTGAAGATGTACGTACAAATTTTTTGTTTCAATTTTTTTGAAATTTAAAATGTTCATAACATGCATTTCAAAATATAGGGAGCATATGCACCCATGTTCCAAAACACCATTCCCGAGTAAAGATGGCTTCCCTGCCGCAACTTGCTTTTTCCTTCGCTCAATTTGTGGCTAGGGAACACCGTCGCTCCGGCTATCCCCGCCGGACTTTCACTCGCGCTGCCGCTCGCCGTTGGAACTCCGACCGTCGCCATCAGCGTCGCCCGGAGTGGAACGGTGGCCTCCGCCGCCACCACCACGGCAACCGCTGGGCGTCCCGTCGCCGCTTCGGCCCTGGCGGTGGCCTCCGCCGCCGCGTTCGTGGCAACCGCTGGGCGCCCCAGCAGCACAACCGTCATGGCAACCGCTCGCTGCAGCGCCACCGCTCCCCTGGAGCACCGGGGCCAAGCACCACGGCTGTTGTGCGCCGGGAACAAACCCCGGTGGCCGCTGCAGAGCCGGCCGTCGTCGCAGCGCCGGAGGTCGCCGCGGAAGAAGTGGTGGACGCAGTGTATGAAGACGAGGCCTCAGCCTCAAATATCAGCGCGGACGCCGACGAACTGATTCCGGTGCCGCCGGAGTTCGCCGTCCCGCCCATGGAGTGGCTGCTGGGCGGACCAAGCGCCGGTTGGCTCGTGGACGACCCCGAGCGCGACTTCGGCGACGAGGAACTCCTGGCACCACCGCCACCACCGGCATCGCCTCCGACGATGTACTATTGCATGCGCCACGGCTTCGGACCGTGCCTCCCGTCCCCGACGCCATCTGACGAGGACATGCAGCACTTCGCTCCGCCGGGCTATGAACCAATGCCTGTGCTGGAGTTCTCCTCGTCGTCGGCTGCGGCTCTCGTGGACGCGCACCCGCCACTGGTGAAGAAGGAGGAGGTAGTCGCCGCGGCTCCCGCACGCGCCCCTCGGGCTCTCCCCGACCTCGACCTCCCCGCACCGGTGATGGAGGAGGAGAAGAACGAAGACGAGGCGCCATCCCTCGCACTCCTGACGCCCTCGTCAGAAGCCCGCGTGCTCCTCCGCCGCCTCGCATCGACCATGGCGGCCCGCCCAAATGGCATCCGCGCGGGCACTTGGGCACCAGAGGCCCTCGGCCTCACCGGCGCCGTGGAGTTCCGCCTCGACGAGGCCACCACTAGGCGCAAGGCGCCCCTCTTCTTCCATGGAGGGGCCAGCCGCCGCTGATGGCACTGCCCGTGGGCACCGGCATGGAGCAGGGGAGCAGTGGTAGGAGGAGACGCTCGAACTGATTCGTTATCCAGTCCTCACGAGTCACGATCCCCTTTGACCTGCTGGTCCAAGACTCCAAGCGGTGCTGACACAGGCTTGTGGGGCAAAAGGCCTTACGTGTCATGCTAATATTAAATAAATAACATGTTATTGGTTAGGCGTTTTAGCAGTAGCCTGTATATTTGTAGGAAGCTGCAGATCTGCCACTGTATCTGTATCCGTGTGCAATACTTTAGGAACCTCAGTTCGTCTATCGTACTGCAAAATTTATATTCTAGACCTCATGTCTACTCGAATAAGAAATATGACATGTTATTTATATATGTGCCTGTAGCATATTCTAACATGTCTATTTGGTACAATAATTTTATTTTTGCATTTGAAATTTAAATTTCGTGCAAATTTCTCATTAAGAGATAAAAATATGACTATCTCGAATCATATTTGCGAATCACAAGGTAATGGCATCTACTGTACAAATACAGATTATCCATTACTGTGAGGTATATTCATTTGTTGTTACAATGAATGATTATCTCCAAAGTGCTCTTCCAAATATATTACAGTCAAAGTATAACACAGGGTGCTAGATGGGCGTCTACTGACATACGTCAGATTATGCTTCCTAGTACTGAGAGATGTACTCCATAAAATGGAGATTATCTACAATGTGTTAACTTCAAATTCGAAGATCTACACATATTCGGTTTGAAAAGCATCAGCTTAAAATTGTTCCTCTAGAACAAATTTTTTGTTTACCAAAATAATTTTACTATCAAGTAAAATTAATAAAATGCATGATTATACATGCAGGAAAAATGGCTGGCATCAATAAGAAAGAATTCGAAGAACTACAAGTTGATGGAAGTAACTATCTATCATGGGCCATGGATATAAAAATAAATTTGACTGGACGTAACCTTGGCCCTTGCATTGCCACACCCCCTGAAAATGCTCCAGAAATACCACAAGTGGTAAAGTATGTGGCATTGCATTTCATAAGGCACCACCTCCATCCTGATTTAAAAACTGAATATCTGATGGAAGAGGACCCACTAGCTTTATGGAACTCCCTCAAGGAGAGATATGACCAGCAAAGAGCAGTAATGTTGCCGGAAGCCCAGAGAGAATGGTCTCTCATAAGGTTCCAGGACTTTAAGTCTGTGGTTGCATATAATTCTGCAGTGCATAAGATTAATTCCAAACTGAGATTTTGCAATAAGCAAGTTTCAGACGAGGACTTAATAGAGAAAACCTTATGCACTTTCCACCCCTCGATGAGGATATTGCAACAGCAATATCGTCAACAAAAATACACAAAGTATTCTGAGCTTATATACACATTACTTCAGGCTGAGAAGCATGATGAACTTCTCATGGAAAATCACAATGCTCGCCCAACGGGCGCCATGCCAATCCCTGAAGCACATGCTAATGCTCATTTTACTAGTAAATTTGGAAACCGTAAACGGAACTTCCGAAAATTCAAGGGAAAGTGGAAACCGAACAATGGTCAAAAGACCAACGGTCCATCTAAGGGGAATGGTCAATTTAATAAAAATAACCAAAATGACAACTCTCAAACTTGTCAAATGTGTGGATGTACGAATCATCGTACTAATGAATGCAGTATGCCCGACCACCTCGTGGAACTATACATGAAGTATGGCAAAGAAGTCAAACAAGTTCATGGAAACAAAGCTGAAGCTCACTTCAACGACATACAAGACAACTCTCAAGTTGGTCCACCTCAAAGTTCTATTGAAGAATTCGAGCCAAAAGACGATATCATCCTCGATGAAGACATGCTTGTGGACTACACCCAAGATGTTTTTGGAGACCTCAATTAAACTCCATAAACACTTGATGTCATTTAGCCATTAAATTACTACAAACTGTTATATTGTATAACAATACGTAGAATAAAGTCTATCAGACTATGTAGAATAAAAGTCTATCAGACCATGTATATTGTATTATGTGAATCAGACATAATACTGCTGATGACCCACAAGTATAGGGGGTGTATCGTAGTATCTTCGATAAGTAAGAATGTCGATCCCAACGAGGAGCAGAAGGTGTTGACAAGATGAAGGATTCACTGTAAATGCTCACGACAAGTATTCAGGGGGTTTTGATGTAACATGAATAAAGTACGAGTATGTAAAGTGCGAGAGTAATAATTGCAGCGAGTGGCCCAATCCTTTTTAGCACAAAGGACAAGCCGGTTTGTTTACTTATAATGACCAAACGTTCTCGAGGACACACGGGATTTTAGTCTAGTGCTTTCGCTACATACGGCTAAATAATCTTCATTGTTGTGATAAGTGTTGTGTGGGTGAACCTATGCTAATGTACCGCCCTTCCTAGGACTAATACATACTTGTGATTATACCCCTTGCAAGCATCCGCAACTACAAGAAAGTAATTAAGAATAAATCTAACCACAGCCTTAAACTCTGAGATCCTGCGATCCCTCCTGTCGATATACCAACGGGGTTTAGGTTTCTGTCACTCCGGCAACCCCGCAATTAGCAAACGAATACAAGATGCATTCCCCTAGGCCCATAAATGGTGAAGTGTCATGTAGTCGACGTTCACATGACACCACTAGAAGAATAACACCACAACTTAAATATCACACCATTGAATATTACTCAACCATAGTTCACTACTAACATTTAGACTTCACCCATGTCCTCAAGAACTAAACGAACTACTCACGAGACATCATATGGAACATGATCAGAGGTGATATGATGATGAATAACAATCTGAACATAAACTTGGTTCAATGGTTTCACTCAATAGCATCAACAATAAGTAGGAATCGATACCGGGAGAGTTTCCCCTATCAAACAATCAAGATCAAACCCAAATTGCTACGGCGGTGACGGTGTCCAGCGGTGATGACGGTGATGATGGTGGAGATGATGATGATGGTGATGGCGATGATGTCCAGCTCGATGACGGTGACGATGGCGTCGATTTCCCCTCCGGGAGGGAATTTCCCGGATTCCTGCCGCCGAGAGCTCTTTCTCTCTGGTGTTCTCCGCCCAGAGGCGGCTGTAACTCTTCGCGAGGTACCCCTTCGGCTTAGGTCTTCGGGACGAAGGGTTTGGCGAAGAAAGGAGGCGAAAGGGTCGTGGGCCCCCAGACCACGGCCGGCGCGGCCGGGGCCGCCGCGCCGCCTAGGGTGTGGGCCCACCCTGCTGCTCCTGGCTCCCCCTTCCGGCTTCCTTCGTCATCTTGAAAAATAGGATTTTTGGTATAATTTCCTTCCGAGTTGATCTTCCGAAATATTGCGTTCGACGGTGCTTTTTCCATCCTGGCTCCGGTGTTCGATCCTCCAATAATGATGAAACATGCAAAATAGATGAAATAACATAAGTATTGTGTCCCAATATGAAATATATCAATGAATAACAGCAAATTATGATATAAAATAGTGATGCAAATTGGACGTATCAACTCCCCCAAGCTTAGACTTCGCTTGTCCCCAAGCGAAACTGAGCTCGATAGACATGACCACATGTTTATGGAGTGAAGAGTCGATAAATAAAATACGGACAAGAAGCATCATATTCATTCACACAGGACATTATAGTAGACAACCTCTTATAACTCATATTGAAACAAGTATAAGGTAATCACAAGTAAAGGTGCATGAGAAATCATGATTG
The DNA here is from genome assembly GCA_030979885.1 of Lolium multiflorum. Taxonomy (NCBI): domain Eukaryota; kingdom Viridiplantae; phylum Streptophyta; class Magnoliopsida; order Poales; family Poaceae; genus Lolium; species Lolium multiflorum. Next base: position 175,519,012 of record CM061752.1, read on the forward strand.
GTGATGGCAAACTTCGTTCTTGGTCAGAGAACAATTAACAGATTATATTTATCTCATTGAGCAGCGCTCTCATGTTAAAGTTTATAAGGCACAACTTGCATACTCAATCATAATGGTCTTCTCATGATCATTGATAACTTGCAAAGCTATATTCATTCAGATAAAACTTGTACTAAACAAGGAAGAATAAAAGACATGATGTAGCAAATCACAATATAATGGTTTGATCACAACTACTCAAATGCTTGCTTGAGATGGAGAGAAATAGGTTTACTGACTCAACATAAAGTAAAAGACAGGCCCTTCGCAGAGGGAAGCAGGGATTAAATCATGTGCTAGAGCTTTTTCAGTTTTGCAATCATATAAAGATAATAAAAGTAACATTTTGAGAGGTGTTTGTTGTTGTCAACGACTGGTAGCGGGTACTCTAACCCCCTTGCCAGACAACCTCCTAAGAGCGGCTCCCATATTATTTTCATTTTGTGTGGCACTCCTTCCAACCTTTCTTTCACAAACCATGGCTAACCGAATCCTCGGGTGCCTGCCAACAATCTCATACCATGAAGGAGTGCCTTTTTACTTTGTTTTATTATGATGATGACACTCCCCCCAACCTTTGCTTACACAAGCCATGGCTAACCGAATCCTTCGGGTGCCGTCCATCAATCACATACCATGGAGGAGTGTCTATTTAGTTTGATTAATTTGGGACTGGGAATCCCATTGCCAGCTCTTTTTGCAAAATTATTGGATAAGCGGATGAAGCCACTAGTCCATTGGTGGAAGTTGCCCAACAAGATTGAAAGATAAAACACCACATACTTCCTCATGAGCTATGAAACATTAACACAAATAAGAGATACTAAGTTTTGAATTGTTTAAAGGTAGCACATGAAGTATTTACTTGGAATGGCGGAAAATACCATGTAGTAGGTAGGTATGGTGGACACAAATGGCATAGGTTTGGGTTAAGGTTTGGATGCACGAGAAGTATTCCCTCTCAGTACAGGTCTTTGGCTAGCAAGGTTAATTAGCAAGCATAAGAGTCGAGGGAAACAAACAAATATACATATGATAGAAACAATCATGCATCTTCCTTGTAAGCACAAGCAATTTTAACTTCAGAATAATGAGCTATGAGCTAACAAGAAAGACAATGAAACATCTACATGTATTTCTCTTTTCTATTTAAACCTCAAAGTGTTGTTGCTATTGACCAATGCTAAGTTTGCCAAAACCAAATAGATTTATTCAATGCTCCCAAAGTGATACCAATACTAACAACAAGATGAATCATAGAGATTGCAAACTAAAATAAGATGTGCAATATGTAAATGATAAGACTTCTCATTAATATTCCATAACGATAACTCACACCAAAGGATACATAGATAACCAACTAAAGGAGAGATACTTCCAAACGCAGCCCATCTTATACGATAACTTCCCTACTCATGATATGACACTACTTGACAATAAAAGTAAAAGGTAGTGATAATGTGATACCGCGGCACTCCCCCAAGCTTGGAACAAACCAAGGGGATGCCAATACCGATGATGAATTACTCCTTTGGCGATGGTGGTGATGAATTCGACAAGCTTCTCAATAAGCTCCTGAAGCTCGTCAATCCTGTGTATGAGATTGCGAATCATCTCGAGTTGTGCTCGACGCGGTTAAAGAGTCTATCGATGGCGAGTCCCAGCTCTGGAGTTATTTCCCCACTCTTCACCTCAGGCTCCTTCTCTCCTGCAGTGTTAGAGCGATCTATATCCCACTGGCTAGGCAATGCCGCCTTGGGAGTCCCTTCAATTTGATTATTGAAAATTAGATTGTGGAAGGGGTGATGAGTGCCTGATGGAGATGTTTTCGGAGCTAGGTAGTGACGTGGGACTGCTCCTCCAGTGCGAATTCTTGCGCTCTTGTTTGCACTAAAAGGGTTGTCCACCACCTTGATGCTTGCGATGGTAGCACGCGGGTGTGCGTGCGAGTCTTCCTCCTCCTCTTCTTCATCTTCTTTCTTGACGTCCTTGTCTTCCTCTTTCCACCCAAGATCTCGATCATCTTCATCCGGAAACTCCTTGCCCTTGTTCTTGGAAACCATGGTGCTTCTAGACTGAAAACAGATCCTGCAGCTCGAAACAAAACACGTCGAAAACACGATATACGGACCTCCAGGGTCCGGGGATTATATAGCAAAAATTTTCACGACATACGGAAAGTACCAGATCGAACCAGAGTCGGAAAGAGGCGACGGACGGCCAAACCATAGGGCGGCGCGGGCCAGGCTTGGCCGCGCCGGCCTATGGTGCCGCGCCCTCGTGCGTCCTTTCCACTCCGTTTCGAACTCGTAATTTCTCATATTTTCCAAAAACAAAAAATATAGTTCGGAAAGTAAATTGCGTACTTTTCATTACCGTAGTTACCTATTCAAAGTCGAGTTCTGGCGGATTGTCAATTTGCCCTTTGATGAAATCCTCCGGTGTTTCCACTTGAATAATATCAACATCAACATTATAAGAATCACCCGAGATATAATGCTTGAGTCTTTGTCCATTCACCACTTGCGTAGCATTGCCTTGGAGAGAGCTAATTTTGATTGCTCCTGAACGATACACCTCCTCGACAACATATGGTCCTTCCCATTTCGAGAGTAATTTCCCTGCAAAGAATCTGAGACGAGACCGATACAATAGGACTTTATCCCCAATATTAAATTCTCTTTTGATAATCCTCCTATCATGCCATTTTTTAACTTTCTCTTTAAAGAGTTTAGCATTTTCATAAGCTTCACTTCTCCATTCATCTAGAGAACTCAATTGCAACAATCTCTTATCACCGGCAAGTTTAGGATCTTTATTTAATTCTCTAACAGCCCAATAAGCTTTGTGCTCTAGTTCTAAAGGTAAATGACAAGCTTTCCCATAAACCATTTTATAAGGTGACATTCCCATGGGATTTTTATAAGCAGTTCTATAAGCCCAAAGTGCATCCTTCAATTTACTAGCCCAATTCTTTCTGGTTTTATTAACGGTCTTTTGCAAAATAGATTTAATCTCTCTATTTGATAATTCTACTTGACCACTAGTTTGAGGATGATAAGCGGAAGCAATTCTATGATTAATACCATACCTAGCAAGAGTTTTTCTAAATCCTCCATGAATAAAGTGAGAACCTCCATCGGTCATAATATATCTAGGTACTCCAAATCTAGGAAAAATAATATCTAAGAGCATTCTTAAAGAGGTCTCACCATCAGCACTTTTTGTAGGTATAGCTTCCACCCATTTAGTAACATAATCAACAAACGAGTATATGAGTGTTACCTTCTGAAGACGGAAAAGGTCCCATGAAGTCAAATCCCCAACAATCAAACGGTTCAATAACAAGAGTATAATTCATAGGCATTTCATTGCGTCTGGAGATATTACCAACCCTTTGGCATTCATCACAAGATAAAATAAACTTTCTCGCATCTTTGAAGAGAGTTGGCCAATAAAAACCTGATTGTAGAACCTTTTGCGCGGTTCTTTCTCCGGCGTGATGTCCTCCATAAGCACTACCATGACATTTACTCAATATCTCCTGTTGTTCATATTCGGGAACACATCTTCGCATAATACCATCCACTCCTTCTTTATATAAGTGTGGGTCATCCCAGAAATAATGCCTCAAATCATAAAAGAATTTCCTCCTTTGCTGAGCTGAAAAGGTTGGAGGCAAGTACTTGGAAACAATAAAGTTAGCATAATCAGCATACCAAGGACTGTCTCGCGAGTTCACCTTTATTACAGCCAATTGTTCATTTGGAAAACTATCATTAACGAACAGGATCATAAGCAATATTTTCCAATCTAGACAAATTATCAGCAACAGGATTATCAGCACCTTTCCTGTCTACAATATGTAGATCAAATTCTTGCAAAAGAAGTACCCATCTAATAAGCCTAGGCTTAGCATCTTTCTTTGTCATTAGGTATCTAATTGCAGCATGATCAGTATGAATAGTAACTTTTGAATCAACAATATAAGATCTAAATTTATCACAAGCAAAAACTACAGCTAATAATTCTTTTTCAGTTGTAGCATAATTTCTTTGAGCAGCATCAAGAGTTTTACTAGCATAATGAATAACATTCAGTTTTTTATCTACCCGCTGTCCAAGAACAGCGCCTACAAAAATCACTAGCATCACACATAATTTCAAAGGGTAAGTTCCAATCGGAGGTTCAACTATAGGAGCAGTTGTTAAGGCTTTCTTAAGAGTTTCAAAAGCTTCCTTACAATCATCATCAAAAACAAATGGTACATCTTTTTGAAGAAGATTAGTAAGAGGTTTTGAAATCTTGGAGAAATCTTTAATAAATCTCCTATAAAACCCAGCATGACCAAGAACACTACGAATACCTTTAACGTCCCTCGGATAGGGCATCTTCTCAATTGCTTCAACTTTAGCTCTATCAACTTCAATACCTCTCTCAAATTTTATGTCCCAATACAATTCCTTCATTAACCATAAAGTGGCATTTCTCCCAATTAAGAACAAGGTTAGTTTCTTCACATCTCTGCAAAACTTTATCAAGGTTTCGCAAGCAACTATCAAAAGAATTCCCATAGACGGAAAAATCATCCATGAATACCTCTACAATACTTTCACAAAAACCATGAAAAATAGCAGACATGCATCTTTGAAAAGTAGCAGGAGCATTACATAAACCAAAAGGCATGCGTCTATAAGCATAAGTTCCATAGGGACAAGTAAAAGTGGTTTTCTCTTGATCTTTAGCTTTAACAGCAATTTGTGAAAACCCAGAATAACCATCAAGAAAGCAAAAATGAGTATTTTTAGACAATCTTTCTAGCATTTGATCAATAAATGGTAAAGGGTAATGATCTTTCTTAGTAACCTTATTAACTTTTCGAAAATCAATGCACATTCTATACCCTACAACTACTCTTTGAGGAATGAGCTCATCATTATCATTAGGCACAACAGTCATACCTCCTTTCTTGGGAATGCAGTGCACAGGACTAACCCATCTACTATCAGCAATAGGATATATAATACCAGCTTCAAGGAGCCGTAATACCTCATTCCTTACCACTTCCTTCATCTTTGGAATTAGACGACGCTGAGGTTCAACAACAGGCTTTGCATCATCTTCCATATTAATAGCATGTTGGCAAATAGAAGGAGAAATCCCCTTCAAATCATCAAGAGTGTAACCAATAGCGCCTCGATGCTTCTTCAATATTTCCAATAACCTTTCTTCCTCAATCTCTGAAAGCTTAGAACTAATAATAACAGGATATATTTTCTTATCATCAATATGAGCATATTTAAGATTATCAGGTAAAGGCTTTAAATCAAAAACAGGATCTTCCTTTGGTGGCGGTGTTGTACCCAAATCTTCCACCGGTAAATCATGCTTGAGAATAGGTTGGTGAAGAAAAATTTCCTCAAGCTCATCTCTTTCTTTCCTAAAAATTTCGCTCTCGCTATCCTCTAAATGTTGCTGCAAAGGATTATTAGGAACAAGAATAATAGATGCACATTGCTCCATTTTAATATCATTACTAGGCAAATCAGCTTTATAAGGAGTTTTAGTAAATTTAGAGAAGTTAAACTCATAAGATTCACCAGCAAATTTAGTCAAAATTTTCTCTTTCTTGCAATCTATAATAGCTCCACAAGTATTTAGAAAAGGTCTACCAAAAATAATAGGACAATAATCACTAGCAGCAGAACCAAGTACCAAAAAGTCAGCAGGATATTTAATCTTACCGCATAAAACTTCCACATCTCGAACAATACCAATTGGAGAAATAGTTTCTCTATTAGCCAGCTGAATAACCACATCAATATCTTCAAGTTCACAAGAATCAATTTCGTGCATAATCTCCGTGTAAAGCTCATACGGAATAGCACTAACACTTGCACCAATATCACATAATCCATAATAGCAATGATCACCAATTCTAACAGACATCATAGGAACACTAGCTTGTTTGGGTTTATTAGGATGTGAAACAATATTAGAAGCATCTTCACAGAAAATAATATGACCATCCTCCACATTTTCAGTCACAAGATCTTTAACTATTGCAACAGCAGGTTCAATTTTTATTTGTTCTTCAGGTTCTACAGGTTTCTTTTCACTTTTATGAACCGCACTATTAATAACAGAGTACTCTTTCATTTTAGCAGGAAAGGAGTTTTTTCAATATAAACTTCAGGAATAACATGATCAGTTTCAACTACAACGCATTTATTAATAGATGAATCAATTTTATCTTTATACGGTTCATGATACTTATCAAAATTCTTCTTTGGCAATTCATAATGAGAGGCAAAAGCTTTATAAAGATTTACAGCAACTTGAGAATCAAGACCATATGTAGCACTCATATTACGAAATTTATCAGTATCCATAAAAGCTTCAATGCATTTATAATCATAAATTATACCTGATTCTCTATCCTTGTCGTTCTCCCATCCTTCAGTATTTTCTTGGATTCGATCAAGAAGGTCCCTTTTAAACTCTTCTTTGTTGCGTGTAAATGATCCAACAAGAAGTATCCAGGTCTTGTCTTGAAAAGAAAGTCTTGCGTAGAAATTATCAATAATAACATTACCAGAAGCTCATGAATGGGGCATTTGAGCATTAAAGACTTCAATCTCCCCAAGCTTGGGCAATACTCTCTCCATCATGAGGCCAAAAATTATATATGCGATTCCGATCCTTATGAATTTCACTTGGAGGATAGAACTTAGAATAAAACCGGGCACAATATCATTCCATTCAAGAGAATCCCCATTATCCAGTAATTTATACCAATGCGCCGCCTTACCGGACAGCGATAAAGAGAATAGTTTCTTCCTCACTTCATCCATAGCAATACCTGCACATTTGAATAACCCGCATAATTCATGCAAAAACAGTAAATGATCACCGGATGGTTCCATCCCCTCATAGCGGTTATCCATAACACGTTCAATAATTTTCATAGGTATTTTATATGGTATCACTTCCTCACCTGGCGCTTCATCCACTACCGTTGCGTAGTAGTAGATTTCCCAAATAGAAAATGAAGAGAAGATCTCTCCATAATGACTTATAGCAGGCAGAAATAAAATCAGCACAAGAAAGGTTTTCCTTACCAATTCCACTTACCAATAGCGCTTCACTCCCGGCAACGGCGCAGAAAATAGTCTTGATGACCCACAAGTATAGGGGTGTATCGTAGTATCTTCGATAAGTAAGAATGTCGATCCCAACGAGGAGCAGAAGGTGTTGACAAGCAGTTTGATGAAGGATTCACTGTAAATGCTCACGGACAAGTATTCAGGGGGTTTTGATGTAACAGTTGAATAAAGTATGAGTATGTAAAGTGCGAGAGTAATAATTGCAGCGAGTGGCCCAATCCTTTTTAGCACAAAGGACAAGCCGGTTTGTTTACTTATAATGACCAAACGTTCTCGAGGACACACGGTATTTTAGTCTAGTGCTTTCGCTACATACGGCTAAATAATCTTCATTGTTGTGATAAGTGTTGTGTGGGTGAACCTATGCTAATGTACCGCCCTTCCTAGGACTAATACATACTTGTGATTATACCCCTTGCAAGCATCCGCAACTACAAGAAAGTAATTAAGAATAAATCTAACCACAGCCTTAAACTCTGAGATCCTGCGATCCCTCCTGCATCGATATACCAACGGGGGTTTAGGTTTCTGTCACTGCAACCCCGCAATTAGCAAACGAATACAAGATGCATTCCCCTAGGCCCATAAATGGTGAAGTGTCATGTAGTCGACGTTCACATGACACCACTAGAAGAATAACACCACAACTTAAATATCACACCATTGAATATTACTCAACCATAGTTCACTACTAACATTTAGACTTCACCCATGTCCTCAAGAACTAAACGAACTACTCACGAGACATCATATGGAACATGATCAGAGGTGATATGATGATGAATAACAATCTGAACATAAACTTGGTTCAATGGTTTCACTCAATAGCATCAACAATAAGTAGGAATCGATACCGGGAGAGTTTCCCCTATCAAACAATCAAGATCAAACCCAAATTGCTACGGCGGTGACGGTGTCCAGCGGTGATGACGGCGGTGATGATGGTGGAGATGATGATGATGGTGATGGCGATGATGTCCAGCTCGATGACGGTGACGATGGCGTCGATTTCCCCCTCCGGGGGGAATTTCCTGATTCGCCCGCCGAGAGCTCTTTCTCTCTGGTGTTCTCCGCCCAGAGGCGGCTGTAACTCTTCGCGAGGTACCCCTTCTGGCTTAGGTCTTCGGGACGAAGGGTTTGGCGAAGAAAAGGAGGCGAAAGGGTCGTGGGCCCCCACCACAGCCGGCGCGCCGGGCCGGCCGCGCCGCCCTAGGGTGTGGGCCCACCCTGGCTGCTCGGCTCCCCTTCCGGCTTCCTTCGTCATCTTGAAAAATAGGATTTTTGGTATAATTTCCTTCCGAGTTGATCTTCCGAAATATTGCGTTCGACGGTGCTTTTTCCATCCTGGCTCCGGTGTTCGATCCTCCAATAATGATGAAACATGCAAAATAGATGAAATAACATAAGTATTGTGTCCCAATATGAAATATATCAATGAATAACAGCAAATTATGATATAAAATAGTGATGCAAATTGGACGTATCAACTGCAATGTATTTATATTTGATATTTGTAACATAAATACTATGTTGGTGAATATATGAGTAAAAATATATTCTATACATTCAATTCTATTTACGGGAAACAATCCGATGAAAAAAAAAATCCTATTTAAGTGAGTGGTACCACCACTTCTATCATTTTCAAGGGAAACGAAACATTTCCAAACTCTTACTAAGAGTAAGGACGATATTATGACCGTAAATAGGCATAACACAACAATTATTGGTTCCTAAAGAACCATATTCATACCCCCTATAGGTACTATTATTGTAGATCAGAATGCACTCTTGTGTCCTGATTATACCTTCATTCGGATTATGTTATACATACATAAAATCCGTACCTTATGTTACAAGATAATTTTCAAAATCTTGATAAATTCAAGACTTGGCAACATTGCCTTGATCATCCTCGAACAGGTATGATAAGAAAAATTATTAACAATTCTGTTGGTCACAACTTTAAAGTTGCAAATCTCAAGTCATCGACTTTATGTGCACCACATGTGCCATGAAAAAAAAAGGCTCTCTCACCTTAAAATTACAAGGACCAATTATACAGAATTTTAATATAGCAACATCGTGTTGGAGACCTGCGGTCTTACACACAGATCTATTCTAGATCTTTCCAACTGCATATCATACTGCTTCCCCTTGCAATAAGTACGTGGAAATGAAACAAGTATTTCCTATCTGCAATATTTTGGTTATTACCAATATCACCACTCCAGCGTATAGGACCTATGTGAGATATTACTATTCATTTATCCGTCAATGATTAATATCTCGAGCTCCTATCAGGAGAATAGCTTATAACTTGTACGCTGATTACATTTAATATAAGGACATTTTCGGTATTAGGGGGAGATTCATACCACAAAGAATGCCGATAAATTAGAAATGCCATAAGACATTCAGTCCACATATTCACGTACTTAAAAACTGAACATAAAGTTCAATATATTTGCAACACATTGCAAATCTGCCAAATACATTTACCTATGACAAAGACGTCATGAAATTACATTATGCATGCATGCAATGTGCCATAAAAAGTGGAAGTATCTCTTACCGCCACTATTCTCCCCAAATGAGAGCATTAGGGGGAGAAACATGGTCACATGAGATTTGAGTTCTCATATGTATCCGCGAAAATAGAGGAAATTATATCCTCAACTAGTAAATGTAGTTCAACCTCAAGTTGAATAAAACATAACGGATGCTCATCATCCAAACCCAACATAAATGTGCACACTAAAGTGTTGGGAAATCGAAACACCTTGACTCCATTGTTATGGGAAATCACAAGGAGTTAAAAAGATGAAAATTTTATTTCCACAATTTTCGTTGATTCAACAGAAACGTATAATATAAAGACTACATTTGTCGACAAATATTTATTCTTGAATTGCTAAACCTTTAGGGCCCTAAACCAAAATCCATGGTAGAGTGCCTCATGTACTCATATATTGGTTCAACTAGAAGGAGGCAATTAAATAAGAATAGCACTCGCTCAACAAACGAGAGGTATTTACCACAGTAATAGACTCTCCTCGTAATCATCTTCCCTCTTGGAAGACAAGTGACTTTTCGTTCACAACGAAAACAATGAGGTGGTGAAAAAGCGAGGCTTGTAGCACAAAGGGTTCACGCAGAGACCCAACATCGATTATGATGTAACATACCCTCTTGGTATAAGTGGAATTATGTTTCGATATTAATATTATTGGCAGTACAATAACTATCTATGCAGTTCATAAACGCGGTGATTTCATACTCATATGCATCACTCATTTCGGATATCTATATGAATGTCCAAAACTTATCACAACATATATTGTGTAAAACATCAAAAGTCACTCCATGACTTACTAAAGTCGAAAATTGTGTGGTACAATCGACTATGAGAGTTCTTTATTCAAAGGATACTCCGATAAAGATTGCTTACATGTAGTTATTAAACAAAATCCCTCCCTGGATTCTACATGACCTATGTGTATGACGATGATTTTATCATCATAGTCTATACAACACTTTTTCAAGTGTTCGCAATCATATCAAGACGGATATTATGTTGTTAAGATTTAACAGAATCATCTACCATTATCTATCAAGATAATACCATTTGCATTTCTCAAATGGATCTGATTTATATACAAAACAATATTGCAAAATGAATGCAAAGTTTAGGGGGAGAAAACTCATAGAACTAAATTTATTAATTATCATCTGATAAATAAATATTGTATTCTCTTCCTTATGAGTTTTCCAACGGATTTCTCATATAGGTTTTAATGAGAGAATAATATACCCACGGTATATCAAAATTTCTATATTTTCCTCTTATATTTTTCCACAGGATTTAGAAAGATATAAGACTATACAAGATCAATGATTCTCAAGATTTCAAGATCAAAGAAGGATTTTGCAACACTCAAGACATATAAAGATTCTTAAGACAATGAAGCTTGGAATACAACGTTTGTCCAAGGGGGAGTGTTAGGAACTGTTATTAGCGTTAGTATCAGGCTAATTAGGCAGTTATAATTGTATAGGAATATTCTATGGAATATTCTGCCTAGCAGTTAGAATCTCATGTTGTCCAAACGCTGTCTATAGCGAACCGTCGCTGTGACTCTTCCGAAGCGACGGAAAGATGTAAACCGACATATGTACCACGTCTGTTCGGCTAGTATATATAGCCTGCAGTCACAATCAATAAAGCATCCATTCACTTCATTTCCTCTCAACCTCTCGACTCTTCACAGATCCCATTGCACTTTTGATGTGCAGATGCTGACCGATACGGTAGTCACGCATGCACAGCTCTAATTATCTAGGCCAAGAATTAATCAAGATGGGAATCAGCAAGGACTGTGCTAGACCAAGAATTAACCAAGATGGGAATCGGTAAGGATTGTGTGCCGATTTGTTTCCAATCTCCAATGAAGCTCCATAACACACTAGCTCAAAATTATTGGACGGCCGTTCGGATTACTAGGTAATAATAATTATGCATGTTGTGTTTACCTTCCCCAGAGAGACCACCGTCCTATTGACTCCGTGGCAAGTCTGTTGTTGTTATGCTTCTACAGAGGATAATGGAACCTAAAAAAGTAGCGGCAACCCATATGTAGAGAAGAAAACCAGTGGCGCCAAGACTTAAAATTTGAACGAAAACTTAAACCTGCCTCCCACCGAGTCTATAAGTACTAGGAGAGGTGTATCTAACGCGTGCGTCGCGTGTGACTTAGACTTTGACTCTTGCTCGGAGAGGAGAGGAGAGGAGAGGGCACTCTACTCTCTTGAGCACATACATGAGAGCTTGGTGTATCAAGCAATCGTCGACGGCGCAGGCTAGGTGTCGATCCGATCGTCAATAGTCTGTTGAAGGCTTCGTCGCTAATTTGAACTTGTTCGGACTGATCCAGCAGGTACGCCTTGTTCTCATTATCTATCTCTTTCGTCTTTTTTTTATTATCCCGGATGGTTGTTTAGTCAATCCATAAAAGGGAGTTAGAGCTGGGTGGGTTCTGCAATGAGGAAGATGACAATGGCGAGGTGTGCTTTGCATTCACCGAGACGAAAGGTCTGAGTGCAAAGATCCTGTTTAACATGTTCTATTCCGATATTGGTAGGAGAAGAAGATTGCCCAATATTCTTACAAAAGGAGGGTATTTAAACGCTTGGCCTCCACGCTTGTCCAGTGCTGCCTCGGGCGAACTCTTCACGCTATCCTTCGAATGCGGCTCTGTGGTTCTGCTTCCCGATGTTTCTAACAAACGTGTGAGCCACCTCTCTAACAACGCGCTCTCGAACAAGTGTTTCTATTCCAATTCTTTTCAGCATGTGCAGGTAGACGTCTTGGCAGATAAGGTCTGGAGAAATATGGCTCCCCTGGAGTGCCAGATTTTCTGTTGGCTTGCTAAGCGTCGTCGCCTCCCCACAAATGAGAGACGCTTCCGGCACCGGCTTACAACCTCCGCCTCCTGTCCCTTCTGTGACCAAGTTGAAGATACCGACCACCTGCTCCTCTAATGCCACCGGGCACGCGAAGTTTGGAACGTGGTGTTCCCTCATTTTGGCTCCACCCTGTCGAGCTTGGATGAGTTATGGTCTCGTCGTTGCAGCTCTTCCGACGACTCTACCATCATCACCGCCATCACTTGAAATATTTGGAAGCGAAGGAATGACGTGATCTTCAACTCTCTTCATGAGATCCCCGTTGTGGTAGTTCGCAGATGCATTGAGGATGTTCACCTTTGGGTTTTTCGCTATAACAACCCATCCTCCTCCTCCTCTCTTCTAAATTCATGGTGTAATGGTAATCATCCCCCTGATTCTCCCCCTCCCACCTCATCTCTCAGTCTTCTAATTTTTTCTGTAATGGATCATGTTCACGTCTTGGGCGTTCGTTTTATGTGATGTTCAGGCCGGCGTAAGCCCGCCGTAGTCTCGGTAAAAAAAAATGCTTGGCCTGATTTCTGGGGCATGTTTGACTAGGAATCAAGCAAGTTATTTGGTCTAGGAGAGAGTAGGGGTGTCAATTACTCACTTCTGGATTTAAGCATCTGGAGTTCAGACAAAGGTACACTCTGCACCTAGGAGCTTTTTTAATTATTTCTGCCGGACCTTGCGAGCGACGAGTGTATATGGATGAGCTGACGACATGGGCTTAGCTCAGCGGTTGGGGTCGCAGTGGCGCACCCCAACGACCGAAGTTCGATTCCTGTCAGGGACGAATTTTGGAATTGTCACGCCAAGTCCCGCTTCTACTATATCAAAAAATGTCTAGTTCCTCCTAGACATGGTTTCTTTTTTTTATATATATGGATGAGCTGGCCTGATTGGTATGATCCTCGCAGATCGACAAGGGAACGTGCCACTCCTGATTGGTATCATGAAACATAAATCCGAAACTTTTGAGAAGTTTAAGGAATTTCAAAGTGAAGTGGAAAATCAACGTAACAAGAAGATCAAATTTCTACGATCTGATCGTGGAGGTGAATATCTGAGTTATGAGTTTGGCATGCATTTAAAGAAATGCGGAATACTTTCACAATTGACACCGCCGGGAACACCTCAACGAAACGGTGTGTCCGAACGTCGTAATCGAACTCTCTTAGATATGGTTCGTAGTATGATGTCTCTTACTGATTTGCCGTTATCATTTTGGAGTTATGCATTAGAGACAGCCGCATTCACTTTAAATAGAGCACCATCAAAATCCGTAGAAACGACACCGTATGAATTATGGTTTAATAAGAAACCTAAGCTGTCGTTCCTGAAAGTTTGGGGTTGCGAAGCCTATGTAAAGAAGTTACAACCGGACAAGCTAGAACCCAAAGCGGAGAAATGCGTCTTCATAGGATACCCTAAGGAAACTATAGGGTACACTTTCTATCACAGATCCGAAAAATCTTTGTTGCTAAGAACGGAACCTTTCTTGAGAAAGAATTTCTCGCTAAAGAAGTGACTGGAAGAAAAGTAGAACTCGATGAGATTGATGAATCTATACTCGTTGATCAGAGTAGCGCAGTACCGGAAGTTATCCAGTACCGCCTACACCGGCAACAGAGGAAGCTAATGATAATGATCATGAAACTTCGAACGAGGAAACTGAACCTCGCAGATCGACAAGGGAACGTGCCACTCCTGATTGGTATGATCCTTGTCTAAATGTCATGATTGTGGATAACAATGATGAGGACCCTGCGACGTATGAAGAAGCGATGATGAGCCCAGATTCCAACAAATGGCAAGAAGCCATGAAATCCGAAATGGGATCCATGTATGATAACAAAGTATGGACTTTGGTAGACTTACCTGATAGCCGAAAGGCTGTTGAAAATAAATGGATCTTCAAGAGAAAAACAGATGCTGATGGTAATATTACTGTCTATAAAGCTCGACTTGTCGCAAAGGGTTTCCGACAAATTCAAGGAGTTGACTACGATGAGACTTTCTCACCTAGCGAAGCTAAAATCTGTAAGGATTTTGTTAGCAATAGCTGCATTTTTCGATTATGAGATTTGGCAGATGGATGTCAAAACGGCGTTCCTTAATGGAGACATTGAGGAAGAGTTGTATATGGTACAACCCAAAGGTTTTGTCGATCCTAAAAATGCGACAAAGTATGCAAACTTCAGCGTTCAATCTATGGACTGAAGCAAGCATCAAGAAGTTGGAACCGACGGTTTGATAAGGTGATCAAAGACTTCGGGTTTATACAGTGTCATGGAGAGGCCTGTATTTACAAGAAAGTGAGTGGGAGCTCTGTAGCATTCCCGATATTATATGTAGATGACATATTATTGATCGGGAATGATATAGAACTATTAAGCAGTGTTAAAGGTTATTTGAATAATAGTTTTTCAATGAAAGACCTTGGTGAAGCATCGTATATATTAGGCATCAAGATTTATAGAGATAGATCAAGACGCCTAATAGGGCTATCACAGAGTACATATCTGGACAAGATTCTAAAGAAGTTTAGAATGGACGAAAGTAAGAAAGGGTTCTTACCTATGTTACCAGGCAAGGTATTGAGTAAGACTCAAGGACCGGCTACGAGAAGAAAGAGAAAGGATGAGTAATATCCCCTATGCCTCGGCAGTAGGATCTATCATGTATGCCATGCTATGTACTAGACCGGATATAGCACATGCTGTTAGTTTGACTAGCAGATATCAAAGTGATCCAGGAATGGAACACTGGACAGCGGTCAAGAATATCCTGAAGTACTTAAAAAGAACTAAGGATATGTTTCTTTGTTATGGAGGTGACCAAGAGCTCGTTGTAAACGGTTACACCGATGCAAGTTGGAACAGATCCTGATGACTCTAAGTCACAATCTGGGTACGTGTTTATATTGAATGGTGCTGCAGAAGCTGGGCAAGCTCGAAGCAGTGCACGGTGGCGAAGTCTTCAACGAATCGAGTACATAGCGGCTTGGAGGCTTCATCGGTATGGATGAAGAGGTTCATTGTAGAGCTCGGTGTGGTTCCTAGTGCATTGGACACATTAATCATTTACTGTGATAACATGGGTGCCATCGCCAATGCACAAGAGCCAAGGTCACACAAGAGGCTGAAGCATATCAAGCTGCGTTACCACTCGATTCGCGAGTACATCGAAGATGGAGAAGTAAAGATTTGCAAAGTACACACTGATCTGAATGTAGCAGATCCGTTGACTAAAGCTCTCCCTAGGGCAAAGCATGACCAACACCAATGCCATGGGTGTTAGGTATATTACAATGTAATCTAGATTATTGACTCTAGTGCAAGTGGGAGACTGAAGGAGATATGCCCTAGAGGCAATAATAAAGTGGTTATTATTATATATCTTTATGTTTATGATAAATGTTTATATGTCATGCTATAATTGTATTAACCGAAACATTAGTACATGTGTGATATGTAAATAATAAAGAGTCCCTAGTATGCCTCTTAACTAGCTTGTTGATTAATGGATGATTAGTTTCATAATCATGAACATTGGATGTTATTAATAACAAGGTTATATCATTGTATGAATGATGTAATGGACACACCCAATTAAGCGTAGCATAAGATCACGTCATTAAGTTATTTGCTATAAGCTTTCGATACATAGTTACCTAGTCCTTATGACCATGAGATCATGTAAATCACTTATACCGGAAAGGTACTTTGATTACACCAAACGCCACGTAAATAGGTGGTTATAAAGGTGGGATTAAGTATCCGGAAAGTATGAGTTGAGGCATATGGATCAACAGTGGGATTTGTCCATCCCGATGACGGATAGATATACTGGGCCCTCTCGGTGGAATGTCGTCTAATGTCTTGCAAGCATATGAATAAGTTCATAAGAGACCACATACCACGGTACGAGTAAAGAGTACTTGTCGAGACGAGGTTGAACAAGGTATAGAGTGATACCGATGATCAAACCTCGGGCAAGTAAAATATCGCGTGACAAAGGGAATTGGTATCGTATGTGAATGGTTCATTCGATCACTAAAGTCATCGTTGAATATGTGGGAACCATTATGGATCTCCAGATCCCGCTATTGGTTATTGGTCGGAGTGAGTACTCAACTATGTCCGCATAGTTCGCGAACCGTAGGGTGACACACTTAAAGTTGGATGTTGAAATGGTAGAACTTGAATATGGAATGGAGTTCGAATATTTGTTCGGAGTCCGGATGAGATCCCGGACATCACGAGGAGTCCCGGAATGGTCAGAATAAGATTCATATATAGGAAGTCATTTTATGTGATTTAAAATGATCCGAAGGTTCTATGGAAGGTTCTAGAAGGTTCTAGAAAAGTCCGGAAGAAACCACTAAGGAAGGCGGAGTCCCGGAGACTCCACCTCTCATGGCCGGCCAACCCTAAGGGGAGGAGTCCCAAGTGGACTCCCCAAGGGGGCCACCACCCTCCCAAGGAAGGTGGGAATCCCACCTCTAGTGGGAGTCCTAACTTGGGTAGGTTTCATGTGTTATGGAAGGTTTTGGTTTGGGGTCTTATTCGAAGACTTGTAGACCAACTCTTGGGTGTTCCACCTATATAATGAGGGCCAAGGGGAGGCCACCCCAAGCACCACAAGGTGGCCGCACCACTAGATGACCGGCGCCCCCCTCTCCCCAAACCCTAGCCGCCCCACTACTCCTTCTTCCCCGCACGCTTAGCGAAACTCCGCCGGGATTCTCCACCGCCACCGACACCACGCCTTCGTGCTGTTGGATTCAAGAGGAGCTACTACTTCCGCTGCCCGCTGGAACGGGGAGGTGGACGTCGTCTTCATCAACAACCGAACGTGTGACCGAGTACGGAGGTGCTGCCCGTTCGTGGCGCCGTGATCAAGATCTTCTACGCGCTTTTGCAAGCGGCAAGTGAACATCTACCGCAGCAACAAGAGCCTCATCTTGTAGGCTTTGGAATCTCTTCAAGGGTGAGACTCGATAATCCCCTCGTTGCTACCGTCTTCTAGATTGCATCTTGGCTTTGATTGCGTGTTCGCGGTAGGAAATTTTTTGTTTTCTATGCAAGGTTATCCTACAATTTTATCCTGTGAGGTCGTCATGAGCTGGAGACGCATGGGGAACAACAAAAGGAGTACTCACAGCAGGGTTAGTAGCAGGAATATTATCAACATGATGATCACTATTCTGGCCGTCCCCTGACACAAAGGTATGAAGAGATGGGTCAAGTAACAGAATTTCTTTGCGAAGCAAAGCTCCAACATTAGGATGCAGATTTTCGAAGGGAAACACATCTTCATCAAAGACAACATCTCGAGAAATATAGACACGGCCAGTGGATACTTCAAGACATTTAACCCCTTTGTGGCGAGGACTATAACCCAGAAAGACGCATTGAGTGGAACGAAAAGCAAGTTTGTGCTTATTGTATGGGCGAATGTTAGGCCAACATGCACAACCAAAGACACGAAGAGAACTATATGATGGTTTGGTTCCTAGGAGACGATGCACAGGAGCATCATTATTAATGACTTTGCTAGGAAGCATATTGATGAGATAGGTGGCAGTTAGGAAAGCCTCATCCCAAAATTTTAAGGGCATGTGAGCATGAGCAAGAAGAGCTAGACCAACTTCTACAATGTGTCGATGTTTTCTTTCAGCAGCACCATTTTGTTGGTGAGCATGGGGACATGAAACATGGTGAGATATACCTTGGGACTGGAAAAGTGAGTTTAATTTCTCATACTCACCACCCCAATCTGACTGAACAGTAAGGATCTTAGCATCAAGTTTGCGCTCAACAAGTTTTTGGAAGTTAATAAAGATCAAACGTTCCGAACAAACGTGTGAGCCACCTCTCTAACATCGCGCTCTCGAACAAGTGTTTCTATGCCAACTCTTTTCAGCATCTGCAGGTAGACGTCTTGGCAGATAAGGTCCGGAGAAATGCGGCTCCCCTGGAGTGCAAGATTTTTCTGTTGTCTTGCTAAGCGTCGTCGCCTCCCCATAATTGAGAGACGCTTCCGGCACCGGCTTACAACCTCCGCCTCCTATCCCTTCCGTGATCAAGTTGAAGATACCGACCACCTGCTCCTCCAATGCCACCGGGCACGCGAAGTTTGGAACGTGGTCTTCCCTCATTTTAGCTCCACCCTGTCGAGCTTGGATGAGTTATGGTCTCGTCGTTGCCGCTCTTCCGAGGTCTCTACCATCTTCACCACCATCACTTGAAATATTTGGAAGCGAAGGAATGCCATGCTCTTAAACTCTCTTGATGAGAGCCTCGTTGTGGTAGTTCGCATATGCATTAAGGATGTATGTCTTTGGGTTTTCCGCTATAATAACCCATCCTCCTCCTGCTCTCTTCTAAATTCATGTTGTAATGGTTATGATCCCCCCTGATTCTCCCCCTCCCACCTCTTCTCTCATTCTTCTAAAAACTTTGTAATGGATCATGTTCACACCTTGGGCGTTCATTTTATGTGATGTTTAGGCCGGGTAAGCCCGCCGTAGTCCCGGTAAAAAAACGCTTGGCCTGAATTCTGGGGCATATTTGACTAGGAATCAAGCAAGTTATTTGGTCTAGGAGAGAGTAGAAATGTCAATTAGCTCATTTCTGGATTTAAGCATCTGGAGTTCAGACAAAGGTACACTCTGCACCTAGGACCTTTTTTATTATTTCTGCCGGATCTTGCGAGCGACGAGTGTATATGGATGAGCTGGCCAATTCCTTTTGGTCGGGGAACGTACGCTGCAATCGTGATCACGCCGCAAAGGATCCCCACAACGCGGTTGTATGGCAGTTATAATGGACTGAGTCTTAGCTAGGGCTGCGATCGTGATCGCAGACACTGACCCTGGTTCGTTGCTGCTGCCTGTCTCCGTTCTCCAGAATCGAGCTGGATTTGCAACGAGACTAGATAAATGGCGACAGTTGGTTTGCAGTTAGGTGTCTAGTTGTAAGATCCATCTATTGATTGATTCTGTGTAGATTTTCTGCAGCCCTCGTACTACTCCTGCTTGACTCTTTCCTGATGTAGACATCACTAAAGATCAAGAAAATAGTCTTATTTCTCTGTTGTAGCTCTAGAAAGGCCATGCCACTAGAAGGAAGCAGGCGGAAGGTCTGTTTGTTCAATTATCAACGACCCGAAACTGTGTCCCGAGCAGTTGAGCCGGTTTTCAGAATCCAAGTCGTGGCGATTCTCAAAACTTCCAGCCGACGACCATTTACTATGACTCGGGGACAGAGACTTGCGATGTACATCAAGCTTACTTCAGACTGACATCACACAGGATAAGTTTACTTCATTCTCAAAACTTATTAGCACAAAAAAAAATCTAAAGTTCAGTGCGTGGCACCATATGTAAACTTATTAGCACAAAATGGCAATGGAAGACTGTATTGATGCCATTTTGGACGTGAAGTACTTTTTCTTGGGACAAAGATACATTTTTTCGTGATCATCTCAGCATGCTTTTCATGATTTCTTTGTTTTAATTTGATGTGATCGAAAAGCAATAAATTTTAATTCTTTTTTATTGAAAAAAGCCTTTTGATTCTTGTAGTGGGTTATTCTTTCATTATATTACCAATGATCTTGATGAGGTGATCAAAGATTTAATCTTCCATGATTTTATGAAAATGTTATTGATGAGGTTGATTAATAGATTTATTTTTCCATTATAATGTACAAATGATTTGTTCATGAAATGTAAAGTGTTTTGTGATGTCTTTGATGCCATTTGGGAGCTACCGATAAAGAAATGCAACATGAATTTCACAAAAATGTAACATATTGCTCGCCTAAACTAATTTAAATGTGAGTAGTAATCAAATTTTGAGGGTACATTGGGGAATGAAATGAGAGATCATTAAGTGTTTGTTGTGAAAAAAAGGCTACACAGTGGGAAAGCGAGGAGAGCCAAGTGGAGTACTCAAAACTTTTATGACTTGTATTGTATACAAGTTGATGTCTATTTCACCATTGGCTTAGTCACGATGAGATCTTCAAAACCAGATCTAATGTTTAAACATATCCAACTATTTATGCGTCGGTAATTGCTAGATTACAGTCCTTTAGTTACTATATTATTATAATTTGGCTGTGGGGATCTTGTATCTCATCCTATACCAAATGTAAGACTTGCATGATACTACTTATGTGGAATGATACAATCTCTTAATCATTGGTAACACACTTGAATACGCACCTCTCTAGCTTCGCAAAACATTGCAATGTCTTAAAACATGTAAAATGTTATATGATAATTGCGCACTAGTATCATCCTAATTGTTCGTTATTACTCAGGCAAAATCACTGTACTATAGGAGGCAATTGGTGTGACAAAAAAAATCAGTCAAGACATAGCAACATGGAATCTAGTTTTGAAACCTTGTTGAGACGAACTGAGTGACTCAACGATGAAGAAATGTTCCTATTATATTAGCGATTTAGGAGATAAACCATTTAAAATATTCAGATTTAGCAATAAATGTTAAAATTTCAACATGAGGTGGCAGAGGCGCTGCATGAATGATGGATGCATGTGCTCTCCTATAGCCCGGAAGCCCGTTAAAAACCGCCATACCTTGTGACAAATTTGTATGTGTGTCCCAATTAGATTAAGTATATGCTGACTTCGAATTTATCAAAGGTGCATTTTACATGGAGTGCAATTTACACTACATACTATTTATTCTTATTAGATGTTGCACATATCTAGTCATGAGTAGGTGTGATTTACGCATAGTAAATTTTTGATATAGAACCCTTTTTGCGAAAGATTTTGATATAGAACCAACTAGTGGTTAAATGTTAAGCACATTCACTTTGCAGCAATAATGACACTTTTTAAACAAAAAAGAGCTCCTTCTCGCTACAGTTTATTTTACTTGTGTACGCACCAGCAGCAAACAAAACATAAGCGGCTCGCCATGGCAGTATCCAAGTGCGACACAAATGAGCACTGTCAAAACAATACAAAAAAAGTGCGACACAAATGGGGATAAATGCAACATTTGATTAATCGCATCCATAACTGTAGCAAAGAGGAAAAAGAAAGAGGAATCCATAAATAAATCATTTTATTACTAAATCCTCATCTCGCCTGATCATTTGATTAAACTCCAAATCTCAGAAGGTCAATGTACAACACCGACAGATAACACGAAAACAAGCAGAGCTCAGATGCTCTGCTCTGCTCTAGAGGCGCGCTCGGGGCGCGCTGATCATCACAGACGCCCATCACCGGAGGAAGGGCTGGAGCGGCGGCAGGTCAGTTGCTCCTCGCGTCACCTCACCGGCGTTTGTGGCCGCCGCCGCCGCCGCCAGCACCGTTGTGCTGGTGACCGTCGCCGCGCTCCCTAGACCGCCGCGAGTGCCGCGGCGGCTCCTCGTGCTCCCGCTCCCGCCTGGAGGACGACGGGCGCCTCTTGAAGTGCTTCTCCTCCTCGCTAGACTGCTCCTCGTCGTCGTACTCGGCAGCCACCGCCGGCGGCCTCCGCCTCTCCTCCTCCGCGCTAGCTGTGGTCTCCCGATGGTGGTGGCGGTTGTGACGGCTGTCGCTCTCCTCGGCTCTCTTGGACGAGGATGAAGACGCGGGGGCCTTGTCGGAGGACGACCTGCGGCTGCGCTTGGAGTCGGAGGCGTTGGCGTTGGCGTCGCCGGGGAAGCTGATGCGGGAGAAGACGCTGGCCTTGGCCTTGGACCGCTGGTCTGCCGCGGCGGCGTCGGCGGCGGCCGCCTTGGCGTGCTCTGCCTCGCGCCGCGACGCAGGTGGCGGCGGCGGCGGCGGGAGAGGCAGGTCGTCGTAGCGGTCGGAGGAGGCGCGCTTCTTGCCGGAGCTGGAGGAGCGCCGCGGGGAACGACGCGAGTGCCGTTCGGGGCTGAGCGTCGGCGGCGGCATTGCGCGCTCCGACCTGTCCGCCTGGGACCTCGATCTCTGCACAACAATAAATGGCAAACACGGGACCACATGTCAGAATACTGCCACTTAAACTTACCCCAGGGACTTGCCTAGGAATCTTAACCAAGGGATCCAAATCGTACGGCCAAGGATATTCCATGCTTTGCCACGACAGCATGCGGCCCAACCATGACACACCATTGGGCCGTGGCACAGCATAAACTACGTACTGTTTGGCTTCTTTTTTTTTTTGGTAAAACACATTGTCGCTTTCATCTGGCGTCGTCATACTTTTATCTTTTTGCACTATATACTACTGCTATCTACATCACATCACTACATCAGGGAAGCATTGTGTAATGGCAAGTAACTGAAGCAAGGAAAAAAAGATGATAAAACAAAGTTTTTCAAAAAAAAAAGATGAAAAACGGTTAAAATAAAGGAAAACTTGCCAAATAAAATAAATAAATCTTGAGAAGAGTAGAAACAAAACCAACTACGATATATATAAATAGACGTGTTTCTCCCATGTATATAGATGCCATCCTGTAACCCAAGCCGCAACGAGCACAGGAAAGCAGTGCCATGGACACTACGAGCAAGCAGAGCAACTCGGACCAGCAACTGCTGCTTGTGTGACCCCGAGCAACTGAGCACATCGGCCTTGCCGAGACCAACCAAGAACACTGCCCAATCGAGCTGGCATTCAATGCTGCGAACCTTTCTTGTTCGGCAAATATCAGAATCAACCGTGCAGAAGGCATTCTTCTTCCTGTTCAGTGGCGCTGACCTCTCCGCAGCTGACGCCGTCGCCCACAAGTTTACCATGGAACTGATAGTACATAACTTTGCAAGATAATAGATTGACAGGAAAAGACATACATCCTTAGGTCTCATCGAGGTACTATCGTTTACGGCTCCTGACGATTCCCTGCCTTCCCTTCGATACTCCCTGTCCCTGTGTCGGTCTCGATCCACATCGCGGTCTCGATCCCTCTGCCTCTCCCTCTCCCTCTCCCTCTCACGGGAATGCTCACGCTCCCTCTCCCTCTCCCTCTCCCTGCATCAGTAGATTAGCATTGATGATTCGGTGGAAAAAAAGGACTGAAACAGCTACTATGACAACTGAGCATAAGTATATTAGAAAAGAGGGAATCAACCATTGGCAACAAATTCCTACTACAGACTGAAACACAACCTAATGCCCCTTAACTTGTTCAGGCCTACCACTTTAGCCTCCATAAACATGAAATTGATCTACATGGCCATAAACTTACACTGGTTAAAATATTTATTAGTTATTTCAAAATTCTAGAGTATTAGCTGAGGATGAAGCTTTCAGGAATATGGACCTTTCATGGCGCAGGGAATTTGCACTTGGGATGAGTGGCAAGTTTCTGTCACTCGAAAATTTAAATTAACCTAGCAATCTAAATGATTTTTAAAGCACATTAGGGGATGACTCCATATACAAGCATTTAAGGAGGCCCTGCACAAATAACACCCAATAACCTAGTTTACTAGATGCAGCCAAAATGATAAGATGTAGTACAACAGGTTTATGTTCCGGAGCTTGCTTGATTATGATATAGGCTAACGTGTAGAACCAGACAAAACATCACGACACTGGGTGCAATTAACCGTGCACGGTTCACATAGGAACTTCAAACTAAATCAATGCTTGAGAGTAGGAGCAAAACAAGATCAGAATTTCATCTGAATTACATTTTAGATAAGTTTTCGCTTTTCAGACTCATTTATGATCATTAAAATCTGTTCGGGTAACCATCATGCACTAAATGCTTTTCCGCTTGGTCATACGACTTCTTATCCTGACGGCCAAGGTTAATAAATTGTGATACGGGCTAACTTACAGAACCAGTCAAGACTTCAGATATTGGGCCCAAATAACCCTGCATGGTTCTTGGTTCATAAAGGAACATTTTATGTGCTTTAAGACCCTAATTTGATAAATCAGAGCCTCTAACATCCATATGTTGCCTTTGCTAAGGTGCTATTTCACAAGTAGGTTTGAACCATTTACTTTGTGCAGAATTTGGATATTATTGAACATCAAGGCCACAAGGTTGCAGCAAAAGGTACTTGCAACAATCTGTATTCTGGCAGAGCAGGAGTTGGGCCATTGTAACTCAGATTAATCCGGTGTGCTACCTTAGAGCCCTCATGACTCATGAGCATGCAAGCACCATGGATAATGAGTCGAGCAACTAGTCTACAAGTCGTTATTTCACTGTCGACTCAGATGGTCGTTTCGACTAGTTCCATGAGTCGACCAACTAGTTCGGACGAGTCTCGACTAGTCCTGCTTCCTGAGTCGATCGACTCAAAAATTTCCTGGGTGAGGCGCTTGGGAGCCAAAATTAGGAACCCTATCTAGACGAGATAATTTGAGGCCTATGCCATGATGTTCTAGGCTCTAGCATTATTATTTATGTAACTTGTGTTGAACTTATGCCAGTTTTAGTTATTAAATCTCTTATTTGGTTGTCGCACTAGCGACTGCTAAAGTACATGTTGACTAGTCGAGCAGTAGTCTAGACTAGTCAATGAGTCGGTACCCCAACGACTCAGCTCGACTCGTCAACTCGTAATTCTTGGCGAGCACAAAGCTGGGGAAGCCATTAAATTGTTTCATCAAGGGCAGGGAAACAGAGTCGCCACGTGTTCAGTCTCGAGGAGGCATTCAATGTTGTGCTTGCAACAGCTGAGGCTAAGGCATGCAGGGCCAACTAAGCCTGAAGCAGATTCTTGTGGTGAGGGTACCAAAGTTATATGAGGCTGGCATGTATTTAATGGCCCAAATATGTGATGTCAATACTTGAATGTGATGCAAAAAAAATAAAATAAAAAACCAGCTCACGTAGCAAAATACACCAAAGTAGCCAGTTTGAGTGGTCGTATAATCTCGTCGTTCAATTGTTGTAGTGTATCACTTAATAGACCAATGCACTAGATAAAACTATAAGTACAAGGTAACCGATGACATCGTTTTTGTACATATTGGATAAGAGCAAAGCATATGAATCGAAGTGTCTAAGTTGTAGGAAATTAAAGCATATGATTTGAAACGTATAATCACCTTCCGTTGAATCGGTCCATTTCACGTCTCCTCCCATCAGGTTTCCTGGGTTCGAATTCGTCCCTTCTCACAACTGGTGGGCCCATGTTCATTCCCATACTGTTAACTGCTAATTCAGAAAGGTCCCTGAAAATGATAAATTCAAGAGTTTCATCATTTCAGCAGTGGTCATTGTAATAGCCAATCTACGTAAAGACAAGGAGGTGATAATACTCATTTCCCAACAAATTGGGGAAATACAGCCACAAACTTGTAGGCTATGCACTCGTTTAAAATTCCACAGGTCAAAATAACACTCACACGTATAATTATATATGTCCAAATTCCTACTCAGAAAATAAAAAAATGATGCCAAGAGATATACCTAGGAATTGTAGGAATCATGTATCCTGGAGGCATAAACGGGTCTTGTGGGAGAACTCCCCCACCAAAAGGATCAAATGGACCATGTGGATAACCCATGTAAGGCATGGGACCTGGAAATGGTGGACCCATGTAATCCATTGGCAAAGGCATCCCCCCTCCTCCCCAGTAAGGGTTAAAATTTCCTGGTGGTCCCATAGGCATTCCAGCAAAATTTTCAGCTCCAAAATCTGGATAATTATTATTCCATTGCTCCTCGGCTGTAGGTAGAGTAAGAATTTTTTAAATAAGTACAAGTAAATAAAGTTTAACCAATATAGGTGCAATAAAAATAATGACAATGCATTCCATTTATGCAACATATCATGAAGTTTGGTGAAATTAACTTACCGTTCCCTGGTGCCCGCACCTTCTTCTTCTTTTTCTTCTTTACTGCTGAAGCCATTAAAATAATCTCATTATTTCAATGAGTACAATCATTTAAATATCAAATATGCACACAGTTCATTGGAAGCACAAGTAAGATGGATTTCTGGCTAATTTCACTCGCAAAACTGTTGCAAGTCTATCAAGAAAATTATTGGGGAGGCTGCACCACATGCAAGCTTAGATGAAAACTAACAGGGCTGAAAGATTATTACCTTGTTCGCCTGCAGGCAATTTTTCCTGCGACTCTTTCGTGACATGAGTCATGTCTGGTATTTTTTCATTTTGGGCATTTTTAGAGTCCATTGTCCCTTCAGCGACATCTGGAATTGTGTTAGCCTTCTTATCTGAAGAAGTCACATCAACGTTAGCTTTCAATCCGCTTTGGCTCTCAGCGTCTGGAGATTCTTCTATATGCGTCGGTGATTTAGGCTCTTCCTTTGAAGCGGCAGAAACAGCAGGAGTTCTAATCTTGGGCTGTACAGGTAGAGCCGACTCCATGTCTACACAAGATGCTATCATCAGTTTCTAATTCGTATAGACATATAATGTGATATAACAGATAAATATATGCATATACCCTGTATTTGCACCATGCTTCCCGCGTTTTCTGTACTGCTAGTTGGTGGTGCCTCTAATATGCGGCTGATGGTTTCTCTTAGAGTTTTATTGGGAAGAAGATCATCGGCTAATATGCTTGTGGCACCACAGACACACATTGATCTGTTAATTATGTAATCCCTAATGCCTGCCAACAAAACAAAATATTTCACTCACTGCAGAGCATGCTTTTTTGAAATCTTAAAGCGAGGACAAAGAGAACAAGGAAAATACAATGTAGAAAATCCATCAAATAAAGACATTTGTATTGTACGACATCCGTATCAATGACAGCAGTTTGCAAAAACAATTGTTTCTTAAAGCACAACTTACATTTATCACAGAAACTCCTAAAGCAGCATTTACTAGTTAGAACAGCATCCTTCATTACTTCCTTACACAACGGGCAACGCAGCTCTGGTGGGAGATCACCAACAGAGCGGGTGGTGGGCAGGCCATCTATCTCCCTCTCAAAAGCAGCTCTGTCACAAAACAAATTAAGATGTTTGATTTTTTTCCCTTCCAAGTAGATCCAGCAAAACTTATCACAGAAGTAACTAAGAAAGCAATTTGAACTTACTCATTTGGCCTCAAAACAGCACCAGCCCCACTTGGCAATGCATATGAGCCATCTGGAGTTGCCATCAACATGGATTTCGGAATGCCAGTTGGGGGTTTCATCCTTCTGACGTCATATCTAGTATCACCATTTGTTGGGCAATGTTGGATGAAATGGCCTGCAAACCACTATTGGTCAAGTGAAACAGGACATAATATTGCATTGACAAAGACTTGACAAGTCAACATACCAGGTACTTTACATCTATGGCAAATATAGCCAGGAGGAAGTGTCCTGTTGTCCAGCCGACCCGGACCACGTCCTTACGAATATCAAAGAGGATAAGTAGAATTAATTTAGATATCTAGTATCAAATAATGATGTCACTATGTATCCATGATGCCTAGGTGGGTGTAGCACTTCTCTCACAAAGATTGATGCTACTTCTAAGCTCTACATAGATCTTGCAAGCAAACAATCAACAGAGAAGGTAGAAAGTATTACCAAAACCACGCCCAGCCATCATTCTCCCACCCATCCCCCTGCCATACCCTCTTCCAGAACCATATCCATCAGAGATTTGGCTGAAAACATGATCATCCAGTTAAATGAGTACAACATTTTATTACTACCTACATGGATAATAAATAGTCATTTAGCCAGTCAGCAAACCACTCACCTATAATCAACAGCAGCTGTATCAATAAGAGCTTTTATTTTACTTTCTTCATCAACTTGATTTTCAGAAGCGTTAACTGCCTGGCTAACAGGCTGAGAAGGAATCGAATCACTAACATATAAAGAGTTGCCAAACTCATCATCCCACTCAGATTCTTCAGGCTGCAATTTCAATATCATGAATATCAGTTCCCGGGATCAATAGCCAACAGTAATAGCTCAAACCACGAAATATGACCGCAGTGGCAATTGCTGTAGGAGATATAATAATAACCCATACTAGAAGCTATTCTTACATATTTCATCGAGGAATCACCAAGAAAAGCGCTACCAGAAGGCATGACTTCTTCTAGCCTATTTTCTGCAGGCATTGCCCTGCAAAAAAATGGATGTGAACCCTGAATTATGATCGCTGACATGATGTATTAACTCCTAACATGGACCATGTTCAGTGGCATGATCCAGTCAAACATATAAATTAATAGTCTGCTTATAGATAACTAATGTGTGAATAACTCTTGATGGACGAGAATGTGAATTATCAGGTAAGGTGTGGAGTGAAAACGAAATCAGAGAGAAAGACAGTACTTTTCTGGTTCAGTGACAATCGGCATCCTTGGGCGTCCCGGTATCCGGCGAATCAATACCGATGTGTTCTTTGGAATCATGGTAGATTCATCAGCATACTCTGTAAGTACAAACATCGGACGAAATGATTTGAGTAATACCTCAACTGTATAATCCCAACCCATATCCCCCCAAAATCAAGATATTGCAATCTAAGTACACCGCAGAATCATGCAAACTAATTTCAAAGTGTTTAAGGCGCAACTGTATTTCAATCGCACTGGCCTACTCAAGCAACAAAAACCGTTTGCATCAAAACAAAATTACTAGGCTTCAATGCAATACTTGGTTCATGTGCTAAAAAATCCCAAAAGACATTCATACTGCTATACTCTGTAAATAAGTATCATTTCAAAGTTTCACTTCATTGAGAATCTATGCTCAACTGATAGTTAATCCTTCACATCAAACTTGTAGGTCATGTTGTGATGACTTAGGAAGCTCAGAATATAATAAAAAACTGTACCAGGAAAAAAAAAAATTACCCACTAAATAAGGCCTCAATTTCATACATCTTGAGTGCATGAATGAAACAGCTATACAGAGCCAAAAACATTACAACCTGGGCCTATCAGAATACTATCTAGCACTAACATCTTGTATACATTCACCCATACATACAAAGAAATCAAAGAAAGGTTCTTTGCTGACAAAGAAGCAACCTTCATCGGTCTGCGCATTGGAGATCATGAGGTCGAAATCAGTGCCTCTGCCGAGGTGCTTGGACTCGAAAATCATATCCTTGAGGTTCATAACCGAGATGAACTGCCCCTCGATCGGGATCGAGTCATAGTCCCTGGCGCTCTTGAACTTGTAATAGACAGCCATGGTCAGGTAGCGGCGGATCTAGATGGTGCGCCGGGTGTGCACCAGCACACCCAATTTGTGCGGCACGCCCAGAATTTGTGGAGATCAGTGGGGTTTATCTAATCACTGGGTGGCAAAGAGCTCACGGCTGGCCAAGATTGCGGAGTGGGGTGAGACAGCAGCGACGCGATGAGGTGCCGCGGGAACGGCGATGGCGGCGGCGCGCGCGAGAGGCGGATGGGGCTGCGGGTGCGGGCGTCGGCGGGGACGCAAGCTACGGCGCAGCGGCAGCTCTAGGGCACAGCGGTGGTGGAGTAGAGGAGATATTCTAGCGCCGCATCGGGTCGGATTGGAGCTTGCTTGGGTAGGTCAGGGCTCACAGAGGAAGAGGATGACTGCGAGGGGAAAGAATGGTCCCTCACGGTGCAGAGGATGGAAACGGGGGAGGAGGAGAGCAGATATTTGGTTCAAAATAGAAAAGCAACTAATACTAGTATTTCACGCCAATTGTTGTTACCTTTTAGAGTCTCAAGATCAGTACATTTCTCAAAATACTATCACACGCCAGGTGTAGATAATCATCAAACAACAGTCACAAGTGGGCTTGATTGAGTTTGCCAAAGTAATGGTACACCCAAGGAGTATGTGACCCAAATTCACCTTAGGCATGTTGCTCCTTTGAATTACCATCATGTAACTAATATTCACGAGATGACCGACAATGAGCTTAGTGTTATTGATGTCACTAGTGACATCAATCCCTACACCGCATTAGGCCAAGTGTCTAATAAAAGCTTTGCGTGTACAACGACGATAACGTGCACTTGGCATTGTGGCTCTTTCGTCACCAGAACTTGTCGTCGCCCAAACTTAGCTCACTGCCTCGTCATCGTTCTTATCTGGCGTTTCGCTTCAAGTCTAAGTTATCGCGAGAACCTGAATGATATCACGCCGGTTACTACTGAAACACGTGGCATGGCAAATAGAGTGTGATAGAGTATATGTTGAAAAGAAAGGTACAATGTATCTACAGATCTCGATATATTCACAATGTCTAGAAGAATCGCCGAAAAGTTACATGTGATTCGCATTCTTGCTAAGGGGGTTCACATACACATTTTATGTGATCTCATCTATGTATTTTGCTGAAGTGGCATCATATACCGACCAACGTTCTAGTATAAAGATAGTAACTTGAGGATTGTGAATGTATTTTCCTGTTAAAAACCCGATAAAGTACATGTGCGATTTTAGGTGTTATGCCATCCTCTGGTTCATCTAAAGTGCCTTGGTACCATAGATTTAGTTCTTATGAATGTGGTGTGGAACCTATGTGTAAATAGCATCAATTGATAGCGGTTATAGAATATATCGAGGTTAAATACTCGCGGTCAGCGTGACAAACTAACCACATAATGTGCACCTAATGTGACTTCTTATAAATTGAGCCTTACATACTAAGTTTGGCATTTTGGCAATACAAGTTGATATATTTATTTGTAAGTTTGGTGACATGCTACAATATATGGAAGTCGCAATACACCGCTAGATGGTGCTGATCTTTCTTGTTGTGGGTAAAATAATGATGGTATAACTAAAAAAATAACCTCTATTATTCACATTAGATTTTTAAGTTTACGCGTTGAATCATTAAAACAATTAATGATTCGACGCTTGCAATGAGATACAACTTTCTGTTTTTTGCTACAAACCATGAAAGCCATATCTTTTTTGTTCATGTTTTATTTTATCTTCTCATAAGAATAGATATACAGGTTACATCAAAGTTGACTTTTATAGAATACACACTCAACAGGTAGGGTGTGAATTCAGTTACAAGGTATGCAAGTGTTCATCAACATTATCAACCAACAATCGTTACGAAAGCACCTTGATTGACTTTTCCAAAGCAATAATGGGACCACTCCTGTTCCACCGCACTGAAATTCACCTTTGGCATGCTACTTCTGTGAATTGCCCTCATGTAACTAATATTTGCAAGATGACCTACAATGAGTTTATTGTTATTGATGTCAATAGTGATATCTCTCCCTATACCACCTTAGGCCAAGAGTCTAACAAAAGCTTTTGTGTGTATGATAATGATAATGTTCACATATCAGTATGGTTCTTTCGTCATCAGAGCTTATCGTCACCCTAGTTTGCGTCATTGCATCATTGTCGTTCTTGTGTGATGTTTTGTTTCAAGTATAAGATATTGACATAACCTAATGATGCCATGGCTGTTACTACTAAAACAAATGGCTTGACAACTAGTCTTATAGAGGATAGGTTGAAAAAGTAAAATGTATCCGGAACGACAATCGCCAGAAAGTTACATCTTAGTTATTATTCTTTCTAAAGGGGTTCACCTACATTTCTAATGTGGTCTTGTCTATGTATTTTGTTAAAGTGGCATCGTATGCCGACCAACAACCTGGTATAAATATAATAATTTGATAATTGTGAATGCACTTTACAGGGAAAAAAATCTCGTAAAGTACATGTGCGATTTTAGGTGTTATGCCATCCTCCACTACCTCTAATGTGTCCGAAAAGATTACATGGCACTTGGTATCACAAGTTTAGTTCTTATGAATGTACCACATAGCTTACGTGCAAATAACATAAATTGATCACGGTTACAAAATATTTTGAGGTTAAATACTTGCGACCAGGGAGAAAAAGTTGACCACATAATGTGCACTCTAAGTTTATCATCATCGTAATACAAGTCTATATCTTATCTGTATGTTTCATGATATGGTACAAAATATGAAAGACACGTTATTGAAGAAGTGAGTTCAGTGTCTTCTTTCTTAAAAGAAAATGGCAAGGCCTAACTTATTTTGCAACTTTCAAGTATAAGAGATTAAGAGGCACCCAAACAGCAGAAATCTTTTATCTCTTAATAGGAATCCCCCACTATGTGATTTCTTTGAGCTATGGTGCGTCCACGTCATCTCATTTTCTCATGTCTTCCCGCAACGATGCCGCAAGGTCGGCGCTCCCAAGCAGAGTCCATTTAGTTATTCAGTTTCTCTTCCGACTGCTCCGTTCCGCTTCCCAATCGCCTGCTCTACCATAATTGCAGCCAAAACTATCTAGCGGAATTCGATCCGAATCGAACAAGCGGAGTCCACGATCTCCAGTACTTAGGTAGCTGATCAGCCTTCCTTTTACCTTTAAAGACCCGGATAAACACCACAACATTACAATAGATCTCCGTCTCGCTCCTTTTCCCTTGATCTGGATCCTCAAATTGGATTTCGTGGACTCACGGCGCCATTTGCAGAGCCATTCCGGCAAACTCCGCCACGGGATGCACGCCGCGCACCATGAGAATTACGTCCCGCGCAGCATTAGACTGGCCCCGCTTACCTGATCAAAGCAGGTTCGTTCACGTTTTCGTTGTTAGTAGTTCGTTGCAGTGGAGTCATCATGGGTTCTGCATCCAGTGAGGGCCATGTTTATATTCTCTTTTGAGATCAGCTGGTAGGAGTTTATCTGGACATCCCCTAATTGAGTTCATACTTTCAAGTTCTGATCGATTCTCGGTAAAGTTTGTTTATTCTGAAGTCTAGATTCAATTCTGACCTCACATCGTTGAAAGTGCTATGTATATGTCCTCAGCTCTCAGTAGCAAGTTACCATCGGTTGTTTGTCACAAAACTTTAAACAGATATATTCACTCCAGCTTTGTGGAGATATGGCAGATTGGGTACGCCCGTCAGGCTCCATACTCATGAGATAGTCGTCGTGGGGAATAATCCAAGGTGCTCCGGTAGTCTAATCTTTCCCTGCACTCTTTTTATTTTTCTTGAAATAGAAGCCAATATTGCAGTTTGTTGTTGAAGCCATCAGACCACCTCTGTTAATTTCACAGTTCATACAGTATTTCTGTAATTAGAAGAACAGCCGTTCTACATGTCATCTCCTAATCAGGTAACAACCATGATGTTCTATTTCTATTGCTTTCCATTATGTAATTAGTATGGAATCACAGGTTTTATGAATAATATGCAAGAATAACTAATATGCTGAATCCAGAATTCCAGATTGAGGATTCTGATAATTTGTCAATTATGTGACTTCTCCCCTGGTTTCTGTTCTTTCCTTCTATGATTAATTTCCAGCTGACACATCTGAGTACCTGAAGTAGTATCGAGTCAACCTGTCGGGCTAAGTGTCACTAGGTTTGTCATGCGTAGTGAGGATCTCTTATTGTTTGTGTTTGCAAATACAATATGTTGTTTTCTTCACGTGATATTTCCAGCTAAAATAAGAATGATCAAGTGCCATTCTACAAATGACTGAACACCATCAGACCACTTTGGTTCTTTCTTGACATTATGATTCGTTTTTAATCAGTTGCAAAAAAATGGCACTTTGGTTCTTTCTTGACATTATGATGCATTTTTAACCAGTTGCCACGAAAATACCATTTTGTCAGGTGGTAAAATAATAGGCCTCTCATTCTAATTTCTCATATAGTTACATTTAATTTTCAGGTTAAGACTAAAAGGAGGCGGTGCCTCCCATCTAATTTGTCATGTAGTTACATTTAATTTTTCAGGTGATGACTAAAAGGAGGTGATGCCAATATAGGCCAGCCAAAATGAAGTTTAAACGTAACTGGCTATGCATTTCTCAAGCATGTTTTCTTATGTAATTATATATATACAATGTAATTGAGGAACATACCCATGAAAGTGCTATAGGGTAATTCCAAAAATATTTACCATGATGATTGTTACTTTTTCATTATTAAATCATCTCACTCAAAATATTAGAGTTTTTTTTGCTAGATCCGGTATTGCATGTTTATTTTATATTAACTTATTAAGTCGTTTAATGGTCCCGCAGCAACGCGCGGGGTACCATCTAGTATAACAGTTGCAAAAACCCAAAATAAAATGCTGACATTTTCCCCTCGGGCTTGCTGGGTTGATTTCCTGGATCCCAGTGGGCTGGAAAGTGTAGATGGTAGAGAAAGGCCGAAATATCCTTGGTGGACAACAGCTATCTAAAGATGGGCAACTTCATGTTCTAAAAAAAGATGGACAGCCTCGAAAGTCGAAATGATTCATCTACAAAAATGTAATTTTTTGCTCAAAAATCTAAAAATTAAACTAAATGCCTGCCATGAAAAAAGTAAAATAAGATACACTATCCGTGAACATGTCAAAATTAAAGTACGGCCTTGGAAAACAGGGCGTATCCAGGGGGTGCATATATGCTATATAAATCATATACTAGTTTTCTAATAGTTTAAATCATGCTTTGAGACTATTAAATAGTTTTTCCACAAGACTATTTAATAGGTTTAGGGTCATATTTAGACTGAAATATATTATTCTAGTGAAATCATCACAAAATTTGAACCCATATACTCTTGTTCAAAAAAAATTGAACCCTACTGAAGTTATGTCACTCATATAAACTGTGGCACCCCTAATTGTTTGATTCTAGACCTGCCATTGTTGGCAAAGCCGGTTTAAAGTAGCTCTGAAGAGCGTTGGATGGGAGCGGGGTGAACACACCAAATTTCCCCTTCACAAAACATTAGCAACAACTCCCATCGTCTACGAATAAGTGTACCTCTAGATTGTATCCTAAAGCAAACTTTTTGAAAATTTGACTAAATTTATAAAATTGACTAGCCGCATATATGACGTCAAATTGGTACATTATGAAACTACATTTGAAGATGAATCTAGCGATGGTAATTTAGTGTCGTAAATACTTCTACATTTTCCTTGTATAATTGATCAAAATTTAAAGGTTTAATTTAAAACAAAATCTAGAAGCACACTTTGCGGATGGAGGGAGCAGTGAGACCCACTCCCTAAAACTTTCCACGTTTTGTTGTCCCAATGAAATGATTTGGTCAAAGCAGATACTGTTCATGCGTCGCCCCTGCAATCTGCATCGATGGAACGACACGAAGATCACCCGATTGTTGGTCCGATCACGCGTCATATCTCGTCGGATCCATCGACAAACAAGGCTTTGAACATGCATCGTGCATGCATCGCATCATATACGCGCCTTTCTTCCCAGACGACAGGTGTTTTTTGAAAGCAGAAGCACGAGAAGCTAGCGACGGTATACCTGTTCACAAATCATTGACATCGCTGCATTTTCCGGCCGGCCGGACGTCTCTCATGTACCGGCCGGTGCGTTACGTGCGTACGTGCGGCAAGAGAAGTTGTTCGATGGAGAGGGCGACGTTGGTATCCCTTTCGGCTGATTCGGGACCGAGGGAATGCCGATCGGA
This sequence comes from Lolium multiflorum, assembly GCA_030979885.1. Taxonomy (NCBI): domain Eukaryota; kingdom Viridiplantae; phylum Streptophyta; class Magnoliopsida; order Poales; family Poaceae; genus Lolium; species Lolium multiflorum. The sequence continues at coordinate 175,555,039 of CM061752.1, forward strand.
GAAAAAAGGCGCGTGCGAGGAGATGCTACGTACAAGTATAGTCTGAAACTCCAGCGATCGGGCCTCCTCGTCGCACCATTTTCTCCGACTCTTCAATTTCTGAAAGCGATCTTGTCCTCCGTTTCTCAGGCATGGCTAAAGATGATGTGATGCTACTGTTCTTTTGGAATGTATTAGGAAAACATTTGTTGAGAAAATACACGTAGCTTTCCCTTCATTCTTAAAGAAAAAATGAACAATAGCTGTCACAAAACTTGAAATAATTAAGCTGTATTAATTGGGCTGCTAGTTGTTTTATCATCGAATGCACGATTTGTGACAAGAAGAGGAAAATGCACCCTCGGGCCCATGATGACTGCGACAAGACTAGTCACTATGCATAATACTAGGAAGTTGCAGCGCGGCGTCACGCCGCGCCCGTGAGGTAAATTTGGGGCAACCAATGAAAAAAGATAGTAATATTTTTCATAAATTTAAGATGGGACGAATGATGGAGTGTTTATATCTGACGTATTAAAAATATTTCTCGGGTAAAAGAGGCGACATATAGCACAGTAATTTTTCTGTAGAAGGTATTTTTGCATAGTAAATGGTTATTTTAAGTATCGACGATGACCGATCCAGCTATTTGTTTCCAGAGTAATACAACAATATGTTTTTAAATAAAGAGGCGACATACAATCTAGCTTTTTTTCAATTTACGGCTAAAAGTTAGGTAGGTCCACACCGCTTTGTACCGAAATCAAAATAACCGTTGGAAACTTTAAAAATATGAAATAGTAATTTTATCGGATAAAAGAGACAACGAACGATCCAACAATTTAATATGTTTCCCGATTAAAAGAATCGACAAATTGTTGAGCAATTTCTTAAAGTAGGCAACATCATTTTTGTCGCAGCAACCGGGCTGGATAAAAGGACAACATATGATCTAGCATGTCTTACGCAAATTAGCGCTAGAGGTAAGGTTGACCAACTATATTTGCACCGAAAATAATGGAACGACTAAAAACACACTTCATTGGCACGGTTCATCGCGGATATAGTATGTACAGAAAACACCGGATGATTGTAGGATGATGGAAAGAAGAAGGTGGTACGTTAGTAGCACTGCACAGTAGTTGCAGTGCCCGGAGCTAGGACAACACACACCGGCTAAAAGATGTAACGTACAACAGAGCAAGTTTTTTTCAGAAATACCGGAAGAAAAATATATTATTTTTGTCGACTAAAAGAAGCGATAGATCACTTCGGAAATTGAATGTTTCTGTCATGATTTTTTGCAAAAAATCAGTAGAAAATAACTATCTTTTTTCTAAAATAATCTAGAAGAAAACATAAAAGATAGTTGATTGGAGAGTTGTTCACGGCACAAGCAACCAAGGCCACAGGCCATGTGAAAAAAGAGAAACAACCCACGGGAACCGGTTAGAGAAACTGACCCTCAAAAATAAAACGGAAATTAAAGCTAACAACCATCTACAGTAATATCAGTATAGGTGACTTGAATGGAAGAATCAACATGCGTGTCACCACTTGAATGGAGAAAAACTTGCTACAACCCTCAAAACATTGTGGTGAGAGCAAATAGGGTTAGCTTTTATATAGTATATAATTATATAGTAATATCATGCATATAATATTAGTGTATGATACTATTTCTATAACGCATGCCATCGTGTATTAGTAGTATCATAGTTCACTTATATTTACTGATTTGTAGAATCTTAATGCAAAATTGTGTACAAGATCTGTTTAATATTGATTTTTTAGTTCTACCTGATATGATAGGTATCTACGTATGATACCATTATGAATTATCTCATTATTAATTATAGTGACACATCAACATTTACATGTATAAAATACATGATACTGTCTATAATTTCTCACTATGGATATATAGTCACATGGAACAAATAATTACTGACAAGAGGGGTTAATTAGCGCAAGGAACTTGAGGAGAGAGGCCCGGCATAGTGGGCAGAGACAAGGCTTTAAGTAAGGCTTTTCAAAAGAATTCGTCTATGGAATCACCATGCCATAAATCACAGAGAAGTAGGTTCAAAGATAACCTCAGTAACTATTTGTCCAGACGATAGCCAACTAATAATAATAATCACCACTCACTCACCACATGGCACATGTGGTCAGCTATCCAGAAGTTGAATGGGATGATCTGATATGATGTTTTAAATAAGAATAATCACAGCTCTGTATTTATCCTCTCACCGTGGTTTTAAATAAATATTGGTCTAGCTATTTTCATTTTGCTAGAACCTTTTTACATTCCAGTTTACATAGTCTTCGGCGACCAAATAAAAGTGGAAATACATGAAAGAAAAAAGAAAAAGTACATTGACTAACAAAAACAATCATTTGCACATTACAACAACACAAGTTGTAACGGGGGTATTTAAAATGCGTGGCTTTTCTATATTTACAATGCAACCTGCCAAGTAAAGTTGTAGAAACAAAATTAAAATTATCAGAGCATACTTTAGTAGTGTAAAAAACTATTTTGAACATTTAAGAGCCACTTTGTGCACTACAAAATTGCAGCTATTTTGCACATTTAAGAACCAACGATTTTAAAATATACAAGTAAGATAAAAAAAGTTACAAATTACAAATTAAATGGTTTCACATTTTAAAATATGCAATTGGTGTGGATTAAAAGTGTACCAACACATAAAATAATTACTACTTTCTTAGAAAAAATCATTCGTTGCACAGAAAAACTGGTCGCAAAATAAACAAGTCAACCGGTCATAATCAAAAGTTCGAAACCAAGTGAGCATGCATACTTGATATTATTAGTATATATAAATTGTGTGGCTATTTATGATTTACGAATGACATGTAGACACTTTGGTGGGACGTCATCTTTTACTTGTTGTCATTTACTGGATATATATTTATCTATTTTCTTCGTTTCAAAATAAATGCCGCAACTTCATGGGCGGCCCTAGCTGGCGCTCGCGCGCCAGGTTCTTACTGGGCGATCGGTTTCCGACAACCCAATTAGAAAAAAATTGCGTTTCCCTTTCTGACAGGTAGCTGTGCATGTCTCCCCTTTCATGTAATTAATGTTAATAATCAATGCATACAAGTTAGCATGACAATAAGTACAGTAGAAGGCATGCATGGGATGGACCACATTTTCTTCTCTCTCTTCGCATCACGTGCATTTCTAATTAGCATGGCTAATCACACATGCAAATTTAGGGTCACCTGTCGAATATATGTAGCAGAAACCATTGTTTAAAATGATTTATCTTTCAAATGAACGCTTCGATTTAAGATTCGTTTTCACCAATAAATCCGTCTCGACGAGATCTTCAAAACTAGCACCAATGTTAATATGTTTCGACCAACTTTTTTCTGGCTAAAAGTTATCAACCCTCTCTATTTGAATAATCAACCCCTCCGTATTTGAGTGATCAACGGTAAATGTATAAAATTATCAACCTGGTGCAGGCTATTGAGGGGAAGTTCTGCATGCATGCATAAATAGACGAATCTGCTGATATCAGCGGAATATTTTCCAAATTTGAAAATTCAAAACATTTTAACTTTTAAACGACAACTTCAAATTAAGATTCACTTTCACCAATAAATCCGTCTCGACGAGATCTTCAAAACTAGCACCCATGTTGATATGTTTAGAAACTTTTTTTCTAAAAGTTATCAACCATCTCTGTTTGAATAATCAATCCCTCCGTATTAAGTGATCAACGGTGAATGTATTAAATTATCAACCTGGTGACATCGAGGAAAGTTCTAAAAATAGACGAATCCATGTCAGCGAATCTTTTCCAAATTTGAAAATTCAAAACGCTTTAACTTTCAAACGACAACTCCAAATTAAGATTCGCTTTCACCAATAAACTCGACGAGATCTTCAAAACTAGCACCCATGTTGATATGTTTCGAGAAACTTTTTTTCTAAGTTCAACCCTCTCTGTTTGAATAATCAACCCTCCGATTTAAGTGATCAACGGTGAATGTATAAAATTATCAATCTGCTATTGAGAAAAAAATCGCACAATACAATCCATTGATGTTTGAATCTTTTCCAAATTTGAAAATTCAAAACATTTTAACTTTCAAACGACAACTCCAAATTAAGATTCGCTTTCACCAATAAATCCGTCTCGACGAGATCTTCAAAACTAGCACCCATGTTGATATGTTTCGAGAAACTTTTTTTCGGGCTAAAAGTTATCAACCCTCTCTGTTTGAATAATCAACCCCTCCGTACTTAAGTGATCAATGGTGAATGTATAAAATTATCAACTCAAAGTTAATTTTATTTTAAACATTTTAGCGATTCTTTTTTAATTTAGAAGCTATCAACCCGGTATCCTGTTATTTATCCACAGTAAATATAAATAACTATCAACCCTAAAAATCTAACTTCATTTCAAATATTTTGGCAACTTTTTTTAGTTTATAAGTTATCAACTCGGTGCCCCGTTATTTATCAATGATAATTATAAAAAACTACCAAACCTAAAAAGTATTTCATTTAGAATATTTTAGCGAACATTTTTTTATTTTACAAGCTATTAACCCGGTGCCTCGTTATTTATCAACGATAAATATAAATAAAAAATAACCCTAAAAGTATTTCATTTAGAATATTTTAGCGACTCTCTTTTAGTTTAGAAGCTATCAACCCGGTGATCCTCTATTTATCAATGGTAAATATAAATAAATATCAACCCTAAAAATTTAATTTAATTTAAAATATGTAGCAACTCTTTTTTTGTTTACAAGTTATCAATCCGGTGTCCCGTTATTTATCAACGGTAAATATAAATACCTAGCAACCCTAAAAAGCAATTTTCATTTAGAATATTTTAGCAACTTTTGTTAGCTTACAACTTAAAACGGTACTTAATTTGAGTAGCAAGTGGTAGTTCATTTGAGTTGCAAGTGGATCTTTCCACCCGTTATTTTCCCCCTTAAAAACCACTGGCCCGAAAAAGGGAATTATAAAATTAATTCAAAAAAACATGAATTACCGTACGAAAAAACGACATAAAGGGAATTGAAAAAAAGAGAATTGTCAAAAGGGAATTGCAAATAAAGAGAATTGAAAATATACGTCGTGCTGAAAAAAAGAGAGCCTGAAAAGTTGGCTCATTAAATGCAAACTCATGAGATACTTTATGCATGCATGCAGTGTGAACGTTTTTTGCTATATGCAACTTGCAAGTGGGAAAGTGAGCTGTTAGTGTGAACACAAAGCTACATGTGAACGTAATTAAACACTACGAGACAAAAAAGAGAATTGATTTCGCGCATGGCGCGAGCGCTGCCGCGCAAGGAAACAGATCGCTCAAGCGATCGTTTGCCAAGAAGGGAATTCGCAACTTCATGTAGATACATGTTGTATAATTTAGATATAATTATCTCTAGATAGTTACAACACTTATTTTAAATCGGAGGTGGTAGAAAAAAGAGGCTCCCGACCCGACATACTGCGCGCACTAGTGCGAATCACGAAACACTGATCGACCCAGTTACGTGCGCGCGTGATGTGTGGTACAACGAGTACACCAGTACTACCTTTTTATTTTACAGAAATGGGTACATCCGTACGTGCCTTTCTACACTTTCCGTGACCATTAGCGTGGGGTTGGACGGGCCGGGATAACCTCGGTCCAACCCAAGATCATGCTAACGACTTCTTGTCTGCTGCTTTGTCCATGGATGCATCAGGCTTGGACATCCGCACGTGTCGTCTGCACTGCTCATCTTGAATAGTGGTGCGTGTGCATGTCTCGTCAGCTGATTTATACCGTCTTTTATTGATCGATCATCACCATCGGAACGCTGAGACATCCCAAGATCACGAATTAATTAAGTTGATTCTGCCCACGAGACTTGAACCGGCAAAGCAACCGACCAATACGCTGCTACTGTTCCCCGTTCACACGTATACGTCTACGTCAAACTTGTCCCTCTAACTTTTTAAAAGATGGTACAAAAGGAACGAGGGGTTTTTGCACCCCGGGCTTATGCTCCCGGTTTTTGAAATAACTTCTTTAAAGTTGGTTTGAAATTTTAGAAAATTCTAAATAAGACGTGCACGTCTTGATATAATATGTGTTCATAAGGTCGTTTGGTGAAAAATCGATATTTTGTACTCCCTCCATTTCCAAAAATAAGGAGCCCTCGTTTTTCGTGCTTTTTTTTATTTGACCAAGAGTTATTTCAAATATATAATAATATTTTTATGAAATTAACATAATTAGAAAGTGCTTTTCAATAAGAATCCAACAACACTAGTTACATATAATATAATCAAGATTTTGTTGTTCAATTTTATGGTCAAAGTTCAAGACGAATATGCGTGTGTTTTATTCTTTGAAACGGAGATAGTAGCCATGTAAAAAAACACAAATTTTGGTGCTTAGAAAGCTTTCCACAAGACATTTTTTATCTTTTTTTAACACAAACAACAAAAGATGCTAGTTTTTCGCAAAACTTGGTGTGCACATATATAATATTGATATATACGCGCCAAACTTTTGTTCATATTTTTTTGACCTTCTAATTTTTTTCTCATGTTCAAATATTTTGGTGTGCGCATATGCTCCCAAGTTCAAATGTGAATTTCGGGTATAAAAAATTGGCTCTCATATATATGCGCATATACTCACCTCTATACGCACATCCTACACATATAAGCAGCCTGCAGATCAGGTCTTGCAATTGACGAAAGAAGCCGCTCTCTAGAGAAGAAAACCGAAACCAGCAATTTATCTTTTTTGAAAAAACTGATTTGGCAGATTTTAAAATTGAAGAAATCACCACACGCACTCTGATTACAAAAGCATACGTCGTCTCCTTTAAAAAAAAATTTGTTGTTACAAGACACAAAAATGTTAAATATGGATTTTAATTCCTGATGGATTTGTCACTGCCCTCCTAACCATTTAACTACAGTAGATTCTTGTACTTAGAATCGTAAACAAAAAAGTACATAAGTGATAAATATGTACTCCCTCCGTTCACAATTTATCAAGATTGCATATATCTGTGTAAATATATATGAATCTAGGCGACCGCACATCCTCGATTTGGCGAGCTATATAGAGCGCATTTAGTAGGCTGCATGCTCCTTGGCTCGCATCAGGCCAGCAATTTTCGGCTTGTTTGATTGCCTCGGTCGAGTGGCCGACTCGCGTTCTTGCACGAACCGGTTCTCAAAGCACCCTCGGGCCAGGTCCTGGGGGAACGCCTGGTTCGGCAGTTTCTAGTGGTGCAGGCAAATCTCCACGATGGCTGATGCAAAAGGGAATTTTTGGCGCACGCGCGGAGACGAGAATGGAGATGGCGGGAGCTGTGGCGCGCATCGGCGAAAAGCGAAAAGGGGGCGGGAAGGATTCGTCACCTCCCACCGCGCCCCGTGGCCTATTTCTACCCCCTCCTCCACTCCCCCCCAAATTTTGAGCTTCTCCTCCCGTCAGCAAGCAGGTAAGAGACGCACGCATCTCCGATCAGCGACTGTTGCAGCGGCGGTGGCAAGTACATCTGGGCTGCTTCATCTACTTCCTGTGCATCTTCACCTCCGATGATGACTTTAAGGCATCCTGATACGTCTCCGACGTATCGATAATTTCTTATGTTCCATGCCACATTATTGATGTTATCTACATGTTTTATGCACACTTTATGTCATATTCGTGCATTTTCTGGAACTAACCTATTAACAAGATGCCGAAGTGTTGTTGTTTTTGCTTTTTGGTTTCAAATCCTAGTAACGAAATATTCTCGGAATTGGACGAAATCAACGCCCAGGGTCCTATTTTGCCACGAAGCTTCCAGAAGTCCGAAGAGGAGACGAGGCCACGAGGGGCCACACCCCAGGCGGCGCGGCCCCTTTGGCCGCGCGGCCCCGTGGTGTGGGGCCCCGTGCCGCCTCTGACCTGCCCTTCCGCACAAATAGCCTCCGTCGCGAAACCCCACACCGAGAGCCACGATACGGAAAACCTTCCAGAGACGCCGCCGCCGATCCCATCTCGGGGGATCCAGGAGATCGCCTCCGCACTTGCGGAGAGGGGTTTCATCTCCCGGAGGACCCTACGACGCCATGGTCGCCTCCGGTGTGATGTGTGAGTAGTCTACCCCTGGACTATGGGTCCATAGCAGTAGCTAGATGGTTGTCTTCTCCCCATTGTGCTATCATTGTCGGATCTTGTGAGCTGCCTAACATGATCAAGATCATCTATCTGTAATTCTATATGTTGCGTTTGTTGGGATCCGATGAATAGAGAATACTTGTTATGTTGATTATCAAAGTTATATCTATGTGTTGTTTATGATCTTGCATGCTCTCCGTTACTAGTAGATGCTCGCCAAGTAGATGCTTGTAACTCCAAGAGGGAGTATTTATGCTCGATAGTGGGTTCATGCCTTTGACACTGGGACAGTGACAGAAAGTTCTAAGGTTGTGTTGTGCGTGCCACTAGGGATAAAACATTGATGCTATGTCTAAGGATGTAGTTGTTGATTACATTACGCACCATACTTAATGCAATTGTCTGTTGCTTTGCAACTTAATACGGAGGGGTTCGGATGATAACCTGAAGGTGGACTTTTTAGGCATAGATGCGGTTGGATGGCGGTCTATGTACTTTGTCGTAATGCCCAATTAAATCTCACTATACTCATCATGATATGTATGTGCATGGTCATGCTCTCTTTATTTGTCAATTGCCCAACTGTAATTTGTTCACCCAACATGCTGTTTATCTTATGGGAGAGACACCTCTAGTGAACCGTGGACCCCGGTCCAATTCTCTTTACTGAAATACAATCTACTGCAATACCTGTTCTACTGTTTTCTGCAAACAATCATCTTCCACACAATACTTAATCCTTTGTTACAGCAAGCCGGTGAGATTGACAACCTCACGCTGGGGGCAAAGTACTTTGGTTGTGTTGTGCAGTTCCACGCGCCGGAATCCCTGGTGTTGCGCCGCACTACATCCCGCCGCCATCAACCATCAACGTGCTTCTTGGCTCCTACTGGTTCGATAACCTTGGTTTCATACCGAGGAAACTTGCCGCTGTACGCATCACACCTTCCTCTTGGGGTTCCCAACGGACGCGTGTTGAACGCGTATGAAGCAGCTTTTTCTGGCGCCGTTGGAGATCAAGACACGCTGCAAGGGAGTCTCCGCTTCTCAATCTCTTTACTTTGTTTTTGTCTTGCTTAGTTTTATTTACTACTTTGTTTGCTGCACTAAATCAAAATACAAAAAAATTAGTTGCTAGTTTTACTTTATTTGCTATCTTGTTTGCTATATCAAAAACACAAAAAAATTAGTTACTTGCATTTACTTTACTTATTTCATCATGTTTCCTCCTAAGTTTGTTCTTAAAGATGTACCGGTAGGCCGAGGGTCTATCCTTGGGAAATACAATATAGAAATTTTTTTCACTCAAATTTGTACGGTCGAAGATTTTGAAGATAGACACTTGGTAGAACTTGCCCCCACTTATGAAATTGCTGTTGCTTCTTTAGTACACGCGTTAGAAGCTAGATTTGTTAATCTTAATCCTGTGATTCAACATATGTTTCTTACACTCAGTGATATGGAAGAAGGAGAAAAGAAAGATTTTGTATTAGAAACCCTTCTTAAAGAATTTGGGGGAATAGCGAGAGAAGCTAGAAAAGTCTTCACTAAATATAATATGCTAGGCTCTTACACCAACTTTGCCAGTACCCTTGAGAAGATGGAAAAGGATAGACAAAGGTACACTAATGAAGTTAATTATGAGGGGGATATTAAAACATCAATACCTTGCAAGCTCTTGGGAATGTGTGAGGCACTAGAAAAGAATTTTGATTGGATTGTTCAAGATTTGTTTGATGAGAGTAGCAAGCCCAAGACTAATGAAAAGGGAGCCTCTGAAACTCACATAGAAAAGATAGTATGCATAGTTGAGAAAACTCCGCACCCCGCTGAGAATGCACCATCCTTTGATAATACTTGATACACACTTTCCGCCTAGCTGAAAGGCGTTAAAGAAAGCGCTATGGGAGACAACCCATGTTTTTACCTACAGTACTTTGTTTTTATTTTGTGTCTTGGAAGTTGTTTACTACTGTAGCAACCTCTCCTTATCTTAGTTTAGTGTTTTGTTGTGCCAAGTAAAGTCTTTGATAGAAAAGTAAGTACTAGATTTGGATTACTGCGCAGTTCCAGATTTCTTTGCTATCACGAATCTGGGTCTACCTCCCTGTAGGTAGCTCAGAAAATTAAGCCAATTTACGTGCATGATCCTCAGATATGTACGCAACTTTCATTCAATTTGAGCATTTTCATTTGAGCAAGTCTGGTGCCATTTTAAAATTCGTCAATACGAACTGTTCTGTTTTGACAGATTCTGCCTTTTATTTCGCATTGCCTCTTTTGCTATGTTGGATGAATTTCTTTGATCCATTAATGTCCAGTAGCTTTATGCAATGTCCAGAAGTATTAAGAATGATTGTGTCACCTCTGAATATGTTAATTTTTATTGTGCACTAACCCTCTAATGAGTTGTTTCGAGTTTGGTGTGGAGGAAGTTTTCAAGGATCAAGAGAGGAGTATGATGCAACATGATCAAGGAGAGTGAAAGCTCTAAGCTTGGGGATGCCCCGTGGTTCACCCCTGCATATATCAAGAAGACTCAAGCATCTAAGCTTGGGGATGCCCAAGGCATCCCCTTCATCGACAACATTATCAGGTCCTCCCTGAAACTATATTTTTATTCCATCACATCTTATGTGCTTTGCTTGGAGCGTCGGTTTGTTTTTGTTTTTTTGTTTTGTTTGAATAAAATGGATCCTAGCATTCACTTTATGGGAGAGATACACGCTCCGCTGTAGCATATGGACAAGTATGTCATTGGTTTCTACTCATAGTATTCATGGCGAAGTTTCTCCTTCGTTAAATTGTTATATGGTTGGAATTGGAAAATGATACATGTAGTAATTGCTATTAATGTCTTGGGTAATGTGATACTTGGCAATTGTTGTGCTCATGTTTAAGCTCTTGCATCATATGCTTTGCACCCATTAATGAAGAAATACATAGAGCATGCTAAAATTTGGTTTGCATATTTGGTCTCTCTAAGGTCTAGATAATTTCTAGTATTGAGTTTGAACAACAAGGAAGACGGTGTAGAGTCTTATAATGTTTTCAATATGTCTTTTATGTGAGTTTTGCTGCACCGGTTCATCCTTGTGTTTGTTTCAAATAAGCCTTGCTAGCCTAAACCTTGTATCGAGAGGGAATACTTCTCATGCATCCAAAATACTTGAGCCAACCACTATGCCATTTGTGTCCACCATACCTACCTACTACATGGTATTTTCCGCCATTCCAAAGTAAATTGCTTGAGTGCTACCTTTAAAATTCCATCATTCACCTTTGCAATATATAGCTCATGGGACAAATAGCTTAAAAACTATTGTGGTATTGAATATGTAATTATGCACTTTATCTCTTATTAAGTTGCTTGTTGTGCGATAACCATGTTCACTGGGGACGCCATCAACTACTCTTTGTTGAATTTCATGTGAGTTGCTATGCATGTCCGTCTTGTCTCGAAGTAAGAGAGATCTACCACCTTATGGTTAAGCATGCATATTGTTAGAGAAGAACATTGGGCCGCTAACTAAAGCCATGATCCATGGTGGAAGTTTCAGTTTTGGACATATATCCTCAATCTCAAATGAGAAAATTATTAATTGTTGTTACATGCTTATGCATAAAAGAGGAGTCCATTATCTGTTGTCTATGTTGTCCCGGTATGGATGTCTAAGTTGAAGAATAATCAATAGCGAGAAATCCAATGCGAGCTTTCTCCTTAGACCTTTGTACAGGCGGCATAGAGGTACCCCTTTGTGACACTTGGTAAAAACATGTGCATTGTGATGATCCGGTAGTCCAAGCTAATTAGGACAAGGTGCGGGCACTATTAGTATACTATGCATGAGGCTTGCAACTTATAAGATATAATTTACATGATACATATGCTTTATTACTACCGTTGACAAAATTGTTTCATGTTTTCAAAATCAAAGCTCTAGCACAAATATAGCAATCGATGCTTTTCCTCTATGGAGGACCATTCTTTTACTTTCATTGTTGAGTCAGTTCACCTATTTCTCTCCACCTCAAGAAGCAAACACTTGTGTGAACTGTGCATTGATTCCTACATATTTGCTTATTGCACTTATTATATTACTCTATGTTGACAATATCCATGAGATATATATGTTACAAGTTGAAAGCAACCGCTGAAACTTTATCTTCTTTTGTGTTGCTTCAATGCCTTCACTTTGAATTATTGCCTTATGAGTTAACTCTTATGCAAGACTTATTGATGCTTGTCTTGAAGTGCTATTCATGAAAAGTCTTTGCTATATGATTCACTTGTTTACTCATGTCATATACATTGTTTTGATCGCTGCATTCACTACATATGCTTTACAAATAGTATGATCAAGGTTATGATGGCATGTCACTCCAGAAATTATCCGTGTTATCGTTTTACCTGCTGACGAGCGAACTAAGCTTGGGGATGCTGATACGTCTCCGACGTATCGATAATTTCTTATGTTCCATGCCACATTATTGATGTTATCTACATGTTTTATGCACACTTTATGTCATATTCATGCATTTTCTGGAACTAACCTATTAACAAGATGCCGAAGTGCCAGTTGCTGTGCTGTTTTTGGTTTCGTAAATCCTAGTAACGAAATATTCTCGGAATTGGACGAAATCAACGCCCGGGGTCCTATTTTGCCACGAAGCTTCCAGAAGTCCGAAGAGGAGACGAAGAGGGGCCACGAGGGGGCCACACCCTAGGGCGGCGCGGCCCCCTTGGCCGCGCGCCCGTGGTGTGGGGCCCCGTGCCGCCTCTTGACCTGCCCTTCCGCCTACAAATAGCCTCCGTCGCGAAACCCCGACCGAGAGCCACGATACGGAAAACCTTCCAGAGACGCGCCGCCGCCGATCCCATCTCTGGGGATCCAGAGACGCCTCCGCACCTCCGGAGAGGGGATTCATCTCCCGAGGACCCTACGCCGCCATGGTCGCCTCCGGTGTGATGTGTGAGTAGTCTACCCCTGGACTATGGGTCCATAGCGTAGCTAGATGGTTGTCTTCTCCCATTGTGCTATCATTGTCGGATCTTGTGAGCTGCCTAACATGATCAAGATCATCTATCCGTAATTCTATATGTTGCGTTTGTTGGGATCCGATGAATAGAGAATACTTGTTATGTTGATTATCAAAGTTATATCTATGTGTTGTTTATGATCTTGCATGCTCTCCGTTACTAGTAGATGCTCTGGCCAAGTAGATGCTTGTAACTCCAAGAGGGAGTATTTATGCTCGATAGTGGGTTCATGCATTGACACTGGGACAACAGTTCTAAGGTTGTGTTGTGCTGTTGCCACTAGGGATAAAACATTGATGCTATGTCTAAGGATGTAGTTGTTGATTACATTACGCACCATACTTAATGCAATTGTCTGTTGCTTTGCAACTTACTGGAGGGGTTTCGGATGATAACCCGAAGGTGGACTTTTTAGGCATAGATGCAGTTGGATGGTGGTCTATGTACTTTGTCGTAATGCCCAATTAAATCTCACTATACTCATCATGATATGTATGTGCATGGTCATGCTCTCTTTATTTGTCAATTGCCCAACTGTAATTTGTTCACCCAACATGCTGTTTATCTTATGGGAGAGACACCTCTAGTGAACTGTGGACCCCGGTCCAATTCTCTTTACTGAAATACAATCTACTGCAATACTTGTTCTACTGTTCTCTGCAAACAATCATCTTCCACACAATACGGTTAATCCTTTGTTACAGCAAGCCGGTGAGATTGACAACCTCACTGTTTCGTTGGGGCAAAGTACTTTGGTTGTGTTGTGCAGGTTCCACGTTGTGAATCCGGTGTTGCGCCGCACTACATCCCGCCGCCATCAACCTTCAACGTGCTTCTTGGCTCCTACTGGTTCGATAACCTTGGTTTCATACTGAGGGAAACTTGCCGCTGTACGCATCACACCTTCCTCTTGGGGTTCCCAACGGACGCGTGTTGAACGCGTATCACATCCCTTATCCCGGTACCGCGGTAATGTTTAGATCTAGATTAGAAGTTGTCAGTTCTTGTCCAGGGTTTGGTCTTGTAGCAGGGGTTAGTTCGGATTATGGTGAGCTATGATGATCTTGCTAGGGCTCGACATTTCCGGTTGCTTGTTTGTCCCAAATGTGCTCACCTACCATGAACTTGCAAGGTTTGTGCTATTTACAGTTGGAATGAACTGCTTGTCTGATTTATGGTGATTGTTGGTATGGTTTGCGCTATTTACATGTCTTTGCTTCCAAGTAGATTCACATTATATGTACTACGATGTGTGTAGGATTCCTTATGTGATGACTTTAGCCAGGCGCTTGTCTCCGTTGGGGACTCTCAGATCCCTTCGCAAGTTCCCGATTCACAACCCCCTATGACTCCAAGGTGGCGGTCACCCCTCTGCCTATGTCTGACCTGGTGGCTCAGGTAGCGGCAGAGGTCGCGGCTAGGTTGACCACCACAAAGATGAACAAGAAACGCAGGGAAGCGGATAGGGCCTTGAAGTCCGGGCAGAAAGGGACTGACACCATGAAATGGCTTCCATTCATGTCCAGCTTCGTGTTGGAGAAGATGTGCGGCTTGATCAAGACCGAAGTGAGAACTGACAAATGATTTAAGGAAGTCCATCTGACTGTTGTGGAGAAGGGCTTTTTTGACCACTGTGGTGTCTCTGTGTGCTCCACTCAGGTGTACAACCACCTGAGGAAGTGGAGACAGAGGTGGCTCACCATTAGCAGGCTCCACGATCTAAGTGGGGCTCAGTGGTGCAAGGATACCAAATGCATCATCCTTGAGGGTGAGCACTACTGCGGGCACGTCGCGGTGAGCACGCTCAGTCCACCTCACTAACTCTTTTGATCAGTCACTAGCAGAACTAACATCATTGTACCTTCGTATCGTACGATCACCCAAAGGACGCGGAGTTCCTGAATGTGCCCATTGCCAACTACGACGAGATGCATACCATCTTCTCTTTCGGCCTCACCACCGGCAAGTACACCATGGGATCCAATGATCCCTGATACGTCTCAAACGTATCTATAATTTCTTATGTTCCATGCTAGTTTTATGACAATACTCACATGTTTTATATATAGTTTATATCATTTTGATGCATTTTCCGGCACTAACCTATTAACAAGATGCCGAAGCGTCGGTTTGTTTGCTGTTTTTGGTTTCGAAATCCTACACAGAAATATTCTCGGAATTGGACGAAACAAAGCCCACGGTCTTATTTTCCACGGAGCCCAGAAGTCCGAAGAGAGACGGAGAGGGGCGTCGAGGCGGCCACACCCTAGGGGAGCGCGGCCCACCCCTGGCCATGCCGCCCATGGGGTGGGCCCTCGAGCGTCCCCGACTCTGCCCTTCGCCTATATATTCTCTCCGTCGCGAAACCCTATTAGAGAGCCACGATACGAGAAAACTTCGAGACGCCGCCGCCGCCAATCCCATCTCGGGGATTCAGGAGATCGCCGGCACCCTGCCGGAGTGGGGAATCATCACCGGAGGACTCTACATCACCATGCCCGCCTCCGGATTGATGCGTGAGTAGTTAATCCTTGGACTATGGGTCCATAGCAGTAGCTAGATGGTTGTCTTCTCCTCTTGTGCTATCATGTTTAGATCTTGTGAGCTGCCTATCATGATCAAGATCATCTATTTGTAATGCTACATGTTGTGTTTATTGGGATCCGATGAATATGGAATACTATGTCAAGTTCATTATCGATCTATCATATATGTGTTGTTTATGATCTTGCATGCTCTCCGTTGCTAGTAGAGGCTCTGGCCAAGTTGATACTTGTGACACCAAGAGGGAGTATTTATGCTCGATAGTGGGTTCATGCCTCCATTGAATCTGGGACACAGAAAGTTCTAAGGTTATGGATGTGTTGTTGCCACTAGGGATAAAACAATAATGCTTTGTCTAAGGATATTTGTATTGTTTACATTACGCACAGTACTTAATGCAATTGTCTGTTGTTTGCAACTTAATACTGGAGGGGGTGCGGATGCTAACCCGAAGGTGGACTTTTTAGGCATAGATGCATGCTGGATAGCGGTCTATGTTCTTTGTCGTAATGCCCTAAGTAAATCTCATAGTAGTCATCATGATATGTATGTGAATTGTTATGCCCTCTCTATTTGTCAATTGCCCAACTGTAATTTGTTCAGCCAACATGCTATTTATCTTATTGGAGAGACACCACTAGTGAACTGTGGACCCCGGTCCATTCTTTTACATCTGAAATACAATCTACTGCAATCATTGTTCTCTTGTTCTTTGCAAACAAACATCATTCTCCAAACCATACGTTTAATCCTTTGTTTACAGCAAGCCGGTGAGATTGACAACCTCACTATTAAGTTGGGGCAAAGTATTTTGATTGTGTTGTGTAGGTTCCATGTTGGCGCCGGAATCCCTGGTGTTGCGCCGCACTACACTCCTTCACCAACAACCTTCACGTGGCCTTCATCACCTACTGGTTCGATAACCTTGGTTTCTTTCGAGGGAAAACTTACTGTGTGCGCATCACACCTTCCTCTGGGGTTCCCAACGGATGTGTGCATCACGCGCCATCAAGACTGTTCGGCGCCGTTGCCGGGAGATCAAGACACGCTGCAAGGGGAGTCTCTCACATCCAATCTCTTTACTTTGTTTATTGTCTTGCTTTACTTTATTTTATTTTCTGTCTTGTTTGCTTTCTTTATATCAAAAACATAAAAAATTAGTTACTTGCATTTACTTTCCTTAATTTAGTTTGCTTTACCCATTTTTATTATTGCTAAAATGAGTAATCCTGAAGTTGAAGTTCATTCGTTTAAGCAACAAGGGGGAGAAAGTTTTAAAGATGCTTGGTATAGAATTAGTGATGCTCATCATAAGTGCACTAAGAAACACTCCACTATTATCCTCCTTAGGAACTTTTATGTTGGAATCTCTAGCTGGAATAGGTATGTTCTTGATACTCTTGCGGGAGGTAATTTCCTAGGCACTCCTGCGTTAGAAGCTAGTTGCATTATTGAGAGTCTAGTTGGAATATCACCTGTTAATGAAGCTAAAATTTAAATCTCTCTTGAAGATGTCATGAAAAAGTTGGAGGCAATAGAGAAAAATCTTCCAAGTGTTGAGATTAAATTGGGAATATTACTTGATAACACTGATAAACTTGATAAAACTCTAGGAGGAATTAATGAAAGAATTGCTGTTTTAGAAACTTGTGCTATCCATGATAATCAAACCCATAGGATTGGTGAACTTGAAGAAGTTATGGGAACCTTGGGTTCAACTTTTTCTTCTCTTAAGTTTAATGAGAAAGCTTATGTGGTAAGGAGCAAAGTTCATGTATGTCTCTAAGGTGCCTAAGCCAAAGAATTATTATAAGCCTAAAATTGATAAAGCCCTTAGTACCACTATGGGAAATTTAGATAATGGAGCATCTAAGATACCAACTGAGACAAGTTGTGTTTTTAAGGAAAATTATGATGTTGATGCTTCTTCTCTTGATAATACTTGATTTACACTTTCTGCGCCTAGCTGAAAGGTGTTAAAGAAAAGCGCTTATGGGAGACAACCCATCATTTTACTTCTGCAATTTTTCTTTTATATTTGTGTCTTGGAAGTTGTTACTACTGTAGCAACCTCTCCTTATCTTTACTTTATTGCATTGTTGTGCCAAGTAAAGTCTTTGATAGTAAGGTTGATACTAGATTTGGATTTCTGCGCAGAAATAGATTTCTAGCTGTCATGAATTTGAGTAGATCTCTCTGTAGGAAACTCAGAAAAATCTGTGAAAAATCATGAGTAATTCTCAGATATGTACGCAACTTTCATTCAATTTGAGCTTCTTCATCTGAGCATGTTAAGTGCCTCGTAAAAATTCATCTTTACGGACTGTTCTGTTTTGACAGATTCTGCCTTTTATTTCACATTGTCTCCTTTACTGTGTTTGAATGGATTTCTTTGTTCCATTAACTTTCAGTAGCCTTGGGTAATGTCCAGAAGTGTTAGGAATGATTGTGTCCTCTATGAACATGTGAATTTTGATTATGCACTAACCCTCTAATGAGATTGTTTTGAGTTTGGTGTGGAAGTTTTCAAGGGTCAAGAGAGGAGGATGATATAATATGATCAAGAAGAGTGAAAAGTCTAAGCTTGGGGATGCCCCGTGGTTCATCCCTGCATATTTCAAGAAGATTCAAGCATCTAAGCTTGGGATGCCCAAGGCATCCCCTTCTTCATCGATCAGGTCACCTCTAGTGAAACTATATTTTTATTCCGTCACATCTTATGTGCTTTACTTGGAGCGTATGTATGTTTTTATTTTTGTTTGTGTTTGAATAAAATCGGATCCTAGCATTCCTTGTGTGGGAGAGAGACACGCTCCGCTGTTTCATATGAACACTGGTGTTCTTAGCTTTACTTTTAATGTTCATGGCGAAAGCTTAAAGCCGCTTCGTTCATTGCTATTTGGTTGGAAACAGAAAATGCTTCATGTGGTAATTGCGATATGGTCTTGAATAATTTGATACTTGGCAATTGTTTTGAGCTCTCAAGTAGATCATGTTTAAGCTCTTGCATCATGTAGTTTGAAACTATTAGTGGAGAACTAGAGAGCTTGTTGAAATTTGGTTTGCATGATTGGTCTCTCTAAAGTCTAGATATTTTCTAGTAAAAGTGTTTGAACAACAAGGAAGACAGTGTAGAGTCTTATAATGCTTGCAATATGTTCTTATGTAAGTTTTGCTGTACCGGTTGACAAGGGATTAACTTGTCAATGCCTACGGGTTGTAGACTAGGGTTTTAGCTAGAAGTAGAGGGCAAGTAGATCTCGAAGGTTTCGGCCGAAAAGTACTTGACGATATGAAAACTAGGGTTTGTGAGACAATGAATCGATGCTTTCTTTGTCCCTCGCTCCCCCTTATAGGAGGTGGAGCCGAGGGATTCGTGATACACAAGTTACAGAGTCCGGGAGGGTTTCCAACTCATCCCGCAGTATTACAAGTGTTCTCTCCTAATACAACTCTAGCTTTCCTTAACTAGCAACTTGGGTTTCCGATTCTTCTTATCCTTCGGGTTGTGGGCCTTCAGTAAACCCCGGGTACTATCTTCGGCAGGCCCATTGGGGATGCCTATGTCAGTAGCCCCCGAGATTTTGCTTGAAACGCAGAGTCAGGGAAAATCTCCACCTTTATATTTACTCAATAGCTCTGAACTTTACCACATATCTTTGGATACGAAATTATATTGTGCAGGGATAATGGTAGTTGGGGCTAGTTCATCCGACGGATCGGTACTAGTTAACTGCTCTAGTGGCAACTGCAAAACCTACTTCAAGATCACGTCCCGGACATGATCTTGGGATACCGGTAAACTTCGAAGGTGCCGCTTAAGGTCTTACCATTCCGTCGAGTCCCACTCACATTTTATCGGTACCTAACGCGTCCGTTAGGATTTTTCTTCGTATCTGTTGATACGGAAAAAGTAGCAAACCGACGTCAGACGGTCACGCCACACGAACGGATCTGGGCCTTTTCGCAAAGTTTTGCGGCATTCAGAAATTGTTCGCAACTTTGCGTTTGAGAATATATTGTCGAGTGCTTTTTCGGCTGTTGGAATAGCACATTTTATCAAGTCAACGGATGACTTATATTGCTCTCCCGATGGGAGTATATGTAGAGTTATTTATATAACTCGAAATATGCTCACTTTTTCTTCTTCTTTCTTTCTTTTCTTTTTTATGATTTCATCGGGCACGCGAACAGCGTTCCCGATGGGAGCCCCCCAGCCAAGGACTTGTGCTTGGGTGTAGGCTCCACGTCTTATGTTGCTATATTTTTCTTGTTCTCTCGAAGTTTTCAAATCTCATGCCCGATGGGAGTAGCCCCGAGGCTATGAGCAAATACTTGTATTTGATCATAGGCTCTCGCCATTTCTATTTTGTCTTTCTCGAGTTTTTCAGTTTTCCAAAGTAGCCCCCGAGCATTTGATCAAAAACTTGTATTTGATCAAAGGCTCTTGAAATAATCCACAATCTTCTGCTGTCGCCATTCTTATGAAGCTGCTTAGCCGAATTTTTCTCTTGCCAAGGTGACATCACTGCTGACGATAGCCACGACCACTGTATCGGGAAAACGCGAGAACTACTCTCTCTCTGCCTTGCGGGTCCAAATTACCCATTAAGTTGACACGTCGCGCAAGTGGGGGACACACGTCCTCCGCTTTTTCTGGCGCACGTACTGTAGCTCCTGTTCTTTCTCGTCCGAATGAAATTACTTTTTACCCCTTGTCCACGTGTACACCATCTGTCCCGCAATCTCTTCATCCAACGGCGCGTCGATTCACCGCACCTCTATATAAAGGCACCGTCTTCCTCCTTCAATCCTTTCGCTCGCGCCGCACCTCTGCTTCCCCTGTGCAAAATCCTCCATTGCTCCCATTGCTTCAAACACTCAACCATGCTCACACCCTTCTCCTCCACGCTCATTGATGCCACCTTGCGCGCGTCTGACCAGGCATAGCACTCCGGAGTCCAAGATGGCCGCCGAAGATCTGGAGTGGGAGAGATCCAAGATCTCGAACCAGGACATGAACCTGCTGAAGAAGCTGGGGTTCACCAAGAAGGAGAACGCGCTCCGCTTCCCCAAGGAGGAGAGCTATCCTTCGCCTCCAATCGAGTATCGGGTCAGTTTCGTTGACCACCTCATCCGCGGTCTTTCTCCCCCTATCCATGAGTTTCTTCGAGGTCTTCTTTTTGTCTATGGGCTCCAGCTGCACCAGCTGACGCCCAATTCCATCCTCCACATGTCGATTTTCATCACATTGTGTGAGTGCTTCCTTGGAGTCCAACCTAATTGGGCTCTGTGGAAGCGTATCTTTTGCCTCCGCCGTAATGGCTCCCACAACGTCGCCTACAACATTGGCGGCGTTGTTACGGTTGCTCGACGTCGAATACTTCGTCAAATTCCCCGACTCCGTCCAAGGTTGGCGGAAGAGATGGTTGTATGTACATGAAGAAAGCTCCAATTCAGTGGAGGAAAACATCGCCCCTTTTGACGGAGGAGCCAAAATCCTTCGCCGCCGTTCCTGGGATGCTGAAGCTACCAAAGCTGAGAAGTTGGCGACAGAAGCGCTAATGACTCGCATCCACGAGCTACAAAACACCCGCGGCAAGGAACTGTTGGGTATTGAGATCACAGCGTATTTCCTTAGGATTAGAGTGCAGCCTCTCCAGGCTCGCAAAAATCCCCTCTGGAAGTATGCTGGTGAAAAAGACATCAACAGGCTCTCAAAAGACCTTCCTTTGAAGGATTATGAAAAGCTTATCCGAAGAATCTCATCGCTCAGCAAGAAGGATACCATTCCATCCTCTTGCCGCATTACGCCATACAGTGGCGCCAATCCCCTTCCCGAGGTAATTTTTCCTCTTAGTTGCTATATTGTCTTCTCGAGTTTTATTATTTGTCGACTACTATCTTGCTAACTTTTTTTTCATAACTTCTTTTTTATCGACACTCTTTCTTGTTTTCAGAACCACCCCGTTCTCGCTTCTCTTCCTCCTCTTCCTGAGGGTGGAGAAGTTGAAGATCGTACCGTTGTCGATGATAACAACCAAGGTACCTCGCGCCCTGAGAGTGAAGTCGCGGGTTCTCACAAATCCGCGGCTTCCTCTGAAAAAGAAGCTGAGTCCGAGGCCACTGCCTCGACACACTCCCTTCCTCCTCCGCTGTTTCTCCAAGGAACAAGAGGAAAAGGGATGAAGTCGAAGATTCCGGCACCTCCAAAGTCGAAGAAGCTGGTCCTTCCGATAGAAAGGCGGCCAAAGACGATGATGCCCTCGTCAGCTCGTAAGTTTTCTATTACTTCTTGTTGTTTTACTCTCGATGTTTTTGTCTATCTTGATTCTTATATTGTCGCCATTTTACTGCAGTGGTGACGAGGAAGAAGCGCAACCTATTGACGCGACTGCTCGAACGAGTACGTCGCGCACTTTGGTTGTTTCTGAAGCGCAAGCTGATGGAGATGAATCTTCACCTCCTCAGCAAAACACCGAGCACCCAACTCCACCTGCAAGCCCCCGTGCCCCTTCGCCCAAAAGGGCAAGGGTCGAATTAATCACGGAGCCTGCCCTACAACTGGGTGGCTCCATGACTCCTCATCTCGATGATGTAAATCCCTTCTTCTTTTTTGTGCAAACTGCAAAGTACTTTCCGATGCTATCGACTTTTTGTTGTTTGCTTCTTTTTTGCTTTTTGATGTCGAGCTTTTTACTATATTCACGCTTTCTTTCTCTATCTTTCTTTGTCAGCCTTTGATTAAGGAATTCATCCGCTTCGGTATCCAATTCGTCGGGTACCGTGATCATGCTAACAAAGCTGAAGGTAATATTTTACTGCTTCTTCTGGCAAATGACTTCCCACTCCTTTCTTGTCGTGACTTTGACTGGTTTTGACTATTTTGGCAGAAAATCTTGCGGAAGCCAACAAGCGTGCTGATGCATTTGCTCAAAAACTGGAGCAAAGTGAAAAGGCTCGTAAGAAGGCTGAAGCAGCTGCTAAGAAGGCCAAGGCGGATGATGTTGCTGTCGAAGATCTTCGGAAGAGACTTCATGACGCAGAAACTGCCCTAAGCGACAAGGTGACCGAGCAAGCTGCTTGAGAAAAAGAAATCCTCAGTCGCTTACAGTCGCAGAGTCGACGTTTTGTTAGTAAGTACTCAAATCCTTGTGCATTTCTTCGGGTTACTTCACTTTTTCGAGCGTACTTATTGACGAACTTCCTTTTGCTTGTTTTCAGGGAGAACACATCAAGAGTATGAATTGGAATGTCCTGAAGGTGATGAGCTGATCGACGCGCTTTCTCTCCTTGAAATCCATGGAGATGAAGCACGTGATGGCCTTGCTGACGCCGAAGCAGGTCTGCCGAGGCTTTTACCCTATTTCTTCCCGAAGAAAGAAGAGCCCAACACTTATACTGCTCTCGCCAAAAGTTTCAACGTGCCAGAAGATCTTGGGCTCAAACTTCGCCAAGAAGGCCTGAAGATTGGTGTTGAAGGCACCATCGCTCTGATTGCTGATAGCCAGCAAAACGTCGACTGGGCTAAAGTTGGCGACATAAAGGAGATGGAGACGAAGAAGTGGCAATCTCTAATTAGAGCTGCCAAGCCTCCCTCAAAGCCGATCCTTGCCTTCCTTGGTGTCAAACCAACTCCTGCTCCAAGCGCATCCAAGCCGGAGGTCAAGTAGACCACCCTGTCTTTCTTATTTTTCCTGTTTCCTTTTGATGCTGTCGCCAAAATAGCTTTGGCGACACTTACCCCACTAGTTTGTTAGGGCGACCTCCATTGTAATGTCTTGTAAATATTCTGAAAATCCATGGAATTTTATTTTGCTTGATGATTGATGTCGACCCTTTTGTTTCAGTTGACATTTGATAACTACACTCCAACTCCTCGTCCTTCCGATGTTTTTCCTACTTCCTCTCGCTCGAAGAAAACGCCTATTAATAGTGAGCTTGGTGAAGATTCCTCGAGTAAGGGTTTAGCGCAAGACTTGGAAGAACTTCGTCAGCATCTTCAGTATGTGAAGAAGCAAACACTTGTGATGATGGAGCAATCTCAAAAGTCATCCGAAAAAGAGAAGATCGCACTGCAGCAAGCTCAAGAAGCCATAGCTGCCAAGGAAGCCGCCGTTTCTGAAGTTGCAAAAGCTACCACTCGAGAGAAATTTTATGCTCGAGTTGATGAACGAAGCCAGTTTGGATATGTCAGGTATGCTTTTGCAAACCAAAACTTCTTCTATTTTCCCGCTGTTTCCTCCTTTAACATTCTTGCGCTGTCGCCAAATAGGTTCCTTTCTGGACGCTGCTGCTGAAGACCAAAGGGTAGACGCAAGGACAAATCTCCTGGTTAACCTTTCCCTTGACCATGGTTCTCTGTTCTGGGCCACTCCAGAATGTACCCGACAAATTGTCAGGTTTCAGGACCGCGCCTGTCAGGTTCGTGAGTTCCTTGATTTCTGTACCAGAACCTTGTCCTTGGTTTATAGCACAATGTTTCCTCGGAACGAGACACCGGACACTCTTCTTGGTCCGATGGAAAAATTTCGGGATGCCCCTCGTATCCATAACTTTGTGCGAGCTCAACTATCTGCGGGAGCAAGGTTTGCCAGGATTATGATACAGATTTGCTACCGAAAATTAGACCTCACGAAGATTGTCTCCAAGTGCCTGGCCAAGCAGTCGAAGCGAAAAAGGAACATCGACAAAATCAATGATATTGTAACTCCTGTAGCCGAAGAAATGATGGACGAACTTCTTCGGATGGACTCTGAATTCTTTGTCAAAGGGAGCTATGCTGAACATACGACAACTGCTGCAAATAACAAAGGTCTATCCATAGATAGTATATTAGGCATTAACTGAGTTGTACTATATTGCGAGAAATCATGTCTGTATTTTTTTGTCGAATCCTTCGTGATAATGAAGTTTTCTATATTGTGAAGTGTAATCTATATTGCGAAGCCCCCGAGCCTTTGGCCGGAGCTCAAACTATTTTTTGCGTCTCGATGAATTTACTATTTTGCGAGAGTATATATATTTTGCTGTCGTGGGTTATGAGCCCCCGAGCCTGTCGACGAAAAAAAGATGTATATCACCAATATCTTTTACTATATTGCAGCACCGCGAGCCCGCCTCATTAAAAACCTTTCCAGTCCCACTCGGTGCCCGAAAGGAAAAGAGTGCGTCTGAAAACTTGCGGGCGTTTCAGTACATTGTATTTTTACAAAGGAGGACTATATTTCGACTCTAAGCGTAGAATCGCCTGAGTTGCGCCACGTTCCAGGGGTTTTTCTTGGGAACCCCCGTCTTCTTGTCCTTGATCCTGTATGCTCCTCCTTCGATTACTTCTGTGACGATGTAAGGGCCAAGCTATGGCGACTCGAGTTTTTCAGTACTCTGTTGATTGAGTCGTAAAACTAGATCTCCAACCTGAAAAGACCTTGGCCGCAATCGTCGACTGCGGTAGTTTTTCAAGTCTTGCTGGTATGTCAACACCCGGATTTTTAAGTCCGGATGCCTATTATATCATACATCGCAATCCCAGGAAATTGTTGTTGCGAGGCATAATAGTTAAGTATCACAGTCATCATTCATTACAAACCATAATGTCTTACAAATTGGAATCACATGATCCATATTACACAAATAGTTGATCTAATGATCAACGAACAAACACAAGTTCATAGCGGAAGCGTAAGATACAAGGACTCTCTAGTCCACAGGCCAACGCTTGACGTTAGAAGCTCCTAGTTGTGGTAGACGTCCTGCTGATCGTCATCCTCGTACTGCTGCTTCTTCATATCTGGCCATTTGAATAGCCAGGACAAAGCCGTGAGTACTTTAAGTACTCGCAATCTAATACTAAAGTAAGTACTAACATTACTATTGAGAGTGTTTTAAGCTCTAAGTTTATTTGCATAAAGCCAATTTTAATTGATAAACCTTTTTGTAAACAACTCCTCATGTGCTAACTAACTCAAGTGGGAACATTAGTGTCATTCCCACAACTCAGTTGTGATTAAAATTCCAAAGTCACCGTTCAAGTTCAAGTTCAAAAATCACCAGTCACAAGGATATAAATTCTGATGACGGAAACAGTATGGCCTTTCCAATTGTCCATATCCGCGGACGCGGCTATTCGAATAGTTCTACACTCTGCAGAGGTTGCACACTTGTGCCACAATATTTGATTTCATCCGTCAGGGATAAAACCCCGAATAATCGTAACTCCGTACGCGGATCATCAACCGTTAACCTTTCACTTACACACCCTAGTATAGGCACCTCTCCCCATGAGCTTGGCCTCCCGGTGAAAACCAACTGTTAACCCGGGAACTGCACAGGGCTTGGCCGTACAATTCACCTCAATTCACATCATTTCTCAACAACGGAGGCAGCCTCAAGCGTAACCCCTATGACGTGTGTTCAGAGGGAACCCATACTAAGACACATAAATTTCCAGCTAAGCCTTACCCATAATCAGGTATTGTGGGGGTACTTAAAATTGGTAAGGTATCGCATCCAACTCAATCATCAGTTTTTAGTCCAAACTCACCAAGTCAAAATTCATGTCATATTCACCTTCAAAAATCTTTCAATGGAAAATACTCACCTTTCCAAGGTTTTCACCATCATCATTTCAAAAACACAAGTTCCCATCTAGAGTAGTCATTTTTAATTTAGCACTAGCAACTAGGTATGAGGGGTGCTAAGTACTTGCTTTGCTTCTAGGCTAAGTTTGATACTCTTGTACTAACTCAATACTAACCAAGTAAAACATAATTCAAAAAGTACTTTAATAAAACAAAAGTAACTAAAGCTTGTAAAGCAAAACTGGGAAATAGGATCATAAGCATAAGTAAATGGAGTAATGCCTTGCTCATGGTGAGCTTTGCACTTTGCAAGAGTATTATCTTGCCTTGGTTGGGGAATTGGTCAAAGTGGTCTTCTTCTCCTTGGAAGTAGACCTCCTCCTCCTCCTGGTACTCCTCGGTACTAGCGTCTAAAATATGAATACGGAGTACACAATCATCACACCAAACTAATTTACTACACTAGACACAAACATGGTTCACACACTTAAACTAGCATCACATATTACTATTAAGTTGGTGGATGTGTTTTTCTTATTATTTAAGAAAAATAATTTCCTCTCATTATCTTATTAAGATTTAATTTCTCTTATGCATAATAGGTGACCTAGGTTGACCCAAGTCAACCTCTTCACACTTATCATTTTGAGAAAATGATTTAAATGAGGTGAACACCTCATACTATTTAGTTTTAGCATAGCAAAGATTTAATATCACCAACAATTCCTATGAGACCTAATTGACCAGAGTCTCTACCTCATTTGGAATTGGTGGTGACAAGATTTAAGTGAGAGAAACTCTCTCATAAGATTTCTTAATAGTTTTGGACAATATCTTTGACTAGAAATAGCCATAAAGTCATTTAAATCAACTAAGCCATGATCATTCAAAGTAAGCATGGCATATTTTTGTAGAAACAATTAGTATAAGTGAAATGTGAATTATTGGAGGTGGAATTAACTGAAAAGTATTTATGGTTGATTTTTAAGAATTATTATAAGGCAGAAAAGTCCCTGCCTTGTTTATTTTGTCATTTCAATTCTACAATAGATCTAGGGTTCTATCCAGTGGCATTGTGTAGATAAAATCCTAAGCTTTCCAACAATATCAAGTTTGAAAAATTTGGCCGAATAGATTTGTCCCTACTGAATTTCAAAGTTTGCATCAGATTAGGGTATTTTTCTATTTTCCAAATTTGAATTCAAACGGTGGGCTGGCGCGGGAAAATAGCTGGGCTGCAGAGAAAAAGGGAAATGGGCCGGCCCAGTACTGCGTCTAGCGCAGCGGGCCGCCTGACAGCGTGGGGGCCACCTGTCTGTGGGCTGTTCGCCCGAAGCGGTACGGGGAGAGGAGAGCCGTGCGATTAGAACGCGATCGCACGGTCGAGAAGCGTCGCGTCGACGACGAGCGAGGGACTCACCGGCGGCGGCGGTAGGGGGTCGGCGGAGCTCGTCGGAGCTCCGGCGGTCGTCGGAGGTGTGCGCGGCAACGTTGGGGTGGATGAGGAAGCGCCCGAGGCGCCGCCGGGTGGTCTCCTTCGCCGGCGGGTGTACTGCGGCGGCGGCGAGCTTGCAATTGGGGCGTCCGGGGACTAATCGATCAAATTGAGAGGTCGAGGAGTGCTGTGGTGAGGAGGGGAGGCGAGTGGTGTGCTCGGATTGAGGGAGAAGTCCTCCTTTTATAGCCGTGAAGGTGGCCGTGGGGCGGAGCGGCAGTCGTCGACGGCGTCGTCGTTCCAGGGGCGCCAAGGGGCAAGTGATGGGCGCGGCGTGTTGCTGGTGCACTGGCGAGTGTGACGAGCGTGATCGTGGCTCTGCCGAGGCTCTGTGGCGCTGGCGCGCTTGATGGGAGTGCTCGGCCATGGCGGGCTGTCGTGGATGCTCTCGTCATCTGCGGCGTTCCCGCGGCCCCGTGCGCGTGTCCAGGCGATGCAGGGAGCTGTCGTGCGTCGACTGGCGCTGAGAGCGAGGGTGGAGGGGACGCAGGGCCGTGGGCGTCGTCACGCGCGGCGCGTCCAGGGCTGGCGCCATGCGCGCTCTGCGCGTCCAGGGCATGCCTGGGCGTGTCTGGGCACGTCAATGCCCGCGTGTGCACGCGTGGTCTTGGTCAAGGGGGTGCACGGGCGTGTTCAGGGAGGTGAGAGGGAGCTGCCAGACATGGTGGTGCATGCTGGAATTGACCAGGTGAGGAGATGGCATGAGATGGACATGCCATGCCCCGGCATGGCAAGGTTTGATTTATTTGATCACACATTGACCAGTGCAAGTGGTGGTACTGGGGTGGTGAGGTGAGAGGGTGCTCCAGAAGTGCAGAGAGGGCAAGGTTGGACCAAGTCCAAAGTAAAAATGAAGTATGGGCTCAATTTTTCACCCTGCCTGCAAAGTGTTTGGTGAAATGCCCGAAAGAAAATAATTTTTGAATTTTGCAAATATTTTTGGTGGGTTGTAATCATATAATAAAGGGAGCATTTTGGTGGTGGTGGTGATCAAAATGGAATTGAGATGCAAAATCACATTTTGCATATGATCTTGCATATGTGAGTTTGTTCCAACTTTGCTTGCTTCTCATTTGAATTTGGCAAAGAATTTGGGGTGATGGTTTTGGGCAAAGTTGAAGTGCTTGATGTTGTCTTGGATGAGGTGAAAAGGTTTGACCAAGTGTAGAGGTGGAAAGTAAAAATCCAGGGGCTCAAAGTGGGCATCAGAGTAAGAATGGCACATATGACCATAATCACATGTGAGCTCCATTTTGATTCAAATTTGTTTTGAATTGAGTTGGATTGATTTCAAAGGTGTTGATAAGTGTTTAGTAACCATTTACAAGTGATGGTGCAAACCAATTTGGCCTAGATCAAAGATTTGTAAAAATGGCATAGGCCATATGTGAGGGTGAAGTTGATTTTTAGAAAGCCTTTTCTATTTTATTTTTATTTGACTTTGGGTGATCAAGTGATCATTGCTAGGGTTTTGGAATGAGAGTAACACATAAACAAGCATCATGGCAAAAGCACACTCAAATAAATTAATAAGGTGAGCTAATATGCATAGTCCTATATGATGAGAAAAAGTTTTTGTTGGCTCTGAAAATTGGATTCTTGAATTCTCTCCCTTGTTCCTTTTATTGAAAACTTGGGATGTTACAAACCCTTCCCCCTTACAAAAGATCTCGTCCCGAGATCTAGAGAAAACTAGGTACTAAAGAGATCTGGGTATTCCTTCTTCATGTCTTCCTCGCGTTCCCAAGTTGCTTCTTCTTCGGTGTGATTACTCCATTGTATCTTCAGGAACTTGATACTTCTGGTGCGGGTGGTCCTGAATGCTTCTTCAAGGATGCGAATCGGCACTTCGCGGTAGGTTAGATCCTTGTTGATATCAATAGCTCAGTGGTCGATGTTCTTGAATACTTCGGTCTTCTCCGGCACTTCTAGGCACTTCCGAAGTAGTGAGATGTGAAACACATTGTGTACGGCGGACATCTCTTCCGGCAGTTCCAGATATGAGACTTCTCCTCGACTCAGATCTTGAATGGTCCGACATATCTGGGGGCTTTCCTTTGAGTTGGAATCTTTGCATTCCCTTGAGGGGTGAGACTTTGAGATACACAAAATCTCCGATCTCGAATGTCATCTCTCGACGTCTCTTGTCGGCGTAGCTCTTCTGACTGAGCGGTCTTGAGGTACTCGCGGATCTTGTGCACCTTCTCTTCGGCTTCGGAGAACATCGGGGCCGAAGACTTGACTATCTCCGACTTCCGACCAGTTCGAGGGGTACGGCATTTTCTTTCGTACAGGCTTCAAAGGGGCCATCTCGTGTCGCTTGATAGCTATTGCTGTAGGA
This sequence comes from Lolium multiflorum, assembly GCA_030979885.1. Taxonomy (NCBI): domain Eukaryota; kingdom Viridiplantae; phylum Streptophyta; class Magnoliopsida; order Poales; family Poaceae; genus Lolium; species Lolium multiflorum. The sequence continues at coordinate 175,585,196 of CM061752.1, forward strand.
GAATTCTGCATATGGTAGGCGCCTTCCCATTTGGATCCGTATTCTAGCACACATGCTCTCAACATATCTTCCAAGATTCGGTTGACTCTCTCGTCTGTCCGTCACTGCGGGTGGTAGGTGTGCTGAAATTCAGACGGGTTCCTAGTCCTTCATGCACTTTCTGCCAGAATCTTGAGGTGAATTGTGATCCTCTATCCGACACAATTGACTTCGGTGTTCCGTGCTGACTATTCTGGAGATGTATAACTCTGCGAGCTTTGGGCCTTGGTAGGTGGTCTTGACAGGGATGAAATGTGCAACCTTGGTCAACCTATCGATGACTACCCAAATGGAGTCATTTCCTCTGCTAGATTTGGGCAATCCTGATAAAGTCCATACCGACGTATCCCATTTCCACTCGTGAATCTGTAAGGGTTGCAAACCCGCGGGTCGTTGATGTTCTGCTTTGACTCGTTGACAGATATCACACTTGGCGATGTAGCTTCCTATCTCTCGCTTCATTCCGTGCCACCGAATTGTTCCTTCAGGTCTTGGTACATCTTGGTTCCTCCGGGATGAATGGAGTACAATGTATCATGAGCTTCCTTCAGAATGACTTGCTTCAACTCTGAATCTGACGGTACACAAAGGCGTTCGTTGTACCAAAGAACTCCTTCTTCATCTACGGTGAATCCTGGTGCCTTTCCTGCAGCTATCTGGTTCTTGATTCTATCAATGCTGGCATTTCCCTTCTGGGCTTCCTTTATCTGCTCATCAAAGTGGGTTGGAGCTCAATGCTGGTGAGGAATCCTTCGCTTACTAGCTCTAGTCTGAATTGTGCAAACTCTTGATACAGGCTAGGTTGCTCTTCTGCGATCATGGAGTTCAACTGACATGGCCTCAAGGCATCCGCTACCACATTGGCCTTGTCGGGGTGGTAGTGAATTTCCATGTCGTAATCCTTGATTAATTCAATCCATCTGCGCTGTCTCATGTTCAGCTCCTTCTGGGTGAAAATGTACTTGCTCTTGTGATCTGAATATATCTCGCATCGATTACCCATGAGGTAATGACGCCAAACCTTCAGGCTAACACTACGGCTGCTAACTCCAAGTCATGAGTTGGATAGTTTTGTTCATGTTGCTTCAGTTGCCTTGATAGGTAAGATATCACTTTGCCTTCTTGCATCAACACACATCCAAGACCAGTCTTGGATGCATCACAATAGACATCAAATGGCTTGGTGACATCGGGCATGATCAATATTGGGGCTGTGGTTAATCTGAGCTTGAGTAGCTGAAAGCTTTCTTCACATTTGTCATTCCAGTCAAATTTCCGGTCCTTCTTCAGCAGTTGAGTCATTGGTCTTGCGATGCTTGAAAATCCTTCAACGAATCAGCGGTAATATCCCGCTAATCCCAGAAATGCTCAGACTTCAGTCTGGGTGGTTGGGGCTTTCCATTCCTCAACGGTTTTGATTTTTGCGGGATCTACGGCAATTCCTCCTGCAGACAAGATGTGTCCCAGGAATCCTACTTCCTTCAACCAAAACTCACATTTGCTAAACTTGGCGTACAACTGATGCTGCCTAAGGGTTTCTAGAACCACTTCCAAATGTTGCTCATGTTCTTCTTCGGATTTGGAGTAGATAAGGATGTCGTCGATGAAGACAACGACAAACTTATCCAGGAATTCCATAAAGATCTTATTCATGAGATTCATGAAGTAAGCGGGGGCATTGGTTAGTCCAAAGGACATGACATTGTACTCATACAGTCCATATCTGGTGGTAAAGGCAGTCTTTGGAATGTCTGTTGCTCGGATCTTCAGTTGATGGTAACCTGTCCTCAGATCAATCTTTGAGAATACTTGGGCCCCGGTTATGGTCAAACAGATCTTCTATCTTTGGCAAGGGATATTTGTTCTTGATGGTGACATCGTTAAGCTTACGATAATCCGTAACCAAACGAGTGGCACCGTCCTTTTTATCCACAAACAAAACTGGTGATCTCCATGGCGACGCACTTGGTCGAATCAGACCTTTGTACAGCATATCATCCAGTTGCTTCTTCAGTTCCACTAACTCTGCGGGGTTCATGCTATAGGCTCTCTGGGCTATAGGTCCTGTTCCAGGGATTAACTCGATGATAAACTCGATATCCCGATCCGGGGGCATACCGGGTAGATCATCCGAAACACATCAGGGTATCGACAAACGACCCTGATTTGATCCAGAGTTGGCTTAGCTACACTTTGGTTGCAGGTGAAATTTCTGGGTAGCTTTTCAGACAAGTGTTCTATTATTATTCCGGTGCTACTTGTCATGGTGATGGCCTTCTTGGCGCAGTCTATCAATCCATGATGTTTCGCCATCCAATCCATACCCAGGACTACTTCCAATCCTTTTGTTCCCAGAACAATCAAGTTAGCATAAAAGTCTATTCCATGGATTCTGATGGGTACATCTTTGCAAAATTTTCTAGCTTTAGTTGTTGATCCAGGTATTTGAACTACCATGACATGTTTCAAGCTGATTGGTTGAATCTTACTAGTGCACACAAAATCTTCTGTAACGAATGAATGCGATGCTCCAGAATCAAACAACACTCTTGCTGGTATTGAGTTAACAGAGAACATACCCAGCACCACGTCAGGTGCTTCCTGGGCTTCCTCAGCATTCATGTGGTAGAGGCGACCTCCGCGGTTGTTCGGGTTGTTGGGGGCGAACTTCTTGCCGGTGGAGACACGGCGTTGCTGCTGAGCTGGTGGTGCGGGGTTGCCTGCGAGCTTGGCGAGCCTCTTGGGACACTCATTGGAGTAATGCCCCACTACACCACACTCATAGCAAGTGATGGTGGTCTTGTCCTGCTTGTTCGCGACGGGGATTGCATTGCTCCCGGTCCTTGGTGCGGTGTTGGTGTGGTTGTTGCTGTTGCTGTTGTTGTGGTTGGGGGCTCTCGGCGGAGCGTGGTTGTAGTTGGTATTGTTGTTGTAGTTGCTGTTGTTGTTGTTGTTGTAGTGGCCTCCTGGCCTCGAGTTTCCTCCACTCCGGTTCTGATAACCGGGGCGCGAGTTCTGCATCGGTGGCTTGTTGTTCCTCGGAGTGAAACCTCCGCTTGAGCTAGGGCGATATTTCTGGGGGTGGCTTGATCCACTCTGGTTCATCATGCGGCGCTTGCGGTTCTCGCTGGCTTGGTGCAGTTTGCCTTCCATTTGGATGGCGGAGTCAACAAGGGCTTCGAGGTCGGCGAAGGGGATGTTGATCAACACAGTCTGCATCTCATCATGCAGTCCATTCAGGAACCTTTCCTTCCTCTTCTCAGTAGTGTCGGTCTCATCCGGGGCGTACCTTGACAGTGTGAGAAACTTGTCGCGGTATTCCACCACGGACATCCGGCCTTGCTTTAGTTCACGGAATTCATCTCTCATCTTCTTTATCAGACCCGGGGGCACATGGTACTTGCTGAACTTGAGCTTGAAATCAGTCCAAGTCATAAACTGTCCCGCGTTCATGGCACGGGTGCTTGTCCACCAAGCTCTTGCTGGTCCTGCTAAGTAGTGCGTGGCAAACAGCACCTTCTCATTCTCTTCAACTCCAGCTACTTCTAGATTGTTCTCCATAGTTTGGAGCCAATCATCTGCATCAAGTGGTTCCTCGCCTTGCTGAAAACGGCGGGTTGGTATTCTGGAAGTTCTTGAGCTTGGATCCTGGATGATCATGGTGGCCTTGATTGTTGTTGGCAAGCTGTTGAAGTGCTGCAAGGTTGGCTTGCCTTTCAGCTCTTTCGCTCTATCTTCCAGCATAACTTGCAACATCTGCATCATAGCGTCTTGATTCGCGTTGCGAGTTGGAGGGGCCATCTGAACATTGAGATAGATCATGGGATGAGAGGGAAATTTCTATGGCTTGTTTTGTGTTTAAGTTCAAAAGCTTAAAACGTGAAGTCTTTTTATGATGGCACAAACATACATTCATTCATAGCAACAACACACATTACAAGCTAACACCCTAAGGGTTTTAAGAACCCTTCTTCTCCAATCTACGATACATGGGGCGGGATACAACTCACACCTACGATAGTGCATAAGTGAACTACTCCTCATCCTCATCAACATCGATGGGGGTGTGGTCATCATCTCCGTCGTCCAGGAAGTCGTAGTCTTCCCCCTCGGTGTTCTCCCGTCCTCGATCTCGTTGTCGTCCTCAGGTGTTGCTTCCTCCAATGTCCTCCCATCTTCTTCATCTGCTCCTTCTGTTCCTTGACAGACAGTGCCTCGAGTGCTGCTATCTTCGCTCGGAGGCGAGTGATGGTGGCATCCCTCTTCGCCCGCTGCTGGCGGAGGGTCCTGCGGTCATTGGCGAGCATCTTGATTGCGTTGCCTTGCTCGATGATGCGGGCATGAGTCTGGTTGGCGTACTCACGGGAGTGGTCGAGATCCTGCTGCGTGTGGTACAGCATGAAGTCGAGATGCTCCACATGGTGCTTCAGCTCCGGGTGGGATGACATGTCCATGGGTTCCAGCAGAGTTACGCCTCGCGAGGTGAGAAAAGCGAGGGTGCTTGAGTGCCTCCCCGCTCATCCCGCACAAGCGTGCGAGTCCCTCCTGAAGGGCGTGGGCAAGTCCGTCCAGCCAGTTGCTCTCCATGAAGGAGAAGAGGATCCTCTCGGAAGTGGGAGGCTCCATCTTGCCCCTCAAATCCGCAGTGATGATCCACTGCAGTTCGCCTCCTGGCTGGTTCGCGATCTGGGCTCCGTGGAACTCCGGGTGCGGGCGACCAAGGTGGTCGGACAGGGCGTTGAGGTCGTGCTCGAAGATCAAGCTTCCCCCATTCCCGAGCTGATAGAACTTCGTGTTCACGGGCTCCATCTGAAAGTGAAGTGAAGGATTAAGTTAGAGAAGTGAACAAGTGTGGCAAAATTTTAGGTAGACTTTTAAGGAAGAACATGACTTCTTATTTTCCAAAGAACTTAAAGAGAAGACAAAGACTTAAATTTTTCAGAAATACTTCATTCATGTTTGAAGTTAAATTTTCAGAACGTCCAATTCTAACTAGGGTCTCCTAAGGTCAAACAATGGCTCTGATACCAACTTGTCAACACCCGGATTTTTAAGTCTGGATGCCTATTATGTCATACATCGTAATCCCAGGAAATTGTTGTTGCGAGGCATAATAGTTAAGTATCACAGTCATCATTCATTGCAAACCATAATGTCTTACAAATTGGAATCACATGATCCATATTACACAAATAGTTGATCTAATGATCAACGAACAAACACAAGTTCATAGCGGAAGCGTAAGATACAAGGACTCTCTAGTCCACAGCCAACGCTTGACGTTAGAAGCTCCTAGTTGTGGTAGACGTCCCGCTGATCGTCATCCTCGTACTGCTGCTCGGCTTCATATTCTGGCCATTTGAATAGCCAGGGACAAAGCCGTGAGTACTTTAAGTACTCGCAATCTAATACTAAAGTAAGTACTAACATTACTATTGAGAGTGTTCTAAGCTCTAAGTTTATTTGCATAAAGCCAATTTTAATTGATAAACCTTTTGTAAACAACTCCTCATGTGCTAACTAACTCAAGTGGGAACATTAGTGTCATTCCCACAACTCAGTTGTGATTCAAATTCAAAGTCACCGTTCAAGTTCAAGTTCAAAAATCACCAGTCACAAGGATATAAATTCTGATGAAGGAAACAGTATGGCCTTTCCAATTGTCCATATCCGCGGACGCGGCTATTCGAATAGTTCTACACTGCAGAGGTTGCACACTTATGCCACAATATTTGATTTCATCCGTCGGGATAACCCCGAATAATCGTAACTCGTACGCGGATCATCAACCGTTAACCTTTCACTTACACACCCTAGTATAGGCACCTCTCCCATGAGCTTGGCCTCCCGGTGAAAACCAACGTTAACCCGGAACGCACAGGGCTTGGCCGTACAATTCACCTCAATTCACATCATTTCTCAACAACGGAGGCAGCCTCAAGCGTAACCCCTATGACGTGTGTTCAGAGGGAACCCATACTAAGACACATAAATTTCCAGCTAAGCCTTACCCATAATCAGGTATTGTGGGGGTACTTAAAATTGGTAAGGTATCGCATCCAACTCAATCATCAGTTTTTAGTCCAAACTCACCAAGTCAAAATTCATGTCATATTCACCTTCAAAAATCTTTCAATGGAAAAGACTCACCATTCCAAGGTTTTCACCATCATCATTTCAAAAACACAAGTTCCCATCTAGAGTAGTCATTTTTAATTTAGCACTAGCAACTAGGTATGAGGGGTGCTAAGTACTTGCTTTGCTTCTAGGCTAAGTTTGATACTCTTGTACTAACTCAATACTAACCAAGTAAAACATAATTCAAAAAGTACTTTAATAAAACAAAAGTAACTAAAGCTTGTAAAGCAAAACTGGGAAATAGGATCATAAGCATAAGTAAATGGAGTAATGCCTTGCTCATGGTGAGCTTTGCACTTTGCAAGAGTATTATCTTGCCTTGGTTGGGGAATTGGTCAAAGTGGTCTTCTTCTCCTTGGAAGTAGACCTCCTCCTCCTCCGATACTCCTCGGTACTAGCGTCTAAAATACGAATACGGAGTACACAATCATCACACCAAACTAATTTACTAAACTAGGCACAAACATGGTTCACACACTTAAACTAGCATCACATATTACTATTAAGTTGGTGGATGTGTTTTTCTTATTATTTAAGAAAAATAATTTCCTCTCATTATCTTATTAAGATTTAATTTCTCTTATGCATAATAGGTGACCTAGGTTGACCCAAGTCAACCTCTTCACACTTATCATTTTGAGAAAATGATTTAAATGAGGTGAACACCTCATACTATTTAGTTTTAGCATAGCAAAGATTTAATATCACCAACAATTCCTATGAGACCTAATTGACCAGAGTCTCTACCTCATTTGGAATTGGTGGTGACAAGATTTAAGTGAGAGAAACTCTCTCATAAGATTTCTTAATAGTTTTGGACAATATCTTTGACTAGAAATAGCCATAAAGTCATTTAAATCAACTAAGCCATGATCATTCAAAGTAAGCATGGCATATTTTTGTAGAAACAATTAGTATAAGTGAAATGTGAATTATTGGAGGTGGAATTAACTGAAAAGTATTTATGGTTGATTTTTAAGAATTATTATAAGGCAGAAAAGTCCCTGCCTTGTTTATTTTGTCATTTCAATTCTACAATAGATCTAGGGTTCTATCCAGTGGCATTGTGTAGATAAAATCCTAAGCTTTCCAACAATATCAAGTTTGTAAAATTTGGCCGAGTAGATTTGTCCCTATTGAATTTCAAAGTTTGCATCAGATTAGGGTATTTTTCTATTTTCCAAATTTGAATTCAAACGGTGGGCTGGCGCGGGAAAATAGCTGGGCTGCAGAGAAAAAGGGAAATGGGCCGGCCCAGTACTGCGTCTAGCGCAGCGGGCCGCCTGACAGCGTGGGGGCCACCTGTCTGTGGGCTGTAGCGCCCGAAGCGGTACGGGGAGAGGAGAGCCGTGCGATTAGAACGCGATCGCACGGTCGAGAAGCGTCGTCGTTAAGGATGGCAATTTTACCCACGGGTACGGGTACCCGCGGGTACCGTACCCGTATGGGCAGGGTATGGGTACACTTTTATGCCCATGGGTACTACCCATACCCTGCCCATAAAGTCATAGGCAGGGCACGGGTATAACCTCGTACCCGCGGGTAAACCCATACCCTGCCCATTTATTGTCAAATCTTACGTGACACGTCTATTTTTGTTGACTTATGAGTTAGAATATGAGAATGTGATTTTTATATTATTTTAATTGTTATGTACTCAACTAGCTGATATTGAGTTGAGATCATTAATTTTTTAGTCGAATTTCTTATCGATAAATGTAAAATTGTGATTAACTTGTGTACAATTTAACCTACCCACCGGGTACCCAATGGGTACGGGTACCCGCCGGGTATGGGTATGGGTAAAGTTTTATACCCATGGGTACGGATATGGGTAGAAATTTGTACCCATTAGCTATACGGGTATGGGTATGGTATTGCTCTACCCTGCCCCTGCCCATACCCTGCCCATTGCCATCTCGTCGACGACGAGCGAGGGACTCACTGGCGGCGGCGGTAGGGGGTCGGCGAGCTCGTCGGAGCTCCGGCGGTCGTCGGAGGTGTGCGCGGCAACGTTGGGGTGGATGAGGAAGCGCCTGGAAGCAGTTGCGTCGCCGGGGGTGGTCTCCTTCGCCGGCGGGCTCCGTGTACTGGCGGCGGCGGCGAGCTTGCAATTGGGGCGCTCCGGGGACTAATCGATCAAATTGAGAGGTCGAGGAGTGCTGTGGTGAGGAGGGGAGGCGAGTGGTGTGCTCGGATTGAGTGGAGAAGTCCTCCTTTTATAGCTGTGAAGGGTGGCCGTGGGGCGGAGCGGCAGTCGTCGACGGCGTCGTCGTTCCAAGGGCGCCAAGGGGCAAGGGATGGGCGCGGCGTGTTGCTGGTGCACTGGCGAGGGTGACGAGCGTGATCGTGGCTCCGCAGAGGCTCTGTGGCGCTGGCGCGCTTGATGGGAGTGCTCGGGCCATGGCGGGCTGTCGTGGATGCTCTCGTCATCTGCGGCGTTCCCGCGGCCCCGTGCGCGTGTCCAGGCGATGCAGGGAGCTGTCGTGCGTCGACTGGCGCTGAGAGCGAGGGTGGAGGGGACGCAGGGCCGTGGGCGTCGTCACGCTCTGGCGCGTCCAGGGCTGGCGCCATGCGCGCTCTGGCGCGTCCAGGGCATGCCTGGGCGTGTCTGGGCACGTCAATGCCCGCGTGTGCACGCGTGGTCTTGGTCAAGGGGGTGCACGGGCGTGTTCAGGGAGGTGAGAGGGAGCTGCCAGACATGGTGGTGCATGCTGGAATTGACCAGGTGAGGAGATGGCATGAGATGGACATGCCATGCCACGGCATGGCAAGGTTTGATTTATTTGATCACACATTGACCAGTGCAAGTGGTGGTGATGGGGTGGTGAGGTGAGAGGGTGCTCCAGAAGTGCAGAGAGGGCAAGGTTGGACCAAGTCCAAAGTAAAAATGAAGTATGGGCTCAATTTTTCACCCTGCCTGCAAAGTGTTTGGTGAAATGCCCGAAAGAAAATAATTTTTGAATTTTGCAAATATTTTTGGTGGGTTGTAATCATATAATAAAGGGAGCATTTTGGTGGTGGTGGTGATCAAAATGGAATTGAGATGCAAAATCACATTTTGCATATGATCTTGCATATGTGAGTTTGTTCCAACTTTGCTTGCTTCTCATTTGAATTTGGCAAAGAATTTGGGGTGATGGTTTTGGGCAAAGTTGAAGTGCTTGATGTTGTCTTGGATGAGGTGAAAAGGTTTGACCAAGTGTAGAAGTGAAAAGTAAAAATCCAGGGGCTCAAAGTGGGCATCAGGGTAAAAATGGCACATATGACCATAATCACATGTGAGCTCCATTTTGATTCAAATTTGTTTTGAATTGAGTTGGCTTGATTTCAAAGGTGTTAATAAGTGTTTAGTAACCATTTACAAGTGATGGTGCAAACCAATTTGGCCTAGATCAAAGATTTGTAAAAATGGCATAGGCCATATGTGAGGGTGAAGTTGATTTTTAGAAAGCCTTTTCTATTTTATTTTTATTTGACTTTGGGTGATCAAGTGATCATTGCTAGGGTTTTGGAATGAGAGTAACACATAAACAAGCATCATGGCAAAAGCACACTCAAATAAATTAATAAGGTGAGCTAATATGCATAGTCCTATATGATGAGAAAAAGTTTTTGTTGGCTCTGAAAATTGGATTCTTGAATTCTCTCCCTTGTTCCTTTTATTGAAAACTTGGGATGTTACATGGTACTTGGTGACCCGTGATAGTACTTCATCTCGAGCTACATCAAGTGCATCGACATCGTCCTCTAATGCTCTTCCGGAAGTTTCTTCGTCGTACTCCGCGACTCTTGGGGAGTCATGCTCTATTTCTATTGGCAGTACTGCCTCTGCGCCATGGACCAGGAAAAACGGAGTCTCCTGCGTCGCTGTATTGGGCGTTGTTCGAATACTCCATAATACACTTGGCAATTCTTCTGGCCACGTATGCCAAGCTTTTTCCAGTGGTCCCAACAAACGCTTCTGATACCGTTGCGATGATACCATTAGCTTTCGACTTGACCATTGGTTTGCGGGTGCCCAACTGACGCGAAGTGCAATTTAATGCCTACTTCTGCGCAGCATGCCTTGAATTCCTTGGATGTGAAGTTACTGCCATTGTCCGTGATGATGCTATGAGGTACTCCAAACCGAAAACAATGCTTTTCACGAACTTTATTGCAGACGCTGCATCTGGTGAATTTATCGGCTTCGCTTCTATCCACTTGGTGAATTTGTCGACAGCGACAAGCATATACTCGTATCCTCCTGGCGAGGCCTTGTGTAACTTTCCCACCATATCGAGACCCCATTGAGCAAAGGGCCAAGACATAGGTATTGGCATCAGCTCTGCTGCCGGAGAGTGAGGCCTTGCGGCAAATCTCTGGCACGCGTCACAAGTTCGTACTATCTCCTTCGCATCCTCGATTGCTGTTAACCAATAAAATCCAGCCCGGAAAACCTTGGCCGCAATAGCTCGACTGCTCGCGTGGTGACCACATATTCCCTCGTGTATGTCCTTCAGGATTATCCTTCCTTCTTCGGGTGTGACGCACCTTTGTAACACACCCGAAATACTGCGCTTGTACAGCTCCCCTTTGACCACTGTAAAGGCTTTGGATCGTCGAATAACTCGCCTTGCTTCAACTGGGTCGCTGGGTATTTCTTTCCTTAAGATGTATGATATGTATGCTTGCATCCATGGGACCTGCACCATCATCACTAGCTCCTGGTCCTCTTCCTCTTCTGGTGCTTCTTTGGGAGCCGTCGAGGTTTTCTCCTCCTTCTGCTTCTTCTGCGCCTTCTTTGGCTTTGTGGATCTCTCGGATATCTCTTCCCAAAACACACTGATGCGTGTGGTTGACACGTCCGTTGGGAACCCCAAGAGGAAGGTGTGATGCGCACAGCGGCAAGTTTCCTCAGTAAGAAACCAAGGTTTAATCGAACCAGTAGGAGTCAAGAAGCACGTTGAAGGTTGATGGCGGCGGATGTAGCGGCGCAACACCGAGATTCCTACGCCAACGTGAACCCGCACAACACACCAAAGTACTTTGCCCCAACGAAAGTGAGGTTGTCAATCTCACCGGCTTGCTGTAACAAAGGATTAACCGTATTGTGTGGAAGATGATTGTTTGCAGAAAACAGTAGAACAGTATTGCAGTAGATTGTATTTCAGTATAGAGAATTGGACCGGGGTCCACACTAGAGGTGTCTCTCCCATAAGATAAACAGCATGTTGGGTGAACAAATTACAGTTCGGCAATTGACAAATAAAGAGGGCATGACCATGCACATACATATTATGATGAGTATAGTGAGATTTAATTGGGCATTACGACAAAGTACATAGACCGCCATCCAAATGCATCTATGCCTAAAAAGTCCACCTTCAGGTTATCATCCGAACCCCCAGTATTAAGTTGCTAACAACAGACAATTGCATTAAGTATTGCGCGTAATGTAATTAGTGACTACATCCTTGAACATAGCACCAATGTTTTATCCCTAGTGGCAACAACACATCCATAACCTTAGAGGTTCTTGTCACCCCTCCAGATTCACGGAGACATGAACCCACTATCGAGCATAAATACTCCCTCTTGGAGTTACTAGCATCAACTTGGCCAGAGCATCTACTAATAACGGAGAGCATGCAAGATCATAAACAACACATAGACATGAATTGATAATCAACATAACAAGTATTCTCTATTCATCGGATCCCAACAAACGCAACATATAGAATTACGATAGATGATCTTGATCATGTTAGGCAGCTCACAAGATCCGACAATGAAGCACAATGGGGAGAAGACAACCATCTAGCTACCGCTATGGACCCATAGTCCAGGGGTAGACTACTCACACATCACTCCGAGGTGACCATGGCGGCGTAGAGTCCTCCGGAGATGATTCCCCTCTCCGCAGGGTGCCGAGGCGATCTCCGGATCCCCCGAGATGGGATCGGCGGCGGCGTCTCGAAGGTTTTCCGTATCGTGGCTCTCGGTACTGGCGCAACGGAGGCTTTAAGTAGGCGGAAGGGTAGGTCAAGGCGGCACGAGGGCCCCACCACAGGGCCGCGCGGCCAAGGGGGCGCCAAGGGTGTGGCCACCTCGTGGCCCCACTTCTCCTCTCCTCTTCGGACTTCGGAAGCTTCGTGGCAAAATAGGACCCCGGGCGTTGATTTCGTCCAATTCCGAGAATATTTCGTTACTAGGATTTCTGAAAACCAAAAACAGCAGAAAACAGAACTGGCACTTCGGCATCTTGTTAATAGGTTAGTTCCAGAAAATGCACGAATATGACATAAAGTGTGCATAAAACATGTAGATAACATCAATAATGTGGCATGGAACATAAGAAATTATCGATACGCCGGAGACGTATCAGCATCCCCAAGCTTAGTTCTGCTCGTCCGAGCAGGTAAAACGATAACACGATAATTTCTGGAGTGACATGCCATCATAACCTTGATCATACTATTTGTAAAGCATATGTAGTGAATGCAGCGATCAAAACAATGTATATGACATGAGTAAACAAGTGAATCATATAGCAAAGACTTTTCATGAATAGCACTTCAAGACAAGCATCAATAAGTCTCGCATAAGAGTTAACTCATAAAGCAATAATTCAAAGTAAAAGCATTGAAGCAACACAAAGGAAGATTAAGTTTCAGCGGTTGCTTTCAACTTGTAACATGTATATCTCATGGATATTGTCAACATAGAGTAATATAATAAGTGCAATAAGCAAATATGTAGGAATCAATGCACAGTTCACACAAGTGTTTGCTTCTTGAGGTGGAGAGCAATAGGTGAACTGACTCAACATTGAAAGTAAAAGAATGGTCCTCCATAGAGGAAAAGCATCGATTGCTATATTTGTGCTAGAGCTTTGATTTTGAAAACATGAAACAATTTTGTCAACGGTAGTAATAAAGCATATGTATCATGTAAATTATATCTTACAAGTTGCAAGCCTCATGCATAATATACTAATAGTGCCCGCACCTTGTCCTAATTAGCTTGGACTACCGGATCATCACAATGCACATGTTTTAACCAAGTGTCACAAAGGGGTACCTCTATGCCGCCTGTACAAAGGTCTAAGGAGAAAGCTCGCATTGGATTTCTCGCTATTGATTATTCTCAACTTAGACATCCATACCGGGACAACATAGACAACAGATAATGGACTCCTCTTTTATGCATAAGCATGTAACAACAATTAATAATTTTCTCATATGAGATTGAGGATATTTGTCCAAAACTGAAACTTCCAAAATGGATCATGGCTTTAGTTAGCGGCCCAATGTTCTTCTCTAACAATATGCATGCTTAATCATAAGGTGGTAGATCTCTCTTACTTCGACAAGACGAACATGCATAGCAACTCACATGAAATTCAACAAAGAGTAGTCGATGGCGTCCCCAGTGAACATGGTTATCGCACAACAAGCAACTTAATAAGAGATAAAGTGCATAATTACATATTCAATACCACAATAGTTTTTAAGCTATTTGTCCCATGAGCTATATATTGCAAAGGTGAATGATGGAAATTTTAAAGGTAGCACTCAAGCAATTTACTTTGGAATTGCGGGAAATACCATGTAGTAGGTAGGTATGGTGGACAAAAATGGCATAGTGGTTGGCTCAAGTATTTTGGATGCATGAGAAGTATTCCCTCTCGATACAAGGTTTAGGCTAGCAAGGCTTATTTGAAACAAACACAAGGATGAACCGGTGCAGCAAAACTCACATAAAAGATATATTGAAAACATTATAAGACTCTACACCGTCTTCCTTGTTGTTCAAACTCAATACTAGAAATTATCTAGACCTTAGAGAGACCAAATATGCAAACCAAATTTTAGCATGCTCTATGTATTTCTTCATTAATGGGTGCAAAGCATATGATGCAAGAGCTTAAACATGAGCACAACAATTGCCAAGTATCACATTACCCAAGACATTTATAGCAATTACTACATGTATCATTTTCCAATTCCAACCATATAACAATTTAACGAAGGAGAAACTTCGCCATGAATACTATGAGTAGAAACTAAGGACATACTTGTCCATATGCTACAGCGGAGCGTGTCTCTCTCCCATAAAGTGAATGCTAGGATCCATTTTATTCAAACAAAACAAAAACAAAAACAAACCGACGCTCCAAGCAAAGCACATAAGATGTGATGGAATAAAAATATAGTTTCAGGGGAGGAACCTGATAATGTTGTCGATGAAGAAGGGGATGCCTTGGGCATCCCCAAGCTTAGACGCTTGAGTCTTCTTGATATATGCAGGGGTGAACCACCGGGGCATCCCCAAGCTTAGAGCTTTCACTCTCCTTGATCATGTTGCATCATACTCCTCTCTTGATCCTTGAAAACTTCCTCCACACCAAACTTAGAACAACTCATTAGAGGGTTAGTGACAATAAAAATTAACATATTCAGAGGTGACACAATCATTTTTAACACTTCTGGACATTGCATAAAGCTACTGGACATTAATGGATCAAAGAAATTCATCCAACATAGCAAAAGAGGCAATGCGAAATAAAAGGCAGAATCTGTCAAAACATAACAGTTCGTATTGACGAATTTTATCGAGGCACCAGACTTGCTCAAATGAAAATGCTCAAATTGAATGAAAGTTGCGTACATATCTGAGGATCACTCACGTAAATTGGCATAATTTTCTGAGTTACCTACATGGAAAACAGCCCAGATTCGTGACAGCAAAGAAATCTGTTTCTGCGCAGTAATCCAAATCTAGTATGAACTTTTCTATCAACGACTTTACTTGGCACAACAAAACACTAAACTAAGATAAGAAGAGGTTGCTACAGTAGTAAACAACTTCCAAGACACAAAATAAAAACAAAGTACTGTAGGTAAAAACATGGGTTGTCTCCCATAAGCGCTTTTCTTTAACGCCTTTCAGCTAGGCGCAGAAAGTGTGTATCAAGTATTATCAAAGGGTGGTGCATTCTCAGCGGGGTGTGGAGTTTTCTCAACCAGGCATAGTATATTAGATACATAAGTTTTAGCATCTCCCTTTTCATTAGTCTTAGGCGTGCTACTCTCATCAAACAAATTTTCAGGAACAAGCCAAGCATAGTTATTTTCTAGTGCATCATTCATAGCTAAGAGTTTACATGATATTGGTGCTTTGATCTCCGCTCCATCATTAATATTATTAGTGTACTTTATTCTATCCATATCCATCTTTTCAAGGAGACTAACAAAATTGGTGTAAGAACCAAGCATATTAAATTTAGCAAAGACCTTTCTAGCCTCTCTCGCTATACCACCAAATTCTCTAAGAAGGGTTTCTAAAACAAAATCTTTCTTTTCCCCTTCTTCCATATCACCAAGTGTGAGAAACATGTGTTGGATTATAGGATTGAGATTAACAAATTTAGTTTCCAACATGCGAACTAAAGCAGCAGCAATTTCATAGGTAGGGGCAAGGTCTACCAAGTGTCTATCCTCAAAATCGTCAATGGTACTAACATGGTTGAAGAATTCTTCTATATTATTTCTCCCAATTATAGACCCATGTCCTACCGGTATGTCTTTCGTGGTAAAATTAAAAGGAAACATGATGAATCAAGTAAGGTAAATGCAAGTAACTAATTTTTTTTTTTGTGTTTTTGATATAGCAAACAAGATAGCAAATAAAGTAAAACTAGCAACTAATTTTTTTGTATTTTGATTTAGTGCAGCAAACAAAGTAGTAAATAAAACTAAGCAAGACAAAAACAAAGTAAAGAGATTGAGAAGTGGAGACTCCCTTGCAGCGTGTCTTGATCTCCCGGCAACGGCGCCAGAAATTTGCTTGATGCGTGTGGTTGACACGTCCGTTGGGAACCCCAAGAGGAAGGTGTGATGCGCACAGCGGCAAGTTTTCCCTCAGTAAGAAACCAAGGTTTAATCGAACCAGAGGAGTCAAGAAGCACGTTGAAGGTTGATGGCGGCGGGATGTAGTGCGGCGCAACACCAGAGATTCCGGCGCCAACGTGGAACCCGCACAACACAACCAAAATACTTTGCCCCAACGAAACAGTGAGGTTGTCAATCTCACCGGCTTGCTGTAACAAAGGATTAACCGTATTGTGTGGAAGATGATTGTTTTAAAGAAAACAGTAGAACAAGTATTGCAAGAGATTGTATTTCAGTATAGAGAATTGGACCGGGTCCACAGTTCACTAGAGGTGTCTCTCCCATAAGATAAACAGCATGTTGGGTGAACAAATTACAGTTGGGCAATTGACAAATAAAGAGGGCATGACCATGCACATACATATTATGATGAGTATAGTGAGATTTAATTGGGCATTACGACAAAGTACATAGACCGCCATCCAACATGCATCTATGCCTAAAAGTCCACCTTCAGGTTATCATCCGAACCCTCCAGTATTAAGTTGCTAACAACAGACAATTGCATTAAGTATTGCGCGTAATGTAATCAACAACTACATCCTTGAACATAGCACCAATGTTTTATCCCTAGTGGCAACAGCACATCCATAACCTTAGAGGTTCTTGTCACCCCTCCAGATTCACGGAGACATGAACCCACTATCGAGCATAAATACTCCCTCTTGGAGTTACTAGCATCAACTTGGCCAGAGCATCTACTAATAACGGAGAGCATGCACGATCATAAACAACACATAGACATGAATTGATAATCAACATAACAAGTATTCTCTATTCATCGGATCCCAACAAACGCAACATATAGAATTACAGATAGATGATCTTGATCATGTTAGGCAGCTCACAAGATCCGACAATGAAGCACAATGGGGAGAAGACAACCATCTAGCTACTGCTATGGACCCATAGTCCAGGGGTAGACTACTCACACATCACTCCGGAGGTGACCATGGCGGCGTAGAGTCCTCCGGGAGATGATTCCCCTCTCCGGCAGGGCCGGAGGCGATCTCCTGGATCCCCCGAGATGGGATCGCGGCGGCGGCGTCTCCGGAAGGTTTTCCGTATCGTGGCTCCCTGCACGGGGTTCTCGCAACGAGGCTTTAAGTAGGCTGAAGGGCAGGTCAAGAGGCGGCACGAGGGCCCCACACCACAGGCCGCGCGCCCAGGGGGGGCGCGCGCTCTAGGGTGGCCACCCGTGGCCCCACTTCGCCTCCTCTTCGGACTTCGGAAGCTTCGTGGCAAAATAGGACCGGGCGTTGATTTCGTCCACCCGAGAATATTTCGTTACTAGGATTTCTGAAACCAAAAACAGCAGAAAAAGAATGGCACTTCGCATCTTGTTAATAGGTTAGTTCCAGAAAATGCACGAATATGACATAAAGTGTGCATAAAACATGTAGATAACATCAATAATGTGGCATGGAACATAAGAAATTATCGATACGTCGGAGACGTATCACACACCTGGTGGAATTGCGAGACACTGCGACCCGATGTTTGCAAGAACATCGGCTTCATCATTGCTCAGCCTGCTGATGTGATTTACTTCGCATCCATCAAATAACTTCTCGAGCTCATTGTACACTTCCTTGTATGCCACCATACTATCATTGACTGCGTCACACTGGTTCATGACTTGCTGAGCCACCAATTGTGAGTCGCCAAAGATTTTTAATCGAGTTGCACCACAAGCTTTTGCCATCTTCATCCCGTGTATAAGAGCTTCATATTCTGCCTCATTGTTAGATGCGTTTGGGAACGTCATCCGTAGGACATACTTCAGTTTGTCGCCTTCAGGTGATACGAGTATCACGCCTGCTCCAGTTCCTTCTACCCTCTTGGACCCGTAAAAGTTCATAGTCCAAGTTCTCGATAAATCCGGGGGTCCTGTTTTGCACTCCATCCACTCTGCGATGAAATCTGGCAGAATTTGCGACTTTATTGCTTTTCTTTTTTCATACGTGATGTCCCGAGGAGAAAGTTCTATTCCCCAAAGGGAGACACGACCTGTAGCTTCTGGATTGTTTAGTATATTTGATAGAGGTGCTTCATTGACCACTATTATCGGATGTGCCGAAAAATAGTGGCGCAATTTTCTTGCGGTTGTGAACACTCCATATGCTAGCTTCTGGTACTGCGGGTACCGCTGTTTTGAAGGCGATAAAACTTCACTGATGAAATATACCGGCCTCTGCACTCCATGGAGTTTTCCTTCTTCCTCTCTTTCGACAACTAGCGCCGTGCTGACCACCTGAGGTGTGGCTGCAATGTATAACAGGAGGGGTTCCTTTTCTTTTGGCGCCACCAAAATTGGTGGTGTCGAAATTGTGCGTTTAAGATCCTCGAAGGCTCTATCTGCTTCTTCGTTCCACTGGAACTTCTCTCCTTGCTTGATTAAAGCGTAGAACGGTAATGCCTTTTCACCCAGCCTAGCGACGAATCTGCTTAAAGGTGCGACTCGCCCAGTTAACTGTTGTATTTCTTTAAACTTTGTTGGCTTCCTCATTGTTACGATAGCTTGGATTTTTTCGGGATTGGCTTCAATCCCTCTTGCTGAGACTAAGAACCCGAGAAGTTCTCCTGCAGGGACGCCGAAAGAACACTTCGTTGGGTTCAGCTTGAGGCAAAACTTGTCGAGGTTGTCGAAAGTTTCCTTCAGGTCCTTGATGCTAGCACGCAGTCGATGTGCCCGTTGGGAACCCCAAGAGGAAGGTGTGATGCGTACAGCGGCAAGTTTTCCCTCAGCAAGAAACCAAGGTTTATCGAATCCAAGAGGAGCCAAGAAGCACGTTGAAGGTTGATGGCGGCGGAGTGTAGGCGCAACACCAGGGATTCCGGCCAACGTGAACCCGCACAACACAATCAAAGTACTTTGTCCCAACGTAACAGTTGAGGTTGTCAATCTCACCGGCTTGTCGTAACAAAGGATTAGATGTATAGTGTGGATGATGATGTTTGCAGAGAACAGTAGAACGAGTATTGCAGTAGATTGTATTCGATGTAAAAGAATGGACCAGGGTCCACAGTTCACTAGTGGTGTCTCTCCGATAAGAATAAGCATGTTGGGTGAACAAATTACAAGTGGGCAATTGACAAATAAAGAGGGCATGGCCATGCACATACATGTTATGATGAGTAGTGTGAGATTTAATTGGGCATTACGACAAAGTACATAGACCGCTATCCAGCATGCATCTATGCCTAAAAAGTCCACCTTCAGGTTATCATCCGAACCCCCTCCAGTATTAAGTTGCAAACAACACAATTGCATTAAGTATGGTGCGTAATGTAATCAATAAATATATCTTTAGACATAGCATTGATGTTTTATCCCTAGTGGCAACACCACATCCACAACCTTAGAACTTTCTGTCACTGTCCCAGATTTAATGGAGGCATGAACCCACTATCGAGCATAAATACTCCCTCTTGGAGTTACAAGCAACTTGGCCAGAGCCTCTACTAGCAACGGAGAGCATGCAAGATCATAAACAACACATAGATGATAGATTGATAATCAACATAACATAGCATTCACTATTCATTGGATCCCAACAAACGCAACATGTAGCATTACAGATAGATGATCTTGATCATGTTAGGCAGCTCACAAGATCCAACAATGATAGCACAATTAGGGAAGACGACCATCTAGCTACTGCTATGGACCCATAGTCCAGGGGAACTACTCACACATCACTCCGGAGGCGACCATGGCGGTGTAGAGTCCTCCGGAGATGATTCCCCTCTCCAGGGTGCCGGAGGCGATCTCCCGAATCCCCCGAGATGGGATTGGCGGCGCATCTCCGGGAAGGTTTTCCGTATTGTGGCTCTCGGTACTGGAACTATTATCGACTAAGGCTTCTTATAGGCGAAGAGGTAGGTTTAGGGGGCGATGCGAGGGCCCACACAACAGGCCGCGCGGTTAGGGGGTGGGCTGCCCTGGTGTGTCGCCTTGCCGCCGCCCCCCCTTCGTTTCCTCTCCGGACTTCTCGAAGCTTCGTGAAAAAATAAGATCTTGGGCGTTGATTTCGTCCAATTCCGAGAATATTTCCTTAATAGGATTTCTGAAACCAAAAACAGCAGAAAACAACAACTGGCTCTTCGGCATCTTGTTAATAGGTTAGTGCCGGAAATGCATAAATATGACATAAAGTATGTATAAAACATGTGAGTATCATCAATAAAGTAGCATGGAACATAAGAAATTATCGATACGTTGGAGACGATCATCCGTTGCTCTTAGTTCCTACTCGTCCCGAGTAGGTAAACGATAACAAAGATAATTTCTGAAGTGACATACCATCATAATCTTGATCAATACTATTGTAAGCATATGTAATGAATGCAGCGATCCAAAGCAATGGTAAAGACAATGAGTAAACAACTGAATCATATATCAAAGAATTTTCGTGAATAGTACTTTCAAGACAAGCATCAATAAGTCTTGCATAAGAGTTAACTCATAAAGCAATAAATTCATAGTAAAGGCATTGAAGCAACACAAAGGAAGATTAAGTTTTAGCGGTTGCTTTCAACTTGTAACATGTATATCTCATGGATAGTTGTCAACATAAAGTAATATGATGAATGCAAATATGCAAGTATGTAAGAATCAATGCAGCTAACACAAGTGTTTGCTTCTTGAGGTGGAAGGAAATAGGTAAACTGACTCAACATAAAAGTAAAAGAATGGCCCTTCAAGAGGGAAGCATGGATTGCTATATTTGTGCTAGAGCTTTTATTTTGAAAACAAGAAACAATTTTGTCAACGGTAGTAATAAAGCATATGTGTTATGTAAATTATATCCTACAAGTTGCAAGCCTCATGCATAGATTACCAATAGTGCCCGCACCTTGTCCTAATTAGCTCGGATTACCCGGATTATCATCCGCAATACATATGTTTTAACCAAGTATCACAAAGGGGTACCTCTATGCCGCCTGTACAAAGGTCTAAGGAGAAAGCTCACATTGGATTTCTCGCTTTTGATTATTCTAAACTTAGACATCCATACCGGGACAACATAGACAACAGATAATGGACTCCTCTTTAATGCTTAAGCATTCAACAACAAATAATTTTCTCATAAGAGATTGAGGATTGTTGTCCAAAACTGAAACTTCCACAATGGATCATAGCTTTAGTTAGCGGCCCAATGTTCTTCTCTAACAATATGCATGCTCAAACCATTCAACTCATGGTAAATCGCCCTTACTTCAGACAAGACGAACATGCATAGCAACTCACATGATATTCAACAAAGGTAGTTGATGGCGTCCCCAGGAACATGGTTATCGCACAACAAGCAACTTAATAAGAAATAAAATACATAAGTACATATTCAATACCACAATAGTTTTTAGGCTATTTGTCCCATGAGCTATATATTGCAAAGATAAAGAATGAAGATTTTAAAGGTAGCACTCAAGCAATTTACTTTGGAATGGCGGAGAAATACCATGTAGTAGGTAGGTATGGTGGACACAAATGGCATAGTTATTGGCTCAAGGATTTGGATGCACGAGAAGTAATCCCTCTCAATACAAGGCTTAGGCTAGCAAGGTTATTTGAAGCAAACACAAGTATGAACCGGTACAGCAAAACTCACATAAAAACATATTGCAAGCATTATAAGACTCTACAACTGTCATCCTTGTTGCTCAAACCCTTACTAGAAAATATCTAGACTTTAGAGAGACCAATCATGCAAACCAAATTTCAACAAGATCTATGTATTTCTTCACTAATAGGTAAAGTATATGATGCAAGAGCTTAAACATGATCTATAACAATTGCCAAGTATCAAATTATTCAAGACATTCTACCAATTACCACATGTAGCATTTCCCTTTCCAACCATATAACAATTAACGAAGCAGTTTTAACCTTCGCCATGAACATTATGAGTAAAGCCAAAGGACATATTTGTCCATATGCAACAGCGGAGCGTGTCTCTCTCCCACACAATGAATGCTAGGATCCATTTTATTCAAACAAAACAAAACAAAAACAAAAACAAACAGACGCTCCAAGCAAAGGACATAAGATGTGACGGAATAAAAATATAGTTTCACTAGAGGAACCTGATAATGTTGTCGATGAAGAAGGGGATGCCTTGGGCATCCCCAAGCTTAGATGCTTGAGTCTTCTTAAATATGCAGGGATGAACCACCGGGGCATCCCAAGCTTAGAGCTTTCACTCTCCTTGATCATATTGTATCATCCTCCTCTCTTGATCCTTGAAAACTTCCTCCACACCAAACTCAAAACAACTCATTAGAGGGTTAGTGCATAATCAAAATTCACATGTTCAGAGGTGACATAATCATTCTTAACACTTCTGGACATTTCACAAAGCTACTGAAAGTTAATGGAACAAAGAAATCCATCAAACATAGCAAAACAAGCAATGTGAAATAAAAGGCAGAATCTGTCAAAACAGAATATCCGTAAATACGAATTTCTAAGAGGCACCAGAATTGCTCAAATAAAAATTCTTAAATTGAATGAAAGTTGCGTACATATCTGAGGATCACTCACGTAAATTGGCAGAATTTTCTGAGTTACCTACAGAGAATTCAACCCAGATTCGTGACAACAAGAAATCTGTTTCTGCGCAGTAATCCAAATCTAGTATGAACCTTACTATCAAAGACTTTACATGGCACAACAATGCAACAAAAATAAGATAAGGAGAGGTTGCTACAGTAGTAACAACTTCCAAGACTCAAATATAAAACAAAAGTACTGTAGTAAAATCATGGGTTGTCTCCCATAAGCGCTTTTAACGCCTTTCTAGGCGCAGAAAGTGTGTATCAAGTATTATCAAGAGATGAAGCATCAACATCATAATTTGTTCTAATGATAGAATCAAAAGTTAACTTCATTCTCTTTCTAGGGAAGTGTTCCATACCTTTCTTGAGAGGAAATTGATATTTAATATTACCTTCCTTCATATCAATAATAGCAGTTCGAAGAAAAGGTCTTCCCAATATAATGGGACAAGATGCATTGCATTCAATATCCAAGACAACAAAATCAACGGGGACAAGGTTATCGTTAACTGTAATGCGAACATTATCAACCCTTCCCAAAGGTTTCTTTGTAGAATTATCAGCAAGATTAACACCCAAATAACAATTTTTCAATGGTGGCAAGTCAAGCATATTATAGATTTTCCTAGGCATAACAGGAATACTTGCACCAAGATCACATAAAGCATTACAATCAAAGTCATTGACCTTCATCTTAACGATGGGCTCCCAACCATCCTCTAACTTCCTAGGAATAGAAGTTTCAAGTTTTAGTTTCTCTTCTCTAGCTTTTATGAGAGCATTTGTAATATGTTTTGTAAATGCCAAATTTATAGCACTAGCATTAGGACTTTTAGCAAGTTTTTGTAAGAACTTTATAACTTCAGAGATGTGACAATCATCAAAATCTAAACCATTATGATCTAAAGCAATGGGATCATTATCCCCAACATTAGAAAAAATTTCAGCAGTTTTATCACAGGCAGTTTCAGTAGTTTTAGCAGTTTCAGGCAGTTTTTCACGCTTTGCATTAGAAGTGGAAACATTGCCAACACCAATTATTTTACCATTAATAGTAGGAGGTGCAGCAACATGTGAAGCATTAGCATTACTAGTGGTGGTAATAGTCCAAACTTTAGCTACATTGTTATCTTTAGCATTTTCTTCTTTCTCCCACCTAGCACGCAATTCGGCCATCAATCTTATATTCTCATTAATTCTAACTTGGATGGCGTTTGCTGTAGAAAATGACTTAATATCTTTATTTTCATTATACATAACTTTCGATTTCAAAAGATCAACATCAGCAGCAAGACTATCGACTTTAGAAGCAAGTACATCAATTTTCCCAAGCTTTTCTTCAACAGATTTGTTAAAAGCAGTTTGTGTACTAATAAATTCTTTAAGCATTGCTTCAAGTCCAGGTGTATTCCTATTATTGTTGTAAGAATTCCCATAAGAATTACCATAACCGTTACCATTATTATAAGGATATGGCCTATAGTTGTTACTAGAATTGTTCCGATAAGCATTGTTGTTGAAATTATTATTTTTAATGAAGTTCACATCAACATGTTCTTCTTGGGCAACCAATGAAGCTAAAGGAACATTATTAGGATCAATATTTGTCCTACCATTCACAAGCATAGACATAATAGCATCAATCTTATCATTCAAGGAGGAGGTTTCTTCGACAGAATTTACCTTCTTACCTTGTGGAGCTCTTTCCGTGTGCCATTCAGAGTAATTAATCATCATGTTATCAAGAAGCTTTGTTGCGTCGCCTAGAGTGATGGACATAAAGGTACCTCCAGCAGCTGAATCCAATAAGTTCCGCGAAGAAAAGTTCAGTCCTGCATAAAAGGTTTGGATGATCATCCAAGTAGTCAGTCCATGGGTAGGGCAATTTTTAACCAAAGATTTCATTCTTTCCCAAGCTTGGGCAACATGCTCAGTATCCAATTGCTTAAAATTCATTATGCTACTTCTCAAAGATATAATTTTAGCAGGAGGATAATATCTACCAATAAAAGCATCCTTGCATTTAGTCCATGAATCAATACTATTCTTAGGCAGAGATAACAACCAATCTTTAGCTCTTCCCTTAATGAGAAAGGAAACAATTTTAATTTTATAATGTCACCATCTACATCCTTATACTTTTGCATTTCACATAATTCAACAAAATTATTGAGATGGGCAGCAGCATCATCAACTAACACCATAAAATTGCTCTCTCATAACAAGATTCAAGAAAGCAGGTTTAATTTCAAAGAATTCTGCTGTAGTAGCAGTGTGGAGCAATAGGTGTGCATAACAAATCATTATTATTTGTGGTTGTGAAGTCACACAACTTAGTATTTTCAGGAGTACCCATTTTAGCAACAGTAAATAAAGCAAACTAGATAAAGTAAATGCAAGTAACTAATTTTTTTGTGTTTTTAATATGGAGAATGCAAACAAGACAGTAAATAAAGTAAAGCTAGCAACTAATTTTTTTGTGTTTTGATATAATGCAGCAAACAAAGCAGTAAATAAAGCAAGACAAAAACAAAGTAAAGAGATTGGAAGTGGAGACTCCCCTTGCAGCGTGTCTTGATCTCCCCGGCAACGGCGCTAGAAAATGTCTTGATGCTAGCACGCAGTCGACACCCGTTGGGAACCCCAAGAGGAAGGTGTGATGCGTACAGCGGCAAGTTTCCCTCAGCAAGAAACCAAGGTTTATCGAACCAAGAGGGCCAAGAAGCACGTTGAAGGTTGATGGCGGCGGAGTGTAGTGCGGCGCAACACCAGGGATTCCTGGGCCAACGTGGAACCTGCACAACACACCAAAGTACTTTGTCCCAACGTAACAGTGAGGTTGTCAATCTCACCGGCTTTCTGTAACAAAGGATTAGATGTATAGTGTGGATGATGATGTTTGCAGAGAACAGTAGAACGAGTATTGCAGTAGATTGTATTCGATGTAAAAGAATGGACCGGGGTCCACAGTTCACTAGTGGTGTCTCTCCGATAAGAATAAGCATGTTGGGTGAACAAATTACAGTTGGGCAATTGACAAATAAAGAGGGCATGACCATGCACATACATGTTATGATGAGTAGTGTGAGATTTAATTGGGCATTACGACAAAGTACATAGACCGCTATCCACCATACATCTATGCCTAAAAAGTCCACCTTCAGGTTATCATCTGAACCCTCCGCATTAAGTTGCAAACAAATGACAATTGCATTAAGTATGGTGCGTAATGTAATCAATAAATATATCCTTAGACATAGCATTGATGTTTTATCCCTAGTGGCAACATCACATCCACAACCTTAGAACTTTCTGTCACTGTCCCACATTTAATGGAGGCATGAACCCACTATCGAGCATAAATACTCCTCTTGGAGTTACAAGCAAAAACTTGGCCAGAGCCTCTACTAGCAACGGAGAGCATGCAAGATCATAAACAACACATAGATGATAGATTGATAATCAACATAACATAGCATTCACTATTCATCGGATCCCAACAAACGCAACATGTAGCATTACATATAGATGATCTTGATCATGTTAGGCAGCTCACAAGATCCAACAATGATAGCACAATTAGGAGAAGACGACCATCTAGCTACTGCTATGGACCCATAGTCCAGGGGTGAACTACTCACACATCACTCCGGAGGCGACCATGGCGGTGTAGATTCCTCCGGGAGATGATTCCCCTCTCCGGCAGGGTGCCGGAGGCGATCTCCTGAATCCCCCGAGATGGGATTGGCGGCGGCGGCGTCTCTGGAAGGTTTTCCGTATCGTGGCTCTCGGTACTGGAACTATTATCGACGAAGGCTTCTTATAGGTGAAGAGGTAGGTTTAGGGGCGACGTGAGGGGCCCACACAACAGGGCCGCGCGGCCAGGGGGTGGGCCGCGCTGCCCTGGCGTGTCGCCGCCTCGTCGCCCACTTCATTTCTCTCGGACTTCCGGAAGCTTCGTGGAAAAATAAGATCCTGGGCGTTGATTCGTCCAATTCCGAGAATATTTCCTTACTAAGATTTCTAAAACCAAAAAGCAGAAAACAACTGGCTCTTCGGCATCTTGTTAATAGGTTAGTGCCGGAAAATGCATAAATATGACATAAAGTATGTATAAAACATGTGAGTATCATCAATAAAGTAGCATGGAACATAAGAAATTATCGATACGTTGGAGACGTATCAGTCCTCAATTAACGTTGCCCCCTTTTTTGACGTTATGACGACATCATCGATGTACACTTGTACGTTTTTCCCAATCTGTGTTGCTAAGCACTTCTGGATCATCCTCTGATATGTTGCTCCTGCGTTTTTCAGACCAAAGGGATTTGTTCTGTAGCAAAACACGCCGTAAGGTGTAATGAACGCTGTTTTGACCTCGTCTTCTTCTTTCAATCTGATCTGGTTATAACCAGAGTATGCATCCAGGAAGGAAAGACGTTCACATCCTGCCGTGGAGTCGATGATTTGATCGATCCTCGGGAGGGGAAAGTGATCCTTTGGACAATGTTTGTTGAGACACGTAAAGTCGACACACATGCGAAGGACTTTAGTGTTTTTCTTCGGAACCAACACTGGGTTTGCTACCCACGTGGCCTCTGTATGCAGCTCTTTAATGAAACCAGCTTCTCTTAGTCGATCAATTTCTGACAGCATCGCTTTGCGGTTTGGCTCCGAAAAACGCCGCATAGGTTGTTTGATTGGTCTTGCTAGTGGATCCAAATTTAAGTGGTGCTCGGCAAGTTCCCTGGGTACTCCTGGCATGTCAGCGGACACCATGCGAAGATTTTCCGCTTCACGAGGGAACTCGACGAGCACGCTTTCCTATGTGAGGTCCATGTCCGTCGCGATGGACGTCCTTCTCTTTGGATCTGTCGTGAATCGCACCTCCTTGGAATTTTCTCAGTGTTAAAGGTTGATTCTTTGTTAGGCCTTCCTACATCTGGCAAAGACATCATAATCGCCGTGAGCCTTGACGCCATGTATTCTGCTTGCATCCCGAAGGTTTCTGACACTCGATGAAAATCCTTGTCACATTTATCGGCTAACGCGAATCTTCCTTTAACTGTGATTGGTCCCTTAGGTCCAGGCATCCTCCATAACAAGTATGTGTAATGTGGTCCAACCATAAACCTGGCATATGCTGGTCGTCCCAACAAGGCGTGATACTGTGACGGGAAATCCACGACTTCAAACTCCAGCCTCTCTATCCTGTAGTTTTGTCGGGTCCCAAACTGAACATCGAGATTAATCTTCCCCAACGGATAACTTGGCTTCTCTGGCGTGATGCCATGGAAACGTGTGTCGGTTGGTTTCAGATTTGCTAGAGATATGTTCATCTTCCTTAGTGTATCTGCATACATAAGGTTTAGACTGCTGCCTCCATCTATGAATACTCGAGATACGTCGAATCCTGCAATTACTGCTGGTAAGATAAGTGCTGACTGCCCTGGTCGAGGAACTTGCTGCGGGTGATCCGCTATTGTGAAGCCAATGTCTTGCCCTGACCAATTGAGATACTCAACCGTTGGTGGAGGCATCTTCTTTGCCATGAACACCTGTTGCGAGATTACTTTCTGAGCTCTATTGGACGGCCTGCCTTTCTGAATCATCGAGACCGCTCCTTTGGAGTTGGGATCAACGTAAGGTGGTGGTGGAGGTGCTGCCGCTATTCTGAGCTGGTGTCGATTTTCGTCCGTAATTGCGGGAGGAGGTGGCAAGTGGATCTCACTCCTGGGCCCTTGAGGGTTTCTATTTGTCGCCTGGGCATTGGCGTGCCCTGCCCACCTTAGCATTGCCTGAAAATTTCGACAATCCTTTTGCAGGTGTCCTGACTGTCTCTTCCCGTTGCTGTCGAGATAGAAGTGCATCTGACACGGCCCATTCATCATATCCTTGGGAGACACGAAAGGTCTCTGGAATCTTGTCCCATTATTTTGCCTGTTGTTTCGGGAATCATCTCTATTGTCGCCTCGCTGCTCGTTACTCCTTTGATAGTCATCTCTGTTGCTTCCTCCAGCACTTGCTCGAAATCCAGCCGAGATTTGGCCATGAGCATCGTAATTCGAGAATTGCCGACTAAACCGACGTCTATTTTGATAATTTCGACCATGGTCCTCCTCTGGTGACCTATGCCGTTTGTTGTGAACAACATCCTCTCCATTTGCCCATCTGTTTGCTATCTCCATCAATGCTGATACTGTCTTTGGGTTGGTTCTCCCCAAGTCCTCGACAAAATCTCCTCGTCGGATTCCTGCACGAACGATCTATCGCTCTCTCGTCAGATATATTCTCTGCCGAGTTTTTAATGATATTCCACCTTTGGATATACTTTCTCATTGATTCATTCGGCTTTTGTCGACACGCTCTCAACTCTTCTAATGACGCAGGTTTTTTGCAGGTGGATCGAAAATTCTTGACGAACACATCCTCGAAGCTATCCCAGCTGTCGATAGAACCTGGAGGAAGCTTCTTTATCCAGGATCGCGCAGCTCCACTCAGGTGTACTTGGATGCTCTGCATGGCTGTTGTTCTGGTTCCTCCTATCAGCTTGACCATCTCGAGATAATCAACTAGACAATCCTCTGGATCTTGCAAGCCGTCGAATTTTTTGAAGTTATCGGGTAATTTGAACCCCGAAGGAACTCGAGTTTTTCGGACCCTCCTTGTGTAGCATGGTTGCCCACACATATCCTCGTCATCTATCTCTCGGGGAGTGCCGGTGTTCCTTCTATTTTGTCGTGCTCGCCCACCCTTGCTTGCGTTGCTGTGTCTCTTGCTCCACCTGTTCTCTCGGGAACTGGTGCTGCTGCCGCAGTTGATGCGTGTAGTTGACACGTCCGTTGGGAACCCCAAGAGGAAGGTGTGATGCGCACAGCGGCAAGTTTCCCTCAGAAGAAACCAAGGTTTAATCGAACCAGTAGAGGAGTCAAGAAGCACGTTGAAGGTTGATGGCGGGGATGTAGTGCGGCGCAACACCAGATTCCGGCGCTAACGTGGAACCCGCACAACACAACCAAAGTACTTTGCCCCCAACGAAACACTGAGGTTGTCAATCTCACCGGCTTGTCGTAACAAAGGATTAACCGTATTGTGTGGAAGATGATTGTTTGCAGAAACAAGAAACAAGTATTGCAGTGAGATTGTATGCGATGTAAAGAATAGGACCGGGGTCCAAAGTTCACTAGAGGTGTCTCTCTCATAAGATAAACAAAGATGTTGGGTGAACAAATTACGCTTGGGCACTTGACAAATAGAGAGGGCATGACCATGCACATACATATTATGATGAGTACTGTGAGATTTAATTGGGCATTACGACAAAGTACATAGACCGCTATCCAGATGCATCTATGCCTAAAAAGTCCACCTTCAAGTTATCATCCGAACCCCTCCAGTATTAAGTTGCTAACAAATACAATTGCATTAAGTATTGCGCGTAATGTAATCGGCACTACATCCTCGAACATAGCACCAATGTTTTATCCCTAGTGGCAACAACACATCCATAATCTTAGAGATTTCTGTCACTTCCCCAGATTCACGGAGACATGAACCCACTATCGAGCATAAATACTCCTTCTTGGAGTTACAATCAGATTTGGTCAAATCAGCCGTAAGAGAGATGGGCTTGGAAGATTACACGTGGAAGATCTCTGAAGCGGCCTTGCACGAGGAGTTTGGGCTGGATTGCCCATGTATCTTTAATTATGGTAGATTGTATCTTAGATTAAAAGTTAGAGTTTGTATCGTGCACGGTGGGATTATTCCCACGTTAGAAAGTCCCCTGGACTATAAATATGTATCTAGGGTTTATGGAATAAACAACAACCAACGTTCAACCAACAAATCAATCTCGGCGCATCGCCAACTCCTTCGTCTCGAGGGTTTCTACCGGTAAGCATCATGTTGCCTAGATCGCATCTTGCGATCTAGGCAACACAAGCTCCACGTTGTCTCATGCGTTGCTCGTACCGAAGCCTTGTTGATGGCGAGCAGCGTAGTTATCATAGATGTGTTAGGGTTAGCATAGTTCTCGCGTAACATGCTATCGTAGTGCAACCCTTGCATGTCTAGCCGCCCTCACACCTATCTTAGGTGTGGGGGCGGCACCCCGCTTGATTATTATTTAGTAGATCCGATCCGTTACGATTGCTCCTTGTTCTACAAGGATTAGTTTAATATCTGCAATAGTTAGGCCTTACAAAGGGTGGAGGATCCAGCGGCACGTAGGGTGTCGTTCGCCGGCCCTAAACAGATGTTCCGGATCAACCTTGTGTTGGTTTTTAGGCCTTGTTTAGGATCGGCTTACGATCACCGTGCGTGGCCGCGAGGCCCAACCGTGAGTAGGATGATCCGATTATGCGGTGAAAACCCTAAATCGTTGTAGATCTCATTAGCTTTATCTTGATCAAGCAGGACCACCATATATTCGTGCACCTCGTACGAATCATGGGTGGATCGGCTCCCCGAGCCGATTCACAGGATAACCCGAGAGCCGATCGAGGCTCGTATTTAATGTTTACGTGTATGCCATGTGGAAACTAAGCGAGGCATCTCCATCACCTTCCTGACCAGGTATAGGTCAGGTGGCACGCCCTTGCATCAGCATCGGACGTGTGACCAGTACGCTTTGGGGCCGTCCCTCGAGGGACCTCAGCCAGCCGCAGCTCTAGGTTGTTCCCGGCTCTATGGTGTTGCCCGTCGCTGCCCGCCGGTGGGTTTCGACGACAACACATTCTCGCACGCCCGGTGGGACAAGCTTCGACATCAACCACATCGCCATCTACATCCGAGATGGCGGAAGCACTCCGGTCACGTACGAGGATCACGGACGAGCTCAAGAAGAAGTATGACAAGA
Organism: Lolium multiflorum; assembly: GCA_030979885.1. NCBI lineage: Eukaryota > Viridiplantae > Streptophyta > Magnoliopsida > Poales > Poaceae > Lolium > Lolium multiflorum. The sequence goes on from CM061752.1 coordinate 175,616,732, forward strand.
TCAAAGTCATCCTCGAAGCCGACCTCATCGGCTCTTTCCACAGAACCCGTTCACATGGCATCAGGTGGAAGGGGTTCTCGCCTAATGGTGCACTAGATGGGATAGACCTCTCTGCCCCGTCAGAAGAACGCACCAGGTCCCTGCGGCAGGAGATCAACTACTTGGTGGCTCACTCGCTACACCGCCACTCTGAGAACCTGTCAACACGTTGGAGCGTGTCGCTCTTCGCGTGATCCAGGAGATCATGAGGCACCAGTACGCCGTCAGGACCAGCTCTCGGGACGCATCAAGGAGAGTTGCCACTCCAGCCCGTCCACCGCGCCATATGCGTTGGCAGCACCAGAAGTGCCGGCTACACCGGCATTCGTCGTCTACAAGATCGGTGGTGACCCTAGTGACTACCAGTTCTTGCCCGAGGCGCCTAAGGAGGTCCCTCACGGGTACACGTGCACGTATGTGCCAGACTGTGGCAACTGGGCACTCACAAACCAGGCCACAACATCAGGGACTTCTGGGAAAACAGGAGGGACGTCAGCGACACAGCTTGAGAAGCAGACGTGGCTAACTAAGTACGCCACCCCGACGAACCTCCAGAGCTCAGCTCCTGCAGTTGGCTCAGAGCTGGAAAAGCAAACATGGCTGGCTACACGCCACCCCGGCGAATCTTCGAATTCAACTCCCGCAGCCAGCACAATGGGATCGATCGCACTATACCGAGAGACCGTTCGGCATGGTGCCGAAAAGAAGGGCCATCGGCTATTCCAAGCCGTACCCCGACGAGTACGAGATGATCCCGCTACCACCTAAATATCGGCTCCCTGACTTCTCCAAATTCAGTGGATCGGATGGTTCCAGCTCCATCGAGCACGTGGGCCGATATTTGGCGCAACTAGGACCGGCTTCAGTGTCGGATCAACTACGCGTGAGGCTCTTCTCTCAGTCCCTCACGGGATCGGCTTTCGGATGGTACACCCTTTGCCACCAGACTCCATCCCACTTGGAAGCAGTTGAAGAGCAGTTCCATATGCAGTACCATTCAGAGGCTTCCGAGTCTGTCGGGCATTGCCGATCTAGCACAACTACGTCAGAAGCGCGGAGAAACTGTGACGAATACATCCAGCGCTTCAGGAATCTTAGGAACCGATGTTATTCGGTTCGTATAATTGAAAAAGAAGCAGTTGGCAGTAGCATGCCTTGCAACACAGCTCAAGGACATGGCCTCTCAAGTAGATTATCCCTCACCGGCGCACATGGTTCAGAAACTATCGGCATATGAACAGCGCCACCCGGACCGTACCAAGACAAGTTCACGCAGTAGTCCCGGTCGATGCAGGAAGACGAAGTTCCTGGGGAGACCAAGAGGTAGCAGTGGCTGAATGGACTCGGGAGGAACCCCCGTGTCCTGCAAATGGGTAAAGCCGCCAGGCCCGCCCAGGGGATTTGATTTTGACGTGACCAAGACTGAGCAAATCTTCGACCTCCTGCTCAAGGAGAAACAGTTGACGATTCCCGAAGGTCTCAAATTCCCCACGGTGCAAGAGCTGAACGGAAAGCCATACTGCAAATGGCACAACTCGCTCTCCCATGCCACCAACGACTGCAGGGTATGGCGTCAGCACATCCAAGCGGCGATAGAAAAAGGGCGTCTAATTTTCAACCAATACGCCATGAAGGTCGACACCCAGCCCTTCCCCGCCGTTAACATGGTAGAGTGCACTTACCCTGAAGGTTGCCAGCCAGGATCCTCGTTCAGCATCAACATGGTAGGACCTGGGAACCACTCTGGCAAAGATGGAGACGAGGGCAGCTGCTCTCATAGCAAGGACACAAGAGGCCGCTCCACGCGATCGGCTCCGTCATGATGGCAAGCGCTACGTCACGGAGGGAGAAGTGAAGAACATGAGATATCAAAGACCCCTCTCTGATCACCTCCTCAACAAGTATGTGAGTCAGTATGACCAACGCCGACGATCCAGCGATGATGATGAGAAAGATCGTCTGGCTAGAGAAGCCAGAAGACATCGTCGGCACGATCGCGATGAGGAGGAGCACGAGCGCCGTGCCACGGAAAAATCAAGGGAGCAAGATGACAACGACAGGCACTGGGACTGCCCCTTCTTCAGACACCGCTGGGATTCAGGAATGAGCCGATTGCCCACAATCGGCAATTGCCTCACGCAACCAGAAAAAGAAGGAGGCAACCAACGTGTTCTGTGTCTGCTAGGCCTCTCCCGCCACAAAGCAAACGTGCTGATCCCCTCGGTGGGCAGATCTCGAGGAGTCCGAAGACGAGGGACAAGAAGAAGAAGAAGACAGGTACCACCGGCCAAGGTGGTGCCCTGATGGACTCAGCCGTTCACAAAAGCGCAGGGTTCAGCGATTGCGCGGCCTGGAGGAAGCCGAAAGGTTATACTTGCATACGTTAAGGAAGGCACGACCTGATCTGGCTGCGAAAGTTCAGCGAACCCTGGACGAAGAGGGTCGTCCACGGAAAATGGAGTGGCGCCCCAAGCAAAGGAAAGCCGATGATGAAACATCGGCTGGCACAAACATGGTGCTCATCCTTCCGACGGAGCTTAGTGCTCCACGATTCTACGATGCACTCAAGGTGGACGACAGCAGGCGCATCAAGTCAGAGGTTGGGCTGGTTTTATCCACCAGCCTGACCGAGTAGCAAGATTAAACCGATGAGCAAACGGGGCGAGGCTGATCTTTGTGATCGGCCCCAAAAATTATGAAGGAGCATTATAAAACCTTCAGTCAGCGCTTCAATGGATATGGAGGCCGATTCCAGCAATCGGCCAAAATTATCTTCACCACGTATTGCTGCTTGTGTTTAACATCAATCTATTGGGCAGCAGCCACGTCGGCGGATGAAAGTCAGCACGAATCCTCGCGAAGCCGACGTACAAGTGCAGTGCCCTGGCTAACCATAAAAGCCGATATCTGCAGTCATCTGGCAGATTCGGCTCGGGGGGCATATAGTCAGATGAACATGTGCAGATAAACATGTGTACATGTGTGCAGTGAAAACTGGGAGCCGAGGGAAAATCGGCCAGTAAATTTTTTTTACAGCCGATGCAAGGGCATCGACTTTAGAATTAAGATGGAGGCCTAAGGTGATGGTCGACCCTACGTGTGAACAACCAACGTTGGAAGCCGATGCGTAGCCATCGACCCTAGTACGGTTACACAAGACCAAGACCTACTGGCTATATGCTCAAAGTTCACGTCGACATCGACGTTCAGTGGAAGAAAGCTGATCAACGATCTGTGCATCCTCGCCGGTATTCTCGCCTTGATTAAGGCTCGGGGGGCAGCTCGCCCTAAAATATCTTTAGAGAGCCGATTTTGTTGGAATCGGCTGTTTCTGCATTACAACGTGGAAACCAATGGCGATGCAGTTGGCTCGCTTTGGATGGGGCTCGGAGGGCGACTCGCCCGAGAGGTTCTTGGCTTTGGGAGCCGATTTTGTTGGAATCAGCTGGTTCTACGTTGCAGCTGTTCTGAAGAATGATGCTTGGTTACAGAGTCATCAGTTTCAGCATCCAAGCTGATTCAGCAACAGTTCCGGGACTCTCTTGGGAACGTCCGCTCAAAATCAAAGGAAGCCGGTCTGCTGCGATCGGCTGCACCCAGTGCTATCGTCATCGGCAGGGCTAGTTAACTTGGAAGTTAACTTGGAAGGATGACTGAATTAGCTTGTCTCGCTGGTCATTAAGCATTGGTTAGCAACCGTCAAGGTCAGATGAGGAAAATCGGCTGAGTCGGCATAAAGAACATCGGCAAAATCAAAAGAAATTTTTCATTGATAATAAGATTTCTTACAAAGAGGAGCCGATTGTTCAGCAAAAGGGACAGATTGCTACTGCTAATCTTATGCTAGTAGGTCCCTATTCTAAGGACTGTTGCCGTCTTCGCCGTCGCTGAGGTAGCTGCCCTCATTGCTGCTGTCGACGAATCCCTCGTGCTGCTACTGTGACCTTCAGCGGAGGCTTCTTCCTCGTCATCATCATCGTCCTCGTCTGACCAAGCCCAGCCCCGGATGCGTTTCGCCGGCGGTTCGTCGGAGGAGGTGTCGTCCTCCTGTTCCTTCTTCATGTCGGAGGAGATGTCTTCGTCTTCGACATCCTCTTCTTCTCTTTTGGTGACGGATGTGAATTTACCCCGGAAGGGAGGGTCGTCGTCGCCGCTCTCCGCCTCCAGTGCTCCGTCAACCAGGTACCGGAGGTCATCTTCCCCGTCGGTTAGGGGCATGGCCCCATCTGACCAGACGAGGTCCTCACCCTCCGGCACGAAGTCGAAGTCCCACTCCTGCTTGTCCCAATGTTTGGGAGCCCGGCGGTTGTACGCCTCCATCTTGTCGTGCTCTGGGACCAACTCGCTTGAGGAAGAGGATTGGAGAGAGACGGAAGACGAGGAAGAAGACGACATGGCTGAGGGAGAAGAGGGTTTTTTGGGCCGATGGCTGGAACAGAGGAAGGGGATGAAGAGAGCTAATCGATCGGCACAGTTAAATAATGAGAAGCCTGGTGGAAATTTAATGCCATTGCAGTTTTCGAGGAAGTGATGCCAAAGTTATCAAATTTTGCAGAGAAGCTGGAAAGACAAGGCATCATGATGAGGAATACTGCGACAGGTCTGCTGACATGACATGACCTTCGAAAAACAAAGTGGTTTTGAAATTATCATTGCCAAAACCAGGGGGCATGTGTTATCACCAGATTTTGGTCAAATCAGGAGGTGGGCCGTAAGAGAGATGGGCTTGGAAGCACGTGGAAGATCTCTGAAGCGGCCTTGCACGAGGAGTTTGGGCTGGATTGCCCGTGTATCTTTAATTATGGTAGATTGTATCTTAGATTAAAAGTTAGAGTTTGTATCGTGCACGGTGGGGATTATTCCCACGTTAGAAAGTCCCCCGGACTATAAATATGTATCTAGGGTTTATGGAATAAACAACAACCAACGTTCAACCAACAAATCAATCTCGGCGCATCGCCAACTCCTTCGTGCCTCGAGGGTTTCTCCGGTAAGCACCATGCCGCCTAGATCGCATCTTGCGATCTAGGCACCATGCTCCACGTTGTTCATGCGCTGCTCGCATCAAGCCTTTGTCATGCAGCAGCGAGTTAACAGATGTGTGTTGGTTAAGTATAGTTCTTCACGTCATGTAGTGCAACCCTTAGATGTCTAGCCGCCTCACACCTATCTTAGGTGGGGCGGCACCCCGCTTGATTATTATTTAGTAGATCTGATCCGTCGATTGCTCCTTGTTCTACAAGGATTAGTTTAATATCCGCAATAGTTAGGCCTTACAAAGGGGGGAGGATCCAGCGGCACGTAGGGTGTCGTTCGCGTCCTAAACAGGATGTTCCGGGATCAACCTTGTGTTGGTTTTTAGGCCTTGTTTAGGATCGGCTTACGATCACCGTGCGTGGCCGCGAGGCCCAACCGTGAGTAGGATGATCCGATTATGCGGTGAAAACCCTAAATCATCGTAGATCTCATTAGCTTTATCTTGATCAAGCAGGACCACCATATAAGGCACTCGTACGAATCATGGGTGGATCGGCTCCCTGAGCCGATTCACAGATAACCTGAGAGCCGATCGAGGCTCGTATTTAATGTTTACGTGTATGCCATGCAGGAAACTAAGCGAGGCATCTCCATCACCTTCCCGACCAGGTATAGGTCAGGGGCACGCCCTGCATCAGCATCTGACGTGTGACCGAACGCTTATGCCGTCGCCGGAGGGACCCCAGCCAGCCTTCTAGGTTGTTCTCACACGGTGCTGTCTGTCGCTACCGCCGTGGTTTCTCGACGACAACAGAGTTACAAGCATCTACTTGGCCAGAGCATCTACTAGTAACGGAGAGCATGCAAGATCATAAACAACACATAGATATAAATTGATAATCAACATAACAAGTATTCCTATTCATCGGATCCCAACAAACACAACATATAGAATCACAGATAGATGATCTTGATCATGTTCGGCAGCTCACAAGACCCGACAATTAAGCACAATGGGGAGAAGACAACCATCTAGCTACTGCTATGGACCCATAGTCCAGGGGTAGACTACTCACTCATCACTCCGGAGGCGACCATGGCGGCGTAGAGTCCTCCGGAGATGATTCCCCTCTCCGGCGGGGTGCCGAGGCGATCTCCCGAATCCCCCGAGATGGGATTGGTGGCGGCGCGTCTCTCGAAGGTTTTCCGTATCGTGGCTCTGTACCGGGGGTTTCGCGACTGAGGCTTTAAGTAGGCGAAGGGCAGGTCAGGGGCCACACGAGGCCCACTATAGGTCGGCGCGGCCAGGCTTGGGCCGCGCCGCCCTATAGTTTGGCCACCTCGTGGCCCCACTTCGTCTCCTCTTCCCTTCTTAAGCTTCGTGGCAAAATAGGACCTCGGGCGTGATTTCTATCTAATTCCGAGAATATTTCTTACTAGGATTTCTGAAACCAAAAACAGCAGAAAACAGCAACTGGCACTTCGGCATCTTGTTAATAGGTTAGTTCCATAAAAATGCACGAATATGACATAAAGTGTATAAAACATGTAGATATCATCAATAATGTGGCATGGAACACCAGAAATTATCGATACGTCGGAGACGTATCAGCATCCCCAAGCTTAGTTCTGCTCGTCCCGAGCAGGTAAAACGATAACAAAGATAATTTCTGGAGTGACATGCCATCATAACCTTGATCATACTATTTATAAACATATGTAATGAATGCAGCGATCAAAACAATGGTAATGACATGAGTAAACAAGTGAATCATAAAGCAAAGACTTTTCATGAATAGTACTTCAAGACAAGCATCAATAAGTCTTGCATAAGAATTAACTCATAAAGCAATAAATCAAAGTAAAGGTATTGAAGCAACACAAAGGAAGATTAAGTTTCAATGTTGCTTTCAACTTATAACATGTATATCTCATGGATAATTGTCAACATAGAGTAATATAATAAGTGCAATATGCAAGTATGTAGGAATCAATGCACAGTTCACACAAGTGTTTGCTTCTTGGGGTGGAGAGAAATAGGTGAACTGACTCAACATAAAAGTAAAAGAATGGTCCTTCAAAGAGGAAAGCATCGATTGCTATATTTGTGCTAGAGCTTTTATTTTGAAAACATGAAACAATTTTGTCAACGGTAGTAATAAAGCATATGAGTTATGTAAATTATATCTTACAAGTTGCAAACCTCATGCATAGTATACTAATAGTGCCCGCACCTTGTCCTAATTAGCTTGGACTACCGGATCATCGCAATGCACATGTTTTAACCAAGTGTCACAAAGGGTACCTCTATGCCGCCTGTACAAAGGTCTAAGGAGAAAGCTCGCATTGGATTTCTCGCTATTGATTATTCTCAACTTAGACATCCATACCGGGACAACATAGACAACAGATAATGAACTCCTCTTTAATGCATAAGCATGTGGCAACAATTATTATTCTCATATGAGATTGAGGATATATGTCCAAAACTGAAACTTCACCATGAATCATGGCTTTAGTTAGCGGCCCAATGTTCTTCTCTAACAATATGCATGCTTAACCATAAGGTGGTAGATCTCCCTTACTTCAGACAAGACGGACATGCATAGCAACTCACATGATATTCAACAAAGAATAGTTGATGGCGTCCCCAAGAACATGGTTATCGCACAACAAGCAACTTAATAAGAGATAAAGTGCATAAGTACATATTCAATACCACAATAGTTTTTAAGCTATTTGTCCCATGAGCTATATATTGTAAAGGTGAAGAGTGGAAATTTAGCACTCAAGCAATATACTTTGGAATGGCGGAGAAATACCATGTAGTAGGTAGGTATGGTGGACACAAATGGCATAGTGGTTGGCTCAAGGATTTTGGATGCATGAGAAGTATTCCCTCTCGATACATTTAGGCTAGCAAGGTTATTTGAAACAAACACAAGGATGAACCGGTGCAGCAAACTCACATAAAAGACATATTGTAAACATTATAAGAATCTACACCGTCTTCCTGTTGTTCAAAACTCAATACTAGATATTATCTAGACTTTAGAGAGACCAATTATGCAAACCAAATTTTAGCATGCTCTATGTATTTCTTCATTAATGGGTGCAAAGTATATGATGCAAGAGCTTAAACATGAGCACAGCAATTGCCAAGTATCACATTATCCAAGACATTATAGCAATTACTACATGTATCATTTTCCAAATTCCAACCATACAACAATTTAACGAAGAAGAAACTTCGCCATGAATACTATGAGTAAAGCCTAAGGACATACTTGTCCATATGCTACAGCGGATCGGAGCGTGTCTCTCTCCCATACAATGAATGCTAGGATCCATTTTATTCAAACAAAACAAAAACAAAAACAAAAACAAGCCGACGCTCCAAGCAAAGCACATAAGATGTGATGGAATAAAAATATAGTTTCAGGGAGGAACCTGATAATGTTGTCGATGAAGAAGGGGATGCCTTGGGCATCCCCAAGCTTAGACGCTTGAGTCTTCTTAGAATATGCAGGGGTGAACCACCGGGGCATCCCAAGCTTAGAGCTTTCACTCTCCTTGATCATATTGCATCATACTCCTCTCTTGATCCTTGAAAACTTCCTCCACACCAAACTCGAAACAACTCATTAGAGGGTTAGTGGACAATAAAAATTAACATGTTCAGAGGTGACACAATCATTCTTAACACTTCTGGACATTGCATAGCTACTGGACATTAGTGGATCAAAGAAATTCATCCAACATAGCAAAAGAGGCAATGCGAAATAAAAGGCAGAATCTGTCAAAACAGAACAGTTCGTAGTGACGAATTTTAAGAGGCACCAGACTTGCTCAAATGAAAATGCTCAAATTGAATGAAAGTTGCGTACATATCGGAGGATCACTCACGTAAATTGGCATAATTTTCTGAGTTACCTACAGAGAATTTTGCCCAGATTCGTGACAGCAAAGAAATCTGTTTCTGCGCAGTAATCCAAATCTAGTATGAACTTTACTATCAACGACTTTACTTGGCACAACAAAACACCAAACTAAGATAAGGAGAGGTTGCTACAGTAGTAAACAACTTCCAAGACACAAAATAAAAACAAAGTACTGTAGTAAAACATGGGTTGTCTCCCATAAGCGCTTTTCTTTAACGCCTTTCAGCTAGGCGCAGAAAGTGTGTATCAAGTATTATCAAGAGACGAAGTGTCAACATCATAATTTGTTCTAATAATAGAATCAAAAGGAAACTTCATTCTCTTTCTAGGGAAGTGTTCCATACCTTTCTTGAGAGGAAATTGATATTTAATATTACCTTCCTTCATATCAATGATAGCACCAACAGTTCGAAGAAAAGGTCTTCCCAATATAATGGGACAAGATGCATTGCATTCAATATCCAAGACAACAAAATCAACGGGGACAAGGTTATTGTTAACGGTAATGCGAACATTATCAACTTTCCCCAAAGGTTTCTTTGTAGAATGATCAGCAAGATTAACATCCAAATAGCAATTTTTCAGCGGTGGCAAGTCAAGCATATTATAAATTTTCTTAGGCATAACGGAAATACTTGCACCAAGATCACATAAGGCATTACAATCAAAATCTTTAACCTTCATCTTAATGATGGGCTCCCAACCATCCTCTAGCTTTCTAGGAATAGAGGCTTCGCGCTCTAGTTTCTCTTCTCTAGCTTTTATGAGAGCATTTGTAATATATTGCGTGAAAGCCAAATTTATAGCACTAGCGTTAGGACTTTTAGCAAGTTTTTGCAAGAACTTTATAACTTCAGAGATGGGCAATCATCAAAATTCAAACCATTATAATCTAAAGCAATGGGATCATCATCCCCAATGTTGGAAAAAATTTCAGCAGCTTTATCACAGGCAGTTTCAGCAGTTTCAGTTTCTCGCGCTTTGCATTAGAAGTGGAAACATTGCTAACACCAATTCTTTTATTATTAATAGTAGGAGGTGCAGAAACATGTGTAGCATTAGCATTACTAGTCGTGGTAATAGTCCAAACTTTAGCTACATTTTTCTCTTTAGCTAGTTTTTCATTTTCTTCTCTATCCCACCTAGCACGCAATTCAGCCATTAATCTTATATTCTCATTAATTCTAACTTGGATGGAATTTGCTGTAGTAACAATTTTATTTTCAATATCCCTATTAGGCATAACTTTCGATTTCAAAAGATCAACATCGGAGGCAAGACTATCAACCTTAGAAGAGAATATCAATTTTATTGAGTTTTTCCTCAACAGATTTGTTAAAAGCAGTTTGTGTACTAATAAATTCTTTAAGCATAGCTTCAAGTCCAGGGGGTAATTCCTATTATTATTGTAAGAATTCCCATAAGCATAGCCGTTACCATTATTATAAGGATATGGCCTATAGTTATTACTAGAATTGTTCCGATAAGCATTGTTGTTGAAATTATTATTTTTAATGAAGTTTACATCAACATGTTCTTCTTGGGCAACCAATGAAGCTAACGGAACATTATTAGGATCAACATTTGTCCTATCATTCACAAGCATAGACATAATAGCATCAATCTTATCACTCAAGGAAGAGGTTTCTTCGACAGAATTTACCTTCTTACCTTGTGGAGCTCTTTCCGTGTGCCATTCAGAGTAATTGATCATCATATTATCAAGAAGCTTTGTTGCTTCACCAAGAGTGATGGACATAAAGGTACCTCTAGCAGCTGAATCCAATAGGTTCCGAAGAAAAATTCGGTCCTGCATAAAAGGTTTGGATGATCATCCAAGTAGTCAGTCCATGGGTTGGGCAATTTTTAACCAGAGATTTCATTCTTTCCCATGCTTGTGCAACATGTTCAGTATCTAATTATTTAAAATTCATTATGCTACTCCTCAAAGATATAATTTTAGCAGGGGATAATATCTACCAATAAAAGCATCCTTGCATTTAGTCCATGAATCAATACTATTCTTAGGCAGAGATAGCAACCAATCTTTAGCTCTTCCTCTTAATGAGAAAGGGACAATTTTAATTTTATAATGTCACCATCTACATCTTTATATTTTGCATTTCACACAATTCAACAAAATTATTGAGATGGGCAGCAGCATCATCGAACTAACACCAGAAAATTGCTCGCATAACAAGATTCAGTAAAGCAGGTTTAATTTCAAAGAATTCTGCTGTAGTAGCAGGTGGAGCAATAGGTGTGCATAAGAAATCATTATTATTTGTGGTTGTGAAGTCACACAACTTAGTATTTTCAGGAGTGGCCATTTTAGCAGTAGTAAATAAAGCAAACTAGATAAAGTAAATGCGAGTAACTAATTTTTTTGTGTTTTTGATATAGTAAACAAGATAGCAAATAAAGTAAAACTAGCAACTAATTTTTTTGTATTTTGATTTAGTGCAGCAAACAAAGTAGTAAATAAAACTAAGCAAGACAAAAACAAAGTAAAGAGATTGGGAAGTGGAGACTCCCTTGCAGCGTGTCTTGATCTCGCAACGGCGCCGTAAATTTGCTTGATGCGTGTAGTTGACACGTTCGTTGGGAACCCCAAGAGGAAGGTGTGATGCGCACAGCGGCAAGTTTCCCTCAGTAAGAAACCAAGGTTTAATCGAACCAGTAGGAGTCAAGAAGCACGTTGAAGGTTGATGGCGGCGGGATGTAGTGCGGCGCAACACCGGGGATTCCGCGCCAACGTGGAACCGCACAACACAACTAAAGTACTTTGCCCCAACGAAACAATGAAGGTTGTCAATCTCACCGGCTTGCTGTAACAAAGGATTAACCTATTGTGTGGAAGATGATTGTTTGCGGAAAACAGTAAAACAAGTATTGCAGTAGATTGTATGCGATGTAAAGAATAGGACCGGGGTCCACAGCTTCACTAGAGGTGTCTCTCCCATAAGATAAACAAGATGTTGGGTGAACAAATTACAGTTGGGCAATTGACAAATAGAGAGGGCATGACCATGCACATACATATTATGATGAGTACTGTGAGATTTAATTGGGCATTACGACAAAGTACATAGACCGCTATCCAGCATGCATCTATGCCTAAAAAGTCCACCTTCAAGTTATCATCCGAACCCCCTCCAGTATTAAGTTGCTAACAACAGACAATTGCATTAAGTATTGCGCGTAATGTAATCGTAACTACATCCTCGAACATAGCACCAATGTTTTATCCCTAGTGGCAACAACAACATCCATAATCTTAGAGATTTCTGTCACTTCAATTGAGACATGAACCCACTATCGAGCATAAATACTTCCTCTTGGAGTTACAAGCATCTACTTGGCCAGAGCATCTACTAGTAACGGAGAGCATGCAAGATCATAAACAACACATAGATATAAATTGATAATCAACATAACAAGTATTCTCTATTCATCGGATCCCAACAAACACAACATATAGAATTACATATAGATGATCTTGATCATGTTCGGCAGCTCACAAGACCCGACAATTAAGCACAATGGGGAGAAGACAACCATCTAGCTAATGCTATGGACCCATAGTCCGGGGTAGACTACTCACTCATCACTCCTGAGGCGACCATGGCGGCGAGAGTCCTCCCGAGATGATCCCCCCTCCTGCCAGGTGTCGAGGCGATCTCCTCAATCCCCGAGATGGGATTGGCGGCGGCGGCCTCCCTGGAAGGTTTTCCATATCGTGGCTCCTGCATCGGGGGTTTTGCGACGTGAGGCTTTAAGTAGGCTTTAAGGGCAGGTCAGCCACACGAGGCTCCACTATAGGTCGGCGCGCCAGGGCTCAGCCGCGCCATTCTCTATAGTTTGGGCCACCTGGGTGGCCCCACTTCTGCCTCCTCTTCTGGGTCAGAAGCTTCGTGGCAAAATAGGACCCCGGGGCGTTGATTTCGTCCAATTCCGAGAATATTTCCTTACTAGGATTTCTGAAACCAAAAACAGCAGAAAACAGGAACTGGCACTTCGACATCTTGTTAATAGGTTAGTTCCAGAAAATGCACGAATATGACATAAAGTGTGCATAAAACATGTAGATATCATCAATAATGTGGCATTGAACACAAGAAATTATCGATACGTCGGAGACGTATCACAGGTCGTGGACTATTTTGCCTTGCTGAACCTTTGGGAGGCGTTGTTAAACGCCGTCCCCATGGCTTCAACTCATAGCCATATTGTACAATGCTTCTCTTGGATCTCCTGGAGGTGGCTTGATGCGAGGATAAAGGCTTCATGGCCACACATACCCAGCTTCCTGTCTTAGGGATAATATCTCTCTCGTGTCTATCGATTATAAGCAGATATGTCGAGGTTTTGAACCAAGTTCTCCCTATCAAACCCTGTATGTTTTGCAACCTCTAGATCTTGGCCCCGTTCCGAGCTCGTGGCTAACTCCCGAAGTTCCCGAATGTCGACTCTAATTCCGCCCTTCGCCTCGCTTGATGCGAAGCTGCCTCCCTTCTCCGTTCGTGCATGTGCCTGTATGTCTTTCCACCTCTTCCGTACTTGAGCTTGTGCCCATATTGATATGCTTTGCAACTCTCTGGTTGTAGCGGTTGTGGACATTGGCTCCGAACCATCCATGGCTCTGCGGCTCTATCCCATGCCGCTTGTGGAAGTTGAACTCTAACACGTGGTGTAGGCCCGACATATTTATTGCCTAAACCTCGCCTTAGGTCAGAGGGATCGACATATGGATTTCCCAATTCGTCGAAAGCCTCTGATGTCTCCTCCTGATCGCGACTTGTTTCTCCAATGGCATAAATCTGATGATATTTTGGATACTGAACCATGTTGGGTTTGGTGACACCATCATAGAGATTGGTGAAGACCTTGCCAATGGTAGTGGATCTGTCGATGAAGTTGAAGCTGTCGAAGCTATTCGAGTCATCGCTTATATCTGAGTCCGCAGATGACTCGAAGGACATGTCGCTGAAGATCTTGGCGAGCTTTTCGCTTGCCCTGGTGCTGATGAAGCGTGGCGATGAAGTCTCCTCTTCGCCTGACTCGATTGACGATGTTGAGTTCGAAAAATCGGAATCGACCGCCGATAATCCCGACGAGATCGGAATTTCGAGACGATACGCTCCCTCTTTCTCGACGCGAAAGTGGAACCTTCCGAACGTCATCTCCATAGGCTCCTCCATATACGCATATGCATCCAAACGGGAGGGCGGGTGAGGAACAAAATCGACTAGATCAGTTTCGACCTGTTTACCTCGATCCATCGCGTTGTTTGCTGTTGACGAAGTCGTACGATTCAGCACGTGCCATCGAGATCAGATCCTTGACGCCTCTCGAATTCCCACAGACGGCGCCAATTGACAAGGGATTAACTTGTCAATGCCTACGGGTTGTAGACTAGGGTTTTAGCTAGAAGTAGAGGGCAAGTAGATCTCGAAGGTTTCAGCCGAAAAGTACTCGACGATATGAAAACTAGGGTTTGTGAGACAATGAATCGATGCTTTCTTTGTCCCTCGGCTCCCCCTTATATAGGAGGTGGAGCCGAGGGATTCGTGATACACAAGTTACAGAGTCCGGGAGGGTTTCCCAACTCATCCCGCAATATTACAAGTGTTCTCTCCTAATACAACTCTAGCTTTCCTTAACTAGCAAATTGGGCTTCCGATTCTTCTTATCCTTCGGGTCGTGGGCCTTCAGTAAACCCCGGGTACCATCTTCGGCATGCAAGTTTTGCTGTACCGGTTCATACTTGTGTTTGCTTCAAACAACCTTGCTAGCCAAAGCCTTGTACCGAGAGGAATGCTTCTCGTGCATCCAAAACCTTGAGCCAAAACTTATGCCATTTGTGTCCACCATAACTACCTACTATGTGGTATTTTTCTGCCATTCCAAAGTAAATTGCTTGCGTGCTACCTTTAAAATTTCATTCCTTGTCTTTGCAATACATAGCTCATGGGAAAGTAGCTTAAAAACTATTGTGGTAAAGAATATGTCGCTTATGTATCTTATTTCTTATAAGTTGCTTGTTGAGCGGTAACCATGTTTCTGGGACGCTCATCAACCTGCTACACCTTTGTTGAATATCATGTGAGTTGCTATGCATGTTCGTCTTGTCTGAAGTAAGGGTGATTTGTCATGATTAAATGGTTTGAGTATGCATATTGTTAGAGAAGAACATTGGGCCGCCAACCAAAGCCATGTATCATGGTGGAAGTTTCAGTTTGGACATTAAAATCCTCAATCTCTTATGAGAATATTATCCGTTGTTGAATGCTTAAGCATTAAAGAGGAGTCCATTATCTGTTTTCTATGCTGTCCCGGTATGGATGTCCTCAAGTTGAGATCTATCAAAACTGAGAAATCAAATGCGATCTATCTCCTTGGACCTTTGTACAGGTGGCATAGAGGTACCCCTTTGTGACACTTGGTTGAAACATATGTAATGCAATGATAATCCATGGAAATCCGAGCTAATTAGGACAAGGTGCGAGCACTATTGGTATTCGATGCATGAGGCTTTCAACTTATAGGATGTTTTATGCATAACACATATGAATTATTACTACCATTGACAAAATTGTTTCCATGTTTTCAAAATAAAAAGCTCTAGCACATAAGTAATCCCTGCTTCCTCTGCGAAGGGCCTTTATTTTACTTTATGTTGAGTCAGTTTACCTACTTCTCTATCTTAGAAGCAAACACTTGTGTCAACTGTGCATTGATTCCTACATACTTGCTTATTTGCACTCATCATATTACTTTGTGTTGACAATTATCCATGAGATATACATGTTGAAGTTGAAAGCAGCTGCTGAAACTTATATCTTCCTTTGTATTGCTTCAAAACCTTATATTAAGAATCTATTGCTTTATGAGTTAACTCTTATGCAAGACATATTGATGCTTGTCTTGAAAGTACTACTCATGAAAAGTCTTTGTTATACGATTCAGTTGTTTAGTCATTATCTTTACCATTGCTTTGAATCACTTCATTCATCTCATATGCTTTACAATAGTATTGATCAAGATTATGATAGTAGCATGTCACTTCAGAAATTATCCTTGTTATCGTTACCTACTCGAGGGCGAGAACTAAGCTTGGGGATGCTTGATACGTCCAAACGTATCTATAATTTCTTATGTTCCATGCTAGTTTTATGACAATACTCACATGTTTTATATATACTTTATATCATTTTGATGCATTTTCCGCACTAACCTATTAACAAGATGCCGAAGCGCCAGTTCCTATTTTCTGCTATTTTTGGTTTCAGAAATTCTACACAGGAAATATTCTTGGAATTGGACAAAACAAAATCCCACGGTCTTATTTTCCACGGAGCCTTCTAGAAGTCCGAAGAGGAGACGAAGAGGGGCGTCGAGGCGGCCACACCCTAGGGGGCGCGGCCCCACCCCTAGCCGCGCCGCCCTATGGGGTGGGCCCCTCGAGCGTCCCCCGACTCTGCCCCTTCGCCTATATATTCTCTCCGTCGCGAAAACCCTATTACCGAGAGCCACGATACGAGAAAAGTTCCAGAGACGCCGCGCCGCCAATCCCATCTCGGGGATTCAGGAATCGCCTCCGGCACCCTGCCGGAGGGGGAATCATCACCGGAGGACTCTACATCACCATGCCCGCCTCCGAACCGATGCGTGAGTAGTTCATCCTTGGACTATGGGTCCATAGCAGTAGCTAGATGGTTGTCTTCTCCTCTTGTGCTATCATGTTTAGATCTTGTGAGCTTCCTATCATAATCAAGATCATCTATTTGTAATGCTACATGTTGTGTTTGTTGGGATCCGATGAATATGGAATACTATGTCAAGTTGATTATCGATCTATCATACATGTGTTGTTTATGATCTTGCATGCTCTCCGTTGCTAGTAGTGGCTCTGGCCAAGTTGATACTTGTGACTCCAAGAGGGAGTATTTATGCTCGATAGTGGCACTACTACAAAAAGCCTTACCGCCGTCGACCTGGATTGGCTTACCGCCGGCGCCTTTGCATTCGCCGGCGATCACCTCGCCGGTGGTAATGTCTCATCGCCGGCGTTTTCCAATTCACCGGTGGTAATGGGCCGTTATCCCCGGTGTTTTATCCTAATCGCCAGGGAGTAGTTTCGCCGGCGGTTATGAATTCGCCGGGGGTTACGCTGTGCGCTTACAGAATACATGTAAAATTTCGCCGGTGGTAATATTAACAGGAGCAAAAATAAAAAAAACTCAAATTACACAGCATATACACCAGAATTCATAGCATATACACAGAATATACCGGCAAATACCAGAATGACAGCAAGATATACATCATTAGCAAGATACACATCATTGGCAATGATACACATCATTAGAAAGTCCCGAAATGTCCATAACATGCATGCATCAATAACACAAGTGTCGACCATATGGTTCAAACATCACGACTCGAAGTAGCACATATTACACAAATACATATAAGTCCAGTCGACGACCTAGCTAAACAACAATGACATAGTAAACTATAGAGGCGGTGGCGGCAAGCATCATCACGATGAAAGGGGTCCTCCACATCTCCCTCCTCTGTCCCGCTCGAAAGTTGGCGTATCGAGCTTCCGCCTCCTCCAAAGTGGTGTACCCCTTGTAATTGTTGCCGCTGAGGACTCGTCATCGCTGCCTGGAAGTTCCTCCAGCTGATCCGAGACCATGAGCCTGTAGTGCTCATCCAACTTCCGCTGAGAAGACCCGTCAACGTCTTCGTTGGGGTCTGCAGAAGACGACATCGCTAGCTATACCTTCTGTAAGTGCACAAGCTACTGTAAGTGCACAAGCTATTTTAAAAATATACTCAGAAATTCATATACTGTAACTATCACATGACAAATTCAGAAATTCATATACTGTAACTACTGAACCAAGTGCTACACTTATTCGCTTCTCATTAGTTCTGCAACCATAACAACACTGGATAGTATAGGTAATCTACTAGGACATTTGCCCGTGCGTTGCTACGGATGGATAAAGTCTAGTATAACAATAAATCATCAATTTGGAGAGATGGGGGAGGCACTGCGATTTTTGTTCGGTGCGGGCACCCTGGTGCCGAGGTACACCATGAACTTTGCATTCTCCTTCTCGATGTGTTGAGCAAACTCGCGGATCAATGCCATGATGATCCTATAGAGACCTTTGATCCCGTTCGCCTTGTTGAATACGCCAAATATGTGGCACCCATGGGGCCAAGTGGCATGGAGCATAGTTAAATGCAGGTGGAACATAGTAATTAAAAAAAGTTCCATGTAATAAAAAGAATCTCACTATATTTTCCATGTAGTAAATAATCCCACTATACATTGTGGGGTCAATGAGATGGTACAATAGGTGCCACGCCCACGCATTAACGAAAATCTCGCTATATTTTACAAAATATTAGGATTTACTGATGATCTGTGTTTCCCAGTATTTCTAAAAAAAAGTGTTGCATGGAGAGGAAGCAAAAAAAAAAAAAAACATGGAGAAAAAATTGGGCTAAGAATTTCCACAACTACAACAACAAAAAAAGTAGCAATTTCTTTTTGGAGCCCACGGATTAGCTCACTGCCCACTAAGTTAATCATATGATCAGCAAGTTACGTGCAATACCTTTTTCCAACGAACCGTGGCATGAAATCTGTTCGTCTCCAAAGCTCCATCCCGTGCCCAACTGCCCATGGATTTCAATTACAACCATCCAGCAATCTGTTGGTTCTTGCCGCCGTTCATCTGCCTTTTGCAGTTGTGCCTCCGTTTGGCCTACTCTACTGAAGCGACCAACCTTATGAGCATGCGGTGGTCGACGACGGCATCTTCTCTAGCGGGCTGCGTCCGCCACCTGAGATTGCCCTCTTGGGCGATGCGGAGGTTGCAGCGCTCTGCGAGACTACGTGGCTCGGGCGATCAGCGGTAGCTGGGTGGACTCGGCTGTTGCACGGTCGCTGCTCTGCTAGGTCTCCTTGCACGGGCGTGGTTCCGACCCATGCGCGGATGGGGTTGCTGTTGCTTGGATCTTGGCGTCAGGCAGCCTTCGTCGCGGGCGGGCACATGGCAGGACGGTGTCAAGGAAAACACAGCAGCGCGGGGAGCCAAGATGGTGCGGCACTGGACATCAGTTCCTGGCTCAAAAGCGGGACACTTCAGAGCGGCGATGGCACAAACGTTCAGCACCGGTGCGGCGACACAGGCACCATCGATCTGCGGTCAATGGAGAACGGCATGGCCGGAGACGCTGCTTCTTCCTGTAAACTTCGGTATTGCTCGAGGCTCGCGCCAGAAGTGGCTCCTGTGTTGAAGAGAATAATCGATCGATCTTTCCCTTCTCCTTCATCGCTGCAGGTACCTGCGTCTCCTTGTCGTTGGCCGCCGGCGAGCTCAACCTGGACACTGCGCCAGGTTATTCCGCAACTCCCGACTGAAGATGAAATTAATTGATCGTCTCCAGGACTTTTCGATCTTAAAGAAACGTCTCCAGGTCCAGGACGGCGTCCTGATTTATATACGTGGCTAGCTGGCCTGATGCGGATAGGACTCTCAAGCGGTAGCCCGTTACGGGTCCGGATCCGGTCACAAACGAAACAAAGCGCAACGTTGGCGATCCTGCATGTGAAGATGATGACGGTGATCGACCGCCGTTTTCCCTCACGCCGCTGCCCTGACGCTCAAACGGTGCCGCTTGCGCAACCGAACGCCCTTAAACTCCGACGCCGCACTATGGTCTCACAAAAGGCCGTGATACTACGCCCTCAACCCCAGCCCCAGGCAGGTGAGCGTATCGTCTCAACGTGTACTTGGTGTTCCGAGGAGCAGAGGAGAGGTCAAACGAAACTCGGAAGCTGTGCGTCTGATGCGTCTGACTCTGCGTGATAGATCAGCGTCGCAAGCAGCTCATCTTTTACAATCGCACTGGCCTCCACCGTAGGGCCTTGATACCCAGCGACGTGCAAGCGACGGACACTCAGGGACAGCTACCGATGACGTACCAAAGCTTGCGCCGACGAAGGAAAGGGAAAGTGTGAGTTCTTTCCGTATCGAACCGTATTATGTTATGCGGTGGTATCTAGTGTAATTTAAATGAAAATTAGGGGCAATAAAAAACAGACCAACAAGAAACCTTATTTTCTTTTTTATTAGGTATAGATTCTTATATAGTTACTTAGCCAAGCAGTAGCTAGCACCCATGGAAGGAATCACTACATAAACTAGAGTGGTTCAGTGACCATGCTTAGGGGTCAAAAAACAAAGTGCAGCCAACCCTAGCAGTATCAATGTCCAGGAATTAAGAAAATCACTTGCATTACAACACATACGACTAGCATCAGCAGGTAACAAAAAAACCATAGAGATGGACAGTACATCATCATGTTAAATCACAAAGTCTTCGAGGGAAGTAAAACCCAAATTTATTGATTCGACACAAGGGGAGGTAAAGAATACTTATAAGCGTTAACAACCGAGTTGTCAATTCAGCTGCACCCGGAAAAGCACTAGTAACAGGGGTGATGTGAAAGCAGCAGTAATATGAGAGCAATAGTAACAGTAACACAGCAGCAGTAGCAGTAACACAGAGGCAATGGCACCAGAAAATAGTTCATACTACTTCCAATGACATATAGAATGAGTATATGATGATGAGAGATGGACCGGGGTTCCCAGCTATCTACACTAGTGGTAACTCTCAAATAACAAGTGACAAGTGTTGGGTGAACAAATTACAGTTGGGCAATTGATAGGATTGAAATAGCATTAAGACAGAACATCAAGATTATTAATCATGTAGGCATGTTTTCCACATATAGTCATACGTGCTCGCAGTGAGAAACTTGCATAACATCTTTTGTCCTACCAGCCGGTGGCAGCCGGACCTCAAGGGAATCTACTGGTAATTAAGGTACTCCTTTTAATAGAGCACGGAGCAAAGCATTAACACTTGGTGAAAACATGTGATCCTCATACCTAAGCCTTCCCCTCCAGTTTCCCATTGCTGTCACTGGGCCCTCGGGTTCCGACATAGACATGTGCAAACAACTGTAGATACAATCTAAGCAATAATTATAGAGCTTAAATCTAAGATCATCGTGCACTAGTGACAAGCATTAAACACAACAATATTGCGGCAACAATAACTTCACAAACTTATATAGATAGACTGATCATAATGTAACAATTCATCGGATCCCAACAAACACAACACCGATTACATCAGATGAATCTCAATCATGTAAGGCAGCTCATGAGATCATTGTATTGAAGTACATGGGAGAGAGAGTACCAACTAGCTACTTCTAGAACCCGTAGTCCATGGGGGAACTACTCACGGAGCATGATGGAGGCGGTGGCGTTGATGGAGATGGCTTCCGGGGCACTTCCCGCCCCGGCGGCATGCCGAACAGAGATTCTCCCCGGAAACGGAGTTTCGTGATGGCGGCGCGCCCTGGAGTCTTTCTGGAGTTTCGTCGATTGTTCTCGGGTTTTTACGTCGCGAGGGATTATATAGACGAAGAGGTGGCGTGCCCCCCTCCTAGGCCATGCCGCCTTGTGGTCTGGGGGCCCTGGGCCTCCTCTCCGTCTCTCCTTCGGTGTTCCGGGTTCGTCTCGGTAAAATAGAAGGTTTGGCTTTTGTTTCGTCCAATTCCATGAATATTTCCTGTGTAGCTTTTCTGGAACCAAAAACAGCAGAAACAGGAACTGGCGCTTCGGCATCTCGTTAATAGGTTAGTCCGGGAAAATGCATAAAATCATTATAAAGTGTGAGCAAAACATGTAGTATTGTCATAAAACTAGCATGGAACATCAGAAATTATAGATACGTTGGAGACGTATCAAGCATCCCCAAGCTTAGTTCCTACTCTGCCTCGAGTAGGTAAACGATAAAAAGAATAATTTCTGTAGTGACATGCTACTTACATAATCTTGATCATACTATTGTAAAGCATATGAGATGAATGAAGTGACTCAAGGCAATGATCTATAGTTTGTTAACAAATAGATAACATATAGCAAAACTTTTCATGAATAATACTTTCAAGACAAGCATCAAAAAGTCTTGCATAAGAGTTAACGCATACAGCAATAAATTCTTAATAAGAGGTTTTGAAGCAACACAAAGGAAGCTTTAAGTTTCAGCAATTGCTTTCAACTTTCAACATGCGTATCTTATGGATAATTGTCAACACAAAGTAAAATAATAAGTGCAATAAGCAAGCATGTAAGAATCAATGCATAGTTCACACAAGTGTTTGCTTCTAAGATGGAAGGAAGTAGGTAAACTGACTCAACATAAAGTAAAAGAAAGACCCTTCGCAGAGGGAAGCAGGGATTAAATCATGTGCTAGAGCTTTTTAAGTTTTGAAATCATATAGAGAGCATAAAAGTAAAGTTTTGAGAGGTGTTTGTTGTTGTCAACGAATGGTAGTGGGCACTCTAACCCCCATCAAACGACTTTCAAAGAGCGGCTCCCATGAAGGACGTTATCTCTACCAGCAAGGTAGATCATCCCTCTTCTCTTTTGTTTACACTTGTACTTTAGTTTTATTTATGGATGACACTCCTCCCAACCTTTGCTTTCACAAGCCATGGCTAACCGAATCCTCGGGTGCCTTCCAACATTTCACATACCATGAAGGAGTGTCTATTTGCAAAATTAAGTTGCTTGATGAATCAGGGCAAAACATGTGAAGAGAATTATTAATGAAAGTTAATTAATTGGGGCTGGGAACCCGTTGCCAGCTCTTTTTTGCAAAATTATTGGATAAGCGGATGTGCCACTAGTCCATTGGTGAAGGTCTGCCCAACAAGATTGAAAGATAAAACACCACATACTTCCTCATGAGCTATAAAATATTGACACAAATGAGAGATGATAACTTTTGAATTGTTTAAAGGTAGCACATGAAGTATTTACTTGGAATGGCAGAAAAATACCACATAGTAGGTAGTTATGGTGGACACACATGGCATAGGTTTTGGCTCAAGGTTTTGGATGCACGAGAAGCATTTCCTCCCAGTACAAGGATTTGGCTAGCAAGGTTGATTGAAGCAAACACAAGTATGAACCGGTATAGCAAAACTTACATAAGAACATATTGCAAGCATTATAAGACTCTACACTGTCTTCCTTGTTGCTCAAACACTTTTACCAGAAAATATCTAGACCTTAGAGAGAACAATCATGCAAACCAATTTCAACAAGCTCTACGGTAGTTCTCCACTAATAGGTTTAAACTAAATGGTGCAAGAGCTTAATCATGATCTACTTGAGAGCTCAAAACAATTGCCAAGTATCAAAATATTCAAGACAATATGAAGCATTTTCTGTTTCCAACCAAATAGCAATAAATGCAACAGCTTCCAACTTTTGCCATTGAACATTAAAAGTAAAAGCGAAGAACACAAGTGTTCATATGAAAAAGCGGAGCGTGTCTCTCTCCAACACAAGGATTGCTAGGATCCGAATTTATTCAAACACAAACAAAAATAAAAACATACAGACGCTCCAAGTAAAGCACATAAGATGTGACCGAATAAAAATATAGTTTCACTAGAAGTGACCTGATAAGTTGTTGATGAAGAAGGGGATGCCTTGGGCATCCCCAAGCTTAGATGCTTGAGTCTTCTTGAAATATGCAGGGATGAACCACGGGGCATCCCCAAGCTTAGACTTTTCACTCTTCTTGATCATATATCATCCTCCTCTCTTGACCCTTGAAAACTTCCTTCACACCAAACTTCTCATAAACTTCATTAGAGGGGTTAGTACTCAAAAAACTTTAATCCACTTTAGTCCTGTAGTGACACATTGCAAGAACTCAATAAAACATTAGCTACAGCTCTCCACGTCTAGAAAGCCTTGCTTAAAGTCCACAAGAGACAATGCAAAAAAAACAGAGACATAATCTGCCAAAACGGAACAGCCAGTAAGGACGAATTTTTTTGAGGTACTTCCGTTGCTCAAATCAGAAAACTCAAAACTAATGAAAGTTGCGTACATATCTGGGGAACACGCATGAAAATTGGCAGATTTTTCTGAGTTTCCTACAAAGAGACCTACTCAAATTCGTGACAGATAGAAATCTGTTTCTGCGCAGAAATCCAAATCTAGTATCAACCTTCTATTAGAGACTTTACTTGGCACAACATTGCAATAAAATAAAGATAAGAAGAGGTTTCTACAGTAGTAACAACTTCCAAGACACAACAAAACAGTAGCAAAATAAAAACATGGGTTATCTCCCAAGAAGTGCTTTCTTTATAGCCATTAAGATGGGCTCAGCAATTTTAATGATGCTCACATAAGGATGAGAGTTGAAGCAAAGAGAGCATCAAAAAGCAAGTTCAAAAACACATTTAAGTCTAACCCAATTCCTATGCATAGGAATCTTGTACAAAATAAATTCATGAAGAACAAAGTGACAAGCATAAGAAGATAAAACAAGAGTAACTTCAAAATTTTCAGCATGTAGAGAGGTGTTTTAGTACCATGAAAATTTCTACCACCATATTTTCCTCTCTCATAATAATTTCCAGTAGCTTCATGAATAAACTCAAAAATATAACTATCACATAAAGCATGTTTTTCATGATCTACAAACACATAATTTTTATCAAGCTCAAAAATAGTGGGATTAAAACTTTCAAACCCACTTTTATCAATAATATAACAAGATGATTGATCACTCTCAAGAGATATGAGACTCCTAGATAAAGTCAAGACCTCTCCAATCCCATTTTCATTTGTAGTACAATTAATATTATCAAGTAACATAGGACCATCATCTAGAGCTTTATCATAAACATTTGCTACGCAAAACTCTTTAGTACCATGAATTTCGATATCAGGCACAAACAAAGCATTATCATAAGATTTATCAAAATAGCATGGATTATCATAGATAACAGTAGCATAATTATTTTCACAAGTTTTACTCATAGGTAATATTTCAAGAGAATCCACAGGAACATAACATTCATCCTCCTTTGGTAAGCATGGAGGACAATCAAATAGTGTAAGAGATAAAGAGTTACTCTCATTAGAAGGTTGGCATGGGTAGCTAATCCATTATTCCTCCTTTTGTTCATCACTCTCCTCCTCTTTTTCATCCAATGAGCTTTGTTCATCAATCTCCTCCTCTTTTTCATCCAATGAGCTTTCAGGTTCATCAATTTCTTCTTTCATAGGTTCCTGCAATATGTGAGTGCATTCTTGTGCATTAATGAGTCTCTCTTTATAGTCAATGATATAAGGATTATCGTTGTAACTTTCTATGCAAAAATTAAGGATAGAAGAGACATAATCTTTAAGGTCCTTACAAGCAACACAAGTTTCATAATTTTTAGCCATGAAGGATTCTATCTCAGAGGCTCCCATAAATAAGACAAATTGTTCTACCTCTTCGAACCCAAGATGAATATAGTTATTCCAATTATAGTTCATAATTAAAACTTCTTCACTAAAGCCACATTGGAATTTAAGATGTTTAGTATCCTGTTTAGAGCAACAGTTTATATCATGGTGTTTAAGCAAGATTTTAGCAATTGTATTCAATTTTTTTAACACAGCACTCATCACTTCACCCTTTCTTGATTCTCTATAATTATTATATAATTCTATAAGCTCCAACATGGTTATGGGTTCTTCCATAACAACAGTTTTTAATTTTTCGGTTCCCAGCTATCTACACTAGTGGTAACTCTCCAATAACAAGTGACAAGTGTTGGGTGAACAAATTACAGTTGGGCAATTGATACAATTGAAATAGCATTAAGACAGAACATCAAGATTATTAATCATGTAGGCATGTTTTCCATATATAGTCATACGTGCTCGCAATGAGAAACTTGCATAACCTCTTTTATCCTACCAGCCGGTGGCAGCCGATGGCGAACATCCCTGAGTATGTCGAGTGGTCGTCTCAGAACATCACGTTCAGCCGAGCAGATCACCCGATGACCATACCAAAACCAGGACATGCTGCCCTAGTAGTCGAGGCGCAGGTCGGAGGATTCAAGATGAGCAAAGTCTTTATGGATGGTGGAAGTGGACTAAATCTGATATTCCTCGACACAATTAAGAGTATGGGGATCACCATGAGAATGCTAGAAGAATCAGACACCCGCTTTCATGGGATCCTCCCCACTTCACCGGCGTACTCTCTTGGCAAAGTTTACCTGAACGTCGTCTTTGGCAAACCCGACAATTTCAGGAAGGAAAGATCGAGTTCGAAGTCGTGAACTGGGAGTCACAGTATCACGCTATACTCGGAGACCAGCTTATGCCAAGTTCATGGCTGTGCCGCACTACGCATACCTCAAGCTGAAAATGCCTGGGAACAACGGGACAAACATTACAGTCTATGGAAGTTTCTCACGCTCGGACAATTGTGATCGGGACTTTCAGAGGATTGCTGCTAAGTTTGGTCTGAGGCAGGAAATTACTGACCTTCCGTCGAAGACATCGTCACGCGATAATAAGGAAGAAGAACGCATCAGAGGAGCAAAGAAGAAGCCAGCCGACCTCGCCCTTGAAGCTTCGGCAGCACAAACTTCGGCAGCCCAAGCTTCGGCAGCAAAAGCTTCGGCAGTTGATGGTGCAGAAGACATAGGAGGCAGCAAGACACTGACAATCGCTGCCCAGACCCCTGGCGAAGTCAACGACGCTTCAAAAACACCAACACGGTGCAAGCCAGAAGATGAGAAGAACCCCTTCAATGCTTAAGCAATCTACTAGTGTTTAGTTTCCCTTTCCTTTTCAAGCAGGGCTCTCCCTTTCTTCGCCCTTTAGTCCCGCGTTTTTTATTATTAATGAGAACTTAAGTTTTGATTCCTTGAAAAGCATTGCAGTAACCGGAGCACCTAAACCGCATCATCGTAAACCTTGCCCACGCCCCGTGGTGAACGATGCAAACATAGTACGCGGCAAAGATCGTGCTCCGAAAAAGCCTCTACGAGTGCTACAGGATGCAAAATAAACAAGGACATTAACTCTTCCCTCTGCTATAGATGCCTCTACGAGCGTCGTAAATAGCAAGAGTCCGGAAGTACACATGAACACAACCCACGTTCGATATTTTACTTATGGAAATATCAAAAAACAACGGGCTCATCGGCAGAGTCATTGCACCCGAAATATTCGGGAGTGACTGTCGAAGCATACATCGGTTGAAAGCAAAGTTGCGCATACAATGGGATGAGCAAAACCCGCAACACGAGCTGATCACTCAAAAGATTTGCTGACCAACGAATACACATACGACTAAACGAGCAATTAAGATTTGCTCCTTCAAAATTTGCCAACGGCATCAATAAAAATACATATACATGTATCTACCAAATAAAAAGCTCGCTAAACAATCCTAACACTTGGATCAAGTAGCCAAAGTATCTACTTACAAAACAACTTTAATTCCTGAAATCACCCTTGCGGAGTCTCTTTTTCGTCAGGTACCTTTGAATCCTTCTCAAGCTTGTCGACAATCATATTGGCGGGCAGCAATACCTTCGGATACATCGTCT
This sequence comes from Lolium multiflorum, assembly GCA_030979885.1. Lineage (NCBI taxonomy): Eukaryota > Viridiplantae > Streptophyta > Magnoliopsida > Poales > Poaceae > Lolium > Lolium multiflorum. The sequence continues at coordinate 175,644,228 of CM061752.1, forward strand.
CCAAATCACCAGTTGCGTTGGCAATAGACAGCAAATTCGCTGAAGGATAACGCGCAAGGACAAGGGCAAGTGTAAACCTGGCCCCTGCAAAGACCTGAGCTCGCACCAAGTCCCGAATCTTCTTGGTATTTCCAAACTCCGACATCAGAGTTAGTAGCGTAGGAGGAACCCTGTTCAAGGGAAACATCGTCCTCCAAACTACCCTCAGGGCTTTGTAGCACTTGTCGAAGAAATGGTGGACCTGTTGGACCCGATCCTGAAATTGTGCACAGCCGAAGCCTTCGAGTGTTCCCGCCAGAAAATCTCTTCGGCTGATGATAGCTGGGTTAAAGCGTGTACACGCTCGTGAATCCGCTTGTTCTCTTCCGCACGGTTCAGAGCTATGACTAGCAAAGGAATCAACGGAAGATCAGGCAATGCGTTTTTTGACAAAGAGTAATGAACACAAGGACCAGGGAACTTACAGTTTAAACTTTCAGTGGCCTTATGCAGTTCAGTAAGAGCATAGCGCTCTACGTCAGCTGCAATCTCGCCCTTCTTCTTGATGATAGCAGCCAAGGCATAGGTGCTGCGCAGATCCTTCTCCAACTGCGTGATCCGATCCTTCATACGTTGGATCCGATCATCTTCAGAAAGAGCACCCGAAGAATCTTCGACAGATGCAGGCACGGGGAACACCTGCAAGAAACAGCGTCAAAAGCATGACAGATCGACTCACATCAACATCGGAACGAACTCCCATCGGGAGAATGCAAGTGACAATATTATAACAAAGAGTGTGCTAGCAACATTGCTAGCACAAAGTTTATTACAAACAAAAGTTATCCAACGGAACAGTGTTTCACATCAGCTCAAAGAAAAGTTTGTTACAAAGATCAAAGGGCTTGGGTCTGAGTCGATAAACTAGGGCCAGCTGATGTCTTCCTTGATGAAACCAACTCGAGGAGCTGGCGTGCACATTTAACGGCTGACGCCTTGAAGGTGCTTAAATCGACAAACCGCCCATCCTCCTCTTTCGGCAGCTCCTTGGACATTTCTTCAATGTCGGCCTTAAAGCCGTGACCCATCATAAGTTGGAAGGCAAGGACGGCACCATAGGTACGCGAAGTACGTTTGAATACCTCGATAACCTCCTTGGTGTCAACCGCGAAGGCATCGATCAGCTGTCCGAGTTTTGTCTTGACTGATCTTGGGGAAGATCATCGAGTGCATCCGCGCCATGGCACCTTTTCCCTTTCCAAGAAGCTCCCACGTAAGCTGATGGGAGGCGAGAGTCATCGACACGCCGTTTGCCGGAGAATTGTTTGGAATTTTGTCCAAGGCATCGGCAGGGATGTTGGCGGCCTCTGCAAGAGAGTAAAATGGGGAAGGTCACTGACGAAAGGCCGAATCCACGAGTGCAATAATTGACAGAGGTGTACAAAGGAGATTACCAAGTAAAGCCAAGGAAGACTGATGAAGGAGTTCATCCTTTTCAGCTGCCCAAGCTTCGGCAGCCAGCCTGGTTGCCTCCTCTTTCAGCTTCTCCTTTAGCTTGCCCAGCTCCTCCTTCAGGGAGTCGACCTCTTGGCGGGCTCGGCGTGACAGCATCATCCAGCTTCGAGGAGGAAGATTTAACTTCCTTTTGCAGCCGAACCTTCTCTCGCTCCGCAGAAGTGAATTGGGACCTCAAAGAGGAGATAACTCCTCGCAGGTCCTAAAGGAAAAAGGATATTCGATGAAGAATCATTAAGCAAGATACACATGAGAAAAGTTCGTGTTGTAATCGGGAAAGGACTTGGCGGCGGCAGTTGAGGAGTCTTTGCGCTGAAGGAACCTGTCTTAGGAACCGAAGCTTCGGAAGCAGCAACGTCCGGCGGAGCAGCTCCGGATTTGGCCTTCTTAGCCGGCGGCTCGACAAAACCTTCGTCACTGCGAGAGGAAATGATTGACAAAAAAAGTTATGAAAGGAATGCAAGAAGTAAAAGGACAAAATACGGCTTCAGGGAAGAAGGTACTTACATATCGAAGAGGTCGTCTTCATCGGCAAAGCCGCCGGTCGATCTCTTCACGGGTGAAGCCCTGGCCTCCTCCACAGCTGCATCAATAAAGGCATCACGATCAGCGTCATCATCACGCACTGATCCCTCTGTGTCGCAAGCATCATCGGCTGAGGAAGGAAGATCGGTGTGAGCAGCTTCAGAATCTATCGGATCATCGTGGTCGCTCTCTGGGCCTGTGTGTTCGACAGTATGAAAATCAACAGGGACTGAGGAGCCTCTTCCTTCAGAGGTGTCATTTGGCGAATCATGTAAGTTTCCAGAAACTATGGGGACCTGTCGAAGAAAAGAGCAAATAAGAATAATGGTAATTATGTCGACTAAGTGGAAGCGGCGTAATAAGAGTATGAGAAGGGAAATTACCTCTGATGGTTGATGATCGGCATCAAGAGGAGTATAAGAAGATATCAATGGGATCGAGTCTTCCTGACTGAAGAGAGTACGTCGACGGACTTCGTCAAGCAGCTCCTTTTCCGACAGTTCAGCAATGTTTATCCTGGTTTCATCCTTTGGACCCGAATACAACCACATCGGACAAACTCTAGCCATGACTGGTTGAACCCGACGTTTCAAGAACACCGCTGCTACCTCTGTGCCGATCATAGTTTGACCATCGGCCTCTTTGATCCGAAGGAATTTGGCGAATAATTCGTCGGCTGCTGCTCTTTCGTCGGGAGAGAGAATGTTCTTCCAAGAATCTTTCGGCTTGGCTTCAAGGACGTCGGCAAAGCAAGGAAGTTGGGACTCGGTTGTCAGGGAATCCTTGACATAAAACCATTTCAGTCTCCATCCTTGCACAGATTCTCTCATTGGGAAACTGAAATAGTTAACCTCCGAGCGAGCCACAAACCCCACGCCTCCAATGACAAAGGATCCATTGCTACTGCTGTACCTCTTAACATAGAAGATCTTCTTCCACAACCCGAAATGAGGCTCAATGCCCAAAAACGCCTCGCAGAGGTTGATGAACACAGCAACGTGAAGGATCGAGTTGGGAGTGAGTTGCCGCGCTGGATTTCATAAGTCCGTAGGAGGCGAAGAAGGAATTCATGGGCAGGAAGCGAAAGACCCCGATACAAGAATGATAGGAACACCACGGTAAAACCAGCAGAGGGATTGGGCCGAGAAATCGCACCTGGAAGGATCACGTTCCCCTCGTCGAGGAGATCCGAGGCTTCGGGCCCTCTTCTCATCACGTTTCGGATGGAGGACGCTAGCCAATCCCCGGTTTGGCTATCGAGCCGGCGGCGCCGGAGCTGAGGAGGAGACCTGAAGAACTCTTCTTCGGAAGAATAGAGGAAGATTTGGCGGCGGTGCCACCAGTCGTGGAACTACCGGCGGCAATAAGGCTCTTCTTCTTCACCATCGTGAGATCTGGGAAGGATTGGAAAAGCGGTGGTGGCGGCGCAGCAGTTGCGAAAGGAAGAAGAAGAAGAAAAACAAGAGGATGCAAAGGCAGATGTGGGAGAAGATTAGGGATTTTTCCCTTTGGAGATCTTAAGAGAAGGAGAACTGCGGTGGCACGTGTCGTTGCTGCCATTCATCAAGTGGACCTTTTTCCGATTGATGGTTGCGGGAATCGAGGTGCCTTGGTAACTGTGCGAGAAGGGCGGAATTGCTTGGAAAGAGGGTCAGACAGGGATAGGATGGGCCCAGCGGGTCGCGTCTTATCAGTCAAAATCAAGATGTCAGTAAAACGTCATCAATGACGTCGTAGAAATGCTCGAAGCATTCGAAGGAATAAAAAAGGTATCGGATGGTGAACTTGAGTCTATGCACAGATTGCGAAGCATCTGCACTTAGACTCTGGTTATCTCACTGAACGCTGACGCGCACCAGAGGATTGAGGACTCGAAGAAAAATGAAGAAAATATGATTGCTTAGCTCAAGTCTCAAGGCCAAAGGTAAGCACCAGGCTCAGACTCTGGGTTACTCCCATCGGAGCGCCTCGGACGCGCACCCGACATAACTTTTTTACTCCAGGGTCATGCCCGGGGACTTGATCCTGTGTAGGGTAACGTTGTTTTGCCATCGACGCTAACCAAATGTGTTTGGCATGTTTACTCATCATCCCTTGCATGCGGAAAATATATCGGATGACCTATGAAGACTTGCAGAAAAACTTCGGCAGAGAAGAATGTTCGAGTGGTACAACTTGAGTCTACGCACGGATTGCAAGCATCCGTACCTAGACTCGGGGGCTACTCCCATCGGGAGCGCTGACGCGCACCCGACAGAAGAAGATGATGCTGATTCAAGATGAACAAGAACAATCAAGGAGAAGAACATCAGAAGGAGACATGCTTCAGTCTCTACCCGAACAATGTTCGCAGACACTGGGCTAATGTGACGTGGCATTACCCTTCGGTAACCGACATTACCCCTATCCCATATTGTCTGAAGAGGCCTGCATGATGATCAGAGGGTGTAGATGGCCACCTGACGGCGCGCACCGTAAGAATCCTTACAAAGTATACAGAAGCAAATTAACAAGGAAAGATTAGATTCAAAACTACTGTAAACCTAGTCGTGCTCGACTTTGAGACCTGGCCTCCCATATAAAGGCCAGGAGAGGGGCTGCTCGAGGGATTGCAATCAATCTGAGCAGCCGTATTACCAAAAACCAGAGTTGTGGTTACGCAGCGCTTAGCCTCGACGAGATTCAGCCGAACTATTCCGGCACCCCATTGCAGAACATATTTATCTTCATAATCAAGAATGGACAGGCAGACTAAGGGTTTTACCTCACTTCCGAGGGCCCGAACCTGGTAAATCTCTCCCCGCTTGTTCCAGGAACCGAATCTCCTGTCACTGCAGATCCAATAACCTCTAAGCCCTCCCACCCAGATGGCATTATGAGAGTACCTTCACAACACCACAGTCTGGGTGGAATCTATCAGGTAATTTCTCAGGTACTTTAACAGAGCAATCGAGCAAAGCATTAACACTTGGTGAAAACATGTGATCCTCATGCTTCCTTCCTCCAGCTTTCGTTATCCCAGCTTGCCGTCACTCGGGGCCTCAAGTCTCCCACATAGACATGTGCAAACAACTTGTAAATACAATCTAAGCAATAATTATATAGCTTAAAATCTAAGATCATGCCACTCGTGCACTAGTGACAAGCATAACACAACAAGATTGCAGCAACAATAACTTCAAAAACTTTATAGATAGACTGATCATAATGTAACAATTCATCGGATCCCAACAAACACAACACCGATTACATCGTATGAATCTCAATCATTTAAGGCAGCTCATGAGATCATTGTAGTGAACATGGGAGAGAGTACCAACTAGCTATTGCTAGAACCCGTAGTCCATGGGGGAACTACTCACTGAGCATGATGGAGGCGGTGGCGTTGATGGAGATGTGGTTTCCGGCACTTCCGTCCCGCGGCGTGCCGAACGTAGATTCTATCCCCCGAGACGAGAGTTTCACGGGCTGGCGGCGGCGCCCTCTGAGTCTTTCTCTGAGTTTCGTCGATTGCCTCGGTTTTTACGTCGCGAGGGATTATATAGGCTAAGAGGCGGCGCAGCAAGCTCCGGGGGCCCACACCACACTGGCGCGCCTCCCAGGGCCGCGCCGCCTTGTGTCCTGGGGCCCCCGGGGCCTCCTCTCCGTCCTCCTTCGTGTTCCGGTCCGTCTTGGTAAAATAGAAGGTTTGGCTTTTGTTTCGTCCCAATTCCGAGAATATTTCTAAACGTGAGTATTTTTTTAATTTGACTGTTTGTCCTCTCTATTTTTCCTTTGCTACTGGACAGATAATTATTAGAACCAATCTAGTTGATAAAACATATATCATGCTTAATGTTCAGATAATATATATATCATGCATATCATATTCATTCGTGAAGATTAATATATCATGCTTAATGTTTGTAGATAGATCAAGGTACACGTGTCTAACAGAAAGTTTGTTTTTGATAATGAAGGCTCTACCCTGAATCTGCTTTCTACCGCTGCTAACTGAACACAAGCAACTCTACATGATTAACACTGGTTCATCAAATACTTGGACAATTTACAGTACTATCTTGGTTCATCAAATACTGTGCAAGCAGTAAAATATAAGAATTAACAATTTGTGGTTAACTTTGCTTTAGATTGCCAGTGTCACTACTAGTTGTAAATCCACCGCGAAAATTCGGCATGACCTTTGCTAAAAATGGTCATGCCAGAGTGCCAGAAATTCGCCGGAACGGAAGTTAATCGACATTCCGGCGAAACATTGGCACTCAATGTACCTGCAGACACATTTCACACAACTTTTCCTTCCAGACATATCAATATAGCAATGACCTGAGCCTCCAGCATATGCTCAGGTCTAGCACCACATTCATATATGAGTGGAAATAATCACCAACATTATAAGCTGCTTTTACACATCAGCTATATCATAACAGGTGCTGTCCAAAACTGAACTAAAAGGAGCAAGCTGCAGGTGATTTGTAAAGGAGCAAATTTACAGCAATGCTTAAAGTTATCATGGCTCATGAAAAATCCTGTGATTTGTAAAGGAGCAAATTTTCTGATAGCTAATTTGATTAAACTCTACTAGTGCAATCGGTGCAGATCCCAACAACCATGCATGCAATAGCCATGCACACATCTATATGTCAAAAGACACAACCAGTGCACACAACTATAGTATCAAGAAACTGCAGTATTTTTTCCTATAGGTACAGATCCAATTGTGATAAAAGGAGTTCACTGCATCCATCATTTGCTGCAAGGTCAGCAATGATAATTACTCAGTATTGGTCAGCAATGATAATTACTCACTGTTATGCAATGTGTGCATTTTATATGTACTCATGCATGACCCCTGTCCTACTGATCTACAAATGTATTTGCTTCCATATATATTCTAATGTCCATATAGAACACACCAATCAACAAATGGATCAAGTAAATTTCTTGCTTGTTCCAAACTTATTTAGGTAATCTAGTTATAACCCTACCTTTCTTTTGAGCCAAATACTGGTTAAAGTTTTAGAAAAAGTCATTTTCTTCCCTGGTTAGCTCTTTTTCCTCTAATCAAGGAAAGCTTGAATTAACTAAGAAGAGGTGCTTGTTGCATACTTCATCAAATTAATTCCATCTTGCAATTTTTTTCTCTCCAAACATCATCATATAGGCAAAAGTTAATTTGAGGGCTTAGGTATCAGGAAAAGGTATTTATATATATGCTGCACTTTGCTAATTTTCTCAATCAGACTATAATATGAAAGATCAAATAACAAGTGCAAGAACATCCAGATGCAAGCTAGCAGCAAAGTCATACCCGAGGTAAATCAGCAATCCAATTAGGAAGCGGAAAGCTCAATCATCAACTGCATGTATAGAAAGTAGAAAATTGCATCCAATTGATAAAGCTTGTTTGTATACATTAGAAAAGGGGGTTAACTCACCTTGCAGTAGTAGCCGAGGTTGCACACCACTGGCCGAGGGAGCGGTCGGTTGAGAGAGGACGCTCAGCGGGACGGCAGCCGTAGCAGAGGGAGGAGGAGACAACGATAAGACGGTGGCTTCCCTCGCTGGATGCCTCGCTGGGATCGAGGAATGGGGCAAGGTGAGGAACGAATGCGGATCGAGAACGGGACAAGGGAGAGAGGAAGGTAGGGGAGAGGGGCGCACCTGCGGTGGAGGGTGACGGCAGCGATGCTGGCTCGACGACGGCAGGGGAGGGGAGGATCGACGACGGCAGCGGTGGCGGCTCAACGACGATAGCGATGGCGGCTCAACGACGGCAGGGGAGGGGTGGATCGACGATGGTAGCGATGGAGGCTCGACGACGATAGCGATGGCGGCTCGACGACGACAAGGGAGGGGTGGATCGACGACGGCGGCAGGGCAGCGACGGCGGCAGGGGATTGACGGTGCGGGGTGGGGGATTTGGCCGTGGGGGAACGCGACGACTAAGTCGTTGAAAGCCTACCCCCGGCATTTTGGCGTAAACGCCGGCGGTAAGTTTACAACCACTAACAGATGTGCCCAATTATTGTTTCCACCGGCGGAAAGAGACTAATTCGCTGGGGGTAAGTTTTTTTTCCCTTGAGCTGGCGAGATACCTTTAGTTCTATAAACATGTTGATTAATTAAAGCTGATTACTTAGCGCAGTGGTGCCACTCGCTTGTGCACAGCTGAAGCACCCAGGGTTCGAATCCCTGTGGGTGCAAAAAAGCCACCTTTTTTTTTCTTTTCTTAAGACCTTTTTTATTGTTTCTAGTTTATTTGGATAAATTGTAAAGTCCTTTTGGCGACATCCGATAAAAAATCAATGAAGGATAAATTGCAAGACATAAATTTATGATTTTAATTCTTGAATGACTTCAAAGTCCTTTCGGCGATATCCGATAAAAAACCAAGACATAAATTTAGGATACACTTGAGAAGGACAAAATGGTTGTTCGAGAGATAATTATTATAAATACACAAATGACTTCAAAGTCCCTTCCGCTTGGTCCTTGTGACCCCACCGGTATCGTCGCGACTCCTTGTGTACGGAGGAACACTTGACCTAGGTAGCGTCGTCCTTCTTCTTCTTAGTGTGTAGGTTCTATCGTCTTCATCGGGTTCTTCCATCATTGGGTCTCCGACGAGGCCGTCGAAGTCTTGCTCGTCGGCAACTCCATCCATTCCGACGAGGGCCCTTTTTCCTCTCCTTACGACAACACGGCTGGGCCTTGACGGGTCAGTTATGAAGAAGCATTGCTCGACGTGCTTAGCCAATACCCAAGGCTCATTTTGCGCGGTGGGGTTCTTGGTCTTGGATTTGGGGGGCAGTCGCATGGTGGTGACATACGCATCTTCTTTTGTGACGTCCGTAGCCCATCTGACACGAAACATCGGTAGCTTCTCCCCGACGTAGTCGAGCTCCCAGATTTCCTCGATCCTTCCGTAGTACCTTTTCTTCTCTTCACCCGTGTACGATTCCATCGTCACACCCGAGTTCTGATAGTCGCTTCTTTTGTCTCTCTCCTCTGTGGAGAATGTGTAACCGTTGATGTCGTATTTCTGATAAGTCATGAGGTTGGGGGCGGGCCCATAAGACAAGGCCAATATCATTTTGTCTACGTCGCTTGCCATTGGTGGGGGATTGGCATCAATCTGGTCTTTGAACCAGCTCGCGAAAGAGGAGTTGTGCGCTCTAAATACCTCTTCTTCCGTCATCGGCTTGTCAGCCCTGCTCTTGATCATGTTTATGTGCTGATCCACCCAAGGCTCTACCTCGTTCATGTGTTGTAGTGCTACTAAGTGGGCCCTGTTAAAGTCTGTTCTCCTATCATCTTGATCCGCGTCGAGTTCCCTCCTGCCAGCGTTGTGGCCTACTCCCTCGAATCTGCCGAGGTGCTTGTTGGCGGGCAATCCAACCGGACGTGGGTCGTCCTCGTTTAAATAATTCTTGCAGAAAGAGATGCACTCCTCGGTGAGAAAGCCCTGGACGATGCTTCCATCCGGATGTGCCCTGTTACGAACGTATCCTTTGATGAAGCCGTTCATTCTTTCTAACGCCATCATGTTGTGAAGGAACGCGGGCCCGAGATCCTCGATATCATCCACTATATGCACCAGCAGATGGACCATGATGTCAAAGAATGCGGGCGGTGATAACCCACAAGTATAGGAGATTGCAACAGTCTTCGAGGGAAGTAAAACCCAAATTTATTGATTCGACACAAGGGGAGGTAAAGAATACTTATAAGCCTTAACAACTGAGTTGTCAATTCAGCTGCACTGGAAAAGCACTAGTAACAGGGGTGATGTGAAAGCAACAGTAATATGAGAGCAATAATAACAGTAAAACAGCAGCAACAATAACAACACGAGGCAATGGCACCAGAAAATAGTTGATACTACTTCCAATGACATATAGAACGAGTATATGATGATGGGAGATGGACCGGGTTCCCAGCGATCTACACTAGTGGTAACTCTCCAATAACAAGTGACAAGTGTTGGGTGAACAAATTACAGTTGGGCAATTGATAGGATTGAAATAGCATTGAGACAGAAAATAAAGATTATTAATCATGTAGGCATGTTTTCCATATATAGTCATACGTGCTCGCAATGAGAAACTTGCATAACATCTTTTGTCCTACCAGCCGGTGGCAGCCGGGTCTCTAGGGAATCTATAATTAAGGTACTCCTTTTAATAGAGCACCTGAGCAAAGCATTAACACTTGGTGAAAACATGTGATCCTCATATCACAGCCTTCCTCCGGTTGTCCCAATTTCTGTCACTTTGGGGCCTCGGGTTCCGGACAGCAATATGTGCAAACAACTTGTAGATACAATCTAAGCAATAATTATAGAGCTTAAATCTAAGATCATGCCACTCGTGCACTAGTGACAAGCATTAAACACAACAAGATTGCAGCAACAATAACTTCACAAACTTTATAGATAGACTAATCATAATGTAACAATCCATCGGATCCCAACAAACACAACACCGATTACATCAGATGAGTCTCAATCATGTAAGGCAGCTCATGAGATCATTGTATTGAAGTACATGGGATAGAGAGTACCAACTAGCTACTGCTAGAACCCGTAGTCCATGGGGGAACTACTCACGAGCATGATGGAGGCGGTGGCGTCGATGGAGATGGCTTCCGGGGCACTTCCCCGTCGCGGCGGCGTGCCGGAAGAGAGATTCTTTCCCCCGAAACGGAGTTTCGCGATGGCGGCGGCGCCCCTGGAGTCTTTCTGGAGTTTCGTCGATTGGTATCAGAGTTTTAGGTTTCGAGGGATTTTATAGGCGAAGAGGCGGCGCAAGGGGTGTGGGGGGCCCACACCATAGGCTGGCGCGCCCCCCTTCCAGGCCGCGCCGCCCTGTGGTTTGGGAGCCCTAGGCCTCCCCTCCGGCTCTCCTTCGGTGTCCTGGTCCGTCTCGGTGAAATATGATGTTTGGTCTTTGTTTCGTCGAATTCCGAGAATATTACCCGAACAGCCTTTCTGGAACCAAAAGCAGCAGAAAATAGGAACTGGCACTTCGGCATCTTGTTAATAGGTTAGTTCTGGAAAATGCATAAAATCATTATAAAGTGTGAGCAAAACATGTAGGCATTGTCAGAAAACTAGCATGAAACATCAGAAATTATAGATACGTTGGAGACATATCAGGCGGGAAGTACATCTCCATCTCGCATAGGATGGTGACGATCTCTTCCTGCAGCCTCCCGAGTTTCTTGATGGTTATCGACTTTCGAGTGATGACGTCGAAGACGTTACACAGGTCAGTCAGCGTCGCACGAACGTGCGGTTCCATTATCCCTCGGATAGCAACCGGAAGTATCTGCGTCATCATGACATGATAGTCATGAGACTTCATCCCGCTGAAGATTTTTTTCGTCGGGTCCAGCCATCTGCGTATCAGCCCCGCGTAGCCTAGGGGAAATTTGACTTCTAGTAGGCACTTGAAGAATTGTTCGAGCTCATCGGGATTTAGAGTGAAGCAGGAGGGGCGAGGAGTTTCGCGCTGCTTGGCCACCCTTTTGCGTTTGCGACCATCCGTCTCCTCCTCCTCGGTTTCCTGGTCAACCTGCGCGAAATGAAGCTCTTTTCTGATATCAAGGGCCATCTTTGGTCCTCTCCAGCATGTTGAGCACAGTGCCAAGCAAGCTCTCGCACACGTTCTTCGTGATATGCATGACATGAAGGCTATGAGGCGTACCGAGGATCTTTCAGTACGGCAAGACCCAAAACACGGACCTCCTTTTCCATTCCCCCAAGAGCGGCCCGGGTTCCTTTTTCTTTCTCTTGTCTCCTTTCTTCCGCTTCTGGATCTTTATCTTACCTGCCGGAGGACAGTCTTTCTAGTTTTTCAATAGAGTATCTATCTCTTTGTCGCTTCGCCTTGGTGGAGGTCCCTCGACCTCATCCTTCCCATTGAACAGGTCTCCACGCTTCCTCCACGGGTCATTCTTGGGAAGCCACATTCGATGCCTCATGTAGACGGTTTTTGAAGACCCGGGATCCTTACCCAGCTGTAAAAACGGCGTCTTTTCCATGCACCTCACACATGCCTTGTGTCCGTGGCACACCTGGCACGCGATATATCCGTATCCAAGATAGTCCTGCACCGTCGTCAACAGTGCGGCTTTCATACGGAAAGTTTCTTGTCCGTAGGCGTCCCAAGTTTCTATCCCTTCCTCCCACAGAGTGACTAGCTCCTCCTTCAATAGCTCCAGATACAGGTTGATATCGCTCCCTGGCTGCGTCGGCCCTTGGATTAGCATACTCATGTGTATGTACTTCTTCTTCAGGCATAGCCATGGAGGGAGGTTGTACATCCATACAAACACGGGCCAGGTGATGTGCTTGCTGCTTTGGTTTCCAAACGGATTGAGTCCGTCGGTGCTCGCACCCAACCTGATGTTCCTTGGTTCTTTCCCGAATTGTTCGTAATACTCATCGTCTAATGTTTTCCACTGGCTTGCATCCGAAGGGTGTGTTAGCACTGGGTATTCAATCCGTTCTACATCACACATCACCGCCTCCTTTCTTTCCGCGTGCCAGCGCATGAGCTTTGCTTCCTTGGGGTCCACGAAGTACCACTGCAGACGGGGCGTGAGCGGGAAGTACCACACAACTTTTCGAGGAGATTTTCTTGTCCCTCTCTTGTATCGATATTCGCCACACTGTGGGCATGTATCAAGATTGGCGTGCTCGTTCCGATATATTACGCAGCCACTGATGCAGGCGTGGTATTTCTGGTGCGGTAAATCGAGAGGGCACACGATTTTCTTGGCCTATTGTATGCTACCGGCACACGTGTTATCTTTAGGAATGTGGATCTTCAAGTATCCGAAGAGTTCGTCCACGCTTGTGTCCGTCCATTTGTGCTTTGCCTTCATCTCCATAATATCGAGAGCGTATCTCAGACGGCTCTCCTCCCTCCCACGAGCTGCATCGTACAACGGAGTTCTCGAGTCTACCTCGAGTTGATCCAGCTTAGACTTCCGTCTACCAACGATTTTGGGGTCGGTCGATGTGTTGCTGAGAAGAAGTTCTTGAACATGACGGTCCTGCACGGCCGCGGTTAGCGGGGTATTTCTACTCATGTCCTCGTCGGCCGCATGTTCTTCCCGGCCTTCTTGATCACCATCAACGTGTGCGCCATCCTCTTCAACCTCTTCTCCACCATCATCATCTTCATCACCTTCGTTATCATCATCTCCACCATCATCATCTTCATCATCATCACCTTCGATATCATCATCTCCATCATCACTCATCCACTGAGTATGCCCCTCCATGAAACTATACCTGAGCAGGCGCTCATTCACTATGCCTGAAAAGGGGTCGAACAACGACCCTAGCTTGCATCTTCGACAAGGACACATTATATCCTTTCACTTTTTTTGATACATGTCGGCCGTCGCGCGTTCCACGTATCTATCAACGACGCTTTCCCTCATCTTGATGCCCATCGTCGCCTACAAGACAAGATAATTGATTAAATAATTGATTACAACCGCCGCCTCGGTTTTCACGAAAAAATTCAACATGACCGGCAAAACATTGGCAACCCAATGTTCCTGCACACGTCAACAAATGCAAAACAATGCATTTACATATATGGAACCGCGCCTTTTGCGAACGGTAGTGACATAACCACGACTTTTTCACCAACTCATGAACATTCCACTCATTAGTTATATACCTATTAGTTGACGCGACGTCCTAAAGCACCGGAGAGACGCCACACGTCGACTTTATGCTCGAGAGATCTAGAGATCTAGAAATAGAGAGATCTAGCTAGCTAAATCTAGTGGAAAAGGTGGTGGGAGGAGATAGATCTAGATCTAGATCATGCAAATCATGCTAGAGGGGCTAGGTAGTGCATGATTTGCTCAAATACATCATATTTTGTTGGTTGAAATAGCTAAAATGGGTGGGGGAATGAGCTAACAAGTGCGTGGGTTGATTTGCCATCACATATGAGTGTGTGAGGGTGGTGGTAGGTGGCTGGTCGAGTTAATGGCATATCCCAGGTTACCGCCGACGCCAACATGTGCGTTTGCCAGCGGTAGGGCCCATTACCGCCAGCACCTACGGCCCACAAACGTCGGCGGTAAGTGCAGGATGGGTGGCCCACCCAGCCACTCGTTACCCCCGGCATTTCCATTTTCGGGTTCGCCGGCGGTACAGCCAGATACCCCCGGCGCTTTGGGCATAAAACGCTGGCGGTAAGTGCAGGCTGGGTGGCCCGCCCAGCCACTCGTTACCCCCGGCATTTTCCTTTTTGGGTTCGCCGGCGGTAAAGCCCGCACCCCCGGCGCCTTGCGTTCAACTCGCCGGTGGTAGGGTTAGGCCACCCTGGAAAGTCTTACCGCCGGCATTTTCAAACCGTACTCGCGGTAAGGAGTGCACTATAAGCTTTTCCTAGTAGTGTGGGTTCATGCCTCCATTGAATCGGGGGTGACGAAGTTCTAAGGTTGTGGATGTCTTTGTTGCCACTAGGGATAAAACAACAATGCTTGTCTAAGGATATTTGTAATGTTTACATTACGCACGTACTAATGCAATGTGTTGTTTGCAACTTAATACTAGAAGGGTGCGGATGCTAACCAAGGTGGACTTTTAGGCATAGATGCATGTTGGATAGCGGTCTATGTTCTTTGTCGTAATGCCCTATGTAAATCTCATATTAGTCATCATGATATGTATGTGCATTTTTATGCCTCTCTGTTGTCAATTGCCCAAGCGTAATTTGTTCACCTAACATGCTATTTATCTTATTGGAGAGACACCACTAGTGACTGTGGACCCCGGTCCATTCTTTTACATCTGAAATACAACTGCAATCATTGTTCTCTGCCGTTCATTGCAAACAAACATCATTCTCCACACATACGTTTAATCCTTTTCAGCAAGCCGTGAGATTGACAACCTCACTTGTTAAGTTGGGGCAAAGTATTTTGATTGTGTTGTGCAGGTTCCATGGCGCCGGAATCCCTGGTGTTGCGCCGCACTACACTCCTTCAACAACCTTCACGTGGCCTTCATCTCCTACGGTTCGATAACCTTGGTTTCTTTCTGAGGGAAAACTTTCTGATGTGCGCATCACACCTTCCTCTTGGGGTTCCCAACGGACGTGTGCATCACGCGCCATCAATCCCCTAGGCTCGGCTGCAGCAATTCCTTCACATGAGGATGCTGAAACCCAGGAGTCTGTCACGGTCAATCTCGATGGGACACCTGAGAAGGCTGGCGATGCACTTGAGAAGGTGACCGCCGGTAAGAGGAAGAGAGGCGCCTTCGCCGACAACGAGCTGGTGGCCTTCACCAACATGACTGTTGCTGTGTAGGACGTCGCACGGCCATCAGGGACAACAAGCCCACGGACATGCACCCTGACATGTACTATGCGGTCATGGACATGCTTGGCTTCGCCGAGGATGATCTCATGGCTGCCTTGAGCCACCTCATCGACCACAAGGCCCAGGGTTCCAGCTTCGTCGGCATGGTCGAGCCACACCGCGTCATCTGGCTAAGGATCTACCTTGGCAAGTACCACTCAGAGGTGTAGTGGCGCCCTTGAGGGGGGTGGTTCAGGGGATGCATGTATGGAGCTGGTGATGATGATAATGATGATGCTGGTGATGATGTATATTCTGGCAGTAGCTAGGGATGAAAAACATTTGATGGCCCCCCTTTTGTAACTATGATGAGGTGGTATATACTAACCACTCAGGTGATGGTGAACTTGCGGTGTTAGGATGACACCCACTTTTGCTGTGGTGGTAGGATGACACCATGGTAGTGTAGGATGAACTTGTGATCCACTTTTGGAATGATCATGCATGCCCCTGTTAGTTTATCATTTGTTGTCAACACTTGTGTTGTTCTATTGCTCTGTTATGAATTGCTTCATGGTTTTGATCGATTACCTGTTCTTCTTATGCCGTGCTAGTGTTATGTGGTGTTCCGCCGATGGGTTCGAGGAATCTGCAACTCATGGAGGGTTTGTAAAGACCAGGTCAATGGCTACTCCAACAACAGCTACCGAGGGTATGAAACATTGGAGGAGCCACATCAAAAGTACCTCACCTTTCTGGAAGAGGAGCTCCTGGAAGATCAGGCCATCGATGAGGCAATGCCATTAGCACAGCTGCCGTTGGAGGTAGTACATGCTCTACAAGGAGCACCACCGATGGTACGTCCCAGTCGGGTCAAATATTACATCATCGCCTTCCTCATCGTGGTGATCGTGAGGATCTTGTTCTTTTGAGTGGTGTCTGATCGTATGTAACATGCTATGGCATGGTAATCTCACCCTATTTGAATTGTGGTAAGCAATTGAAATGTGATTTGAGCAACCAAACAATTAATTCATGTATTCCTGCGTGCAACTTGGGCTAGAAACGGGCAACCAAATGATGGAGCCTGGCTTCCTTGTCCGACGCACAAAAGGCCGTCCAGGCTACCAAACGTCTCGCGTTTCATGACCCATGGCCCGTTCGCGACGCGCAGGAAGACCCATCTTGCTGCGCAGTGGTGCAAGAATCTCACGCAGGCTACCAAACGCGGCCATAGTATGGAGCCCTAGATTTTCTCAAAAAAAAGTATCGAGCCCTAGATCCGATGGTTCTACTCTACCTGGATATGTATCGAACTGAAGAAAGCCTGTCGCAAACTGCTCCGTCGTCGTTGCTGAGACCATGAATCGATCAGTGTCTACCGAGTGCCCACCGATGTGACTTGTCAGAATGTACTTAGGCTCTCTCGCATCTGTCAGACAACTGAACTTTACGTGCACTTCGCTCCGCCGGCGATAGATAATCAGAGAAGAAGCATGCGTACGCTGGCTCTAGAGGAAAGGCCGGCAGGGGTAAGAGCATCTCCATGCGTCTCACCGACGAGGTCTCCAGAACGCTTTTTTCTCATCCGGATGGATGAAAACGGCGTAGCCGCACCCTCGTTCCTCGTTTTCGTCTGGATTTGGCCTTTCATCCATCCGGATAGCCCAGGTCATCCCCGGCCCCCCGGGAGCGCTCAGGGACTCCGGATGAAACGAAAGCGCGGGAAACACCGAGAAAACTTTCCGCGCGGCTGGTGGCCCCGAATTGTTGATGAGAGAGACCGATCGTCGTCCTCATCGCATCGTCTTCCGCGCGCTGTAAAGGCTTCCCACCGGTCAGTCTTCGCCGGACGCGTAGCTTCCACGCGGCGAGTTAATGTCGTCGCCTCGGTTTCACGCGCGTCGCCGTCTATTTATCGCCGAACTACCGCGTCTGCCCACATTCACCACGCCGTCCCCCTGTTCTCAATCTTCCCCAATCTTTCCCATTCTCGAGCGAGAGCTAGCGGCGATGGCGAACGACGGCGCAGCCAACAATGGCTTCGGCCGCCGATCTCTCCACCAATGGGAGGGGCGACTCCTCCACATGGCGGGCTACCCAGTGCTACCGGATTTCCGCGCGCCAGGAGGATGGTGACTCAGCGCGGGCGGCGTCCCTATACCGCCGCTGCCGATGGGTCGCGCCGCCCTGGAGCTAGAGATCGACGCGGCGCTCGTCACTGTCAGTGACGAGCAGCGCGCGGAGGAGTGGTTCTGGCCGGACAACTACGAACCATGGACGGCGTTCTTCCGGAGAAGGTACAAGCGCGAACTCGCCGCGTACGACGGCCCTCCTCCCCCTCCCGCTAGGAATAACGCCACCGACCACTGCCACTGGTGGAGCGCGCCTGGGCGCACCCTCGAAAATGTGCTCGCGCACATCAAGGGTGGGAACTCCCCCGTCCTGGAGATGCCGCCGCCGGTGTCGGCCACCATATCGCGCCGGCACGGTAGCTCCTGGACGCCGAGGAGGATGGCGCCGTCCTCCTCCTCGTCTGGGTCGAGGTCCGCATCCAGGTCTGGGAGATCGGCGCCTCCGCCGTCGACGCCGGTCTTCGTCAAGAAGGAGTCGGCGTCTCTACCGCCAACCAGAGGGCGCAGCATCGGCGCCCTCATCATCCGCGAGCCTTCCTCTCCCTCGCATGGGCGCAAGAGGAAGTAGTCGAAGAAGGAGGCCGCCGCCGCCGCGAACCAGCTAGCCGAGGAGGAGGCCCAGCGCGTCGAGGATGCCGCAGTGGTGGAGGTGATCGCCAGGTCGCTGACCGACCTGGTCCCCGCCGACAACACGCTCCCCATCGACGCCGCGCTGGAATGGTTCAGGCGGGACTGGGAGCGGCAGGAGGCGGAGCAGCAGCGTCGGCTGCTGGACCTGGCTAGCGCTCGTCGACGCGCCGTCCGCACCGCCGCACCTGCCGCCACTGGGAACATCGCGCCTAGGCCCGTCGAGCTTATCAAGCTCGAGGAGAGCAACGACGACGACCTCTACCGGCCGACGCCGCCACGTGCCGACGACCCTAGCCAGGGTTCGAGCCGCTGGTACGAGGCGTTGCCGCCCGAGGACGCGAGCAACTCGAGCGACGACGATGACGGCGGCGACTACACGGTCTTCTACCGCCATTTCGGCATGTAGAAGGCCACTATTAGTTGTAGTTTATGTTTCCATCTGACCGAATTCAAATATATGTACGAATTCGGCCTATATATGTACGAACTCGCCTATATAGGTTAAATATCTTTAAATTTCGTTTATGTTTGAACGAGTTTCAGCTAGTTTTGTCTGAATTTGCCGTATTTTGTCAAAAGTTTTCATCCACCCTGGGCTCGCCGCTGGGAAAATGGGTCTCCCCAGACCAAAAAAAAAAACAAAACATCCATCCGAACCGCCAGATTTCGGCCTAGGGAACCCTAACGGCTGGAGATGCTCTAAGGGCAGTTCAGCATGGCGAGCAAAAGGGGCGGGTTGTGTTTCTCATTCTCATGCTAGGTTGGTCTTCTCCCCCCTCTACTAGCAACGTTGGACAAACAGTTGCACACAAAGCATATATATTTGCCCCTGCTTTGTGAGTTTGATTTACTTCAGATGTGTACGCAGAACTTGCGTGAATAAGCAACTTTGATCCATAAAGATCTTGACATGAGGTAAATAGTTAATTTTGTTAGATGGTCACCATGACCCAACAAAAAATCTGTAAATAGATGTATATATAACAGCATGCCCAATGCCCTGCCAATTTTTCTTAACAAGAAGACCTAGAAGTAAGCCAGGTTTTTTTTTTTAAATTTGTCTCCAAGTGCTCGGAAATCTTACTTTTTTCTAGACATGGAAGATTTTACTGCCACATTGATGTGTTTATTTAAAAGATTGCATTGATGTGGGGTTGATGGGACTAACCAGAAGAGTATGTTCCAATATGTGCATTGTTGCAGCAAATCATAACACAACTTAACTACTAGTACATATTGTGGAAAACTCATGATTGTCAATGTCGCCAAAAGCTAGTGGAGGAGAGAACAAATCATCAAGAATAACAAAGATAAAAGTACTAAAGACCAAAAAATCTTTTATCACTGTACATAGATATTTATCAACTTTCTAAAAAAATAGCATTTTTTTGTAAATTTTAAAAATAAAACATTCAAACACATTTTTTTGTGAGAAACACAGTACAAACGCAGACGCTCACATACACGCGTATACACTCGCCTCTATGAACGCGCACACACACCCTACCCCCTATGAGCACCTCCGGAAGACTGGGCCGGTGGATCAAATCTTGAAATTGACGAAGTCACCATAGGTGTTTCGCTGTCGACGGGAACGTCGCCTCCTACTGAAAGAATATTCTGCCTTTATGAGACACACATATATCAAACGTGAGATTTAAACTCTGATAGGCTGAGGGTACAACCACCCTGCTAGCAACCCAACCTCAGGTTGATTCTCATTCAAACACATAGTTATTTGTTAGGAAGTTAGGCATCTGGATCTTCGGAAAATAATATGAGTGCTCATGATGCGCGTGAAATTAGAAAATCAGATTGGTACGATATAAGTTAGAAACTTAGCAAATGGTTATATTGTTGTATGAATGTTTGTTGTATGAATATTTGCATGTTTCTAATCAATACTCATGCTCACGCTCATAATCTCATATGTAACTTTTTTAGAAAGAGATTAAACTTACGAATTATTAGCGCTTCTGATTCAACCTTTGCTAAAAATAGAAGTTCTAATAACAAAGACTATTTTTAAATATTTCAAACAAGTAAGTTTACATTTTATCCTTTCTGTCTTTCCCGAGATCAATGAAATTCCTGATCGAATTCAAGTACCTCACTCAGACTTGTGGGTCTTTACCAACTTCTAATCCCGGTTTATATATACTAGTCGGTAACCCATGCACCTGCATGGGCTAGCTATAGAAAACATACGACAAACTTAAATATCACCCATTTAACGCTATTATGAATCAAACTATTGATTAGTTAAAAGGGTGCGATAAATTGTAGGTGCTAACTAAAAATGAAATTACATTTCAAGAATTATTTACTAATACCTATATTTTGATATAGTATAACTAACATCTACTGAATTATATAAGTTTTATAAATCATTAATTCAATAAAAAATTTATCAAAAATAATTATTTCATAATATTCTTACGTGCCACCTATTTTGGCACATAACATAGAATTCTCTAAACAATGTAGGAAGTAATTTGCAGAATTTGGAAGAACCACATACTTGATTATGGATGAATATATTGGAAGGTTAAAAAAATCTTAGGCTTGCATAAATTTAAAAGTAAAGTCAGGTATGATCTTACCTCGGCAGGTGGAATTATGTCGATTCCAATAATTTGTTTTAGCGAGAACTTGCACCTCATTTTCATCACGCACCAATAGGTAAATAAGTGAAGCCAGATTTACTAAGATTGCAGGCTGATGCGGTTAAGATAATAGCACCCAAGCGAAGCTGTCATGATATTTATCAATGCGTGTAAAAATACTGAAGTTGGGAAAATTCTTGCAAAGTCACTTTCTTTTCCTACATATTATAGAATTTTCTGGAACATCTGGCAGAAAGTGTAGTGCATTTTCGGGAATTCAAATTTGTGAAAGAACCACATACTTGATAATGGATGGATATGATAGATTTATAACTTTAGGCCGCAAAATCGTTTAAGATGGTGAGAGAACTCTGTATATCCAATAGTAAAGGCATAAGATGTAACCTCAGTAGAGATGGATTCCAGTGAATATTTCAACTGCAATTGGAAGATGGAAAAATAGTTGGAACAATATTTACGAAGAGTGCCTGGCCGACAGGAAGGTGATCTAATGTCAGTCAACCGAAAAATGCATAGTATTTACACATGTAAATGTAACAAAGTTGGGAGTATACTTAGCCTGTCATTTTGTTCTGCTAAATAGCATTGAATTCTCTGAACCATCCAGCAGATAATGTATGGCTATGTTAGGTCTCAAATTTAAGGAAAACAAATCCCCTAAACCATGGTGAGTCACCTTCGCATGTACTCCTACTCACTAATAAAGCATGTAAGATCTAATTAACCTCGCTAGATAGAATATGTGTTTTTCTAGTCATTTATATCAACAACGAACAAATCTCATCTTTGTCACATATCAACAGAAGGTAAAGAAGTGGAACCATACTTACAGATTTTGGCCGGCCTGTATGGAAGATTAAATAATGTCAGTTAACCAAAACATATTGTTTTCTTATAAATGTAAAATTTACAAAGATGAAAATATTCTTATCCGTCACTTTATGTGGCTAGATACCATAGAAGTATCGGAGCCATTTGGCAAATAATATAATGCAGTCTCAGAAATTTAATTTATTTGGCTACATCTAGATCGTAATTACATGCCTTGCTACTAACCACATAATATATGATAGGTCCAAAAATATAGAAACGAAATATCTTCATGGATGGCAGCACACCTCTGCATATATTCAGTAGTACGGCATGCATGTAAGAATTATAATTTATGTTCATGTCCATTCCAGTCGTTTGTTTCAGCGGCAACAACTGCCACATAATCTGTCACGTACAAACACTCTCTCCTTTATCATTCTGTATTTAGTAATAATCCAACTTTATAAATTCGATGAAGAATATAGAAAAAAAAATCAACATCTATAATACCAAATGCACATAATATGAAAATATACTTTATTGTGATTCTAATACAGTATTATTAACGTTGTAGATATTAATATATTTTTCTAAATATTTGGTCCAACTTTAGAAAGTTTGACTTCTACTAAACCTAGAAACATAAAGTAAATAAAAACGGAAGAAGTAGTAGGTAAAAGAGTGGAGCCCTAATTAAAAAGTGTGTCCTACCGGCAGGGAAGAATAATAGATAGTATCGGTCAAGTAAAATCATTACATTTTTGTAAATATTCTTATCGGACACTCTATTTCGGTACATAGGATAGAACTCTCGGAGCCATGTGGAAGATAATATATTAGAATCCTGGATAATCATATTTATTAGGAACCACATAATTCCTAATTAGGAGACTATACGGTAGGTCTAAAATTTTAGAGAGATGTATCATCTAAGATGGTGTGAGACACCTCTCCATAGATTAAATAATAATATCATCAAAGCTAGGCTGGACTATATAGACAAACAATTGTTGAGTGTGATTTGTGTGGGGGTAAGCAGAATTAATCACCCGATAACCTAGATCCATATACCAAATACCATGCATGCAATTTGAAGATTCAAGCTTGTACCATGGATGGAGGCGGCCTGTAAGGAGTTGATCAGAATAGGTGGAGACCTGTAAGAAATTAAAATGAGGTCGAGAAGTTTCCAGACCTAATCGAAAATAGAATGCTCACATCGTATTGATTACCAATAATAATCTACCTTACTGCCAGAACGATCTGACTTCGGGCCAGGTTGCTGCAGTCCCATGGTCCAACAGATACCGGCTTGCATGAGAATTCGTCGATCCGGCCGGAGGCGTACGGCGAGTGACCTTGCTGCCAGTATGATCTGAGTTCAGTCCAGGTTGCCGCAGCTCCACGCTCCAAGAGATATCCGCTTACATTGGTCGCTCCGGCCGGAGGCGCATGGCGCGAGCCTGAATCAATCTGCCAGTGGGCATGCACGCCTGCCAGACCAATTCGTTAATCTCCGCCCGACCGCATGCATCAGTTTAGGAATCGATCTCTATGGCGGGCATGGCTGCCGGATAAACTGGATCGTCCCGGCCGGATCAAGGCACCTGTGCTAGAGTTTTTTTTTAGGGTAACGTAAGCCGGAGAGTCATGCGGGAGGGGGTTAAGAATCGTGCTTCATTCGACGGTTGTACGTAGGTTATCTGTTAATCATGGTGTTATAATTTTCTAATCTCTAGGATTAACGTGGTGGCTCGTTGGGAGTCTCCAATTAGTAAATATAAGATAGTTGGTACTACCACTTGTCAGATGAACCAATTAAAACGCAACAGCAGTCAATCCTAGTACTCCGCAGCAATGAATCCCCGTACAAAGAACGGCTAGACAGATAGGACATGTTTGCGCGCTAATCACTGGCCGGCCAGCAAGTGGCGCCCAGCCCATGTCTGGATCGCCACAATGATCCGAGCCATGTAGCTCGATCGGAGGTTCTCGATCAGAACCCCAGGGCTAGCTGGCTGGGTGGTCCATCCCGGAGGCCCGACGGCCGTACGGCGAGCCAGCCGGTGCCATTGTTCGCGCTTGTCCTCGTAGCGCCCCGGGGACAGGCGCACGGCGAGCACGGTGCGCGCGTCCGTGAGGCCAGCATTATCGCTCCTCCGGCGGCCGGCCCACCGCCGCTCGGCGCGAGGCGTCGTCGCATTCCATCGTACATTGGAATCCCGACGTGACACGCGCGCCGTACCCCTGGTAAAGGACGCTGTCGCGCAGGTGGATGCGCCTCCTTTATCGATCGGCGACGGCCAGACGCATCCACCAAGCCATGGGCGTCGTCGTCCCATGATCCTCGTCCGTCCCATGCATGTGCGGCGGCCGGCGGTGGACTAGTCTACCGGCCGGCCGATGCGCTCGATCGCCGGCCGGCAGCGCCAAGGTGTGGCCACTGAGTGTGAACGGTACTTGTCTCTAGGGGGTCGAGTCACCCCAACACTAGCGCATGTTGTCATGTCGTCCACTCTCTCTCCGTCCCGTGCCCTGTTGGTACGTCCTGGCGAAGTGGCAAAGTACCAACGGGCGTTCGGCTACGAGGAATCGCACTGCACACATATATGCATGTGTGCGTGATATGATCATGCATGGCAAGCTACTTAACCTGTCCTCTTTGCTTGGTTTCTGTTATTTAGTGATCAGTTAATTACGTGAGGTCACGCACATTGCATAGGCTAGTGCTACTAAACTAAAATCACGACAAGAATTATGAAGCAGAGGGATTACAAACATTCTCGACTGCTACACGATACCGGGCACATTATGTCTGCACCAATTGGGATTCATTTTCATGATTTTTCACATTATACTTTATGTCAATATATGCACATCATGTACGCTTTGAACCATCTTTTTTCTCTCTCTTTTTGCAAGAGCTGCAATGTGGTTTCTTGCTCTATTATCTCTGAGTAAAACCCTTCTTATAATATCGTATGGAAGGAAACGTGCATGGACGGGGCGAAACCCTCACCCCACCCCGCGCCGCCCCCTCCTCCCTCCGCCTCGCCGCCCCCGGAGGCGCCGCTCGAAGACCAGGCGTGAACGGGGCGGCGGGATCTCGGATCTCGGCCCTCGGCCCCTCTGCGCGGCCACGGAGGGAGGTCGCCGCGCGTGGCTCGCCGGTGTGCTGTCGCCTCCCACGGTCGCCCCAGTCCAGGTACGTCTCCCCAGACCGGCGGCTCCTCTGGTTTTGCCGGGGTTGGGGTAGGTGCTGGCGCGGGTGTGGCTGTTGGGGGAGACTCGGTGGGGGCTTTTGGGCGCCGGAGCGGCGGCTCCGGGCGGTGGTCTTCGGCGTTGCCTCGCGCGGCGGCCGTGTTTGGCTCGTATCTCCGGCCGTGAGGGCGGCGGGGCGGCGTGGCCTTGGATGCCGGGCGGCGGCCCTGGGCAATCTGGTGGGCTCGGCTCCGGGGGTGGGCTCGGCGGCGGCGCTGCTCCAGGGGTGGACAGCGTTGCCTGGTGCTGGACTGTCACCGGCCGCGGTCACTTGGGTGATGCGGAGGTGGTGGTGTGGAGCACCTGTCTCTCGCTGTCGCCTCGCCAGGATCTTGACGAGGTGCTGGGCCATTGCCGCGGAAATTGAACCACCATATTTCCCCCATATCCGAGATTTGTTGGGTCATTCTCTGAGATGGGATTGTGGTGACCACCACACCACCGCATGGTGTAGTCTGCAAGTGATTAACACACCGTGCACTAGTATTATATCGCTCAGAGTGGTACAACGAAACATATGCGGGTCCAAGGCATGTCTATAGAATTACAACATTGACTCATTACATAAGATCATCACCTCCTACTTTACAATGAGGTAAAACTGCAAATAAACTCCATAAGAACGACTCGTAGTCTAGTCTTATCCCGAACTCTATTTGTAGAGTATTTAACTAGCTATAGAGGCTAAGAATAGATTCTAGCTAAATAGGAGCTAGGTTTAGGAAGCTAGTTCCCTCCTATGGCTAAGCTAGGTTTTCTCCTTGTTGGATGTGGTATGTGACTCCTCTGACAGGGTCCTGTCTCGTGAAGTAGTTGTTGACTCCTCGGCTTTCGAGTTGCACTGTAGATCCTCCTTCGTTGCCTCCATATCTAGCGGGGGATTTAAGAGTGGGATGAGTACGAGCGTACTCAACAAGTTCATTATAGGAAAGAGGTGTTTAATGCACTAGCTACGGCATTAGACCAGAAAGTCTAATACCAATGCAAGTTTTCATAACCATTTCTTCAAAGGTTTCTTTTATTCAGAAGAACTATGTCCGTCCCTTCACCGGTTTACTAGAACTTCATGGAGCTCCTTTCCGGCCGCGTTCGCAGTTCCATATCCCGGAACAGGGGGTGACAGGTCACACTTTACACTCTGCAGAGGTGTGTTGCTTTACCCATAAGAGATCTTAACCTTGGTGCCAACCGGGCCGCGAGACTCGTCCACACTTCCTATGGTGTGAGGCCCGGTATAAGGTCTAGCCAATCATGTTCCTCCGCTACCTCGAACACCCACCCTTTGTTGCATGCCCCGACCCTGGGTCCACGCCGGTCCCATTATTCCCATATATTTCAGGGTGGACCCCGACCACAATGTCAATGCAGGGCTCTACCATACATTCCTACGCCGGCAGTTGCAACCCATCCTAGACCGCTGTCGTGGACTTAGGACTCCCCAGCCTACCGCTTGCTCTTCGGCGACAAGTGTACTACGGACAATGCCGTGGGGACTTAGGACTCCCCAGCCTCACCGCTTGCCCCCTTGGATTACAAGTATACTACGGTAAAACGCATCCGTTGATGAACGAGAGGTGGAAACACTTTTGACTACTCCGTCCCACTCGGATCTTATGGTTAACACGGGTATTACGACACAAGAATCACTCGGCGACATTTGTTGTTTAATCCTAGATGGATATAAACCCTTGCAATGGAACCTCCACCATATCAACACAATCCATGGTTCCATTGCCCACCACATAGTCATATTCATAGTTATGAAAATAGTGGTTTTGGTTTTTATGCAATAGTGATAATCATAGTACTTTGCAATTAATTTGATAAAGATACTCAAATGACATGAGCAAGTGATGCCTTTCTTGACTGCAAGATTATGCAGGCAAGGTCTTCGATACGCAATAACTCCAAATTCTGAAATAGCATCATCGTCCGCCGATGTTGTTTAAATCAACCAGAAAATGATCAGACTTTAGAGAGACTGATACGTCTCCGCGTATCGATAATTTCTTATGTTCCATGCCACATTATTGATGATATCTACATGTTTTATGCACACTTTATGTCACATTTGTGCATTTTCTGGATAACAAGATGCCGAAGTGCCAGTTGCTGTTTTTGGTAAATCCTAGTAAGGAAATATTCTCGAATTGGACGAAATCAACGCCCGGGGTCCTATTTTGCCACGAAGCTTCCCGAAGAAGACCGAAGAGTCAACGAAGTGGGGCCACGAGGTGGCCAAACCACAGGGCGGCGCGGCCCCGGCCGCGCCGACCTATGGTGTGGGCCCCTCGTGACGCCCCTGACTTGCCCTTCCGCCTACAAATAGCCTTCGTCGCGAAACCCCCGGTCACGAGAGCCACGATACGGAAAACTTCCGGAGACGCCGCCGCCAATCCCATCTCGGGGGATTCAGGAGATCGCCTCCACCCTGCCGGAGAGGGGAATCATCTCCCTGGAGGACTCTACGCCGCCATGGTCGCTCCGGAGTGATGTGTGAGTAGTCTACCCCTGGACTATGGGTCCATAGGTAGCTAGATGGTTGTCTTCTCCCCATTGTGCTTAATTGTCGGGTCTTGTGAGCTGCCGAACATGATCAAGATCATCTATCTGTAATTCTATATGTTGCGTTTGTTGGGATCCGATGAATAGAGAATACTATGTTATGTTGATTATCAATTTATATCTATGTGTTGTTTATGATCTTGCATGCTCTCCGTTACTAGTAGATGCTGGCCAAGTAGATGCTTGTAACTCCAGAGGGAGTATTTATGCTCGATAGTGGGTTCATGTCTCCGTGAACTGGGAAGTGACAGAAATCTCTAAGATTATGGATCATTGTTGCCACTGGGGGATAAAACATTGGTGTTATGTTCGAGGATGTAGTTACTTGATTACATTAGGCGCAATACTTAATGCAATTGTCTGTTGTTAGCAACTTAATACTGGAGGGGGATGATAACCTGAAGGTGGACTTTTTAGGCATAGATGCATGCCGGATAGCGGTCTATGTACTTTGTCGTAATGCCCAATTAAATCTCACTATACTCATCATAATATGTATGTGCATGGTCATGCCCTCTTTATTTGTCAATTGCCCCCGTAATTTGTTCACCGTCACGCGTTCAACACGCGTCGTTGGGAACCCCAAGAGGAAGGTGTGATGCGTACAGCGGCAAGTTTCCCTCGGTATGAAACCAAGGTTATCGAAACAGTGGGAGCCAAGAAGCACGTTGAAGGTTGATGGCGGCGGGATGTAGTGCGGCGCAACACCGGGGGATTCCGGCGCCAACGTGGAACCTGCACAACACAACCAAAGTACTTTGCCCCAAGCAGTGAGGTTGTCAATCTCACCGGCTTGTAACAAAGGATTAACCGTATTGTGTGGAAGATGATTGTTTGCGAAATTGATAACAAGTATGCGATTGTATTTCAATAGAGGTGGACGGGGTCCATAGTTCACTAGAGGTGTCTCTCCCATAAGATAGCATGTTGGGTGAACAAATTACGGTTGGGCAATTGACAAATAAAGAGAGCATGACCATGCACATACATATCATGATGAGTATAGTGAGATTTAATTGGGCATTACGACAAAAATACTCAGACCGCATCTATGCCTAAAAAGTCCACCTTCGGGTTATCATCGAACCCCCTCGGTATTAAGTTGCAGAGGCAGCAGGACAATTGCATCAAGTATGGTGCGTAATGTAATCAACAACTACATCCTTAGACATAGCATCAATGTTTTATCCCTAGTGGCAACAACACAACACAACCTTAGAACTTTCTGTCACTGTCCCAGGTGTCAATGCCATGAACCCACTATCGAGCATAAATACTCCCTCTTGGGAGTTACTAGCATCAACTTGGCCGAGCATCTACTAATAACGGAGAGCATGCAAGATCATAAACAACACATAGATATAACTTTGATAATCAACATAACAAGTATTCTCTATTCATCGGATCCCAACAAACACAACATATAGAATTACAGATAGATGATCTTGATCATGTTAGGCAGCTCACAAGATCCGACAATGATAGCACAATGGGGAGACAACCATCTAGCTACTGGACCCATAGTCCAGGGGTAGACTACTCACACATCACACGGAGGCGACCATGGCGGCGTGTCCGAGATGAATCCCCTCTCCCGCAGGTGCCGGAGGCGATCTCCTGGATCCCCCGAGATGGGATCGGCGGCGGCGTCTCTGAAGTTTTTCCGTATCGTGGCTCCGAGCTGGGGGTTTCGCGACGGAGTTTGTAGGCGGAAGGCAGGTCAAGAGGCGGCACGGGGCCCAGATGACGGGCAGCGGCCAGGGCGTGGGCCGCGCCGCCTATGCTCTGGCTGCCTCGTGGCCCCTTCATCTCCTCTTCGGACTTGGAAGCTTCATGGCAAAATAGGACCCTGGGCGTTGATTTCGTCCAATTCCGAGAATATTTCGTTACTAGGATTTCTGAAACCAAAAACAGCAGAAACAGCAGCTGGCACTTGGCATCTTGTTAATAGGTTAGTTCGAAAAAAATATGACATAAAGTGTGCATCCATGTAGATAACATCAATAATGTGGCATGGAACATAAGAAATTATCGATACGTCGGAGACGTATCAGCATCCCCAAGCTTAGTTCTGCTCGTCGAGCAGGTAAAACGATAACAGAGATAATTTCGGAGTGACATGCCATTATAACCTTGATCATACTATTTGTAAAGCATATGTAGTGAATGCAGCGATCAAAACAATGTATATGACATGAGTAAACAAGTGAATCATAAAGCAAAGACTTTTCATGAATAGCACTTCAAGACAAGCATCAATAAGTCTTGCATAAGAGTTAACTCATAAAGCAATAATTCATAGTGAAGGCATTGAAGCAACACAAAAGAAGATTAAGTTTCAGCGGTTGCTTTCAACTTATAACATGTATATCTCATGGATATTGTCAACATAGAGTAATATAATAAGTGCAATATGCAAATATGTAGGAATCAATGCACAGTTCACACAAGTGTTTGCTTCTTGAGGTGGAGAGAAATAGGTGAACTGACTCAACATTGAAAGTAAAAGAATGGTCCTCCATAGAGGAAAAGCATCGATTGCTATATTTGTGCTAGAGCTTTGATTTTGAAAACATGAAACAATTTTGTCAACGGTAGTAATAAAGCATATGTATCATGTAAATTATATCTTATAAGTTGCAAGCCTCATGCATAGTATACTAATAGTGCCCGCACCTTGTCCTAATTAGCTTGACTACCGGATCATCACAATGCACATGTTTTTACCAAGTGTCACAAAGGGGTACCTCTATGCCGCCTGTACAAAGGTCTAAGGAGAAAGCTCGCATTGGATTTCTCGCTATTGATTATTCTTCAACTTAGACATCCATACCGGGACAACATAGACAACAGATAATGGACTCCTCTTTTATGCATAAGCATGTAACAACAATTAATAATTTTCTCATTTGAGATTGAGGATATATGTCCAAAACTGAAACTTCCACCATGGATCATGGCTTTAGTTAGCGGCCCAATGCTCTTCTCTAACAATATGCATGCTTAACCATAAGGTGGTAGATCTCTCTTACTTCAGACAAGACGAACATGCATAGCAACTCACATGAAATTCAACAAAGAGTAGTTGATGGCGTCCCCAGTGAACATGGTTATCGCACAACAAGCAACTTAATAAGAGATAAAGTGCATAATTACATATTCAATACCACAATAGTTTTTAAGCTATTTGTCCCATGAGCTATATATTGCAAAGGTGATGATGGAATTTTAAAGGTAGCACTCAAGCAATTTACTTTGGAATGGCGGAGAAATACCATGTAGTAGGTAGGTATGGTGGACACAAATGGCATAGTGGTTGGCTCAAGTATTTTGGATGCATGAGAAGTATTCCCTCTCGATACAAGGTTTAGGCTAGCAAGGCTTATTTGAAACAAACACAAGGATGAACCGGTGCAGCAAAACTCACATAAAAGACATATTGAAAACATTATAAGACTCTACACCGTCTTCCTTGTTGTTCAAACTCAATACTAGAAATTATCTAGACCTTAGAGAAACCAAATATGCAAACCAAATTTTAGCATGCTCTATGTATTTCTTCATTAATGGGTGCAAAGCATATGATGCAAGAGCTTAAACATGAGCACAACAATTGCCAAGTATCACATTACCCAAGACATTAATAGCAATTACTACATGTATCATTTTCCAATTCCAACCATATAACAATTTAACGAAGGAGAAACTTCGCCATGAATACTATGAGTAGAAACCAAGGACATACTTGTCCATATGCTACAGCGGAGCGTGTCTCTCTCCCATAAAGTGAATGCTAGGATCCATTTTATTCAAACAAAACAAAAAAAACAAAAACAAACCGACGCTCCAAGCAAAGCACATAAGATGTGATGGAATAAAAATATAGTTTCAGGGGAGGAACCTGATAATGTTGTCGATGAAGAAGGGGATGCCTTGGGCATCCCCAAGCTTAGACGCTTGAGTCTTCTTAGAATATGCAGGGGTGAACCACCGGGGCATCCCCAAGCTTAGAGCTTTCACTCTCCTTGATCATGTTGCATCATACTCCTCTCTTGATCCTTGAAAACTTCCTCCACACCAAACTCGAAACAACTCATTAGAGGGTTAGTGCACAATAAAAATTAACATATTCAGAGGTGACACAATCATTCTTAACACTTCTGGACATTGCATAAAGCTACTGGACATTAATGGATCAAAGAAATTCATCCAACATAGCAAAAGAGGCAATGCGAAATAAAAGGCAGAATCTGTCAAAACAGAACAGTTCGTATTGACGAATTTTAAAATGGCACCAGACTTGCTCAAATGAAAATACCCAAATTGAATGAAAGTTGCGTACATATCTGAGGATCATGCACGTAAATTGGATTAATTTTCTGAGCTACCTACAGGGAGGTAGACCCAGATTCGTGACAGCAAAGAAATCTGGAACTGCGCAGTAATCCAAATCTAGTACTTACTTTTCTATCAAAGACTTTACTTGGCACAATAAAACACTAAACTAAGATAAGGAGAGGTTGCTACAGTAGTAAACAACTTCCAAGACACAAAATAAAAACAAAGTACTGTAGGTAAAAACATGGGTTGTCTCCCATAAGCGCTTTTCTTTAACGTCTTTCAGCTAGGCGCAGAAAGTGTGTATCAAGTATTATCAGGGGATGGTGTATCGTTATCACAAGCTCCCCCATCCGTGGTGGTACTAAGGGCTTTATCAATTTTAGGCCTATAGTAATATTTCTTTGGTTTAGGCACTTTAGAGACATACATAAACTTTTGCTCCTTACCCACATAAGCTTTCTCCTTATATTTAAGAGAAGAAAATGTTGAACCCAAGGTTCCCATAGCTTTTTCAAGTTCGTCAATCCTATTAATTTGATCATCATGGACAACACAAGTTCCTAGGACACTAATTCTTTCATCAATTCCTCCTAAGGATTTATCAAGTTCATCAGTTTTATCAAGTAACATTTCCAATTTAGTTTCAACACTTGGAAAAAATTTCTCTATGGTTTCCAATTTTTTCATAACATCTTCAAGAGAGATTTCAGTTTTAACTTCATCAACAGGGGGTATTCCAAATAGACTTTCAATAATGCAGCTAGCTTCTAATGCAGGAGTACTTAAGAAGTTACCTCCTGCGAGACAATCAAGAACATACCTATTCCAGCTAGAGATACCAACATAAAAATTCCTGAGTAAAATAGTGGTGGAGTGTTTCTTAGTGCACCTATTATGGGCATCACTAATTCTATACCAAGCATCTCTTAAACATTCTCCCCCTTGTTGCTTAAACGAACGAACTTCAACTTCAGGATTACTCATTTTAGCAATAGTAAATAAAGCAAACTAGATAAAGTAAATGCAAGTAACTAATTTTTTTGTGTTTTTGATATAGCAAACAAGATAGCAAGTAAAGTAAAACTAGCAACTAATTTTTTTGTATTTTGATTTAGTGCAGCAAACAAAGTAGTAAATAAAACTAAGCAAGACAAAAACAAAGTAAAGAGATTGAGAAGTGGAGACTCCCCTTGCAGCGTGTCTTGATCTCCCCGGCAACGGCACCAGAAAAAAGCTGCTTGATACGCGTTCAACACGCGTCCGTTGGGAACCCCAAGAGGAAGGTGTGATGCGTACAGCGGTAAGTTTCCCTCAGTATGAAACCAAGGTTATCGAACCAGTAGGAGCCAAGAAGCACGTTGAAGGTTGATGGCGGTGATGGCGTGTAACTCACACGTTCGTTGGGAATCCCAAGAGGAAGGTATGATGCGCATAGCAGCAAGTTTTCCCTCAGAAAGAAACCAAGGTTTATCGAACCAGGAGGAGCCAAGAAGCACGTTGAAGGTTGATGGCGGGATGTAGTGCGGCGCAACACCATTCCGGCGCCAACGTGGAACCTGCACAACACAACCAAAGTACTTTGCCCCAACGAAAGTGAGGTTGTCAATCTCACCGGCTTGCTGTAACAAAGGATTAACCGTATTGTGTGGAAGATGATTGTTTGCAGAAAACAGTAGAACAAGTATTGCAGTAGATTGTATTTGATAAAGAGAATTGGACCGGGGTCCACAGTTCACTAGAGGTGTCTCTCCCATAAGACAAACAACATGTTGGGTGAACAAATTACAGTTGGGCAATTGACAAATAAAGAGAGCATGACCATGCACATACATATCATGATGAGTATAGTGAGATTTAATTGGGTATTACGACAAAGTACATAGACCGCCATCCAACTGCATCTATGCCTAAAAAGTCCACCTTCAGGTTATCATCCGAACCCCCTCCAGTATTAAGTTGCTAACAACAGACAATTGCATTAAGTATTGCGCGTAATGTAACTAGTGACTACATCCTTGAACATAGCACTAATGTTTTATCCCTAGTGGCAACAGCACATCCATAACCTTAGAGGTTCTTGTCACCCCTCCAGATTCACGGAGACATGAACCCACTATCGAGCATAAATACTCCCTCTTGGAGTTACTAGCATCAACTTGGCCAGAGCATCTACTAATAACGGAGAGCATGCAAGATCATAAACAACACATAGATATAACTTTGATAATCAACATAACAAGTATTCTCTATTCATCGGATCCCAACAAACGCAACATATAGAATTACAATAGATGATCTTGATCATGTTAGGCAGCTCACAAGATCCGACAATGATAGCACAATGGGGAGAAGACAACCATCTAGCTACTGCTATGGACCCATAGTCCAGGGGTAGACTACTCACACATCACACGGAGGCGACCATGGCAGCGTAGAGTCCTCGGGAGATGATTCCCCCTCTCGGCGGGTGCCGGAGGCGATCTCTGGATCCCCGAGATGGGATCGGCGTTGGCGGCGTCTGGAAGGTTTTCCGTATCGTGGCTCTCGGTACGGGGGTTTCGTCACGGAGGCTTTAAGTAGGCGGAAGGGCAAGTCAGGAGGGGCACGGGGGCCCCATGACAGGCGGCGCGGCCAGGGGGGGCCGCGCCGCCCTAGGGTTTGGGGCCCCTCTCTTCGTTCGTCTTCGGTCTTTTGGAAGCTTCGTGGAAAAATAGGCCCCTGGGCTTTGATTTCGTCCAATTCCGAGAATATTTCCTTACTAGGATTTCTGAAACAAAAACAGCAGAAAACAGCTGGCACTTCGGCATCTTGTTAATAGGTTAGTTCCAGAAAATGCACGAATATGACATAAAGTGTGCATAAAACATGTAGATAACATCAATAATGTGGCATGGAACATAAGAAATTATCGATACGTCGGAGGCGTATCAGCATCCCCAAGCTTAGTTCTGCTCGTCCCGAGCAGGTAAAACGATAACACAGATAATTTCTGGAGTGACATGCCATCATAATCTTGATCATACTATTTGTAAAGCATATGTAGTGAATGCAGCGATCAAAACAATGTATATGACATGAGTAAACAAGTGAATCATAAAGCAAAGACTTTTCATGAATAGCACTTCAAGACAAGCATCAATAAGTCTTGCATAAGAGTTAACTCATAAAGCAATAATTCAAAGTAAAGGCATTGAAGCAACACAAAAGAAGATTAAGTTTCAGCGGTTGCTTTCAACTTGTAACATGTATATCTCATGGATATTGTCAACATAGAGTAATATAATAAGTGCAATAAGCAAATATGTAGGAATCAATGCACAGTTCACACAAGTGTTTGCTTCTTGAGGTGGAGAGAAATAGGTGAACTGACTCAACATTGAAAGTAAAAGAATTGTCCTCCATAGAGGAAAAGCATCGATTGCTATATTTGTGCTAGAGCTTTGATTTTGAAAACATGAAACAATTTTGTCAACGGTAGTAATAAAGCATATGCATCATGTAAATTATATCTTATAAGTTGCAAGCCTCATGCATAGTGTACTAATAGTGCCCGCACCTTGTCCTAATTAGCTTGGACTACCGGATCATCACAATGCACTGTTTTAACCAAGTGTCACAAAGGGGTACCTCTATGCCGCCTGTACAAAGGTCTAAGGAGAAAGCTCGCATTGGATTTCTCGCTATTGATTATTCTTCAACTTAGACATCCATACCGGGACAACATAGACAACAGATAATGGACTCCTCTTTTATGCATAAGCATATAACAACAATTAATAATTTTCTCATTTGAGATTTGAGGATATATGTCCAAAACTGAAACTTCCACCATGGATCATGGCTTTAGTTAGCGGCCCAATGTTCTTCTCTAACAATATGCATGCTTAACCATAAGGTGGTAGATCTCTCTTACTTCAGACAAGACGGACATGCATAGCAACTCACATGAAATTCAACAATGAATAGTTGATGGCGTCCCCAGTGAACATGGTTATCGCACAACAAGCAACTTAATAAGAGATAAAGTGCATAATTACATATTCAATACCACAATAGTTTTTAAGCTATTTGTCCCATGAGCTATATATTGCAAAGGTGAATGATGGAATTTTAAAGGTAGCACTCAAGCAATTTACTTTGGAATGGCGGAAAATACCATGTAGTAGGTAGGTATGGTGGACACAAATGGCATAGTGGTTGGCTCAAATATTTTGGATGCATGAGAAGTATTCCCTCTCGATACAAGGTTTAGGCTAGCAAGGCTTATTTGAAACAAACACAAGGATGAACCGGTGCAGCAAAACTCACATAAAAGACATATTGAAAACATTATAAGACTCTACACCGTCTTCCTTGTTGTTCAAACTCAATACTAGAAATTATCTAGACCTTAGAGAAACCAAATATGCAAACCAAATTTTAGCATGCTCTATGTATTTCTTCATTAATGGGTGCAAAGCATATGATGCAAGAGCTTAAACATGAGCACAACAATTGCCAAGTATCACATTACCCAAGACATTTATAGCAATTACTACATGTATCATTTTCCAATTCCAACCATATAACAATTTAACGAAGGAGAAACTTCGCCATGAATACTATGAGTAGAAACCAAGGACATACTTGTCCATATGCTACAGCGGAGCGTGTCTCTCTCCCATAAAGTGAATGCTAGGATCCATTTTATTCAAACAAAACAAAAACAAAAACAAACCGACGCTCCAAGAAAAAGCACATAAGATGTGATGGAATAAAAATATAGTTTCAGGGGAGGAACCTGATAATATTGTCGATGAAGAAGGGGATGCCTTGGGCATCCCCAAGCTTAGACGCTTGAGTCTTCTTGATATATGCAGGGGTGAACCACCGGGGCATCCCCAAGCTTAGAGCTTTCACTCTCCTTGATCATGTTGCATCATACTCCTCTCTTGATCCTTGAAAACTTCCTCCACACCAAACTCGAAACAACTCATTAGAGGGTTAGTGCACAATAAAAATTAACATATTCAGAGGTGACACAATCATTCTTAACACTTCTGGACATTGCATAATGCTACTGGACATTAGTGGATCAAAGAAATTCATCCAACATAGCAAAAGAGGCAATGCGAAATAAAAGGCAGAATCT
Source organism: Lolium multiflorum (assembly GCA_030979885.1). Taxonomy (NCBI): domain Eukaryota; kingdom Viridiplantae; phylum Streptophyta; class Magnoliopsida; order Poales; family Poaceae; genus Lolium; species Lolium multiflorum. The sequence goes on from CM061752.1 coordinate 175,681,091, forward strand.
GTCAAAACAGAACAGTTCGTATTGACGAATTTTAAAATGGCACCAGACTTGCTCAAATGAAAATGCTCAAATTGAATGAAAGTTGCGTACATATCTGAGGATCATGCACGTAAATTGGCTTAATTTTCTGAGCTACCTACAGGGAGGTGGACCCAGATTCGTGACAGCAAAGAAATCTGGAACTGCGCAGTAATCCAAATCTAGTACTTACTTTTCTATCAACGGCTTAACTTGGCACAACAAAACACAAAACTAAGATAAGGAGAGGTTGCTACAGTAGTAAACAACTTCCAAGACACAAAATAAAAACAAAGTACTGTAGGTAAAAACATGGGTTGTCTCCCATAAGCGCTTTTCTTTAACGCCTTTCAGCTAGGCGCAGAAAGTGTGTATCAAGTATTATCAAGAGACGAAGTGTCAACATCATAATTTGTTCTCATAATAGAATCAAAAGGTACCTTCATTCTCTTTCTAGGGAAGTGTTCCATACCTTTCTTGAGAGGAAATTGATATTTTATATTACCTTCCTTCATATCAATGATAGCACCAACAGTTCGAAGAAAAGGTCTTCCCAATATAATGGGACAAGATGCATTGCATTCAATATCCAAGACAACAAAATCAACGGGAACAAGGTTATTGTTAACGGTAATGCGAACATTATCAACTTTACCCAAAGGTTTCTTTGTAGAATGATCAGCAAGATTAACATCCAAATAACAATTTTTCAGTGGTGGCAAGTCAAGCATATTATAAATTTTCTTAGGCATAACAGAAATACTTGCACCAAGATCACATAAAGCATTACAATCAAAATCTTTAACCTTCATCTTAATGATGGGCTCCCAACCATCCTCTAGCTTTTTAGGAATAGAGGCTTCGCGCTCTAGTTTCTCTTCTCTAGCTTTTATGAGAGCATTTGTAATATGATGTGTAAAAGCCAAATTTATAGCACTAGCATTAGGACTTTTAGCAAGTTTTTGCAAGAACTTTATAACTTCAGAGATGTGGCAATCATCAAAATTCAAACCATTATAATCTAAAGCAATGGGATCATCATCCCCAATGTTGGAAAAAATTTCAGCAGCTTTATCACAGGCAGTTTCAGCAGTTTTAGCAGTTTCAGGCAGTTTTTCGCGCTTTGCATTAGAAGTGGAAACATTGCTAACACCAATTCTTTTATTATTATTAGTAGGAGGTGCAGCAACATGTGTAGCATTAGCATTACTAGTGGTGGTAATAGTCCAAACTTTAGCTACATTCTTCTCTTTAGCTAGTTTTTCATTTTCTTCTCTATCCCACCTAGCACGCAATTCAGCCATTAATCTTATATTCTCATTAATTCTAACTTGAATGGCATTTGCTGTAGTAGTAATTTTATCATCTAAATCCTCAGGTTTAGCAGCCATTTTATTAATTAAAGAAGATTGTGATGCAGACATGTATGAGATTCGGGTTTCAGCATTTGCAAGTTTAACCCCGAGATCTCCCTATTCAGATTTTCAAGTTGATTCCCTATATTCTTCAACAAGGTAGATTGCTCATTCATAGTTTTAGTAAACAATTTATTTTGCTCATATTGTGATTGCATAAAGCTCTTAGTGGATCTTTCAATTTCTAGCATCTTTTCCTCATTAGGTGAAACATATCTACCATAAGAATTACCATTAGCAGGATATGGCCTAGAATCATTGTAATTGTTATTTTTAATGAAATTCACATCAACATATTCTTTTTGAGCAACCAATGACGCTAACGGAACATTATTAGGATTAACATTAGGCCTACCATTCACAAGCATAGACATAATAGCATCAATCTTATCACTCAAGGAAGAGGTTTCTTCAACAGAATTTACCTTCTTACCTTGTGGAGCTCTTTCCGTGTGCCATTCAGAGTAATTGATCATCATATTATCAAGAAGCTTTGTTGCTTCACCAAGAGTGATGGACATAAAGGTACCTCCAGCAGCTGAATCCAATAAATTCCGCGAAGAAAAATTTAGTCCTGCATAGAAGGTTTGGATGATCATCCAAGTAGTCAGTCCATGGGTTGGGCAATTTTTAACCAGAGATTTCATTCTTTCCCAAGCTTGAGCAACATGTTCAGTATCTAATTGTTTAAAATTCATTATGCTACTCCTCAAAGATATAATTTTAGCAGGGGGATAATATCTACCAATAAAAGCATCCTTGCATTTAGTCCATGAATCAATACTATTCTTAGGCAGAGATAGCAACCAATCTTTAGCTCTTCCTCTTAATGAGAAAGGGAACAATTTTAGTTTAATAATATCACCATCTACATCTTTATATTTTTGCATTTCACATAGTTCAACAAAATTATTAAGATGGGCAGCAGCATCATCAGAACTAACACCAGAAAATTGCTCTCGCATAACAAGATTCAGTAAAGCAGGTTTAATTTCAAAGAATTCTGCTGTAGTAGCAGGTGGAGCAATAGGTGTGCATAAGAAATCATTATTATTTGTGGTTGTGAAGTCACACAACTTAGTATTTTCAGGGTTGGCCATTTTAGCAACAGTAAATAAAGCAAACTAGATAAAGTAAATGCAAGTAAACTAATTTTTTTGTGTTTTTGATATAGCAAACAAGATAGCAAATAAAGTAAAACTAGCAACTAATTTTTTTGTATTTTGATTTAGTGCAGCAAACAAAGTAGTAAATAAAACTAAGCAAGACAAAAACAAAGTAAAGAGATTGAGAAGTGGAGACTCCCCTTGCAGCGTGTCTTGATCTCCCCGGCAACGGCGCCAGAAAAAGAGCTTGATGGCGTGTAACTCACACGTTCGTTGGGAACCCCAAGAGGAAGGTATGATGCGCACAGCAGCAAGTTTTCCCTCAGAAAGAAACCAAGGTTTATCGAACCAGGAGGAGCCAAGAAGCACGTTGAAGGTTGATGGCGGCGGGATGTAGTGCGGCGCAACACCAGGGATTCCGCGCCAACGTGGAACCTGCACAACACAACCAAAGTACTTTGCCCCAACGAAACAGTGAGGTTGTCAATCTCACCGGCTTGTTGTAACAAAGGATTAACCGTATTGTGTGGAAGATGATTGTTTGCAGAAAACAGTAGAACAAGTATTGCAGTAGATTGTATTTCAGTAAAGAGAATTGGACCGGGGTCCACAGTTCACTAGAGGTGTCTCTCCCATAAGACAAACAGCATGTTGGGTGAACAAATTACAGTTGGGCAATTGACAAATAAAGAGAGCATGACCATGCACATACATATCATGATGAGTATAGTGAGATTTAATTGGGCATTACGACAAAGTACATAGACCGCCATCCAACTGCATCTATGCCTAAAAAGTCCACCTTCAGGTTATCATCCGAACCCCCTCCAGTATTAAGTTGCTAACAACAGACAATTGCATTAAGTATTGCGCGTAATGTAACTAGTGACTACATCCTTGAACATAGCACTAATGTTTTATCCCTAGTGGCAACAACACATCCATAACCTTAGAGGTTCTTGTCACCCCTCCAGATTCACGGAGACATGAACCCACTATCGAGCATAAATACTCCCTCTTGGAGTTACTAGCATCAACTTGGCCAGAGCATCTACTAATAACGGAGAGCATGCAAGATCATAAACAACACATAGATATAACTTTGATAATCAACATAACAAGTATTCTCTATTCATCGGATCCCAACAAACGCAACATATAGAATTACAGATAGATGATCTTGATCATGTTAGGCAGCTCACAAGATCCGACAATGATAGCACAATGGGGAGAAGACAACCATCTAGCTACTGCTATGGACCCATAGTCCAGGGGTAGACTACTCACACATCACACCGGAGGCGACCATGGCGGCGTAGAGTCCTCCGGGAGATGATTCCCCTCTCCGGCAGGGTGCCGGAGGCGATCTCCTGGATCCCCGAGATGGGATCGGCGTTGGCGGCGTCTCGGAAGGTTTTCCGTATCGTGGCTCTCGGTACGGGGGTTTCGTCACGGAGGCTTTAAGTAGGCGGAAGGGCAAGTCGGGAGGGCACGGGGGCCCCAGATGACAGGCGCGCGGCCAAGGGGGGCCGCGCCGCCCTAGGGTTTGGGCTCCCTGTGGCCCCTCTTCGTTTCGTCTTCGGTCTTCTGGAAGCTTCGTGGAAAAATAGGCCCCTGGGCTTTGATTTCGTCCAATTCCGAGAATATTTCCTTACTAGGATTTCTGAAACCAAAAGCAGAAAACAGCAGCTGGCACTTCGGCATCTTGTTAATAGGTTAGTTCCAGAAAATGCACGAATATGACATAAAGTGTGCATAAAACATGTAGATAACATCAATAATGTGGCATGGAACATAAGAAATTATCGATACGTCGGAGGCGTATCAGGCGGCGAGATGTAGTGCGGCGCAACACCAGGGATTCCGGCGCCAACGTGGAACCTGCACAACACAACCAAAGTACTTTGCCCCAACGAAACAGTGAGGTTGTCAATCTCACCGGCTTGCTGTAACAAAGGATTAACCGTATTGTGTGGAAGATGATTGTTTGCAGAAAACAGTAGAACAAGTATTGCAGTAGATTGTATTTCAGTAAAGAGAATTGGACCGGGGTCCACAGTTCACTAGAGGTGTCTCTCCCATAAGATAAACAGCATGTTGGGTGAACAAATTACAGTTGGGCAATTGACAAATAAAGAGAGCATGACCATGCACATACATATCATGATGAGTATAGTGAGATTTAATTGGGCATTACGACAAAGTACATAGACCGCCATCCAACTGCATCTATGCCTAAAAAGTCCACCTTCAGTTATCATCCGAACCCCCTCAGTATTAAGTTGCAAAGCAACAGACAATTGCATTAAGTATGGTGCGTAATGTAATCAACAACTACATCCTTAGACATAGCATCAATGTTTTATCTCTAGTGGCAACAGCACAACACAACCTTAGAACTTTCTGTCACTGTCCCAGGTGTCAATGCAGGCATGAACCCACTATCGAGCATAAATACTCCCTCTTGGAGTTACAAGCATCTACTTGGCCAGAGCATCTACTAGTAACGGAGAGCATGCAAGATCATAAACAACACATAGATATAACTTTGATAATCAACATAACAAGTATTCTCTATTCATCGGATCCCAACAAACGCAACATATAGAATTACAGATAGATGATCTTGATCATGTTAGGCAGCTCACAAGATCCGACAATGATAGCACAATGGGGAGAAGACAACCATCTAGCTACTGCTATGGACCCATAGTCCAGGGGTAGACTACTCACACATCACACCGGAGGCGACCATGGCGGCGTAGAGTCCTCCGGGAGATGAATCCCCTCTCCGGCAGGGTGCCGGAGGCGATCTCCTGGATCCCCCGAGATGGGATCGGCGGCGGCGTCTCTGGAAGGTTTTCCGTATCGTGGCTCTCGGTACTGGGGGTTTCGCGACGGAGGCTATTTGTAGGCGGAAGGGCAGGTCAAGAGGCGGCACGGGGGCCCCAGATGACAGGGCCACGCGGCCAGGGCAGGGGCCGCGCCGCCCTATGCTCTGGCTGCCTCGTGGCCCCACTTCTCCTCTTCGGACTTCTGGAAGCTTCGTGGCAAAATAGGACCCTGGGCGTTGATTTCGTCAATTCCGAGAATATTTCGTTACTAGGATTTCTGAAACCAAACAGCAAAACAGCAACGGCACTTCGGCATCTTGTTAATAGGTTAGTTCCAGAAAATGCACGAATATGACATAAAGTGTGCATAAAACATGTAGATAACATCAATAATGTGGCATGGAACATAAGAAATTATCGATACGTCGGAGACGTATCATTCACCCAACATGCTGTTTATCTTATGGGAGAGACACCTCTAGTGAACTGTGGACCCCGGTCCAATTCTCTTTCTTGAAATACAATCTACTGCAATACTTGTTCTACTATTTTCTGCAAACAATCATCATCCACACTATACATCTAATCCTTTGTTACAGCAAGCCGGTGAGATTGACAACCTCGCTGTTTCGTTGGGGCAAAGTACTTGGTTTGTGTTGTGCAGGTTCCACGTTGGCGCCGGAATCCCTGGTGTTGCGCCGCACTACATCTCGCCGCCATCAACCTTCAACGTGCTTCTTGACTCCTACTGGTTCGATAAACCTTGGTTTCTAACTGAGGAAACTTATACGCATCACACCTTCCACTTGGGGTTCCCAACGGTCGCGTGCTGTACGCGTGTCAAGCTAATTCTGCGCGTTGGGGAACGTGAAGGAAAACTACACACAGAGATTTCTAACTCCCTCGTCAACTACGGCCAAAGTAAATTCTGGCGCCGTTGCCGTGATCAAGACACGCTTGCAAGGGGAGTCTCCACATCCCAATCTTTTTACTTTTTTTTTTTTTAGTTTATTTACTACTTTGTTTGCTGCACTAAATCAAAATACAAAAAAATTAGTTGCTAGTTTTACTTTATTTGCTATCTTGTTTGATATATCAAAACACAAAAAAAATTAGTTACTTTACTTTACTTATTTCACTATGTTTCCTTTTAATTTTACCGTAAAAAACATGCCGGTAGGACGTGGGTCTATAATTGGGAGAAATAATATAGAAGAATTTTTCAACCATGTTAGTACCGTTGATGATTTTGAAGATAGACACTTGGTAGACCTTGCTCCTACTTATGAAATTGCCGCTGCTGCTTTAGTTCGTATGATGGAAACTAAATTTGTTAATCTCAATCCTATAATCCAACACATGTTTCTTACACTCGGTGATATGGAAGAAGGGGAAAAGAAAGATTTTGTTTTAGAAACCCTTCTTAGAGAATTTGGTGGTATAGCAAGAGAGGCTAGAAAGGTCTTTGCTAAATATGATATGCTTGGTTCTTATACCAATTTTGTTAGTCTCCTTGAAAAGATGGATATGGATAGAATAAAGTACACTAATAATATTAATGATGGTGGGGAGATCAAAGCACCAATACCATGTTGATACGCGTTCAACACGCGTCCGTTGGGAACCCCAAGAGGAAGGTGTGATGCGTACAGCGGCAAGTTTCCCTCAGTATGAAACCAAGGTTATCGAACCAGTAGGAGCCAAGAAGCACGTTGAAGGTTGATGGCGGCGGGATGTAGTGCGCGCAACACCAGGGATTCGGCGCCAACGTGGAACCTGCACAACACAACCAAAGTACTTTGCCCCAACGAAACAGTGAGGTTGTCAATCTCACCGGCTTGCTGTAACAAAAGATTAACCATATTGTGTGGAAGATGATTGTTTGCAGAAAACAGTAGAACAAGTATTGCAGTAGATTGTATTTCAGTAAAGAGAATTGGACCGGGGTCCACAGTTCACTAGAGGTGTCTCTCCCATAAGATAAACAGCATGTTGGGTGAACAAATTACAGTTGGGCAATTGACAAATAAAGAGAGCATGACCATGCACATACATATCATGATGAGTATAGTGAGATTTAATTGGGCATTACGACAAAGTACATAGACCGCCATCCAACTGCATCTATGCCTAAAAAGTCCACCTTCAGGTTATCATCCGAACCCCCTCCAGTATTAAGTTGCAAAGCAACAAACAATTGCATTAAGTATGGTGCGTAATGTAATCAACAACTACATCCTTAGACATAGCATCAATGTTTTATCCCTAGTGGCAACAACACAACACAACCTTAGAACTTTCTGTCACTGTCCCGGTGTCAATGCAGGCATGAACCCACTATCGAGCATAAATACTCCCTCTTGGAGTTACAAGCATCTACTTGGCCAGAGCATCTACTAGTAACGGAGAGCATGCAAGATCATAAACAACACATAGATATAACTTTGATAATCAACATAACAAGTATTCTCTATTCATCGGATCCCAACAAACGCAACATATAGAATTACAGATAGATGATCTTGATCATGTTAGGCAGCTCACAAGATCCGACAATGATAGCACAATGGGGAGAAGACAACCATCTAGCTACTGCTATGGACCCATAGTCCAGGGGTAGACTACTCACACATCACACCGGAGGCGACCATGGCGGCGTAGAGTCCTCCGGGAGATGAATCCCCTCTCGGCGGTGCCGGAGGCGATCTCCTGGATCCCCCGAGATGGGATCGGCGGCAGCGGCGTCTCTGGAAGGTTTTCCGTATCGTGGCTCCTGCAGGGGGTTTCGCGGCGGAGGCTATTTGTAGGCGGAAGGGCAGGTCAAGAGGCGGCACGGGGGCCCCACACCACAGGGCCGCGCGGCCAAGGGGGCCGCGCCGCCCTAGGGTGTGGCCCCCTCGTGGCCCTCTTCGTCTCCTCTTCGGACTTCCGGAAGCTTCGTGGCAAAATAGGACCCTGGGCGTTGATTTCGTCCAATTCGAGAATATTTCGTTACTAGGATTTCTGAAACCAAAAACAGCAGAAAACAGAACGGCACTTCGGCATCTTGTTAATAGGTTAGTTCCAGAAAATGCACGAATATGACATAAAGTGTGCATAAAACATGTAGATAACATCAATAATGTGGCATGGAACATAAGAAATTATCGATACGTTGGAGACGTATCAGCATCCCCAAGCTTAGTTCTGCTCGTCCCGAGAAGTAAAACGATAACACAGATAATTTCGGAGTGACATGCCATCATAACCTTGATCATACTATTTGTAAAGCATATGTAGTGAATGCAGCGATCAAAACAATGTATATGACATGAGTAAACAAGTGAATCATATAGCAAAGACTTTTCATGAATAGCACTTTAAGACAAGCATCAATAAGTCTTGCATAAGAGTTAACTCATAAAGCAATAATTCATAGTAAAAGCATTGAAGCAACACAAAAGAAGATTAAGTTTCAGCGGTTGCTTTCAACTCATAACATGTATATCTCATGGATATTGTCAACATAGAGTAATATAATAAGTGCAATATGCAAATATGTAGGAATCAATGCACAGTTCACACAAGTGTTTGCTTCTTGAGGTGGAGAGAAATAGGTGAACTGACTCAACAATGAAAGTAAAAGAATGGTCCTCCATAGAGGAAAAGCATCGATTGCTATATTTGTGCTAGAGCTTTGATTTTGAAAACATGAAACAATTTTGTCAACGGTAGTAATAAAGCATATGTATCATGTAAATTATATCTTATAAGTTGCAAGCCTCATGCATAGTGTACTAATAGTGCCCGCACCTTGTCCTAATTAGCTTGGACTACCGGATCATCACAATGCACATGTTTTTACCAAGTGTCACAAAGGGGTACCTCTATGCCGCCTGTACAAAGGTCTAAGGAGAAAGCTCGCATTGGATTTCTCGCTATTGATTATTCTTCAACTTAGACATCCATACCGCGACAACATAGACAACAGATAATGGACTCCTCTTTTATGCATAAGCATGTAACAACAATTAATAATTTTCTCATTTGAGATTGAGGATATATGTCCAAAACTGAAACTTCCACCATGGATCATGGCTTTAGTTAGCGGCCCAATGTTCTTCTCTAACAATATGCATGCTTAACCATAAGGTGGTAGATCTCTCTTACTTCAGACAAGACGGACATGCATAGCAACTCACATGAAATTCAACAAAGAGTAGTTGATGGCGTCCCCAGTGAACATGGTTATCGCACAACAAGCAACTTAATAAGAGATAAAGTGCATAATTACATATTCAATACCACAATAGTTTTTAAGCTATTTGTCCCATGAGCTATATATTGCAAAGGTGAATGATGGAATTTTAAAGGTAGCACTCAAGCAATTTACTTTGGAATGGCGGAAAATACCATATAGTAGGTAGGTATGGTGGACACAAATGGCATAGTGGTTGGCTCAAGTATTTTGGATGCATGAGAAGTATTCCCTCTCGATACAAGGTTTAGGCTAGCAAGGCTTATTTGAAACAAACACAAGGATGAACCGGTGCAGCAAAACTCACATAAAAGACATATTGAAAACATTATAAGACTCTACACCGTCTTCCTTGTTGTTCAAACTCAATACTAGAAATTATCTAGACCTTAGAGAAACTAAATATGCAAACCAAATTTTAGCATGCTCTATGTATTTCTTCATTAATGGGTGCAAAGCATATGATGCAAGAGCTTAATCATGAGCACAACAATTGCCAAGTATCACATTACCCAAGACATTAATAGCAATTACTACATGTATCTTTTTCCAATTCCAACCATATAACAATTTAACGAAGAAGAAACTTCGCCATGAATACTATGAGTAGAAACCAAGGACATACTTGTCCATATGCTACAGCGGAGCGTGTCTCTCTCCCATAAAGTGAATGCTAGGATCCATTTTATTCAAACAAAACAAAAACAAAAACAAACCGACGCTCCAAGCAAAGCACATAAGATGTGATGGAATAAAAATATAGTTTCAGGGGAGGAACCTGATAATGTTGTCGATGAAGAAGGGGATGCCTTGGGCATCCCCAAGCTTAGACGCTTGAGTCTTCTTAGAATATGCAGGGGTGAACCACCGGGGCATCCCCAAGCTTAGAGCTTTCACTCTCCTTGATCATGTTGCATCATACTCCTCTCTTGATCCTTGAAAACTTCCTCCACACCAAACTCGAAACAACTCATTAGAGGGTTAGTGCACAATAAAAATTAACATATTCAGAGGTGACACAATCATTCTTAACACTTCTGGACATTGCATAAAGCTACTGGACATTAATGGATCAAAGAAATTCATCCAACATAGCAAAAGAGGCAATGCGAAATAAAAGGCAGAATCTGTCAAAACAGAACAGTTCGTATTGACGAATTTTAAAATGGCACCAGACTTGCTCAAATGAAAATGCTCAAATTGAATGAAAGTTGCGTACATATCTGAGGATCATGCACGTAAATTGGCTTAATTTTCTGAGCTACCTACAGGGAGGTAGACCCAGATTCGTGACAGCAAAGAAATCTGGACTGCGCAGTAATCCAAATCTAGTACTTACTTTTCTATCAAAGACTTTACTTGGCACAACAAAACTCAAAACTAAGATAAGGAGAGGTTGCTACAGTAGTAAACAACTTCCAAGACACAAAATAAAAACAAATTACTGTAGGTAAAAACATGGGTTGTCTCCCATAAGCGCTTTTCTTTAACGCCTTTCAGCTAGGCGCAGAAAGTGTGTATCAAGTATTATCAAGAGACGAAATGTCAACATCATAATTTGTTCTCATAATAGAATCAAAAGGTAACTTCATTCTCTTTCTAGGGAAGTGTTCCATACCTTTCTTGAGAGGAAATTGATATTTAATATTACCTTCCTTCATATCAATGATAGCACCAACGGTTCGAAGAAAAGGTCTTCCCAATATAATGGGACAAGATGCATTGCATTCAATATCCAAGACAACAAAATCAACGGGGACAAGGTTATTGTTAACGGTAATGCGAACATTATCAACTTTCCCCAAAGGTTTCTTTGTAGAATGATCAGCAAGATTAACATCCAAATAACAATTTTTCAGCGGTGGCAAGTCAAGCATATCATAAATTTTCTTAGGCATAACGGAAATACTTGCACCAAGATCACATAAAGCATTACAATCAAAATCTTTAACCTTCATCTTAATGATGGGCTCCCAACCATCCTCTAGCTTTTTAGGAATAGAGGCTTCGCGCTCTTCTCTAGCTTTTATGAGAGCATTTGTAATATGTTGCGTGAAAGCCAAATTTATAGCACTAGCATTAGGACTTTTAGCAAGTTTTTGCAAGAACTTTATAACTTCAGAGATGTGGCAATCATCAAAATTCAAACCATTATAATCTAAAGCAATGGGATCATCGTCCCCAATGTTGGAAAAAATTTCAGCAGCTTTATCACAGGCAGTTTCAGCAGTTTTAGCAGTTTCAGGCAGTTTCTCGCGCTTTGCATTAGAAATGGAAACATTGCTAACACCAATTCTTTTATTATTAATAGTAGGAGGTGCAGCAACATGTGTAGCATTAGCATTACTAGTGGTGGTAATAGTCCAAACTTTAGCTACATTCTTCTCTTTAGCTAGTTTTTCATTTTCTTCTCTATCCCACCTAGCACGCAGTTCAGCCATTAATCTTATATTCTCATTAATTCTAACTTGGATGGCATTTGCTGTAGTAACAATTTTATTATGATGATTCTCATTAGGCAAAACTTTCGATTTCAAAAGATCAACATCAGCAGCAAGACTATCGACTTTAGAAGCAAGTATATCAATTTTCCCAAGCTTTTCTTCAACAGATTTGTTAAAAGCAGTTTGTGTACTAATAAATTCTTTAAGCATGGCTTCAAGTCCAGGGGGTGAACTCCTATTATTGTTGTAAGAATTCCCATAAGAATTACCATAGCCGTTGCCATTATTATAAGGATATGGCCTATAGTTATTACTAGAATTGTTCCGTAAGCATTGTTGTTGAAATTATTATTTTTAATGAAGTTCACATCAACATGTTCTTCTTGTGCAACCAATGAAGCTAACGGAACATTATTAGGATCAATATTAGTCCTATCATTCACAAGCATAGACATAATAGCATCAATCTTATCACTCAAGGAAGAGGTTTCTTCGACAAAATTTACCTTCTTACCTTGTGGAGCTCTTTCCGTGTGCCATTCAGAGTAGTTGATCATCATATTATCAAGAAGCTTTGTTGCTTCACCAAGAGTGATGGACATAAAGGTACCTCCAGCAGCTGAATCCAATAAATTCCGTGAAGAAAAATTTAGTCCTGCATAAAAGGTTTGGATGATCATCCAAGTAGTCAGTCCATGGGTTGGGCAATTTTTAACCAAAGATTTCATTCTTTCCCAAGCTTGAGCAACATGTTCAGTATCTAATTGTTTAAAATTCATTATGCTACTCCTCAAAGATATAATTTTAGCAGGGGGATAATATCTACCAATAAAAGCATCCTTGCATTTAGTCCATGAATCAATACTATTCTTAGGCAGAGATAGCAACCAATCTTTAGCTCTTCCTCTTAATGAGAAAGGGAACAATTTTAATTTTATAATGTCACCATCTACATCCTTATACTTTTGCATTTCACACAATTCAACAAAATTATTGAGATGGGCAGCAGCATCATCAGAACTAACACCAGAAAATTGCTCTCGCATAACAAGATTCAGTAAAGCAGGTTTAATTTCAAAGAATTCTGCTGTAGTAGCAGGTGGAGCAATAGGTGTGCATAAGAAATCATTATTATTTGTGGTTGTGAAGTCACACAACTTAGTATTTTCAGGGTTGGCCATTTTAGCAGTAAATAAAGCAAACTAGATAAAGTAAATGCAAGTAAACTAATTTTTTTGTGTTTTTGATATAGCAAACAAGATAGCAAGTAAAGTAAAACTAGCAACTAATTTTTTTGTATTTTGATTTAGTGCAGCAAACAAAGTAGTAAATAAAACTAAGCAAGACAAAAACAAAGTAAAGAGATTGAGAAGTGGAGACTCCCTTTGCGTGTCTTGATCTCCCGGCAACGGCGCCAGAAAAAGCTTGATACGCGTTCAACACGCGTCCGTTGGGAACCCCAAGAGGAAGGTGTGATGCGTACAGCGGCAAGTTTCCTCAGTATGAAACCAAGGTTATCGAACCAGTAGGAGCCAAGAAGCACGTTGAAGGTTGATGGCGGCGGGATGTAGTGCGGCAACACCAGGGATTCCGGCGCCAACGTGGAACCCACAACACAACCAAAGTACTTTGCCCCAACGAAACGGTGAGGTTGTCAATCTCACCGGCTTGCTGTAACAAAGGATTAACCGTATTGTGTGGAAGATGATTGTTTGCGAAAACAGTAGAACAAGTATTGCAGTAGATTTCATAAAGAAATTGGACCGGGGTCCACAGTTCACTAGAGGTGTCTCTCCCATAAGATAAACAGCATGTTGGGTGAACAAATTACAGTTGGGCAATTGACAAATAAAGAGAGCATGACCATGCACATACATATCATGATGAGTATAGTGAGATTTAATTGGGCATTACGACAAAGTACATAGACCGCCATCCAACTGCATCTATGCCTAAAAAGTCCACCTTCAGGTTATCATCCGAACCCCTTCAGTATTAAGTTGCAAAGCAACAGACAATTGCATTAAGTATGGTGCGTAATGTAATCAACAACTACATCCTTAGACATAGCATCAATGTTTTATCCCTAGTGGCAACAGCACAACACAACCTTAGAACTTTCTGTCACTGTCCTGGTGTCAATGGCATGAACCCACTATAGAGCATAAATACTCCTCTTGGAGTTACAAGCATCTACTTGGCCAGAGCATCTACTAGTAACGGAGAGCATGCAAGATCATAAACAACACATAGATATAACTTTGATAATCAACATAACAAGTATTCTCTATTCATCGGATCCCAACAAACGCAACATATAGAATTACAGATAGATGATCTTGATCATGTTAGGCAGCTCACAAGATCCGACAATGAAGCACAATGGGGAGAAGACAACCATCTAGCTACTGCTATGGACCCATAGTCCAGGGTAGACTACTCACATCACACCGGAGGCGACCATGGCGCGTAGAGTCCTCCGGGAGATGAATCCCCTCTCCGGCAGGGTGCCGGAGGCGATCTCCTGATCCCCCGAGATGGGATCGGCGGCGGCGGCGTCTCGGAAGGTTTTCCGTATCGTGGCTCTCGGTCGGGGGTTTCGCGACGGAGGCTATTTGTAGGCGGAAGGGCAGGTCAAGAGGCGGCACGGGGCCCCACACCACAGCGTGGCCAAGGGGCCGCGCCGCCCTAGGGTGTGGCCCCCTCGTGGCCCCTCTTCGTCTCCTCTTCGGACTTCTGGAAGCTTCGTGGCAAAATAGGACCCTGGGCGTTGATTTCGTCCAATTCCGAGAATATTTCGTTACTAGGATTTCTGAAACCAAAAACAGCAGAAAACAAACTGGCACTTCGGCATCTTGTTAATAGGTTAGTTCCAAAATGCACGAATATGACATAAAGTGTGCATAAAACATGTAGATAACATCAATAATGTGGCATGGAACATAAGAAATTATCGATACGTCGGAGACGTATCAGGGAGGTAGTGCGGCGCAACACCGGGTTCCGGCGCCAACGTGAAACTGCACAACACAACCAAAGTACTTTGCCCCAACGAAACAGTGAGGTTGTCAATCTCACCGGCTTGCTGTAACAAAGGATTAACCGTATTGTGTGGAAGATGATTGTTTGCAGAAAACAGTAGAACAAGTATTGCAGTAGATTGTATTTCAGTAAAGAGAATTGGACCGGGGTCCACAGTTCACTAGAGGTGTCTCTCCCATAAGATAAACAGCATGTTGGGTGAACAAATTACAGTTGGGCAATTGACAAATAAAGAGAGCATGACCATGCACATACATATCATGATGAGTATAGTGAGATTTAATTGGGCATTACGACAAAGTACATAGACCGCCATCCAACTGCATCTATGCCTAAAAAGTCCACCTTCAGGTTATCATCCGAACCCCCTCCAGTATTAAGTTGCAAAGCAACAGACAATTGCATTAAGTATGGTGCGTAATGTAATCAACAACTACATCCTTAGACATAGCATCAATGTTTTATCCCTAGTGGCAACAGCACAACACAACCTTAGAACTTTCTGTCACTGTCCCAGGTGTCAATGCGGGCATGAACCCACTATCGAGCATAAATACTCCCTCTTGGAGTTACAAGCATCTACTTGGCCAGAGCATCTACTAGTAACGGAGAGCATGCAAGATCATAAACAACACATAGATATAACTTTGATAATCAACATAACAAGTATTCTCTATTCATCGGATCCCAACAAACGCAACATATAGAATTACAGATAGATGATCTTGATCATGTTAGGCAGCTCACAAGATCCGACAATGATAGCACAATGGGGAGAAGACAACCATCTAGCTACCGCTATGGACCCATAGTCCAGGGTAGACTACTCACACATCACACCGGAGGCGACCATGGCGGCGTAGAGTCCTCCGGGAGATGAATCCCCTCTCCGGCAGGGTGCCGGAGGCGATCTCCTGGATCCCCCGAGATGGGATCGGCGGCGTCTCCGTAAGGTTTTCCGTATCGTGGCTCTCGGTACTGGGGGTTTCGCGACGGAGGCTATTTGTAGGCGGAAGGGCAGGTCAAGAGGCGGCACGGGGGCCCCACACCACAGGCCGCGTGGCCAAGGGGGGCCGCGCCCTAGGGTGTGGCCCCCTCGTGGCCCCTCTTCGTCTCCTCTTCGGACTTCTGGAAGCTTCGTGGCAAAATAGGACCCTGGGCGTTGATTTCGTCCAATTCCGAGAATATTTCGTTACTAGGATTTCTGAAACCAAAAACAGCAGAAAACAGCAACTGGCATCTTGTTAATAGGTTAGTTCCAGAAAATGCACGAATATGACATAAAGTGTGCATAAAACATGTAGATAACATCAATAATGTGGCATGGAACATAAGAAATTATCGATACGTCGGAGACGTATCAGATGTAGTGCGGCGCAACACCAGGGATTCCGGCGCCAACGTGGAACCTGCACAACACAACCAAAGTACTTTGCCCCAACGAAACAGTGAGGTTGTCAATCTCACCGGCTTGTAACAAAGGATTAACCGTATTGTGTGGAAGATGATTGTTTGCAGAAAACAGAGAACAAGTATTGCAGTAGATTGTATTTCAAGAAAGAGAATTGGACCGGGGTCCACAGTTCACTAGAGGTGTCTCTCCCATAAGATAAACAGCATGTTGGGTGAACAAATTACAGTTGGGCAATTGACAAATAAAGAGAGCATGACCATGCACATACATATCATGATGAGTATAGTGAGATTTAATTGGGCATTACGACAAAGTACATAGACCGCCATCCAACCGCATCTATGCCTAAAAAGTCCACCTTCAGGTTATCATCCGAACCCTCCAGTATTAAGTTGCAAAGCAACAGACAATTGCATTAAGTATGGTGCGTAATGTAATCAACAACTACATCCTTAGACATAGCATCAATGTTTTATCCCTAGTGGCAACAACACAACACAACCTTAGAACTTTCTCACTGTCCCAGTGTCAATGCAGGCATGAACCCACTATCGAGCATAAATACTCCCTCTTGGAGTTACAAGCATCTACTTGGCCAGAGCATCTACTAGTAACGGAGAGCATGCAAGATCATAAACAACACATAGATATAACTTTGATAATCAACATAACAAGTATTCTCTATTCATCGGATCCCAACAAACGCAACATATAGAATTACAGATAGATGATCTTGATCATGTTAGGCAGCTCACAAGATCCGACAATGATAGCACAATGGGGAGAAGACAACCATCTAGCTACTGCTATGGACCCATAGTCCAGGTAGACTACTCACACATCACACCGGGCGACCATGGCGGCGTAGAGTCCTCCGGGAGATGAATCCCCTCTCCGGCAGGGTGCCGGAGGCGATCCTGGATCCCCCGAGATGGGATCGGCGGCGGCGGCGTCTCTGGAAGGTTTTCCGTATCGTGGCTCTCGACGGGGTTTCGCGACGGAGGAGGCTATTTGTAGGCGGAAGGGCAGGTCAGGACGGGGCCCCACACCACGGGCCGCGCGGCCAGGGGGGGCCGCGCCGGGTGTGGCCCCCTCGTGGCCCCTCTTCGTCTCCTCTTCGGACTTCTGGAAGCTTCGTGGCAAAATAGGACCCTGGGGTTGATTTCGTCCAATTCCGAGAATATTTCGTTACTAGGATTTCTGAAACCAAAAACAGCAGAAAACAGCAACGGCACTTCGGCATCTTGTTAATAGGTTAGTTCCAGAAAATGCACGAATATGACATAAAGTGTGCATAAAACATGTAGATAACATCAATAATGTGGCATGGAACATAAGAAATTATCGATACGTCGGAGACGTATCACATGTAAGCTCCTAGCGATGAATGATGCACTAGAAAATAACTATGCTTGGCTTGTTCCGGAAAATTTATTTGATGAGAGTAGCAAGCCTAAAACTAATGAAAAGGGAGACGCCAAAACTTATGTATCCAATATATTATGCTTGGCTGAGAAAACTCCACACCCCGCTGTAGATGCACCATCCTTCGATAATACTTGATACACACTTTCTGCGCCTAGCTGAAAGGCGTTAAAGAAAAGCGCTTATGGGAGACAACCCATGTGTTTTTACTACAGCACTTTGTTTTTATTTTGTGTCTTGGAAGTTGTTTACTACTGTAGCAACCTCTCCTTATCTTAGTTTAGTGTTTTGTTGTGCCAAGTAAAGTCGTTGATAGTAAAGTTCATACTAGATTTGGATTACTGCGCAGAAACAGATTTCTTTGCTGTCACGAATCTGGGCAAAATTCTCTGTAGGTAACTCAGAAAATTATGCCAATTTACGTGAGTGATCCTCAGATATGTACGCAACTTTCATTCAATTTGATCATTTTCATTTGAGCAAGTCTGGTGCCTCGATAAAATTCGTCAATACGAACTGTTCTGTTTTTGACAGATTCTGCCTTTTATTTCGCATTGGCTGTTTTGTTATGCTCGATGGATATTTCGATTCCATTGACTTTCAGTAGCTTTGTGCAATGTCCAGAAGTGTTAAGAATGATTATGTCACCTCTGAACATGTATATTTTGATTGTGCACTAACCCTCTAATGAGTTGTTTTGAGTTTGGTGTGGAGGAAGTTTTCAAGGATCAAGAGAGGGAGATGATACAACATGATCAAGGAGAGTGAAAGCTCTAAGCTTGGGGATGCCCCGGTGGTTCACCCCTGCATATATCAAGAAGACTCAAGCGTCTAAGCTTGGGGATGCCCAAGGCATCCCCTTCTTCATCGACAACATTATCAGGTTCCTCCCCTGAAACTATATTTTTATTCCATCACATCTTATGTGCTTTTCTTGGAGTTCGGTTTGTTTTTGTTTTTTTTGTTTGAATAAAATGGATCCTAGCATTCACTTTGTGGGAGAGAGACACGCTCCGTGTAGCATATGGACAAGTATGTCCTTAGGCTCTACTCATAATATTCATGGCGAAGTTTCTTCTTCGTTAAATTGTTATATGGTTGGAATTGGAAAATGATACATGTAGTAATTGCTAAATGTCTTGGGTAATGTGATACTTGGCAATTGTTGTGCTCATGTTTAAGCTCTTGCATCATATGCTTTGCACCCATTAATGAAGAAATACATAGAGCATGCTAAAATTTGGTTTGCATATTTGGTCTCTCTAAGGTCTAGATAATTTCTAGTATTGAGTTTGAACAACAAGGAAGACGGTGTAGAGTCTTATAATGTTTACAATGTGTCTTTTATGTGAGTTTTTCTGCACCGGTTCATCCTTGTGTTTGTTTCAAATAGCCTTGCTAGCCTAAACCTTGTATCGAGAGGGATTACTTCTCATGCATCCAAAATACTTGAGCCAACCACTATGCCATTTGTGTCCACCATACCTACCTACTACATGGTATTTCTCCGCCATTCCAAAGTAAATTGCTTGAGTGCTACCTTTAAAATTTTCATTCTCCACCTTTACAATACATAGCTCATGGGACAAATAGCTTAAAAACTATTGTGGTATTGAATATGTACTTATGCACTTTATCTCTTATTAAGTTGCTCGTTGTGCGATAACCATGTTCACTGGGGACGCCATCAACTACTCTTTGTTGAATTTCATGTGAGTTGCTATGCATGTTCGTCTTGTCTGAAGTAAGGAGATCTACCACCTTATGATTAGAGCGTGCATATTGTTAGAGAAGAACATTGGGCCGCTAACTAAAGCCATGATCCATGGTGGAAGTTTCAGTTTTGGACAATATCCTCAATCTCAAATGAGAAAATTAATTGTTGTTACATGCTTATGCATAAAAGAGGAGTCCATTATCTGTTGTCTATGTTGTCCCGGTATGGATGTCTAAGTTGAGAATAATCAATAGCGAGAAATCCGATGCGAGCTTTCTCCTTAGCCCTTTGTACATGCGGCATAGAGGTACCCCTTTGTGACACTTGGTTAAAACATGTGCATTGCGATGATCCCGGTAGTCCAAGCTGATTAGGACAAGGTGCGGGCACTATTAGTATACTATGCATGAGGCTTGCAACTTGTAAGATATAATTTACATGATACATATGCTTTATTACTACCGTTGACAAAATTGTTTCTTGTTTTCAAAATCAAAGCTCTAGCACAAATATAGCAATCGATGCTTTTCCTCTATGGAGGACCATTCTTTTACTTTTATTGTTGAGTCAGTTCACCTATTTCTCTCCATCTCAAGAAGCAAACACTTGTGTGAACTGTGCATTGATTCCTACATATTTGCATATTGCACTTATTATATTACTCTATGTTGACAATATCAATGAGATATCCATGTTACAAGTTGAAAGCAACCGCTGAAACTTAATCTTCCTTTGTGTTGCTTCAATGCCTTTACTTTAAATTATTGCTTTATGAGTTAACTCTTATGCAAGACTTATTGATGCTTGTCTTGAAGTACTATTCATGAAAAGTCTTTGCTATATGATTCACTTGTTTACTCATGTCATATACATTGTTTTGATCGCTGCATTCACTACATATGCTTTACAAATAGTATAATCAAGGTTATGATGGCATGTCACTCCAGAAATTATCTTTGTTTATCGTTTACCTGCTCGGGACGAGCAGAACTAAGCTTGGGGATGCTGATACGTCTCCGACGTATCGATAATTTCTTATGTTCCATGCCACATTATTGATGATATCTACATGTTTTATGCACACTTTATGTCACATTTGTGCATTTTCCGGAACTAACCTATTAACAAGATGCCGAAGAGCCAGTTGCTGTTTTCTGCTGTTTTTGGTTTCAGAAATCCTAGTAAGGAAATATTCTCGGAATTGGACGAAATCAACGCCCAGGGTCCTATTTTGCCACGAAGCTTCCAGAAGACCGAAGAGTCAACGAAGTGGGGCCACGAGGTGGCCAAACCACAGGGCGGCGCGGCCCAAGCCCTGGCCGCGCCGACCTATGGTGTGGGCCCCTCGTGACGCCCTTGACCTGCCCTTCCGCCTACAAATAGCCTTCGTCGCGAAACCCCCACCGAGAGCCACGATACGGAAAACCTTCCAGACGCCGCCGCCGCCAATCCCATCTCGGGGATTCAGGAGATCGCCTCCCGGCACCACTGGGAGGGGAATCATCTCCCGGAGGACTCTACGCCGCCATGGTCGCCTCCGGAGTGATGTGTGAGTAGTCTACCCCTGGACTATGGGTCCATAGCAGTAGCTAGATGGTTGTCTTCTCCCATTGTGCTTAATTGTCGGGTCTTGTGAGCTGCCGAACATGATCAAGATCATCTATCTGTAATTCTATATGTTGCGTTTGTTGGGATCCGATGAATAGAGAATACTATGTTATGTTGATTATCAATTTATATCTATGTGTTGTTTATGATCTTGCATGCTCTCCGTTACTAGTAGATGCTCTGGCCAAGTAGATGCTTGTAACTCCAAGAGGGAGTATTTATGCTCGATAGTGGGTTCATGTCTCCGTGAATCTGGGAAGTGACAGAAATCTCTAAGATTATGGATGTGCTGTTGCCACTAGGGATAAAACATTGGTGCTATGTTCGAGGATGTAGTTACTGATTACATTACGCGCAATACTTAATGCAATTGTCTGTTGTTAGCAACTTAATACTGGAGGGGGTTCGGATGATAACTTGAAGGTGGACTTTTTAGGCATAGATGCATGCTGGATAGCGGTCTATGTACTTTGTCGTAATGCCCAATTAAATCTCACTATACTCATCATAATATGTATGTGCATGGTCATGCCCTCTTTATTTGTCAATTGCCCAACGTAATTTGTTCACCCAACATGCTGTTTATCTTATGGGAGAGACACCTCTAGTGAACTGTGGACCCCGGTCCAATTCTCTTTTAAATACAATCTACTGCAATACTTGTTCTACTGTTTTCTGCAAACAATCATCATCCACACTATACATCTAATCCTTTGTTACAGCAAGCCGGTGAGATTGACAACCTCGCTGTTTCGTTGGGGCAAAGTACTTGGTTTGTGTTGTGCAGGTTCCACGTTGGCGTGGAATCCCTGGTGTTGCGCCGCACTACATCTCGCCAACATCAACCTTCAACGTGCTTCTTGACTCCTCTTGTTCGATAAACCTTGGTTTCTAACGAGGGAAACTCTCTGTACGCATCACACCTTCCACTTGGGGTTCCCAACGGTCGCGTCACGCGTGTCAAGCTAAATTTCTGGCGCCGTTGCCGGGGACGTGAAGGAAAACTACACCACAGAGATTTCTAACTCCCTCGTCAACTACGCGCCAGCAGTGACCTAACCCCGATGATTTAGGATCAGTGAGTTGTAATGATTGGTTTAGGGTGTGTTGCACTTTTAGAGTGATTCACAAACAAGGTTCTTATTCAGGGTTGTGTTGTTTTAGAACCATAAGCAGGTGGCAAAAGGAATAGTAACAATCATACACAACCAGGAATAGTAGTTGTATAATAAGTAAAGAGCAGTTGTCAATTTTATGTCTTGTAGTGCATGGTTGATGATTACTTGTTATATTCTTCAAAAGAATAACTTTTGAAGAACATGTTCTTTAATAAAGAACAAGTATGACAATTGGGTTTGTGAGTTGCTATAATTTATTCTGGTTCCAAGTAGTTTCTGGAGTAAGTATAAGATGGATCACAACATAGTTGGATTCATCAGTAACTAGGCTTGATTGGTTTTACTTAAGCATAAGCAACTTAAGTAATTAGTTATACATGGTTGTTATCATGGTGGTTTCATCTTGCTGGTGATAGCTATGTAGGGTTTATAGGTCCTATAAGATAGGATTGAGGATACTCTCTATTTTCTTCAAAAGAATAACTTTTGAAGAACATACTTCTTAAATAATAAGAAGTATAACAATTAGGGTTGAGGTGGTCTAGGTTTTACTGTTGGTTCTATTAAGTAAGGAATAATTGGCTCCTAAATAGGATGGTTGATTAGTATCCAACACTAGTAGGGTTTAGTGGAATATGGTTAGGTAATGCTCTGGGTTTGACATAGTTGCTCCTGAGGTTCATCACATTGGTGTGATGCTAAGTCGGAATGAGTAAGGATGATGTCTTTGGTAGTAGAATCTAGGGTTTACACTTGGTTGGCCCTACTTGATTCTTTAGGTCTGATGAAGATGAACACATGGGATACCCATATATTAGTGCTAGGTCTTCTACATTTTATGTGGCCAAGACAAGTGTTTAGTTGCTACTATGGTTCTATGATTTGAAAGTAGGTACCATGATCACATGTTCTAACCTAGGGTTTAGGTTTAGAGGCAATTTAGGGTTCACATGTAATAATGGAACTAGGTTCTAAATGGCATTAGGGTTTTAGGATTACACATGAAATGATGAGTTCCTAGTTTTCTACCATATGGAATTAGGGTTGCATAATTACTATTTAGTTCATAAGTTAATAACTTCATTAATAAAGTTGAAGTTATTAATAGCTTCAAAATAAAATAATATTCAATTTGGTTTTTTATTATTTTTAAATAATTTACTAATTAGGGTAATTATTAATTAGGGTTTGAATTTCTCTAATAAAGATTTAACAAAATAACAAATAAAGAAAAATTAGTTTTAATGTTTTCTTTATTTATTTACTGGTTTTTATTTACTTTTGGAAATTTTTACTAATTATTGAATTTTAATTAAATTTGGAATTAAAATTAAAAGCTTAAATAACAAGTATTAAATAATTGAATTTTTATTAAAAATAAAAATTTCATTTTATATTTTTATTTAATAGGTTTATCTTTATAAGAATTTTGATATCTTATATTTATTTTTCTGAGCTAATATGATTTTTCTATAATTTGGCAAAGTTGCAGCAATTTTCTGGAATTTGAATTTAAACTAAAAATAGCTAAAGCTACCCGGACAGAGCACACCCACAGTCCATGACTGGTGGGGTCTGTCCACCTCATCCGCCATGTGGTATTTGACCGAGTCAAAATCGCCACAGTGGCGAGGAGGTTGCTGGCCGGCGGCCAGACGAGATCGTCGCCGGCGAATGCGGTCTCCCGCGGGGCCATGCGCGGGCTCGTTAGAACCGGGGCGACGAGACGAACATGATGGTGGCGGCGCCGCTCCCTAATGGTCGCCGGAGCGGCGGCGGCGTTTATGTCCGACGGCGGCGCACGGTGGCCGATGGTGAGAGCGAGCTACGGCGCGAGCTAGGGCTCGATAGGATGCTCAAAAGACGCGCAAGATCACCTGGAAGCTTCCTGTAGGGTCGTCGGCGTTGATTGGAGACGGAGACGTCGCGGCGGTCGCCATTTCTTCCGCAGTACCGTGAAAGGGGACGGTCGAATTCTCCATTCCCCGAGCTCCCCTCGACCTGTGACTTCACCGGACGAACAAGGACACCGAGGCGCTCCTCCTGAGCCCAACGGCGGGCTCTGGGGTGGTCGGAATCGGTGGGTTGCTAGGGCTGCCATCGGCTAGGGTTTCGGCCATGGCGACGAAAAGAAGAAGAGAGAGGCTCAGGGGTTCCTCCTCGTATTTATACGATGTCTAGCGGTCGTCATCGAGAGCGTGATCAGCAACGGCGGCCGGGACGTGGCTCTCCTTGTCGCGCTGGCGCTCTCCCGCGCGTCGTGGATGGCGAAGACGAAGACGATGACCTCGTCTTCGATCTTATCCTAGCGAATCGGTATGCTGGGCCGCGATGAGCTGTGCTGGGCTGACGTTGCTGGGCTGCTAGTGGGCTACCACGACCAGGTGAGTCTGGTAAGTCCTTTTCTCCTCTTTTATTTTTCGGTTTTATTTTCTGTTTTGATTTTCTATTTTGCATTATGTTTTAAATTCAATTTAAATTATTTTTGTACCTTGCAGGAATTTTATAGTTTGAATTTCATTAGGATTAAGGAGGGATCACTGTATTACTGAGTTGTTTTGAATAACCATTTATTATATGAGGACTTTATTGCAATTTTCCATGTAGGTATGGTTTTATATATGAATTTGGATTTCTTTGTTCTTAGAGAATCAAATCTGTTTTGAATTCTTAAAGTTGATAAGTTATACTCCAAATGTTTATCATTAGGGCTCGATCTCTTAATTGAGAATTTGGTTCTCTGCATATGATTTTATGTGAACGTTTATTTATTAAGATCTTGTTGGTTTAATTGTAACCCCATTTCAAGGTTAGCACTAGTATTATATTTTGATAATACCTTGAAATACCTAGAGTAGTTATTATTCTCATCATGGTTTGATCTTAGTTGTAAAGTTGAGTGGTTGAGTACCACATATCTGGTTTCAATTATAAAATGTAGCACAAGGTTATTCTTAAGTTCTATATTTAAGCATAGGGTTTGATTAATATGCCATACTAGGGTTATAATGATATTTACCTAATGGCCATTAATTTGACTCCCAATTATGGTCTGGGTTTATATTGTAATCACCATAGTGATACCATAACTAGGTTTGAGATATAATTCTAGGTTGTAGATATGGAATGACACCATATTGCATGTGCTAGGGTTAATCTTCTTTAACCAAAATAATATGGTTACTTGTTATTATTCTCATTTAGTGGTTAAGGATATGAGAATTGATTCTATCTTATTCCTATAGACTTCTTTTATATCCTTAATCTATAATTAAAGTAAATCTATAATTAAAGTAACTAAAATAGCTATGGTTCTTTTTATAGTTAACTTTGGTTATATGGACGAATGGTTTCTCACCATATAAAGTATAGAGTTTAACTCTATGGTGTGCTTAGGTTCTTTACTTTATGAAATATAGATGTGGTAGGATTCTTCTTATGATCACCATGTGGTTCACAAGTTAAGGTTAGGATATAAGCTTAGGGTTTCTTACTAGTTACCTCCCTATGATTTCATGTGGTGAATGATATCTGTTTATCCTATTAGGGTTTAACTTATCCTCACATATCTCAAGGGCATGACCATGGTTTAGACATGATCATCTTGTTCTTAATATCTTTACCTCAAGTTCTTAGGGTTTATGATCATTACTCATTTTATAATGATCAAGGTTTGGCTTTCTAAAGTATATCTCTCCTGAGTTAGGTTTCTCACTTCTAAGATCATGTATTGTCTTGATCAACTAAGGTATATTACTTCTCTTATAATTCCTTAGGTGGACATGGTCATGGTTGTCTCATTGGATTGATATCCCAGGAAATGCCTGAGATATATATTCACTTAGAGTTCTCTCAAGGATTGATGGTTTAACCACTTGAATATATAATAGGTCTCTCCCTTAATTCCAAGTGTTTCCTCAACTAACTGAAGTGTAGCACCAGATCTTGAGCTCTCTTATATAGGAATGGATTATTCTAGGTTCTATGGTATGTTCACAAGATCTCATTAGATAGTAAAGGGTTAAGTCTCCACCTAGATGCTTAGTTGAATTGGTTGCTACTTTACTTCATCAATTCATGGATGTGATCTTACTCAAATTGGTATTGGCTAGCTCACCACTCCCAAATGATATGGTTTAACTCCTAATATTTTAGTTCAATGGTTGTCCTTTATTCTTAAATATGTAAAGATAAAAATTGGTATCTATGGTTTCTCTCATTTGGAAGGACTTCAATACTAACCTAAGTTTAGGCTCCATAGAGAATGATGTGATCATCAATATCTATGTTTAACATAATTGGGTTCTCTCTCTAGGGATGGTCTTGAATAATATCCTATGGTTTCTCTTACAGATGATTATTTAAATACATGGATGCATATCCAAGGTTTAGCTCAAAGTTTGTTAATGCTTCTCTAATAATTAGAATAGAACTCTCACCTCTCTAGGTTTGATGCTTAACTATTTGGAATAGAGAAGGATATATATTTATAAAGTTGATCTTCTTGTTATGTTTCCAATAATGAAGTAAAATGAACACCATGAGGTTCATGATAGGATCAAGGATTAGTTTAAGACATGGAAAAGATAAGTGAAGAATAGTTTCTCCAATTATTGTTACTTGATTTCCAATTAAATGGATGTTCATATGTTATGGCAAGGAATACCATGTTGTGATCTTTAATAAGATCAAGTAGTTGATCCTTGATTGATAAGTTCTTGTGTTGATTTTAATTCCATTTGATCTAATCCCTTAGATCAAATTATCTCTACCCAAAACAAGGTTTTAGCAAAGTCACATTGAGGTTTATAGCGCTTGACTTGATGAGCTACTTCAATTCCACCAAGGTCAAGTGAAACTTCAGTTACTGTGACTGTTTTACTTTAAAGCGCGAAATTCCCCAGATTTTCTATGCATGAATGCAATGCACACATCTGTTTCCTCTATTTTTGTAACCCCAATACCTGGGATATTACAGGGATGAACTAAGGCGGAGTGGACAGGCCATCGCGCGATCTTGGAGCTCTTGCTTGATTGATTGGTGCGGTCGGTGTCGGCGATGAGATTGGAGTTGGTGACTGTTCGCACACGAACACGTCACCGTGTACCCTCGACGCCGAGCGCGATGCGCGGCAGCACGCGCCGAGGGAGGCTCGCCGGAAGCGCCATACGCAAGACAGTCCAGCGAGCGCTTTTGTAGACCCGAAACCCCGCTCGCCCGGGAGGGACCCCGTCAGGGCTTGCGGCGGCTATGGGCTGCCCTAGGTCAGCCTGACCGCCCCTAGGACCTCGTGGATTCGCAGCCTCCAATCCTGAAGAACAACAAAGAACGAGAAGAAAGATACAAGGGGAGAGAGATAAAAGTAGATGAACACGAAAAAGTAGTAGATTGATTTGTTCGATTGGTGTTGGTTCAATCGGCCATCACCCCTCATGTATATAAAGGACGGCTGGACTTTCCGTGCAAGATGGAGGGTTGGATTCATGTCCAAAACCCTAGATTGGGTCCAGTTCGGATGGTTTGGTCCGAACTTTTTATAACTGTTCGGTCAAAAACGTATCTGCACATTGCGGGCCCTCTTTGAGGCAGTAAACGACCTCAAATCAAAATCTCATAAACAACAAAGTTGTTCGCCTCGAAAAAACGAAGAACTTTCATGTTGACCACTTTTTCATCCGAGTTGATATTGATCGCTCAATCGAGGTAGCAAGAAAAACGATCAATCCCGACGTTTTCGGCTGTGCTCCAACTCCGCTCGCGCCCTACCTTAGAGGCCTCTATGGTCGGGCGCCCCACCTCCGGTAATTTGAGTTCCAGCAGTATTTTAGCTCCAAAAATCGCATACTAACTCGGATCGCGATGACTCAAAAACCAAAGTTGCTTGTTTCGACGAGACGCACAACTTTCATTTATATCACTTCTTCATTTGGGGTCATGTTAAATGAGCTTTAGTGGAAGCCTTCATATATCGATCCTTGAGATCACCTCTGACTGCTAGCATAATCGGCTATCAAGCCGGATCATGGCACAACTTGAAATGGTGGACATGGTGTCTCCTAAATGAGCAATACATCTGTCACGCCGAACGTCGAATTATGTTCTTGATTACCCATCGGCCCAAAACGAGTATCAACACATGCCCCCCTGTTTTCTGGCAGAGCTTGCATGCCAGAAAATAACTTTCTCCACCTTTTGCCCAGGACGATGTCAACACTCCATCGGCCATTGGTTCTCAGGACGATAATTTTATATCGGCCATTTATGTTCAGGTTGGTCGCCACCTTGGTAGAACTTCTTCAAATAATCACCTTTGAGAACAACCACTTCATCTTAACGATTGATGGATATCCCAAATACTTTCAAGTACATCTCCCATAGCGACCCTTGCTTGATCTTCATCCAAGCACTTCAAAAGAATACCGTCAACTGTTCGGCGATAAAGCTTATCGTCCATTAATGCACACTTAAAAGCCATCTGCCGAACAGCTCTGTCCGTCTTCTTGCTAGGATCCTGCAAATATTCAACAATATGTCTTTCCAATCTTCTTATTTACCTGCACTAGATCCTTCATTAGTGACCGAATCAATGGGATTTAATTCGGTCTTACCTATGACAACAAGAGCAAACATCGGCTTATGAGATATATGAAAACGCCACGATTAACATGGTAGCCAGATGCTTGTTGTGCTAACTCATTTGCATTCCAAATGTCTTGCCTAGATATATGAGAAATGCAAAAGTAACCTAAGGTAGAAATTATATCTAGAGATTGATCAAGATACATATTAAGTGATTCGTCGAAACATTGGTAAACCTTAGATTTTTTATATACTACTACCAACGAATCACTAGAAGCCTCAATATGTGTAGCACCTATAGCAAAAAATAGTTCTAGCACGAATAGCGAAGCTTCATATTCGGCCTAAGATAATCTAAGCGGCATGAGGCTTCGAAAACAGAACCATTAGGAGATAAATAAATAATACCAAAGAATTGGCTATTGCTTTCAAAAACTGAAGCATCATCATACTATCTCCATGGTACTAGAGAGACAAAATCAATAAACATATTATGCTCATAATCAATACCCAGCAATGAAATTTAGAACAATTTGGCCTTTCATAGATTTACAGATTCATAAGCCAAATTGCAAAAGCATAAGCATAAGCATAATATTCAATAAACGCATACCTTGTCTCGGGTTTCAATAGGACTAGGGACGATGTTAGCACAACACATCGTCCATGATTAGATAATTCTCTCAGGGCGATAGGATAAGTATCGGCCATGTGTTGTTTGCCTCAAAGGCCTGTATAATTCATCCACCAAAGTATGTATAGCCGAAATAAACAAAATAAAACAACTCTGATTATGAACTCCAAACATTTCGGCCTCTCAGATTAGCAACAAAATTGCAACTAACCAAACGAATAACGTTTTGGTGATATCCTTTGATGATGTAAAGAATTATAATGCATCCACGGATTAAAATAAGACCATGGAGGGTAACTGATCATACCTGAGGATATGCTACATGGCATAGGCATAAATGGCATGGCTGAATAATATGTATGATGTGCTGACCGAAACCTCTTAGTATATGATAGAAAATTCTTTCTTGATCGTTTGCTAGCCTCGGTCTTTTCTTCCTTCATCCTTATCGCTATTCTTGCAATAGGAACTTGCACATCCTCCTTACTTTGAGGTCCTTCCTTAGGGACCCATGCCATGTTCTTTGTCTTCAGCTTTGCGGCACTAAGCCGTTTCAGCTTTCTCTCTTGCCAGCTTGTTAAGCTGAGTGGGCATCCCGGCTATGATTTAGTTTTGCACATTAGCGTTTCTTCCTTGGCCTCTGGCACTTTCAACTTTACTTGTTCAGATTTGGCACTTCGAGCTCCAGCATTTACTTGCTTCATGTCTTTGTCTTCTGTAGCCAAGGTCAACTTGACCGGCTCTTTTTTATTTGAGATCGAATCTGAAACATCACACTTATGGTTATCCTTTTTCACTTGATAAACTTGCTTGACCATCTCCTTCTTGTTCGTTGAGCTCCTAACCGATTCCTTTTTATTGAAACGGTCTTTGACATGTGATTGTTGTTCAGATTTTGACCTTCTTGGAGCTGCATAATTTGGGTTAGATGATCTATAGTAAGACGGATAACGTGCCCTTGGGTCATACCTGTGATCCCATGATGGATATGGATAACAATCACCATAGGAAGGTATCCATGACATTGGCATTGGTGGCCTAAAGGGAGGATACGAAGCTGCTGCATTGAACTTCTCCCATTGCCAATCCCGGTCTTTAGACTTTCGCCTTGGGGGTGATCTCGATGACTTTGCAATACTTGGCCGATAAGAACTCCTTGCTTCACTCTCCTTCTTATATTTCTCCAATAAATCTGCGAAAGTGACTTTAATTTTCTTACCCTTGTGCTTATCACGGCCTTTGCCCTGTTTCGTTTTGCGTCCATCGATCTTTGAATTTTGTTGTTGCCCACCAGTGCTTGATATCCTTGGTGTAGCTTCAATGGAACACCTAGCTTCAAGAATGTCTTCAACATGCTCTTGAATAATTTCTTTACTTGAGAGTGTGATCCCATTATCTCTCGTGTGTACCTTCTCATCATCATATGAATCGGCTAAAGATAACCGATCCAATAACTTTTGACCATCCATACCAATCGAAATAGATTGGCTATCTGTTTGTGTTTCAACAAATTGCAATCGTCCTTTATCTACAGCCGATTGTACTATTTTGTGGAACATGGTGCAATTTTGAATACTATGCTTAAACGAATCATGCAACCTGCAATACATTCGTTCTTTTATTGATGGCTCAACATTGTGATCAATAATTCTAATATATCCATTCTTCAGTAACACATCAAAGATATGATCACATGTGCTCAAACTAAAGGTACACATTTTATCTTCCAGCCGATCTTGCTGTGAGAACGGCTTTGAAATAAAGTAACCGAATGGTTCAGATTTTACATCACCCCATTCAGCTATGTTTTTATTTTCACACTCTTTTTCCGATGCGTTTGAATATGGTAATATACCAGCATCGGCTTTCTCCAAAGATAATAACCTTGGCTTTAAGTTTCTCACCTCTGGATGATTTTCCAACGCCTTGTCTTCATGTTTTCCTGGATCATGTGCTCCTTTACTTTGCTGCTCTTTGTCAACCGAACATTGTTCGGCTATATTTTCTTGTCGTTCATGCTCATTAACTTCTTTGGCATGAAATTCATAGGGCAACATATAAGCTCCCGTGCATCCATAAAAATCAAGCACGGTTGCACCATGATCTTTTTCACTGAAGCTTGCATCTCTTGATTCAGTAGATTCAGCACATGTACTTTTCGATTCGGCTCTTTCAATAACCGAATTAACCATACTACCAGAACCATCTTTATTTTCTTCATGGATCTTATTACTTCGCAAATCTTCTTCTTGTTGCCTTGGTATTGCAGAGGGTTCACCTTGATTGCTGCGAGGAGGATGGGACTTGATTTCTCCAACGGGAGTAACATTATCTTGAGGGTTCTTCTTCATCATTGCATGGAAAAATTGTAGATCTTCCTCTTCAAGTTTTTTCTTGTACGCTTTATGCTCCTCCTTGAGCTTATTTTCAAGCACCTCAAATTCCTCCCTGCGCTTATTTTTTAGTACTTCATAGCCTTGGCGTTGTTCCTCCGATAAATCATCAAACGTAATGACCTTATCGGCGTTAACCTCAGCTAGACATTGTTGCCCTCTGATGCTTGTTTTTTCTTTCGGCAATGAAGTGTTGCCGAAACATTGTAGTTGTGAAGGACAAAACCTGATACTATTTGCTTGATGCTCTTCTTTACGCTTCTTATTGTATGATTCATAAGCATGAATTGCTGCAAGATCACATGGATTTTCTTCTAGTTCCCGGTGAAGAGCATTAAGCTTCTTGAACTCAGCTGCAAGTTTTCCCCTACAATCATTGTTTTCATACGCTGCAGCACTAGATGAAGGCACATGAGCTTCTATTGAATTTCCATTTATTCGGCTATAACCATTGTGGAGGTGTGGAGCCGGATTATGGGTATCCCCAGTTGCATATGGTGCTGAAAAGTTAATAACATAAGGTGCAACATATGATGGTTCAGAGTAATTGGCCAAATAGCTAGTACTAGCATGTCCAATTTCCCTATCCATCGGCATGTTTAAATCTGAAACCATGTATTGAGTATCTACCGATGAATAAAATGATGAAACACTATCTTGCATGCTACTGAAATTTTTAACATTGGGTATTTCATATTCATTAACTGAACTCATCATGTTGTTCATCGGCATATGAACTTCTGGGGTTGCCGATGCATGAGAAGTCGATAATTGTTGCAAGTTGCTGAAAGTATGGAGATTATTTTGCATCGGCTTTTGCACATAGTAAGACCTAGGGTTAGCCGATACAACACATATACCAGAGGATCTAGCAACTTCAATATAAGAGTTGTTTGCATCTACATAAGGAGATTGGGGATTCATGATACCGTTGTAGATTGCAGCCTCTTGATGACGCTCTTTTCGTAGCAAGAACGGGCTGGAGACCGTTCGAAGCTTCGTCCCCAGCGGAGTCGCCAAAAAGTGTGTTCGCACACGAACACGTCGCCGTGTACCCTCGACGCCGAGTGCGATGCGCAGCACGCGCCGAGGGAGGCTCGCCGGAAGCGCGATACGCAAGACAGTCCGCGAGCGCTTTTGTAGACCCGAAACCCCGCTCGCCCGGGAGGGACCCCGTCAGGGCTCGTGGCGGCTATGGGCTGCCCTAGGTCGGCCTGACCGCCCCTAGGACCTCGTGGATTCGCAGCCTCCAATCCTGAAGAATAACGAAGAACGAGAAGAAAGATACAAGGGGAGAGAGATAAAAGTAGATGAACACGAAAAAGTAGTAGATTGATTTGTTCGATTGGTGTTGGTTCAATCGGCCATCACCCCTCATGTATATAAAGGGCGGCTGGACTTTCTGTGCAAGATGGAGGGTTGGATTCACGTCCAAAACCCTAGATTGGGTCCAATTCGGATGGTTTGGTCCGAACTTTTTATAACTGTTCGGTCAAAAACGTATCTGCACATTGCGGGCCCTCTTTGAGGCAGTAAACGACCTCAAATCAAAATCTCATAAACAACAAAGTTGTTGTCTCGAAAAAACGAAGAACTTTCATGTTGACCACTTTTTCATCCGAGTTGATATTGATCGCTCAATCGAGGTAGCAAGAAAAACGATCAATCCCGACGTTTTCGGCTGTGCTCCAACTCCGCTCGGCGCCCTACCTTAGAGGCCTCTGTGGTCGGGCGCCCCACCTCCGGTAATTTGAGTTCCAGCAGTATTTTAGCTCCAAAAATCGCATACTAACTCGGATCGCGATGACTCAAAAAACAAAGTTGCTTGTTTCGACGAGACGCACAACTTTCATTTATATCACTTCTTCATTTGGGGTCATGTTAAATGAGCTTTAGTGGAAGCCTTCATATATTGATCCTTGAGATCACCTCTGACTGCTAGCATAATCGGCTATCAAGCCGGATCATGGCACAACTTGAAATGGTGGACATGGTGTCTCCTAAATGAGCAATACATCTGTCACGCCGAACGTCGAATTATGTTCTTGATTACCCATCGGCCCAAAACGAGTATCAACAGTGACTCTTGGGATTGAGTTTCCCCATCTCCTTGGGCCGGCAACACTTGTGAGGAGGTGTTGTCGGCGGGGTCTGGTTTCTGGTTCCCTTCTACGGTCTCTTGGCGTTGGCCGGCTACTGGTACGGGACGGGAAACCGGTGAAAGCCGTGCAAGGCTACGGCCGGTGCGGGTGACGATGACGTCCTTGACGCCATTTACCTTCTTGGAGGCGCCACCAAATATCCCTCCTTTCGTGTGGCTGGATCACGCCTCCTTGCAAAACTTGCGTGCTTCTTCGGTCGGGGCGAAGTCTATCTTCATCGACTCTAGGCTCACCCTCTCACCCTTCTTGCGCTTCTCGCCGCCACTGTCTCCTGGTTACAGTTACACGGTGGTTATCCCGGTTCGGTCGGCTACCTAGAAACCCAGGGGTGGTTGTCTAGCTTGGCGTCTTGCCACGGGTGACGCCGATGATACCTTGTTCAAGCCGTGGACTCAGTGTGTCGTTCGACAAGCGTCAAGGTTGCGTCTTTGGGGTGGTGTTTGGGCTTAGGCGAAAGCTCGGCAAGGCCTTGGCCAGTGCAGGCAACGTGGACGCCCTTGGGCGCCGTCTTCCTCCTTGGAGGCGTCGCATTCAAGCCCTCCTCCTTCAGAATCTCGAATCATGAAGTCAACCAAGCTCCTTTGGTCATGGGCGTGCTCTGTTTCTGCTCGGGAGGTTTGTTAGTCTGGACAGTGTCGGCGCCGCGCCCTCTCAGCAGGATTCTTCGCCTCTTCGCTGGCCTCAAGATCTCTACCTAGTTTCTAGTTACAGCTGCTTGTTCCCCTTTTTGTTTCTCATGTTGTCCTCCTGTGCTGTCATGTTGAGCTGGTAACCCCAGCAGGTCCTTGTAAGCGTTGATGTACTGGTTTCTGTCCCGTGGGGCGTTATTAATTTAAAGCAGGGCTTAGGCCTTCTCTTTAAAAAAGGAAAACGTGCATCAGGTTACGGTTAGAGGTAGTTTGTAAAGGACAAATTTAGTTAACTGGGATAGTTGTAATAACTATGTTAAGTGAACCTTCTGCGAATGAAAAGTTGTATTGCTAGTAACTAGTGGGAATTTAAGCACGAAAGTAAAGTGAGAACAATGATATTTGCATTTTATCAGAAAAATTATGTACAAGAGAGAACTTCGTGCACTTCACAAGTTCGCACAACAGAACTTTAAACTCGAGATCAAGTGTTCCTACTCACATCGCATAAGGTTGTGTGTTTCACCGCAAGCTTTGCTAGATTCATGAATCTGTCCTTTGTCTTCTGTTGTTTGTAGATTGTTAAAATACGTGTATGAATTCTTAGACATAATACATGTATGTATAGGATATGGTATATACCAATCATACTCTCTCTTGTATGCCACCGTGAGGAGCTTTTCCCCAATATAATCGAACCCACGAAGAGGGTATCGAAGTCACACTCTCACAAAATGGTCTGGTCTTCACACAAACCAAATATGCAGCGGATCTTCTTACAAAGGTTAATTTGAGTACATGTACAACTATGCCTACACCTTTATCTACCGTAGATAAGTTATCCTTGCTGGATGGATCACCTCTTGGCTCTTAGGATAGCACCCATTATAGGAATATTGTTGGTGCTCTCGAATATTTAACACTTACACGTCCTAACTTGTCCTTCGCGGTCAAGAAAGTATGTCAATATCTCCATGCTCCTACCACTGTTCATTGGACAACTGTCAAGAGAATTTTACGCAATATTAAGGGTACCATTGATGTTGGTCTCACATTGATGTTGGACAAATTTTATCGAAAAGTTTTTCAGTCTGTCTTGATAACAGACCGATCCACTAGTGGGTTTGCCATCTATTTTGGCCCTAATTTAATCTCATGGAGTGCCAGGAAACAAGTCATTGTATCTCGTTTCAGTACCGAGGCTGAATACAAAGCCCTGGCTAATGCCACTGTCGAGTTGATTTGGGTTGAAGGGGCATTGGTTTGTGAACTTGGCATTTCTCTTCAAGCTCGTCGTTGTCTTTGGTGTGACAATCTTGGTGCTACATATTTATCTGCTAATCCCATTTTTCATTCCCGGACTAAACACATTGAGATTGACTATCATTTTATTCGTGAGAAAATAGCTGGAAAATTATTGGATATCAAATTTATCTCCAATAAAAATCAAGTGGCTTATATTTTACGAAGATTCTACCTGTAAAACTTTTTGATAAGTTTAAGCATAATCTCAACCTCTCTCGTGGTTTAGATTAAGGGGAGATGTTAGACATAATACCAGTATGTATAGGATATGGTATAGTATACCAATCCTATAGGTACTCTCTCTTGTATGCCACCGTGAGGGGCTTTTCCCACGATTATATTAACACCTAACCGAACCCAGGAAGAGGGTATCGTTCCCGTCATTAGCGTTGACATGAATCACTTGCTTGTAATCCAAAAAGGACACTTGACTAAAAGGAGACATTTGATTTATCTAGGTTAAGTTACATATATTTTAGCTTGGTTACCTCAATGCCACAGGGTTGATACAGTGCATAGACATATATGTTTTGAGGAATAGCAAACACTAAGTGATAACCCACACACATCGGGATTTTGATTTTTATTCTTGTTCAAATTATGAAAGCAAACCTCTCTCGCACTATCCTAATTAAATTTGATGAACTGTTGTATGTAAGTTCATCATTGGATTAATTGCAATTTAAGAGAAAGCGAGAAGAACATGTGAAGTGACAAGATACCTTGTTGATAGAGAAAACACACATCCTTGAAGCACTACACGAAACGCACAAGGTGCCGACTGCCATCCTCTATGCCGACGGCTAAATGTCAGAGCCGTCAGCACATGGCCCGTTTCGGTTAGACTAGCAAGCAAGCCATCGACACATGAAACCTTGTGCCGATGGCATCCGTTGGCACAGACCTGGGCTGGCCGTCAGCACAGGTCAGCCGTCGGAACAACCTCTTCACCGTGATGGTGAGGTAATAAAGTTAGGCCTGTGTCGACGGCTTTGCCGTTAGCAAAACCTTTTTTTTCTATTTTAGGGCTGTGCTGACAGCTTTGGGGTGAGCATAGCTATTTTCTATTTTACCACATTAATCTTAGAAAAATCATAACTAAATCATTATGATTTATAAAAATACAAATGATATATCAAAATTTGCATTAAAATAAGATCTATCTTGAAAAATATCAAACTTGGAATATTGCAAATATCTAAAAAAGATCTTCTCAGAAATAAGCTATTATGTTCGATGTTTTATGGCATTCAGGCCAAACGACCAATGTTATGGCTAGAATCGTGGCATAGTTTTTGATAATGTGCCCATATTATGCACAGATGTGCATCTTGGGACGGTGAACTATGTTGCAGGAGGAAGTACCTTTTCATTGCACCAAAAATCTATTTTTCATTTTTCGAGTCCCAAAGATGGGGTGTTTTTTTTGAAGCAGCCACCAAATGGAAGTTTCACAATGGCACCACCCCATTTCTTTAAATAGACCACTTTATATGCACAATTTTCCAACATGGGTATCTTAAACATTTTTGCCTACCCCTCGTGAAAAAGATAAATTCCTGCCAAATCGGTAGAATGTCTGTCAGATTTGAGCTATAGGTACATGATATAATTTTTAGGTTCACAATATGATACTTCATCAAAGATCCACTGGAAGTTTAGCAAGGCTCAACCCCGAGCTAAGAATATCCATGCCCGATGTTTTGACCATGGTTTGAAACAGGTATAAGAAATTCAATAACGATCAAAACAATAAAAAAAAACCTTCGCATGGTTTCATATTATGTGACATAGTTGCTAGGAAAAATATCAAAATTGGAATATTGAAAATATCTCAAATAAACCTTCTCAGAAATGAGCTATCATGTTCGAGGTTTCATGGCTTTTAGGCCGAACGACCAATGTTATGGCTAGAATTGTGGCATAGTTCATGTTAATGTGCCCATATTGTGCACACATGTGAATCTTGGGATGGTTAATAACGTTGTAGGAGAAAGCTTTCCTTTTCATCGCACCAAAAAGCTATTTTCCATTTTCCGAGTCTCATAAACAAGGCGTTTTGTGAAGCAGCCACCAAATGAAAGTTTCACAATGGTACCACCCCATTTTTCAAAAATACTAGACAAACTTACATCCACAATTTTCCAACCAGGGTATCTTAAAGATTTCCGTCCACCCCTCGTGAAAAGACAAATTCCTGCCAAATCGGTAGGAAGTTGGTCAGATTTGAACTACATATACATGATTTAATGCTCATGATTTTTTGGAAAAATATTTTTTAGGTTCAAACTATGATATGGATGTCATATTTGGATTCCTCTCATTTTTCTAATCGATTTAGATGTATTATCTGTCAAATTCCGATTTATGGATTTAAAGATATTAACTATTCCATATTAAATAGAAAAGGAAAAGAAAAGAAAATCATTTTATTGTTTTTTGAATTCAAGATCAATATTATTTATTCATTGTTGTTTGCATAATTAATTGTTCGGAATTCAAAAAAAACAAAGAGGTGTGACATCAAGGCATAGGGGTTGATTGGATTGATATGATAGTATTATCATCAAGGTGTCATTTCTTTCACGAAAACTCGTTCGGAAGGAACAGGGAAGTATTAGTGTTAAAAATTTCCTTTGCGAGAGATTAACGAGTTAAACAACTGAATTTTTTTTTTACGTTGGCACAACCTTGCTTCTAGGCCGACAGCCAAACTGTTTGTGCCGAGAACCCGAAGTACCGTCGGCGTCCCTGGCTGGGCCGAGGGCTAGCGGCCCCTTGTGCGTTTCTTGTAGTGAAGCATTGCATGTATTTCACATGGGTCTGATCTTGGTGTCATATTTAGGCATACATGCTCGAGTGGTTCATCATTCTCTTTTTCGATTGTGCCAATTCTAGATGTGTCTTATGTGTATTCACTTTTATGTTTGTGTGTTTGTGAGTTCTCACCTATAACAAAGTATCTATGTAATAAACATTGGGTCTACTCTTTTCACTAGTACTTAACGCTAAAATTGTAAGGTCGTTCATAAATAATCTTTCATATGTTGTTCATCAGTCCAGTTATAATATTTAAGAGCATTTGGCTGGAGTAATTTTTTTTTTGTTGTCTCTAAGCATGTGGATTGTTACGACTGACTTTAGATTATCGGTGGTACTCAAAGATACTAATAGAA
Organism: Lolium multiflorum; assembly: GCA_030979885.1. Lineage (NCBI taxonomy): Eukaryota > Viridiplantae > Streptophyta > Magnoliopsida > Poales > Poaceae > Lolium > Lolium multiflorum. The sequence goes on from CM061752.1 coordinate 175,720,348, forward strand.
ATGCATATCCAAACTCAGGATTAGATTTCTCCGAAATCTTTCCCGCTCATCCAGTACATTGAGATTAGTGGCATGCTTGTGGTCCTCATATCTGCAAAAGGAGCATCGTATCTAATAGAATACAATTCACAAGCCTATGCATCATGCATGTTCATGGTTATCATATATGTAAAAGGAAGGTTTTTGCGATGCTTAGCTGTTTTAATAAAATAAAGATTAATTATGTGACAAGAAACACAGCCAAGAATCAACTCTCAAAGCTGAATATGCGGTCAAGATATTGTGTGGTGGAAGGTTCCAAAAGTTTCCTATTGAGAGATAGACCATACGACTGATTCCTCTCAATTTAATTATGATATAGTCAAGAATAAACTTGTGAAACAAATGCAATTTGAACAAAAGTAACAAAAAAAGTAAACAACTAGAATTTTAACACAAACACAACACAAACTAATTGGCAAATTGGAAATTGACATAGCAAGCCAAAGAGTAGTTTGTCCAACTTTCCAAATTTGGATATTTTCACCCTACTTTTTTTACTTAGGCATTGTAGAACTCATGTGTGAGATACTACAAGGAGAGAAAATTTTGTTATCTTTTAAAAAGGATACGAGTTCTTATTTTCTGAATTTGACTTCCAAAAAGAAACATATAGCTCAAGGATCTTTATTGATCACCCTCTCCAAAAGATCGACCACCTACCCTTCCTATCTTGCATTCATCAATGGCCAACTTCCCCAATCTTTATATAATTGACTACAGCCAAAATACGTCATACAAATGGGATTAATTGCAATTTAAGAGAAAGCTAGAAAGACATGCGTCACCGAGGGGCTCACGTGAGCATGGTGACATACCGCGGGCCGAATCTCGGCACCGATGCTCTATATGGAGTTATTCCTTGTTTGGGAAAGGGTTTCTGAGGTGCACCTCGACTCAACGAGGGAGGACGAGATGATTTTGAGGTAGGAGGAGCACGTGCATTACTCTTCGTCCTCAGCGTACATGACAACCTTCTTCACCACGGTCACCAAGGCGTAAGACACAGACCAGGTTTGAAGGTTTCATGCCCCACAGAGGCGTTGCTTCTTTGCATGGCTAGAAGCTAGGAATAGATGCTAGACTGCGGACCAGCGACAGAAACATGGGCTTACACACCTAGCGGTATGCGCACTTGATGACCAACATCCGGAGACTCTGCAACATCTCTTTCTGGGGTGCGTGGTTGCCCGTGAGGTTTGGGCGAGGATTCGGGCGCCCTGGGGCAATCCAAAGTTGGCCCCCGAGGCATGCACGCCGATGATGCACTGGTGGGTTTACTAGTACCTAAGCTTAAAGCCACAACAACAAAATCCTGCCATTCATAAATAATCTTTCATATGTTGGTCACCAACCCAATTATGATATTTATAAGCATTTTGTTGGAGCATATTGTTACTTTCTTTTCACTGTGTCTAAGCATGGGTTTCTTACAATCGACTTCAGTTTGTCATTGGGTACATATAGATACAAATAGATTGCAAATCTGAACTTATGACCAGATTTACCCAAAATCCATGCGTCTTGTTTATTATATTGGGATTGGTAGATGACCATAGTCCTCAGATCTAAAGAGCCTTGAAAAAGATTCAACTCACAAACTAATGTATCATATGCATGTTGGTGGTTATTACATTTGCAAAAGACATGCTTTTGGCTGCTTTGCTATTTCGAAGCTGAATTAATTGGGTACATTTGAAAAATATGATATTAATTATGCAACAAGGAACACGGCCAAGGATCAACTCTCAAAGCTGAATGCGAGGTCAAGATATTAAGTTCAGATGGTGACAGGTTCCAAAAGTTCCCTACTGAGAGACAAACTATCGCAATTGAATTATTTATATGGTCAAGAATAAACTTGTGAAACAGTTGCCACATAACTAACAAACTAGAACTTTAACACAACACAAACAAATCAAATTAGCAATTAACAAAGCAAGCAAAATACTCGTTTGTCCAACTTTCCAAATTTAGGTAGTTGCACCCATGGTAAGGCATTGTAGAATTCATGTGTGGGATATTGTAAGTAGATGCAATTTTATTATGTTTAAAATAATAAAATGCATAGATAGGACTTCCTTGTTGATTTTGGCTTGTCCAAAAAGTAACATATAACTCATGGATCTTTCATCGATCACACCATCCAAAAGATCGCCCACCTACTCCTTCCTTCTTTTGTTCTCATCAACGGCCAACTTCCCCAATCGGTATATAATTAACTAGAGCCAAAAGACGTCATAAAAAATATAGGAAAATTGGATCCGCACGCACGTCCGCGCTGATCTTAGTTTATCCACCGCCGAAATATTTAATTTTATGTCTACAGTTACAAAATGTTACAATGGCACAAGTCTCCCTGCGATCGATGTGCGATCCACTCGATCGACATTTCCAACAAAAAAGAAGGATAAAGTGGCGCGCCTGCTTGCTCTCATACTAAAACGGTCGAGCAATAAGCCGAGCGAATCAACAAAGTGGACTTTACCTAGGAAAACGACCTTAGCGGGAGAAAAAGAGAAGTGAAACTTAAAGGTAAGTAGCTTGCTAGCAGCACACATAGTATCACAGTCTATAGTTATGGCACACACATATATTACCAGCAGCTATATAGAGGGTGTTTCGTCGTACCGGGGTCCATGCATATACTATCATCTCCAGATTAGAGAATTCAGTTCGGCGACCGGTATAGTGTACCGCCGCCCAGCTAGCTCACCGGTCGATCATCATGTCCTGTGGAGGAGGTGCCAATGCAGAGAACACACGCTAGGGGTCGTGGTAGCTCCACAGGCTCTCCCCTGACTCCGGCCAGAACTCGTCCGAGACGGTGGGGCTCAGGCGCGGCGGGGTCATCATCATGCCCGCGGCCATGTTGCGCAGCATCTGCGGCATCTCGAAGATGGCCTCCTCGTCCATGAAGTGATCCTCGTTATTACCCGTCGACATCTCATCCTGCGGCACATCATCGGTGGCGCCTTCTTGCATGGCAGGAGGAGGAGCGGTGGCGGCGGCGGCGGCGTCAGGAGCCTGCTCCAGGTCACCGTGCGGCGGCTTATCCTCTAGCAGGACGGCTGCAGCTGCGGCCGCCGCGGCCGCGCGTATGTCGTCGGGGGAGGCTGACGCGGGGGCCGGGCGCGAGGCGGATGCGCCCGGGAAGTTGAGCAGCGCGTCGGCGCCGCGCAGCGCGCGTGCCGCCACGTCGTAGGCCGCGGCGGCCATCTCGGCGTTCGGGTACGTGCCCAGCCATATGCGGCGCGTCTTGCGCGGCTCGCGGATCTCGGAGACCCACTTGCCGTTCCTGCAGCGGATGCCGCGGTAGAAGGGGTGCTTCCCCGAGGAGCGCGGCGACGGCTCCCCGGGGCTCGTCGCCGCCGCCACCAGCGCCGTCGCGGCCCCCACCGTGTCCACGCCTAGCTGCACCGGCGGGGAACTGGGCGAGACGGGAGGAGTGGCCGGGCCTGCAGCAGCAGCTTGCACCTCCTGAGGCTGAGGAGGCGGGGAGGCTGCAGAGGGGTGGTCAGCCATGAAGCACCATTAGGGCACGCGCATCTATATATACACACCTGACCTGCCTACACGGATGGCAGAGCTGCAGTGCGCCTAGTATTAGCTATATCTATCTATGGCGTACGCCGTGCGGGTGAGCAGTTAAGTATACCTGTCGTCTGTCTCGAGGTGTCTGCGTGCGTGCGTGCGTGCGTGTGAGAAGAGGAGGACCAGATCGAAATCGAAGGGGAGGTGGTAGGTGTGGAGAGGACGCACGAGTGGCGTATATAAGAGGGGTCGGTAAAGAAGCGGGGGAGAAGCGTGAGGTCCGCCATGGTGAAAAGCTCCATCGGAGAAGAGGGAGCGCCGCAAGCTGCAAGCAGCCGAGCTAGACCGCGTTGTTTGAGCGGGAGAGTGTGTGTATGGCTAGCTAGCGGTGAGCTGGCGCCTGTGGTGCGACCAACAAGACTCCACCAAACTGTGATTTCGATCACTTGCTATCAGTAGCGCCTGATCGCGGTTAGCTTTGGCGAAAATCCCCTGCCCTGCTGCTTCGTCTCATCTTCGTGGAGGGGCGAGAGGAAGATGGCGACGTCGCGGTGCTAATTATATTTTCTTCAGTGGCTGACTGAAGATCTTTGTGAATGTGACTGTCTCTGACAGGTGGTGGCCGCCGTGTCGGGTGCTTGGATTAAAATTATCCTGCTTTTCTTCGCCAGTAAGCCTTTTGGCCAAGTGGCCACTTCTCCGAAAGCAGACGTGGCCGCCGCTGCGTTCCGGCCGGCATAGAGCGGCGCCGTGTCAATTTCAGACCAGGTTTTGACAAATGTTCTGCCGTTTCCTGTTGGGCTGCACAAGAGATGCATGCACCTGGGGCTGGTCATGGGCGGACCCAGGATCAAAATCAAGAGGGGGCGAAAATATGCTAATGAGGAAAAAATCTCATGCTAAGTGGGGGTAAATGACTGTTTTTAGCTTACAAAGGAATAAAAATTTGAGTGGAAGCATCTGCCCCCCATGGCTAACACTCTACATCCGCCCATGGGGCTGGTGCGTCACATGGAAAACGTATGGTACAGATTGAGCTACGTATTCTGTAAAGTGAAAACTGGATTAGCACTCTATAGTCATGTCAATATTGTAAAGGTACCCAGCTTTAATGGTACCGAGCTTTCCATTAAATAAATTGTCGGGAACTTAGACCTATTTCCCAAAGTAGAAGTCAATGAGCTAAAAATCAACAACATAGTATAACTATAAATACACCCTACCACATGGTATCTGTGGTTAGCAACATAAAAATACAATGTCAAAACTATAAACACAATCAATATATGTTGGCCGGCCAAAGGTAATGTACAAGTGGACGATCTACACACAAAAAATAGACAAAAGAGAACTAACCGTTGCATGGTGGCTGATTTGTAGGGTGATTCCACTCCCAACACACAAGTATTAAACCCTAGGTTCGACATGGGTTCAACAACTTGTGTATCCTGTTAAGGTGGATTATTTATTCAATGGGAGAAAATGCTACTATCATTATACATAGGCGCAGTTGTGTGAGCATATTACTATGTGTCTATATATGTTGCACTTATATATTGTTTCTATAACACAAAAAGCTCTTAGGTTTGAAACTGCTATTGTAGATCCATCATTTTGTGTTGTTTCTATGCACGTCTACACATGAATGTTCTATTTATTAAAATTTAGAGGTACAGACTTCGTCCCGCAAATATTAACATGTTAGTTGTAAAAAAAACTACAAAACTTGCATGCGCGCTTTTTGTTGGCGTTTCTATTTTTTGCTCCAATATACCAGTATCTAAAAAGATCCCTCTCACAAACAATGGCCATGTTGCTAGCCTTTTGGTGTTTCTTGGCCATTGCAATTAAACAATGTCTTTAAAACGGACCACAAGTGGTGAAGTCCCAACTTATCATGATACTACACACCTTTAGTAAAAAAACTAGCGATGCCTTTTTGTTTTGACAGATCTTAATATTGTATTTTCAGTATGTTTATCATAAGCAATACTCACTTACCAGAGTATTGTGATAACTATCTAAAGTATACATACCACACATTGAACACTATTATCATATGGAATATTGCTACTCGTATGCCTTTTGTCTTTAAACCTTCCATCCTCGAGGGTCCACAACATACTATTTTGTTGTTTCTATAATATTTGAGAAATACTCCCTCCGTCCCAAAATATAAGGCGTCTAAGAACTGGTCAAAAGTTAAACTTTACTAACTTTGACCAAATATTTAGAAAAATATATTTACATCTACGATATCGAATGGACATATTAAGAAAATATATTATACGGTGAATCTATTCATGTTGATTCAGTGTTGTAAATATTTATATTTTTGTGTATAAACTTGGTCAAACTTAAAAAACGTTGACTTTTGACTAATCCTTAGACGCCTTATATTTTGGGACGGAGGGAGTAACTATTTCAAAGTCAAGGCCAACAAATCTTTGACTTGAATATTAAAACTTTCTCAATTACAAAAAAATGTGAGAAGGCTTTGAGTGCGCTAGATTTTCGTTTGATAGAACCATAGAAAACATTATTCTAGATGAAGTGTTTTCGAAATCGGACCCTCTCAAAATATTTCTTAAGTATTCAGTTCTACACATCTAATGACACATACAAAAAAGAACCTCATAAGGATTCCATCTCTCAGATTTTTCTATAAGAATCCGGAATAAAAGAGTCCTAATGAGAAGACGTCATGTGCGTTGCTCTGACAATCAAAGAAGGTATATGCATTAGTATTGCATTTATATGTAAACATAATTTTCCCGTGACAGAAAATACATAAGGTCATGCTATGAAATTCATTACCTTAAATTAAAAAAACATGACATTGCCTGCTTTATGTAGGAAATTGATTGTTATATTAATGAGTTATGTACACACACACACACACACACACACACACACACATATATATATATATATATATATATATATATATATATATATATATATATATATATATATATAGTCTAACTATGAACCCTTTCTGAACTTCCGCGTGTTTTCCTAGTGAACTTCTCGACGGAATACCATAATTGCATGTTCGTGCGGACAGTATTTTCATGATGATTTTCAAACCGCTTATCGGATTGATGCGTATAATATACCGTTGGATTCGCACGGAAATTTCGCAACTTTTTCGTGTTCATTGTTTTCCCAAATTCTACATTGATTAAAACTAATTTGAAATATACAAAACAATGTTTTCGCGGATTTCTCTATTTTTGTATAGTTTTGGGGTTCCAGTTTTCAAACCGTTTATCGGAATGATGCGTATGATATGCCGGTGGAAAGGTGCTGGCTAGGCGCACCTTTTTCATGAAGAACACTTTTCTAAATTCTTTACAGTTTAAGAGCAGATTTGAAAATACGTGATTACATTTTTCGAACTTCTCGGTTTTTCGAACTGTTTTTTGGGGCTAATTTTCGAACCACTTATCGGAATTTTCCAAATGATATTGCGTTGAAAAGATATTGATTAGGCGAATCTTTTTTATGTTGAATGTTTTTCCAAATTCTAAATGGTTTTAGTTTAATTTCAGAAATACATAAAAGTGAAGATAACGCCGACACAAGAACATTTCGAAATTGGCTCATCTAGATTGATTAGGTGTGGCATTGCGATATGTTGGAGTATTAGTAGTGAAAGTATAGAGATGGTAAACCTAGAGGGGGGGGGGGTGAATAGGTTTCTACAAATTTTAATTCTTTCTTTGCAATATTAGGCTTTGCGGAATATAAAGATGAGCCTAATGCAAACTAGGTGAAGCAACCTATATGAGGATACAACTAACTCGAGCACGAAGGCTCTCACAGGCAGTTAAATCACAAGTAAGGAGTTCGGTTAGAGATAACCGATAGCACGCGGAGACGAGGATGTATTCCCGTGTTCCCTTGCTTTGCAACAAGGTACGTCACGTTTGGAGGAGTGGAGGTCCCACGAAGGATTCCCGCGCCACGAAGGCTCACCCTATTCTCGGAGCCTATCCCACGAAGGAATAGCTCACTCACTTGTGGTAGACTTTGAGGTAGCCTCCAAACCTTCACAATCTTGCCCGGAGCAAATCCACAGCCCGGATGCTTCCGGACTCCTCTTGCCTACCTAGGGTTTCCTAGGAACCCTAGGAAGCAAGCTTCTCAATGAATACAAGGGGGAATGAGATTTGGCTTGGTAGAACGGTAGATCGGGTCCTCCTCTAATGATTCCCCGGAGGGATTTGAGTTTGGGTGGAGGAGGAGGGAGATCTGAGGCTTTTGGTGTTTCTAGCAATGGAGTATGAGAGAGAGAGCTCAAGAACAGCTTGTAGTGTAGTGCCTAACTGTCTAGAGGTAGGAGAAGGGCTATTTATAGTGTTCTTCGAAATATGGCCGTTTGCCACTTGCCACCTCAGCTTTTCCTCGACAAACCCGGTCGGCCAGACCGGACCGGACAGCCTGGACGGCCGGGGACCGACACCTTTGGTCTGGAACTCCTCCGGTTGGCGGCGGTTGGCGCCGTTGCCGCCGGTGGACCGGACGGAGCACCGGACACGCCGGTCGAGGGCCGGTGACCGGGCGCAAACCGGATCTGCGCTCCTCCTTTGGAGCCGTTGCCGATGGACCGGACCCCGGACACGCGGTCGAGGCCCGGTTGACCGGCGAAACCGGATCTGCTCCTCCTTTGGAGCCCGGTTGCCGCCGGTTGGCCACCACGCCGGATGGCGGTTCTTGGCCCGGTGGACCGGGCAGGTGACCGGATTTCTCCTGTAACCCCTTTTGATTGTTGTTGAAATGGGGGGTCACCTTTAGCCTTCTTGTTCCTTTGATACACCATTTACGCCTCATTGCCTAATACCTGAGATTGTACTTATAAACATATTAGGCCAAATACTTTAGCACGGTGTCATCGTTACCAAAATAATGGATAAGGGTGAAATACCCTTACAATCTCCCCCTTTTTGGTATACGATGACAAACCGAGCTAGAGTCACAAATAGATATTATGATAAGCTCTAAACCTTGATTCCATATAAGATATTACGAAAGCTCCCCCATAATGTGTGCACTTGGAGAATTTGCGTTTGAATGCAAAGTGCACCATTTGAGAAACATGAGAAGCTCCCCCAATATCTTTAGGAAACAAGCATGGTATGGAGATGTGCATATCAAGATATATAAGCATAGCATAATCATCCTAACATGGAGTAGCACACATAATAGTCATCCATACATATCCATACACGAATAGCAAATGGTTCTTGGAAAACTCAAAGTAATCTAGCACAAGCCATATAAAATCCAAATAAAGCAACTCCCATGGCTTGTGGCGATCAAAGAACCCCCGTGGTCTAGACTCTACTCTCTTCTCCCCCTTTGGCATCGGAACACCAAAAAGGCGAAGAGGAGAGATGCTATCGCACCCATCAGTAGTGACCAAACCCAAGCGAGGAGGAGCTCTCGCGTGCATCATCATCACCGGCATCATCATCACCGGCACCATCATCACCCTCATCATCATCAGCAAAGCCAGCAGGAGGAGCACGAGCAGGCCTAGGGAGAGCACCATGAGCGTACACAGAGTAGTCGAAGTTCTGGAGCATCTCATCGGTAAGAGGAGGCATCTCCCACTGAGGTGCTATCACAGGCTCCATCTCAGGGCCAGGAGGAGGAACAGAGTGGTTCCTTGAGGCCATGAATTCAGTCTGGCGCCTCCGTGTCTCTTGGACAATAGTAAGGGTCTGATGGGCAACATCATGGCTTCTCTTGCACATTTGGAACATGCATGTGAAGAAACGAGCGGCCCCATGCTGGGAGCGCCGAGAGTGACTGGAGCTAGCATCATGATCATGGTGTGCCTTGGAGCGGCGCTCAGTGGTGGGCATCATGGAGGGAACGTCTGGACGAGTGGCCTCCTGAATGGGGAACCTGAATGGATCCATGATGACTTTCTCACCAATAACGTTCCGAGGAGCAGGAACAATGTAGTTGATGAGCCGCTGAACATATTGGGCGTAGTTGGGAGTCATGCGGTCCATAATTGCCCTCTTCAGTTCACAGTAGATAAGATCACAGCACATCAATCTTCCTCACCCTGTCAGGATGACAATAGTACATCAAGTTGAGGTGATAGTTCCGGACTTCACTGTGATCTCCAGACTTGCTGATGAGGTTCTCCCGGAATAGCTTGGCAAGAACCAAATAGGAGTAGTACATCCCAGAGATGGTGGGAGGTCCAGGCGTAGGGTTTGGAGGATAGCAGAAAGAGATGTCACCCCTAGTGAGCCTGGACCGTGAATGAATCTTGTACCCTGGATCACTGTCATCACCACAACCCATGGCTGCACGGAACTGAGAGTAGGAGCATGAGTACTTGGTCTTGCCGGTCATCCAAGTGAGGGTGCGGTCTTCATCATCATGGAAGAAGACAGTGCAGTGAAACTGACGGACAAGGAGGGGACAAAAGATAGGATCATCTTGAGTATCATCAGGCTTGAGGCACACAAGGTCATACAATCCCAGACTCCTCAAGGTTTGAACCACAAACCGATACTTGGTGGCTTCATGCAAGGCCAGTTCTTCAGGATTGATAGCCTTGGGTGATACAATATTACCATGCTTCATAAACTCATGAGAATCATAGTAACCCTCCCAGAGGGCTGCCTGTGTGTTGGTCCAGAATGCCTTGTCCGAACGAGTGTAAGTTGGCTTCTCAAAGCGATACGGATTCAGTGTCCTCCACTCCTGCCACTCAAGACGATTTGCAGCCCCAACATTGATGGTTGGTACTACCTCATCATCCTCTTGGACAACATTCTTGTCCTTGCGCTTGGTAGCAACAGACTTGGTTCTGCCCCGAGCTGAGCTGCCAGTGTCAGTATCTTGCTGAGCTTGGGGGGGTGCACGGCTACTAGAACGGCGGGGAGGATCAGCCATCCTACCTCGCTTGGCAACATTGCCACGTGGTGGCTCACCACTCCAACTTCCTGTGAATGAGAAAAATATAGCAAGGATAGCAGTGGGGTAAGTGTACATGTCATCAATAAGAGAGGATCCAAAAAGCATAGCATATATTCAAGTGTAGTGATGAGTTTGTGCGAAAACTGGGCAACCCGGCGCACAGGCCGGTCAAACCGGGCAGCAGACCGGACGATCCGGTTTGCGACCGGTTGACCGGGCCACACACCGGGCCGGCCGGTTGAGCGGCCGGTCGACCGGGCTGGAAACCGGGTCTGTCGATTTGTGATGTTGTGCCCAGATTTCTACCACAAATTCATGCAAAAACTCGAAAAACTTGAGTACATGCTATAGCAATAGAGTGAAGAATGTGCTTTGTGTGGAGAGACACTCTAAAGGCATGAGGACTTGCAAACCCTAAACCTAACCCTAAGATTTCCTCAAATTTTGGCAAGAACTTGCAATGTGTGAGGAGGACTAGAACTTAGGGAGGAAAGGAGAGTACATTACCCGAAGACATTGTCCTCCTTGATCAAGGGAACAAGAAGAACACAAGGTAGGGCTTGAAAACCAAGAACTCCAAAAATTCCCAAGCTAGTTGGAGAGGGACCAAATCCTTCGGTGGAGATGTTCCAATGGACCCGATCTATGGTGTGGTGAAGTTTGGGGAAGTTCTTGTGGTGGGAAGTGCCTAGATCTTGGTGGAGGTGTTGAGGGCGCCGGCCATGGAGGTTGGGGATTGGGGAACAATGGGGAAGAAGACCCCAAGGGGTATTTCTTCCCAATATATAGTGGGCCGCGCGACCGGTCAGACATCCGGTCAGACCGGGCTGGTGACCGGCTGACCCGGCCCAGACCCCGGTTGCCGCCCGGTCCACCGGACCTTCCGGTCAGGGACCCGGTCCGACCGGGCCAGCGACCGGCCAGCCCAGAATTTTCTAATTTTGCCTCGTTTTTGCCCCTATGCTGTGTGTAAGTGTGTGTAAGTGTTCAAATGATGACATGTACATATAGATAGATAGATGATGATGAGATGAGCATAGACATGGGGTTGGAAAACACAAAGTTCTCTAGGCATACCCATTGGAGTGAAAATGCAAACAAGATACAAATAGCTACAATGGGCATGATTCGAAGTATATCAAGAATCATAAGAGCATTTTGAAATAGTTTTTGCAATAAGATCATTTGGCCTTATATAGTCAAATCACGTTGTAATGAAGGCTCAATGAGGGGCGGGGGATTACTCCCCCTATGTGAAAGCGCAAATGTCATGAGACCTCGAAGAGACATGCTTGGGTCCATATAATGACATTGGGTCTATTTATGTTGCACACATAGGTATGCATCATACCAAGACATGGTAAGATGACTATCCCCATATGTGCTATGCCTCTAAGCTAGATAGCAAGATAAATGCAAGAATATAGTGCAAGAAGTTAATCAATCCAAGTTTTTAGGATCAAGAATACCAAGTTCTCCTCTCAAGTTAACAAAGCGGGCTTCATCCAAAGGCTTAGTGAAAATATCCGCCAATTGGTAGGTTGTTCCCACATGAGTGAGATCAATATCCTTATTGGCAACATGATCACGTAGGAAGTGATGGCGAATGTCAATATGTTTGGTGCGACAATGTTGAACCGGGTTGTTGGCGATCTTTATTGCACTTTCATTGTCACAAAGAAGAGGCACCGTACCAAGAGACACACCATAGTCTTTCAAGGTTTGCTTCATCCATAACAATTGAGTGCAACAAGATGCCGCGGATATGTATTCGGCTTCGGCGGTGGATAGGGCGGTGGAGTTTTGTTTCTTGGATGACCAACTCACCAATGACCGGCCAATAAATTGGCAAGCCCCGGAGGTAGACTTCCGATCAACCTTATCACCGGCCCAATCGGAATCCGAATAGCCAATGAGTTCAAAGGTTGACCCCTTTGGATACCATAGCCCGAGAGTAGGAGTGAGAACAAGGTATCTTAGTATCCGTTTGACCGCCACTAAATGGCTCTCCTTGGGAGCGGATTGAAAACGAGCACACATCCCTACACTTAGCATGATATCCGGCCTAGAGGCACAAAGGTAGAGCAAGGATCCTATCATGGAGCGGTATACCTTTATGTCCACATCCTTCTCACCGTCACATGAACCAAGTTGCCCCTTTACGGGCATGGGTGTCTTCATTGGACTTGCATTGGTCATGTTGAATTTCTTGAGCATGTCCTTCACATACTTTTCTTGAGAGATGAAGGTGCCTTTTGCAAGTTGCCTCACTTGGAAGCCTAGAAAGAACTTCAACTCTCCCATCATGGACATCTCAAATTTCCTAGTCATCAATAGCTCAAAAGCTTTGTTATGATTGGGGTTAGTTCCACCAAAAATAATATCATCAACATATATTTGACATATAAAGAGGCCACCCCCTTTAACCCGCTTGGTGAAAAGGGTGGAATCGACCGTACCCATGCAAAACCCATCATGTAGTAAGAAATCCCTAAGGAACTCATACCAAGCACGTGGAGCTTGCTTGAGACCGTAGAGTGCCTTATGGAGTAAATACACGTGGTTGGGTCGGCATGGGTCTTCGAAACCCGGGGGTTGAGCCACATATGCGGTTTCTTTTAGGGGACCATTCAAAAATGCACTTTTCACATCCATTTGATATAATTTGAAATTGTGGAAAGATGCAAATGCAAGCAAAAGACGAATAGCTTCAAGACGGGCTACCGGCGCAAAGGTATCCTCAAAATCCATACCTTCTATTTGGGCAAACCCTTGCGCCACTAACCTTGCTTTGTTTCGTATAACAATGCCATTCTCATCTTGCTTGTTCTTGAATACCCATTTGGTCCCAATGACATTGATGCGATGATCCTTGGGTCTCTCAACTAGAGACCATACTTCATTACGAGTGAAACACTCCAATTCTTCTTGCATGGCAATTACCCAATCCGGATCAACCAAGGCTTCATGTACCTTAAGTGGTTCAAAACTAGACACAAAAGCATGATGTTGACAATAAGTGATAAGTAATGCATGGTGTCTACGAGTTACCACTCCTCTTGAGATGCTACCAAGGACTTGATCCACTTTCATGTCACTTGCCCTTGTAGCGGCCTTGATCTTCCGAATGGTTCCTTCATGATCAATGAATTCATCTCTTGCAAGTACTTGATCATGAGGGACCACTTGAGCTTGATCATGAGTAGAGGATGTTTCTTGATCGTCATCATGATCTTGCTCCATGGAATGAGGATCTTCTTCTTGTTCTTCGGATTGAGACTCATCTTGAGTGGAGGATGGTTCTTGAGTTGCACTTGATGGTTCGGCTTGAGTTGAGCTAGGCTCTACTTGTGGCGTGCTTGAGACATCTACTCCATCATCTTGATCATCGTTATGAACCTCCATGGGCCGGATGTGTCCAATGCCCATATGCTTGATGGCACTAGATGGATCAACATCATTACCTGCAACACATGGAACAACTTGCTCCACTTGGGAGCCATTATCCTCCAAGAACACCACGTCACAAGATACTTCAATAGTCCCGGAGGACCGGTTGTAGTATCTATAGGCGTGAGAGTTCTCCGCATATCCAACAAATATACCCTCTATGGTTCTAGTTTCAAATTTACCGAGCTTTCCTTTGTTGTTCTTAACAAGGCATTTGCATCCAAAGACACGAATATACATGACATTAGGCTTGTTACCGGTAAGGAGCTCGTATGGGGTTTTGTTGTGGAGGGGACGGAGGAAGAGCCGGTTGGAGTAGTGGACGGCCGTAGAGATGGCTTCTCCCCAAAAGTTGTGGGGTGAGTTGAATTCACTCAACATGGTTCTTGCCATCTCAATGATAGTCCGGTTCTTCCTTTCAACAACACCATTTTGTTGAGGGGTGTATGGCGCCGAAAACTCATGCTTGATGCCCTCATCATCCACAAACTCTTGCATAGTGTAGTTCTTGAACTCGGTGCCATTGTCGGTCCTAATTGCCTTGATCTCGGATTCATACATACGTTGAGCTTTCTTGGCGAAGGTGATGAACTCTCTATGGGTCTCGTCCTTAGACTTAAGGAGAAAGACCCAAGAGTATCTTGAGTAATCATCAACAATGACAAGTCCATACTTGCTTCCACCAAGAGTATCATAGTGTGATGGCCCAAAGAGGTCCAAATGAAGGAGCTCCAAAGGCCTAGATGTGGTAACAATACTCTTGATGGGATGCTTCTTCTTGAGTTGCTTTCCGGCTACACATGCACTACAAACACGATCTTTCTCAAAAGAAACACCGGTTAGTCCCACAATATGCTCACCCTTTAGGAGTTGTTTAAGATTCCTCATGTTAACATGACCAAGGCGGCGATGCCACAACCATCCTTCGTCATGCTTGGCCGCCATTAGACATGTGGAGAAGGAGGGGCTCTCTTTCGAGAGGTCAACCACATAAAGGTTGTTCTCCACAAATCCAACAAGGACCAATTTGAGATTGTCACTCCTAAAGACTTGCACATAATATTTAGTGAAATATGAATTGTAACCGGCATCGGCAAGATGATATATAGAAAGTAAGTTATAACCAAGGTGTTCAACAAGCATAACCGTCTCAAGGCACAAGTCCTTAGAGATTGCTACCTTGCCATACCCAAGTACCTTTCCCTTTGAGTTGTCACCAAAGGTAATGCTTGACTTCTTGTGGATATCTTCAATGAATTGATCAAGCACACCTTTTCCTCCGGTCATATGATTGGTGCATCCACTATCAAACACCCATTTTGGACCACCGGAGGAATATCCCTACAAGATCAAGTAGAGGATTTAGGAACCCATCGATTAATGGGTTCCTTTGCAATGGCAACAATATCTTTTGGTACCCAAATTGAGTACTCTCTATAAGCATAGCCATTAGGAGGGCCAACATAGTTAGCATAGACATCACCATAATAATCAACAAATAATGCATAGTGATCGTTTGGCCCCGTGTGGGCACCACTAGTGGCTTTGCCCTTTGAGGCTTTGCCATTGTTAGTGACCTTCTTGTTCTTATCTTGAGCGGGTTTCTCCTTCTTGTAGTTGTTCTTCTTGTGAGACTTGGGAGTATATCCAAGTCCATACTTTTGATTGTTTGACCTTTGCTTACTCAAGAGGTCATCCAATCCCATCTTGTTCTTGGCGGTGGTGAACTTTGCAAGTTCCTTTGTTAGCCTAACATTTTCCTCAAGAATAGATGCTTGCTCACAAGAAGATTCATTAGGATGATAGTCAAGACCATATTTGGTCACCAAGGACTCAAGATATGCATTGGTCTCAACATGCAAAGAAAGTTCCTCTTGTAAACGAACATGTTCCTCAACAAGTTTAGCATGCTCACTAGTAAAGGAAATGGAGGAACAAGCAAGCTTTTCAACATCAATGGGATCCTTCATTGATCCAAGAGCCTTTTTGTAGGATTCTTGAAGTAGATCATGATTCTCTCCAAGTTTCTTGAGCTCATCCTTGACAAGCTTGTTAGCTCTTTCAA
Source organism: Lolium multiflorum (assembly GCA_030979885.1). Lineage (NCBI taxonomy): Eukaryota > Viridiplantae > Streptophyta > Magnoliopsida > Poales > Poaceae > Lolium > Lolium multiflorum. The sequence continues at coordinate 175,736,384 of CM061752.1, forward strand.
GGTGGTCAAGATCCCTAGTGAGAGAAGCATGAGCAACTTCAAGTTCCTCCTTTGAAGCATTGAGCTCTTGGGTCAATAATTGAGCCCTATCAATAGTTTCTAGGTCCTTAACTTTATCAAGTTCATAAGTTTCAATTTGTTGCTTAAGGCCTTGAGATATGCACCTTTCGGTTTTTAGCTCTTGTCTTAGGAGATTGAATCTCCGTTCCTTCTCATTCAATTGATATTCTAATTCCTCAATGGACTCATCCTTTTCTTTGAGTGAGTCCATCAAGAAATCAAACTTGACAAGAGCTTCACCACGAAGGGTGCATCTAACATCATAGAGTTCCTTAAGCATAGTTAATTCTTCTTGATCTTCGTTTTCATCATCAAGAACACTAGATAGGGAAGGTGGAGGTTCCATTACCTTGGTTTCCCTTGCCATAAGACAAGAGCCAATGATTGGAGAGGAGGGAGAGTCATCGGAGTCATCATCTTGAGTTGTTCTTGCCATGAAGGAAGAGCCAACATCATTCTCCGTGGAGTAATCTTTGGAGTAGTCATATGTGAAGAGTGACCCGGGCTTAGAGTATGCTAAACCGGCCACTCCGGCCTCCTTCTCCTCATCTTCCTCTTCTTCATCGGACAAGTACTCGGCCCCAACAAAAGCTCTTCCCTTGTTCTTCTTGTACCGATCGTTGATTGGGTTCGGCTTCAATCTTGGTTTGACCCCTTTGATGAACTTTGGCTTGTCTACCCTTTTCTCATAAGGGCACTCATTTGCAAAGTGGTTATCTTCATCACAATTGTAGCAAGTTCTCTTCTTCTTCTTGTCATTGAGGAGCATTGGGAACTTTGCCTTGTACTTCTTGGCAAAGAAAGCAAAGTCGGTAGCAATGTCACTAGTTGAAGTCATCTCTTCATCTTCTTCAATCTCATAGTCTTCTTTGCTTTCATGGTCGGCTCTAGCTTTGAGAGCAAGGTTGTGTGACGCTTCATGGTTGTGTGAGGCTTCATCAACACGGTTCATTGCCTTGAGCCTCTTCCCGGCTTTGGCCATGCTTTCATTGGCGGCCACATAGGAGACTAGATCATCGGAGTTGAGATCGGCACTCTTGGTCATGATTTGCAAGTTGAGTCCAAGGTTGGTGTCTTCTTGTTTGACGGCAATCATAGCAATGACCTTGGATTTTATGAAGGCTTCGTTCATCTCAAATCCGTCATTGTACTTCTCAACACCAAGTCCCTTGACCCTTACTTTCAGAGCACCAAGCCTAGCATAGGCATCAAATATGGATTCTCCATCCCGAATCATGAATTGGTAGGCCTCTTGCTTTGCGGTCTCATAGAGAGCTGATTGGATCAAATCGGTTCCCTCTTGTAGTACTACGATCCGATCCCACAACTCTTTAGCGGAGACAATGTCATCGACTTGATCAAGAAGCTTGCGGTTGATGCCACTTCTAATCTTGTCACGTGCGGATGCATTGAGTTGACGGTTGTAGAACTCGGTGGATGTCAACCGAGTGGGATCTTGTGGCTCCGGATATCCATGAACAATGAGCTCCCATAGCTCCACACTGCAGCTGCGAATATGAGATTCCATAGCAGATTTCCAATGTGGAAAGTGAGTTCCATCGTAATGGGGAACGGTCCCACTATGGTTTATATGAGGCATGGGTGAAGTGTTTCTAGGATAGTTATAGTTAACATCATGGTAGGACTCCTTAGAGACCGAAGCCCCACTAGAAGTTCCACCCGCAGTTAGGTTCTTAAGCATGGCAGTCATTTCTGCCATTTGGTTTTGTAGCTCATCCTCCTTTTTCTTCTTCTCGGCCTCATATGCCAAGAATCTAGATTTCATCTCTTTAACCGAAAGGTTAGAGTCTTCATCTAGACCCTCGAAGAGTTTATCCATCTCACTCTTAAGGCGGTGAAGCCCTTAATAAGAGTCCAGGCTCTGATACCAATTGAAAGTATAGAGATGGTAAACCTAGAGGGGGGGTGAATAGGTTTCTACAAATTTTAATTCTTTCTTTGCAATATTAGGCTTTGCGGAATATAAAGATGAGCCTAATGCAAACTAGGTGAAGCAACCTATATGAGGATACAACTAACTCGAGCACGAAGGCTCTCACAGGCAGTTAAATCACAAGTAAGGAGTTAGAGATAACCGATAGCACGCGGAGACGAGGATGTATTCTCGTGTTCCCTTGCTTTGCAACAAGGTACGTCACGTTTGGAGGAGTGGAGGTCCCACGAAGGATTCCCCGCGCCACGAAGGCTCCGGAGCCTATCCCACGAAGGAATAGCTCACTCACTTGTGGTAGACTTTGAGGTAGCCTCCAAACCTTCACAATCTTGCCCGGAGCAAATCCACAGCCCGGATGCTTCCGGACTCCTCTTGCCTACCTAGGGTTTCCTAGGAACCCTAGGAAGCAAGCTTCTCAATGAATACAAGGGGGAATGAGATTTGGCTTGGTAGAACGGTAGATCGGGTCCTCCTCTAATGATTCCCCGGAGGGATTTGAGTTTGGGTGGAGGAGGAGGGAGATCTGAGGCTTTTGGTGTTTCTAGCAATGGAGTATGAGAGAGAGAGAGCTCAAGAACAGCTTGTAGTGTAGTGCCTAACAGTCTAGAGGTAGGAGAAGGGCTATTTATAGTGTTCTTCGAAATATGGCCGTTTGCCACTTGCCACCTCAGCTTTTCCTCGACAAACCCGGTCGGCCGGACCACAGACCGGACAGCCCGGCTGAGAGGCCGGTCTGACCGGGCCGTGACCGGACACCTTTTGCTGGTCCTGAACTCCTCCGGTTGGCGGCCGGTTGGCGCCCGGTTGCCGCCGGTGGACCGGACGGAGCACCGGACACGCCGGTCGAGGCCCGGTTGACCGGGCGCAAACCGGATCTGCGGCTCTCCTTTGGAGCCCGGTTGCCGCCCGTGGACCGGACGGAGCACGGACACGCCGGTCGAGGCGTTGACCGGGCGCAAACCGGATCTGGCTGCTCCTCCTTTGGAGCCCGGTTGCCGCCGGTTGACCGGCCACCGGCCGGATTCTGGCTTGGACCGGGCAGGTGACCGGATTTCTCCTGTAACCCTTTTTGATTGTTGTTGAAATGGGGGGGTCACCTTTAGCCTTCTTGTTCCTTTGATACACCATTTACGCCTCATTGCCTAATACCTGAGATTGTACTTATAAACATATTAGGCCAAATACTTTAGCACGGTGTCATCGTTACCAAAATAATGGATAAGGGTGAAATACCCTTACAAGTAGAGTTATATTAGTGCTAATTGTAAGTTGAGTTGGTCGATTTGCGCAATCGGTGGTTGTACGGACGATTTCTATGCGTATGATTTCCGTCCAGAAAAACAGAGTGTATGAGGTGCTCGAATATAGAAGTGAACTTCCTTTATATCTGTTAGTGAACTTCCGATCGCGGTATAAATGTTTTTGGCATGTAATAAAATTATAGCGAACTTCTGTGGATGTGAACTTCTTCTCCCCTGAATCTGAACTTCCCGACGGACTTCAATATTGTACAGGGCGAACTTCCAAAACTTTGGTCTAGTTTGAAGTGAACTTCAGAAAATATAGCGAACTACCGTCGCATCTGCACTATCTGAACTTCCCCTTCTCTGCATCTGAACTTCCAGACGGACCTCAACATTGTAAGAGTGAACTTCCATTTCAAATATGAACTTCTATACGGGGAGTGAATTTCCGTATGGAGGTAAATGAACTTCCCGGTGGTGGCAAGTGAACTTCTGAAAATATTGCGAACTTCCACATGTTTGAATTGAACTTCCGAGTTGTTTTGTCTTTTGTTCGAAGTGAACTTCCCAAAATAATGTGAACTTCTATATTTTTGTGTTCGAAGTGAACTTTTCGATTTTCATGTTTAGTTATGCAGCAGTCTTCTGAACTTCTGAATTCGGCGAAGTGAACTTCACCAATCTGCGAAAGTGAACATCTAAATTTAGGCGGATGTGAACTTCCCATTTTTTGAACTCTAGAAAAAATTTCTAAACTTCTGAATTTTGCGAGTGTGAACTTCCAAGTCTTTGCAGATGTGAACTTCCTGATTTTTTGAAATCTGGAGAATTTCATAATTTTAAAAAATTTCGTGTATGTGAAACATCCAAGTTCCGTAGATGTGAACTACTGAGTCTTGTAGATGTGAACTTCCTGATTTTTTGTACTCTAGAGATTTTTTGTACTCTCGGTCTGGTTGGGGCGCCGCCGGAGGAGCTGGCGAGGGGGCGGGAGTGACTCCAGGCGACAGTGGCGCCTCCGACGATTGGTGGGGACGGCGGGGCGTGCGCGTGGCAGGTGGTGGCGGTGGAGGTCGTGCGCGCAGTGACGGGCGGCGGAGCTGCGCGCTGCGTGGTGGGGCGGCCGCCGGGCGGCGCGATGTTGGGGCGGCGGTCGCGGCGGCGCAGCGGGTGGGGGCGGCGGTCGCGGGGCGCAGGTCGGCGGCGCGCAGCGGTGGTGGGGCGGCGGTGCGGGGCGCGGTGGTGTGGCGGCGGTCACCGGGCGCGCGGTGGCGAGTGGCGGCGGCGGCCGGGGCGCGCGGCGGTGGTGGGGCGACGCGGGAGGGTGGGACGCGCGGGGCGGGAGGTGGGTGCGCGCGGGGGTGGGAGGTTCGCTTGCCGAGTTGGTTTGGGGGGGGGGGGTTCTAGAATAGCTATTCTAGAACCACTCTTAAGGGGGGTTCGAGAATAGTTGGGCTCTATATATATATATATATATATCGGTATGTGCATGATGCAGATCAGGACAAGCATAAATGGATGGATAGACGATGTGGGACGGTCGCAATTATTTGATGACGTGGAAACGTTGGGACGATAGACTACTATAAATGAATGAATAGTCTATGAACTAGTCGGTGCGGTTCCAGTTGGTCACCTACATTTGGACTACCAGTCACTTAAGACGATAAGTGTGATTTTTAAGGTTACCGGTTTAGGAGTTTTTGTGTATCCGTTGACGTGGCAAAAAAGGGAGGCCCACTTGATAGCGAGTGAACGGTTACGTTAAAGAGGGCCCACATACAAGAGGGGTTTATGTGCAAAAGTGTTGTTGACTACATTAGAACGGTTTGTGCTGAAAATCTTTGGCCTCTCGCTCAAAACCCTAACCAAAATCCTCTACCCCTTAGAACCCTATGACAACATCATCGTAGTTTTGTATATTGGCTAGAGTCCACGAGGTTTAGCTCTAGCAATGTTGTTATGAAAAGTGCTAGCTTGAGCAGCTATGCGCCCCACATCCGTAGTCCCTTTATTCCACTCATCCCATGCCCCGCGGTAGGACGGTGAAGCGGAGTGTGTCGTTGATGTCGGAGCACAACTGCTAGACCGACAAGAAGTGCTAATATAATGGGTAGGTCTCTTGGCTCAAATGAAGGTGTGTTTTTTGGAGAACTTTTGAGTTATTTTTGTTGAGCAGCGTACTTTTCTAGAATTTACATTGTTTTGGTATGAATTTGGCTAACACGTGTGGTGACTCAGCATACCATTGTATGTTGTAGTATGCAAATCGTTGACATAACACCAATGAAACACCATTCATATAGTTCGACTAGTTTGTATGATGTGTGTCTTACTCATTCTCAAGAATATGCAGCTTTAGATGTCAGTTTCATATAGTTTCAAAGATGGTCTAGTTTCTTAGTTTCTTTTAATGTTCTATGCTAGATGATCTAGTATGTGCTATTGAGTTATGGTGTGTAATGAAAAAAAATAACACTACAAGTCTATGTCTCCTAGTCTATGTTTTGTGGTAAACAAGTATGTGGAAGATTCTAGTATACAAATTTCATTGTTTCTTGTATCTGAAATGAGCTATGTAACTTGGCTATTGAACAACAATATGTCATTACATTTATAATGACCTATATAACCTGGTGCATTTGAGCATTTTGCAGATATACAATAGGTAGCTCAAATAGATGTGAAAAAATCATACAGAGAGGAAAATTTGAGCTTAACCACTGACATAAGATACGTATATCAAACATGCCAGATCAAACCTGATTTTTTTTGCCGTAGTTAACCCAAACAGATGAGCTTACAATAGTTATTCAAATTGGCATGTTTTCACTTCCAAAATGACACTTAATAGAAGGGCATAAACCTAGCAAGTTTTAAACATAGAATTACATATGTTTTCAACATATAAACAAAGGAAGAATACTACATCATTTGTTGTGACACCTTAAATCATCAAACATGTTAAACTCTTTTGCTTTTTGAGAGACAAAAACATCTCAATCATCCAGAGTCTCACTTGATTGAGCCATGTCTACAACTATTGGTACAGTTCATGGTCTAACTCCTGATGTAGCTCTCTCTTATGCTTTTTGCTATTTTGCCGACTTCCCTTCTTGTCTCTACCTTCTCCTATTTTCTTTTAAGATAATTCTTTCTTTACATGTGCTATGATATTTATTGTCTCTTATTTTGCAAGCTTATTTATCTGAGAATCATGTCTTCTCTTCTCCTTATTTTCTACAAGATTAACTGTCTGTGCTTGTTCTTGCTCAACATTTTTTTATTTCCACCTCAAGTCTCTACTTTTCTACCTCCTCTACCTTTTTCACCTCACCTTGATATGTAGCTTCTAGAATTTTTATTTTTCTGTCTTCCATTGCCTTTTTCTTCTCATGTTACATGGCTAGCAACTTCTGAGCAAGCTCACCTTGCGTAATAGTGCTTGTTATGGATTGTCCTTCATTGACCATGGCCTGAGAAGGAGTGATGAAACTTTGCTGTGGAATTTGCATATGTTCCATATTCCTCACAAATGGCCCCAGCAAATTGATGTTAGTTAGGTAAAGAATAAAAAAAATTCAAATAGACATACACACATTGGGATGATCTTACATGTTGGGCCAAACTTTCAATACCACTATCTTGATAGGAAGGTGTCCTCTCACTACCTGGTTCAGGTAGATGTGTAGGAGGATGCATGTTGACCTATGCTACATATGGTGGTGGTGGTCCATTTTTGTACCATTAGCAACCATTCATGTTATGACCAGGCCCTCCACATAGCTGTAGTGCATAATAACCTCATGTCTTCTCATTCCTTTCCTACTTCCCTACACTCCACTTCACAGGGTGCCTTCCTTCTGATCTTAGTAGGTATTTTGACATGCTTATTGTAGAATGGTGGTAGGATTGGAGTCTCGTTCATCTTCTTCCGCCCAATCTCTTGCTTGCGTGGACATACTATGTTTCCATGTGCCATCTTGTGTATATTCACTAAGTAGCATTGATCAACAAGTGTAAGTGGATCTGGTCTCTCTTCTTCCTAGTGACTGATACTACATGTGGGCATGTGATCCTAATTGTTTCCATATTCTTTAAGTGCATGTATTGGCCTTCAAATCAAAAAATCGTTAATTGGATTAGAGATGGACATTTCTTTCGCTACAAAGTAACCATCTCCTGCTCCATTAACAAAGCACTTGATTAAAAATGTCACATGTTTTAAAACTTCCTTCTTTATCTTAGGGCATATACTTACCACCTTAGCCTCCTCTTTGTGCTTATTTTAGTTTCTACTCATTATCTATGACATGATTCTATCAAATATAGACAAAATAGGTTGTTCTTTAGTTTCCAGAATATGTGTGAGAAATTACAATACATAAGTACATGTATGACTTATAGCCAAATATAGATGAAGGAAAAGGGTATCAGGAAATACTTACTTGTTAAATCATCATAGTTATTGTTAGCAAGGATATCACACTTGGGTAGGTCATTCTGAAAATTCCTAACCCAACTTGTTTGATCCAATTCCTCTAACCAAGCACATGCTTCAAAATTTAGCACCTTCATAGCTTCCACGTGGGAATCAAATCTAGTCATTGTGCTGCTTCGTGTTATCCTCCATAGCTGGTTATTTAGAATATCTTATCTAAATAGCTGTTGGAAGACCTGCCGCATGTGTCTGACATAGAACATATGTTCCGAATCAGGGAACACATGTCTTATAAATATTTATAAGGTCCTGCAAGTAGCTACAAGTACAATTTCATCAAGAATAAGTTGAGTATACAACAAGTACAATGTCAGCTAGAAAGAAGTACAAGATCATCAGGAACGAGTTTAGTATTACATCAAGTACAAGGTTAATTATAAATAAGTACAAGAAAAAGTTGAGGATTACCTTATGTTTGTTAGACATAACAACCCATGGTGTAATTTTTTGAATTTCTAGATCATTCTTCAGTGTTTTAAGAAACTAGGTTCAGTTAGCATTGTCCTCCATTTAAATTGCAGCAGAAGCTACTGTGAATATATAATAATTGGAATCTATTCCAACAAGAATTAACAACTCGCATATGTATCTAGTGTTGATGAAACAACCATCAACAATATAAGAGGCATGCATCCTTGAAGGAACCTCCTTTTGCTAGCTTGCAAGCACATGTAGCATCTACTAAACCTGCAATTTTCATCAAGTGAGAGGTAGAAGAACTGCTTGGATTACTTCTTATTTCATTTCCATAGTCCCGAAGAATCTTGTATTGGCCTTTTTCATCACCATAGATGATCTTAATGGTTAACCTCCTAGCTCTCTACAACTTTTATCTCCCTAGAGTCATGTTCCACTCCTTTTTCACAATCCTAGAATTTTTTTTCATGTTCATGTCTTGATCAGTCACCAAACTTTCCAACTACTTGTGTGCTCAGAAATTGGATGTGAAAGCATGAACCTTAAATGTATTGCTGCAATTGTGCTCAACCGCAAACTTATTGATCACGAAACACTTGGTGATGGTGGCATGTGATTCCCACAAATATGTGCAATCAGGATCACGCCTTGCATTTAGCCTCTTTCTATCATTAACTTGCAACTTGATATCTTGTATGTTGATGCAACTATAAGCTTGTATTGATTTTATCAATAGCTCCAATGACTAAAAGATTTTCCCGTAGTTCAGATCCTTTCAATGTTGCACATATAATTTCCTGAATGTTTTAATCTCTATGCAGATGTATCATCCTCATAGTATGGTCCCCATAGATTATATCCCTCTGAATCCTCTTCTTGCAAACCTTCTCGTTCCATTTCACTATTGAAATCTTTGACTTCTCATTCACATTCCCTTTCATTGTTGAAGCATTTGCCGTATCCTTCTTTACATCTTCGTCATCTTCAACATCTACATTTTCTTTGAAAAGATCATCATCACCGTCGGTGATATCATAATTTGAATCCACATTGTATTTAGGATAAAAAATCTTAATCTTCATCACCATCCTCCTCTTTGTCAGATTCACCCACTTCAGATGCAGGGCCACTATGACTTCTAGCCCTTTTTTCCTTTGCCTTGTTCTTGCACCGACATAATCATCTTCATGCACAACTTGCCATGGAGAAACAACTTGCATAGGGACATGATCATGTTCTTTAGTGGAAGCCCATCATAGCTTCTTGTTGATTTTACAGGGATCAATAGTGGTGGCATACCAGAGACTAGAAAACACACAACATCATCCTAGTTTATTGCTCTCATACTCTCGTTGCGTTCAAAATATAGAGGAATAAAATGATGTCCAATGTCCACAAATATTAGTATTTCCTGAGTGTCTTTGGCACCTCTGATATCTCTTAGTCCATTCATGCCAATTTTTAGCATCGACACATAATAATTGACCTTAATCATGCATGACATCTCATAACTAATGTCAGCAATGACATTCTCTGAATGACCATACAACATGACATGGCCACTAACATAGATTCTGTTAATTCCAACCAAGAAAGTAGCCCCCCCCCCCAACGCACACAAATACACATGAAACAACTGGTACGTGCTTATGCGACAACAATACATGCATAAATCCCACACTTATTTCAGTAAACTAAACTAACAAATTAATATAAACCCTCTGCCAGGGATAAAGCAGCCCAAATCGACATAGACAACTAGATTGTGCGTTCAAAACCCTAGTTGCAGCTAAAAGACACGATTTTGTGACCAGATTGTGTCGATTTTTGGAGCTTACCTTATATGGGAGCTGGAGCTCCATCAGGCCGCCTCATCCGACAATGCTTGTTGTGGTGTTTGGACCCTCTCTACCCACACCACGATGATGTCCGCCACGAAATCCCTCTCCACTAGGGTGGCATTGCCTCATTCCCTATACTCCATCTTCTTCTCAAAAGATCATGTCCAAAGTGACCAACAGAGTTCTCTCATTCTTGTAGTTGATGCAGGCCACCTATGCTTGTGAGAGCCAACCGGGCTCGCAAAAAATCCACTGAGCAACCGACGCAAGACACAACAACTCTGTTAGGCCTTGTTTGGTACTACAGGTTTTGTGGAGATTAGTAGGAATAATCTCCTAGAGTACTGGGTAAAATCCCTACCTTCACTCAATCCTCTCGTATCCCCACAAAACCCCAATTCCCAATCCTAGTGGCACATTGACCATTTGGTTTGGTACTATAGTTTTGTGTAAATTAGTGGAAATAATTCATACTAAATGCTAAATCCCCACTTATTTCCAAAAAAAGTTGTTTGGTATGGAAGTATTGATCAAGTTTAATCCTCACTTATTCCTACCTTTTCCCAAAGCTTGAAGTATTTTTTTCAATCCCCAATGGCGATTAGTGGGAATTATTTCCACTAATTTACAAAAAAAGAAAACTCTGCTAACAAGTGGTCAATCTGCCGTGCCGCACCCCCCGCGTCGCCCTCCTCTGGCGACACGGGGGAACCCTAGCCGCCGCCGCACCTAGCGGCTTCCTACCGCCACCCCCCGCATCGCCGCCGCCGGAGGTGCCGTCGGCAAAGCCGTGCGCGCCCCAGGGAAGGTGGCGGCTGGGCACCTTCTTCCTCCCGGCGCACGGGAGCTCTTCAGGCGGCGCGTTTTGGAGTTTGGGCAGCGGGCGGGCGCGGCCGTTGCAGGCGGCGAGCGGCGGGCGGCGTGCGGAGCTGGTCCGGTGATACGTCTCCGACGTATCGATAATTTCTTATGTTCCATGCCACATTATTGATGTTATCTACATGTTTTATGCACACTTTATGTCATATTCGTGCATTTTCTGGAACTAACCTATTAACAAGATGCCGAAGTGCCGTTCTTTTTCTGCTTTTTGGTTTCGAAATCCTAGTAACGAAATATTCTCGTTGACGAAATCAACGCCCAGGCCTATTTTGCCACGAAGCTTCCAGAAGTCCTAAGAGGAGACGAAGTTGGGCCACGAGGCGCCCAAACCATAGGGCGGCGCGGCCCCCCCTGGCCGCGCGGCCCTGTGGTGTGGGGCCCCCGTGCCGCCTCTTGACCTGCCCTTCCGCCTATAAATAGCCTCCGTCGCGAAACCCCCAGCCGAGAGCCACGATACGGAAAACCTTCCAGAGACGCCGCCGCCGCCGATCCCATCTCGGGGGATCCAGGAGATCGCCTCCGGCACCCTGCCGGAGAGGGGATTCATCTCCCGGAGGACTCTACGCCGCCATGGTCGCCTCCGGAGTGATGTGTGAGTAGTCTACCCTTGGACTATGGGTCCATAGCAGTAGCTAGATGGTTGTCTTCTCCCATTGTGCTATCATTGTCGGATCTTGTGAGCTGCCTAACATGATCAAGATCATCTATCCGTAATTCTATATGTTGCGTTTGTTGGGATCCGATGAATAGAGAATACTTGTTATGTTGATTATCAAAGTTATATCTATGTGTTGTTTATGATCTTGCATGCTCTCCGTTACTAGTAGATGCTCTGGCCAAGTAGATGCTTGTAACTCCAAGAGGGAGTATTTATGCTCGATAGTGGGTTCATGCCTGCATTGACACCTGGGACAGTTCTAAGGTTGTGTTGTGCTGTTGCCACTAGGGATAAAACATTGATGCTATGTCTAAGGATGTAGTTGTTGATTACATTACGCACCATACTTAATGCAATTGTCTGTTGCTTTGCAACTTAATACTGGAGGGGGTTCGGATGATAACCTGAAGGTGGACTTTTTAGGCATAGATGCAGTTGGATGGCGGTCTATGTACTTTGTCGTAATGCCCAATTAAATCTCACTATACTCATCATGATATGTATGTGCATGATCATGCCCTCTTTATTTGTCAATTGCCCAACTTAATTTGTTCACCCAACATGTTGTTTATCTTATGGGAGAGACACTCTAGTGAACCGTGGACCCCGGTCCAATTCTCTTTACTGAAATACAATCTTGCAATGTTCTCTGTTTTCTGCAAACAATCATCTTCCACACAATACGGTTAATCCTTTGTTACAGCAAGCCGGTGAGATTGACAACCTCACTGTTTCGTTGGGGCAAAGTACTTTGGTTGTGTTGTGCAGTTCACGTTGGCGCCGAAATCCCTGGTGTTGCGCCGCACTACATCTCGCCATCAACCTTCAACGTGCTTCTTGGCTCCTGGTTCGATAACCTTGGTTTCATACCTGAGGGAAACTTGCACGCATCACACCTTCCTCTTGGGGTTCCCAACGGACGCGTGTTGAACGCGTATCAAGCAGCTTTTTCGGCGCCGTTGCCGGGGAGATCAAGACACGCTGCAAGGGGAGTCTCCACTTCTCAATCTCTTTACTTTGTTTTTGTCTTGCTTAGTTTTATTTACTACTTTGTTTGCTGCACTAAATCAAAATACAAAAAAAATTAGTTGCTAGTTTTACTTTATTTGCTATCTTGTTTGCTATATCGAAAACACAAAAAAATTAGTTACTTGCATTTACTTTATCTAGTTTGCTTTATTTACTGTCTTGCACTCTATATTAAAAATAAAAAAAATAGTTACTTTTGTTACCATGTCTAGCTCTGAACCTGTTACTTCTTCGCCTGAAGAATTAGTCTTCACTTTCAAACAAGGGGATGAGGAGAGTTTTAAGGATGCTTGGTCTAGAATTTTTACTTCTTATCGTAAAACCGAACCTCAAATGACTCTAAGTTTGCTCCTTAGTAATTTTTATTTTGGTCTTATGATTCGCTATAGATATGCTTTGGATACTTTAGTGGGAGGAGATTTCCTTCATTGCAATGGGGATCAAGCTTTTAATGCCATAAAGAAGTTGGTTGCATCACATGATTCAGCTAATAACTTTGATTCAGCCCTCACTAGCATATATAGTAGATTAAACAATCTCGAGATAAGTACATCTCGCTTGGATGATAACTATTGCCATGTTCGTAATCGTCTTGAACAAGTTTTAGTGAACTCTAAACTTTCATTGTGGGATCCTACTGTTAAAATTGTTATCGGTGATCGAACTCTTCATGCCTACTGTGATATTATGTCTGAATTTTGCCTTATGCCTGAGAGCATTTATAAATCTTTGAAACTTTGGGGAGTCGAGGAAGGAGGAGAAGAAATAACTTTCATTGATAACTCTGTTATAATTCCTAAGGGAATAGCTGCAGGTGTGCATACAACCATTCTTGGAAGAACAATATCCATTGATTATCTTGTTATTGAATGTGTAGGGATAGGAAAAATCACACTCGGAAGATCCCTGCTGAAACTATTGGGAGCAGTCATTGATGTGGGAGAAGGCACTCTGAAATTCACCTCTATACCGGGGGAAATCATATATTTCCTAAACCAAAGGGAAAGAAAAACAATAAGAAAGGTAAGGGTAAAACCCAAGGTAAGGTTGACACACCATCTCTTGATAATACTTGATATACACTTTCGCGCCTAGCTGAAAGGCGTTAAAGAAAAGCGCTTATGGGAGACAACCCATGTTTTTACCTACAGTACTTTGTTTTTATTTTGTGTCTTGGAAGTTGTTTACTACTGTAGCAACCTCTCCTTATCTTAGTTTAGTGTTTTATTGTGCCAAGTTAAGCCGTTGATAGAAAAGTTCATACTAGATTTGGATTAGGGCGCAGAAACAGATTTCTTTGCTGTCACGAATCTGAGCTGTTTTCCCCTGTAGGTAACTCAGAAAATTATGCCAATTTACGTGAGTGATCCTCAGATATGTACGCAACTTTCATTCAATTTGGGCATTTTCATTTGAGCAAGTCTGGTGCCATTTTAAAATTCGTCAATACGAACTGTTCTGTTTTGACAGATTCTGCCTTTTATTTCGCATTGCCTCTTTTGCTATGTTGGATGAATTTCTTTGATCCGTTAATGTCCAGTAGCTTTATGCAATGTCCAGAAGTGTCAAGAATGATTGTGTCACCTCTGAATATGTTAATTTTTATTGTGCACTAACCCTCTAATGAGTTGTTTCGAGTTTAGTGTGGAGGAAGTTTTCAAGGATCAAGAGAGGAGTATGATGCAACATGATCAAGGAGAGTGAAAGCTCTAAGCTTGGGGATGCCCCGGTGGTTCACCCCGCATATTCTAAGAAGACTCAAGCGTCTAAGCTTGGGGATGCCCAAGGCATCCCCTTCTTCATCGACAACATTATCAGGTTCCTCCCCTGAAACTATATTTTTATTCCATCACATCTTATGTGCTTTGCTTGGAGCGTCGATTTGTTTTTGTTTTTGTTTTGTTTGAATAAAATGGATCCTAGCATTCACTTTATGGGAGAGAGACACGCTCCGATGTAGCATATGGACAAGTATGTCCTTGGTTTCTACTCATAGTATTCATGGCGAAGTTTCTCCTTCGTTAAATTGTTATATGGTTGGAATTGGAAAATGATACATGTAGTAATTGCTATTAATGTCTTGGGTAATGTGATACTTGGCAATTGTTGTGCTCATGTTTAAGCTCTTGCATCATATGCTTTGCACCCATTAATGAAGAAATACATAGAGCATGCTAAAATTTGGTTTGCATATTTGGTTTCTCTAAGGTCTAGATAATTTCTAGTATTGAGTTTGAACAACAAGGAAGATGGTGTAGAGTCTTATAATGTTTTCAATATGTCTTTTATGTGAGTTTTGCTGCACCGGTTCATCCTTGTGTTTGTTTCAAATAAGCCTTGCTAGCCTAAACCTTGTATCGAGAGGGAATACTTCTCATGCATCCAAAATACTTGAGCCAACCACTATGCCATTTGTGTCCACCATACCTACCTACTACATGGTATTTCTCCGCCATTCCAAAGTAAATTGCTTGAGTGCTACCTTTAAACAATTCAAAATTTATTACCTCTGATTTGTGTCAATGTTTTATAGCTCATGAGGAAGTATGTGGTGTTTATCTTTCAATCTTGTTGGGCAACTTTCACCAATGGACTAGTGGCTTCATCCGCTTATCCAATAATTTTGCAAAAAGAGCTGGCAATGGGATTCCCAGTCCCAAATTAATTAATAAAAATAGACACTCCTCCATGGTATGTGATTGATTGGACGGCACCCGAAGGATTCGGTTAGCCATGGCTTGAGAAAGCAAAGGTGGGGAGGAGTGTCATCATAATAAAACTAAAATAAGAAGGCACTCCTTCATGGTATGAGATTGTTGGCAGGCACCCAAAGGATTCGGTTAGCCATGGTTTGTGAAAGAAAGGTTGGAAGGAGTGCCACACAAAAATAAAATAAAATGGGAGCCGCTCTTTGAAGGTTTGTCTGGCAAGGGGTTAGAGTGCCCACTACCATTCGTTGACAACAACAAACACCTCTCAAAATTTTACTTTTATTGCTCTCTATATGTTTTCAAAATCAAAGCTCTAGCACAAATATAGCAATCGATGCTTTTCCTCTATGAGGACCATTCTTTTACTTTCAATGTTGAGTCAGTTCACCTATTTCTCTCCACCTCAAGAAGCAAACACTTGTGTGAACTGTGCATTGATTCCTACATACTTGCTTATTGCACTTATTATATTACTCTATGTTGACAATATCCATGAGATATACATGTTATGAGTTGAAAGCAACCGCTGAAACTTAATCTTCTTTTGTGTTGCTTCAATGCCTTTACTTTGAATTATTGCTTTATGAGTTAACTCTTATGCAAGACTTATTGATGCTTGTCTTGAAGTGCTATTCATGAAAAGTCTTTGCTTTATGATTCACTTGTTTACTCATGTCATATACATTGTTTTGATCGCTGCATTCACTACATATGCTTTACAAATAGTATGATCAAGATTATGATGGCATGTCACTCCAAATTATCGTGTTATCGTTTTACTGCTCGGGACGAGCAGAACTAAGCTTGGGGATGCTGATACGTCTCCGACGTATCGATAATTTCTTATGTTCCATGCCACATTATTGATGTTATCTACATGTTTTATGCACATTTTATGTCATATTCGTGCATTTTCGAATTAACCTATTAACAAGATGCCAAGTGCCGCTGCTGTTTTTGGTTTCAGAAATCCTAGTAACGAAATATTCTCGAATTGGACGAAATCAACGCCCAGGGGCCTATTTTGCCACGAAACTTCCAGAAGTCCGAAGAGGAGACGAAGTTGGGCCACGAGGCGCCCAAACCATAGGGCGGCACGCCCGCCCCCCTTGGCCGCGCGGCCCTGTGGTGTGGGGCCCCCGTGCCGCCTCTTGACCTGCCCTTCCGCCTACAAATAGCCTCCGTCGAAACCCCCGGTCGAGAGCCACGATACGGAAAACCTTCCGAGACGCCGCCGCCGATCCCATCTCGGGATCCAGGAGATCGCCTCCGGCACCCTGCCGGAGAGGGGATTCATCTCCCGGAGGACTCTACGCCGCCATGGTCGCCTCCGGAGTGATGTGTGAGTAGTCTACCCCTGGACTATGGGTCCATAGTAGTAGCTAGATGGTTGTCTTCTCCCCATTGTGCTATCATTGTCGGATCTTGTGAGCTGCCTAACATGATCAAGATCATCTATCTGTAATTCTATATGTTGCGTTTGTTGGGATCCGATGAATAGAGAATACTTGTTATGTTGATTATCAAAGTTATATCTATGTGTTGTTTATGATCTTGCATGCTCTCCGTTACTAGTAGATGCTCTGGCCAAGTAGATGCTTGTAACTCCAAGAGGGAGTATTTATGCTCGATAGTGGGTTCATGCCTGCATTGACACTGGGACGTGACAGAAAGTTCTAAGCTTGTGTTGTGCTGTTGCTACTAGGGATAAAACATTGATGCTATGTCTAAGGATGTAGTTGTTGATTACATTACGCACCATACTTAATGCAATTGTCTGTTGCTTTGCAACTTAATACCGGAGGGGGTTCGGATGATAACCTGAAGGTGGACTTTTTAGGCATAGATGCAGTTGGATGGCGGTCTATGTACTTTGTCGTAATGCCCAATTAAATCTCACTATACTCATCATGATATGTATGTGCATGGTCATGCCCTCTTTATTTGTCAATTGCCCAACCTGTAATTTGTTCACCCAACATGTGTTTATCTTATGGGAGAGACACCTCTAGTGAACTGTGGACCCCGGTCCAATTCTCTTTCTGAAATACAATCTACTGCAATACTGTTCTACTGTTTTCTGCAAACAATCATCTTCCACACAATACGGTTAATCCTTTGTTACAGCAAGCCGGTGAGATTGACAACCTCACTGTTTCGTTGGGGCAAAGTACTTTGGTTGTGTTGTGCAGGTTCCACGTTAGCGCCGGAATCCCTGGTGTTGCGCCGCACTACATCCCGCCGCCATCAACCTTCAACGTGCTTCTTGGCTCCTACTGGTTCGATAACCTTGGTTTCATACTGAGGGAAACTTGCCGCTGTACGCATCACACCTTCCTCTTGGGGTTCCCAACGGACGCGTGTTGAACGCGTATCATCCGGCTGGGCCCGGCGGCGAGGTCAGCGTCTGGAGGTGCGAGGCGGCGTGCGGCATGCGGCTGGAGGTGCGCGTGCCGCCGCGGATGGGCCGGATCTGGGTCGCGAGGGCCTTCTCTGGGCTCGGTCTGGACGGCGTGAGGAGGTGTTCTTCCGGGCTGCCTTGCTGCGGGGGTCGCCGTCTTCGTGGCGCCCAGCAGGGGTGCGTGGCGGTGCGCGGGTGCTCTCGCGATGGCGCAAGGAGGCTGCGGTGCAGGGTTCGTGCGGCGGCGGTTGCAGGCCAGGGGTGGTGGCGATGATCTTCTGTACCTTTCGCGGTGGCGGCTGCCCGGGTTCGCTCTGGTTGTTTTTGGCAACTATCTCGCGGGCAGCGGTGATGATCCGGACGGCGGCTTTAGTCGCGGCGACGGGGAGCCTAGGCGTGGCGGCGGGAGGGTTGCTTGTTGATCGTCGGGGGCTTGGAGGAGGAGGGAAAGTGTGGTGGTTGTGTCGGTCCTTCTTGGCGGGCGTGAGGTTTTGGGACTCTTCGCTGGGCGAAAGCCTTGTCTTGGCTGCTTGCCGGGACCGACGACGGTGACGCCCGTGGGCGCCGCATCCTTCTTGAAGGCGTCGTTGAAGCGGGTGTTTCTTGCTTCTCTGCCCGGGCTCTCCGGGGGAAATCCTAGATATGTAGTAATCGCTAATTTCGGACGACTGCTTGCGTGGTAGACTGGAGAAAAATAAATGGTGAAAGTGCAAGGCGCAGGAGGCTACGTAGTGATGTGACATACTCTTGTGCCATGGTCTGTCTATGTTGGGAAGGCTGACGACGATGACGCTCCCCTTTCTTTTGATTTCTTTTCGTTTCTCTTCCTAAAGAAATGCTTTACAGAGTTACAGTTGCTGAGAGGATCTCTTCTCGGTCCTCCTTTTTTACTTTTTAATAACAACAACACGGTTACACCGGGCGCTGAATCGCTGCCAGCCAGAAAAAGAAACCATTTGTGGACGATGACGTGTCCTCACAGTCGCCCACAGTGCAGAAAACAAGACATAAAAGGGGTCGGTACAAGGTGTCGTCGTCAGCGTTGATTAGATGTCACTGCTGTTGGTACAGGAGTAACAGCCGGACCCACCGTGGAGAAAGCTGGGGGAACCGTAGGTAGTTACCACTGGATGCAGATTGTTCCTTTTTTTTTTGCGATGAGTTCCTTTCTTATTTAGGGCATGTATAATAGGGTACAGTCAGCTGTCTAGAAGAGAAGCCACGTTGGTATAGTCAGCTGACTAGAAGAGAAGCCACGTTGGATTTTTTGTGAGGTGGAAGAAAGAGAACAAGAAAAGAGAAAGAAGTCGTCTATATTTGGGCAAACGATCGATTTCCGCAAATATCGCTAACTATAGATGGCTATTTTCCCGTTACGCTCAGAATCGTGGCCACGATCAGGGATTTGGTTACCGGATGAAATACCGCGGTTACCGGCCAATAACCAGAATTCTCAGCCCCTTCGGTAAGCAAACTTACTTGTCAAAAATCTCATTCCATTTGAATTTGGTTTGAATTTAGATTGATTGGTTTGTCCAACCTAAATCGTATGTGTTCCCTCTCCACTATAACCCCATGCCTCAATTCATTTGTCTGAATCTTTCACTTCCTTCTCCTCCAAACCTTTATTTTCAAAATATTTAGATATTTTTCAGTTTAAATTCAAATTTTGTTTGAAAATCTTATATGGTATTTGACAGGTCATCTCCGGTAACTATGGTTACCGAAATCCCAGCCCCCTCTTCAAACCGGTATCCAAAACCTGGAAGGAGATCCTCTGACGTACTCCTTAGCTACTGCAGAGGGACGTGATTGCTCCGATCCATTCGCTGAGCATCCGACGATACCGTGTGGAAACGCAACTATGAGGTTGGCCCAAGACCCAGCTTGATGAAGCGGAATGGAAACAAGGCGCTCAGCTCATCTCTACCGGGCCGATGTACCTCCACGCCCGTTGAAAAATGTGTCTGTATCCCAGCCTAGCGCTCCGATATATAGTGTTCGATTTGTCTGCCTAGACGAGCAAATGCGGTCTAAATATGTTCCATGATTGCGTATGGGCAGACGCTACAAGGTTAGCGCTGCCGTTCGGCGGTTCTAGCACGGCGCCGCCTGGTAGCGACACAGATGCTTCGCCTTCAGCGCAACATAACTAACGAGCGGTGCGTGTAGCTTTCTGCACAACGTTAATGGGACGCCTCGCTTCCGCGGGCCTGCTTTGGAGGCAACGTCGCAGCGGCTTCAAGGCAGGGCACGTCGTCGTCGGTGGCGGCGATGTCGTGGATGACGACGTCCACGGGTGGGGCAGCCGGAGGGGCCACCATCGCCGCTCGCGCCTCCGCGAGCGCCGCCCTGGCCTCAGCGAGCTCGGCCCTGGTGCCGGCGATTTCCTCCCTGGCCGTAGCGAGGCGCTCACGGAGTTGCGCGCGCCCTGCCGCCTCCGCCTCCCCCGCCTCTAGGCCCAGCTGGTCGGCCTGAAAAGCGTCGGCGACTAGCTGCTCGTCCTCCGGGTGGGCTTGGCGGCACATGTGAACAACCTGATCCCAGCTAAGGTTGTGCTCGGCCATGGATGGATGGTAGGGTTTAGCTTGAGGTGTGCCCGTCATCCCCGCCGGTGTTCACCATATATAGCCACGGTGGGGTGGGAAACGATGTTGGCGCGCAGGTTGTTTCCCGCGCGCGTAACACCGCCGAAACTTGCCAATGTATTGGGCAAGCGCGGGAACGACCGTCGTCGCGCGGGAACCGGTAATCGCCAGCGGCAGCCCTCAACGGGAGGTTAAACCGCCATTAACAACCTTAATGTTGTCTCCGCTAAAAAAATACGTCCGCACCGCTGAAGATACCCTGACGCAAACGGTCGCCCTGGACCGCCTAGCGTCCACAGGCCGATGCAAACGGACATTTCGGATGTTCGTAATGCGGCCCATTGGAGATGCCCTGATGATCTTTTGCTTCGTGGAGTGGAACTGGACCTTGGGCTGACCAAGTCGCTGCGTGTCCCTACCCCATAGCTGGGTTTCCAAACGATACCGTCCGATGCCTAGCGAATGAATCGAAGAGATCGACGTCCCTTTGCAGCAGCGAAGGAGTACGTCAGAGGATCTCGTTCCCAAAACCTTGGCCATGATGCGGTTAAGCGCCGGAAATCCCGTGCTCCACGAACTGGAACACCGCAAAAATATTCTTTTTTCCCGTCCTAGATGCAATCTTCAGTTACTTTCCCGCCGCGGAGATGGCCTTCTCCTGCACGAGCACGGCGTCCTCCTCGTCGGAGCCGTCGATGTAGTCGCCCGCCGAGAAGGTGGGTGGCCACGCGGGGACGAGCTCGTCGTCGTCCGAGCTGTTGGCGATGGGGAGCCGCGGTGCGCGACTGGAGCCGCCAGACGACGACCCCTCGCCGCCATTGGCGTACCTTGCCAGCTTTCCTGGGGGCGTGAGCCTCCAGTTCGTCCACTGGCGGGCGCTGTGCTTGCGCGCGCCCTCCGACATGTTCCACTTCCGGCGTTCCACGTCGGTGCGGAACATGGGGGACGCAGCGGCGATTCCCCGCCGCCTAATCCGGCGCCGCGGCCTGCTGAGCCGCCACGGGAGGCCATCGCGCCGGTAAGGAGGGTGGAAGGGTGGCTGCGGCTGCTTGATTTCTCACCGGAATACTGGGGAGGCGGCGGCGGAGGGAGTAGAATTTGGAAACCGAACTCCCCTCCGCTGCCCCTTTTAATTCGGGGCGGCCGCGCAGTTTCTCGGGAGGGCGAACTCGTTATACTGGTCAGGCCACGAGTTAGGGCTCCCATCTGGCCTAGTTTCGGCCCGAACCCGTATTACCGCCGGAGTTTTTCAGTTTTCGCCTCTTTTACGGGCGCTGCTAGAGATGCTCTTATAGATCCCATGAGACGATGTGCGTGGTCTCTCTGATTTTTTCATTGAGACGAGAAGCGCGTGATCTCAGTGTAAGGACGAAAAGAGTTAAATACACTGCAGTGTTCTGTACGTGTGCGCGTATGTATGACTAGATTTAATCCTAGTACTACTTGCAATTTATAAAATTTTACGCAGAGGTATATACACTTTTAGTTGCACAATTTGCAGGCAATGAATGTAAGGTCACTCCTGCGGGTAACTACCTGTACTCTGTTTCCAGTCATGAGTTTGAGAAAGAATATAGTGTAGATTTCAATGCAAGAACATGTGATTGCAAGAGATGGCAACTTATTGGAATACCATGTCACCATGTGGTAGCATGCTCTAGAAAAGATAGGATTAATCCTGAAAACCTAGTACACAGTTGCTACATTGTTGATGCATTCAACAAAACTTATGCATACAAGTTGGTACCCTTGAGAGGGAGAGTATTTTGAGAAAATATGAATGTTGTGACAATACATCCACCTCTATTCACCAAAGTTATGGGAAGGCCTAAGAAAAATAGGAAGAAGGCACCTAAGGAAAAAATAAAGAAAGGAGTAAAGGTGTTTACAAAGGCAGGGGTGACTATGCATTGCTCTAAATATGGTAAAGCTGATCACAACAAGAAGGGTCACCAGAAATATCTTGACAGGCTAGGAGAGCAGTCTCAAAATAATATTATTGATGAGGATGAAGAACTAAACATCCCATCTATTGTTGAGGTACATTTTTATTTTGTGCAAATATTTGTGGCACCATGTAAAATGCATAACCTATTCTGTACTAAATTTGTCTACAGCATGTGATCCCACACATTCCAAACCCTTCTATGGATCCTACAGAACAAGAGGATAGCATGGTGCACATGATTCAAAATGAGGATACTTACATACCTTTTCCTATAGGAGAGAGAGCATGTGCCAATTAGCAGGTTTCTAGGTCCATTGCCAGAAAATGCCTTTGTAACAGCTGGTAGAGACAACATTCCAACATCAAGACAAAGAGTTACTACCAATGTTAAGAAAATCGGTAATCGTTAACTGCTCGGTCGGCTTGGGAGTAGCGATTAATCGGAATTCGGACGATTAACTGATTTAATCGGTCGGTGACATAGGCATCCCAAATGGGCCTGCCGAAGATAGTACCCGGGGTTTATTGAAAGCCCACTACCCGAAGAATAAGAAGATTCGGGAGCCCAAGATATATTAAGGAAAGTTAGAGTTGTAATAGGAAGTGTTATTTGTAATCTGGCGGGATGAGTTAGAAACCGTCCCGGACTCTGTAACTTGTAAAACGAAACCCCGGCTCCGCCTCCTATATAAAGGGGAGTCGAGGGACGAAGAGATCATCGAATCATTGTTGCAAACCCTAGTTCTCATAATCGTCGAGTACTTTTCGGCTGAAACCTTCGAGATCTACTTGCCCTCTACTTCCAACTAAACCCTAGCCTACAATCCATAGGCATTGACAAGTTGATACCTTGTCAATTGGCGCCGCCTGTGGGAACTAGAGGCGTAAGGATCTGATCTCGATGGCACGTTCAAGATCTTCGACATCGTCAACCAAGCAACGCAATGGATCGAGGTAAACGATCGCCGGGTCTCGTTGATTTTGTTCCTCACCCACCCTCCCGTTTGGATGCATATGCGTATCTGGCGGAGCCCATGGAGATGACGTTCGGAAGGTTTCACTTTCGCGTCGAGAAGGAAGGATCGTATCGTGTCGAAATTCCGATTTCGTCGGGATCGTCGGCGGTCGATTCCGATTTTTCAAGCTATACATCGTCAACCGAGTCAGGAGAAGAAGAAACTTCGTCGACACGCTACGTCAGCACCAGAGCAAGAGAGAAACTCGCCAAGATCTTCAACGACATGTCGTTTGAGTCATCTGCGGACTCATATATAAGCGATGGCTCAAGCGATGTCGACAGTTACGACTTCATCGACAAATCTATCACAATGGGCAAGGTCTTCATCAATCTCAACGATGATGTCACCAAACCCAACATAGATCTGAGTACAAAGTATCATCAGATTTATGCCATTGAAGATCAAGAGGAAACATCTGAGGCTTTCGACGATCTGGGAAATCCATACGTCGATCCCTCCAATCTGCGACAAGGCCTGGGCAATAAATACGTCGGGCCGCAGCCGCGAGACAGAGTTCAGCTTTCGCAAGCAGCGTGGGATAGAGCCGCGAGAGCTATGAACGGTTCAGAACCAATGGCCACCACAGCCACACCAGAGGAATTGCAAGCATATCAATATAGGCTCGCACGAGCCGCAAGAGAATTGGAAAAACAGACAGCTGAGTTAAACAGAAGAAAGGAGGCAGCTTCTGCATCTAGCAGGAGAAGGGCAGATCTAAGTCGACAATCTAGAACTTCGGGTGATAGCCACAGGGAGGCGCGGAACAGAGCAAGATCAAGGTTGCAACATATACCCGAGGCAGAAAGAGAGCACTTGGTCCAAAACCTCGACATGTCCTTCATGTCGATAGATACAAGAGGAAATATCATCCCTAAGACACCAGAGGCTGGGTATATGGCGACACATGCTTTTATCCTCGCATCTAAACCACCTCCAGGTGATCCAAGGGAGACACTATACAATATGGCGGTAGCAGGAGTTGGAGCTATGGGGACAGCGTTTGTATCAACGCCTCCCGAAGGAGCGGCAAGGCAAAATAGTCCACGACCCGCAGCAGCAACAGCAGCAGCACCTGAAGGACCAAGTGGAGCAAGAGACACAACAGCACAAGCAAGGGTCGACAGAGCGCGGCAAAGCAGACGGGATCATCGGCAATCTCCGGAGCTTAATGACGAAGATATGTGCGGCTTGCCATGCTTCACGAGGAGAGTCCGAAAACTCGAGTCCCCTCAGGATTCAAGTTACCCGACAACTTCAAGAAGTTCGACGGCCTTCAAGATCCAGAGGATTGGCTAGTTGATTATCTCGAGACAAGAAGCTCACAGGAGGAACCAGGGCAACAGCTATGCAAAGCATCCAGGTGCATTTGAGTGGAGCCGCACGATCTTGGATAAAGAAACTCACCCAGGATCTATCGACACTGGGAAAGTTTCGAGGACGTGTTCGTCAAGAACTTCAGGTCCACGTGCAAAAAACCTGCGTCGTTAGAGGAGTTGAGAGCATGTCGACAAAAGCCAGATGAGCCAATGAGAAAGTACATCCAAAGGTGGAATATCATCAAAAACTCGGCAGAAAATATATCTGACGAGAGAGCAATAGATGCGTTTGTCGCAGGAATCAGGCGTGGAGATTTTGTCGAAGACTTGGGAAGGACCAATCCAAAGACAATATCCGCGTTAATGGAGATAGCAAACAGATGGCAGATGGAGAAGACGATGTCCACAACAAACGGCACAGGTCAGAGGAGGACCGTGGTCGAAACTATCAACCAAGGCGACGATTTCAGCATCCGAACTATGACGCTCCAGGGCAAATTTCGGCAGGTTCGGGCAAACACAGGAGGAAACAACAGAGATGATTATCGAGAAGCAAGAATGAGGTGATAACAGGGATGATTCTCGCAACAGTAAAAATAGCGGGCCTAGGTTCCCAAGGCCTTTCGTGTCCCCGAAGAGATGATGAATGGGCCGTGTCAAATGCACTTTTTCCTCGACAGCAACGGTAAAAGACAGTTAGGGCACCTGCAGAAGATCGTCGAAATTTTCAGGCAATGCTAAGGTATGCAGAGCACGCTAATGCGCGGGCAACACAGAGAAATCCTCGAGAACCCGCGAGATTCACTTGCCGCCTCCTCCCGCGATTACGACGACAATCGGCATCAGCTCGAATAGCGGCAGCACCTCCACCACCACCTTATGTTGATCCTAACTCCAAAGGAGCGGTGTCAATGATTCGAAGGGAAGGCCGTCCAATAGAGCTCGAAAGTAATCTCACGACAGGTCTTTATGGTAAAAAATACCTCCACCAACATTGAGTATCTTAATTGGTCAGACAAGATATTGGCTTCACCATAGCAGATCATCCACAGTTCCTCGACCAGGGCCAAGCACTTATTCTGCCAGCAGTTATCGCGGGATTTGATGTCTCTCGAGTGTTCATAGACGGCGGCAGCAGCCTAAACCTTATGTATGCAGATACATTGAGGAAGATGAACATATCCTTAGCAAACTTGAAGCCAAGACACAAGGTTCCACGGCATCACACCGGAGAAACCAAGTTATCCATTGGGGAAGATCAATCTCGACGTTCAGTTTGGGACCCGAGAAAATTATAGAATCGAGAGGCTGGAATTTGAAGTCGTGGATTTTCCGTCGCAATACCACGCTCTGTTGGGACGACCAGCATATGCTAGATTTATGGCGGTGCCACACTATACATACCTGTTGTGGAGGTTGCCTGGACCAAAGGGACCAATCACAGTCAAAGGAAGCTTTGCCTTAGCCGATAAGTGTGATAAGGATTTTCATCGGCTATCGAAACTTTCGGGATGCAAGCTAAGTATTTGGCGTCAAAAGCATGACTGATTACGACGTACTGCCAGACGTTGGAAGGCCAAATAAAGAATCAACTTTCAATACCGAGAAAAATTCTAAGGAGGTGTAGATTCACCCGACAGAGAAAAAGACGACATCTATCGCAAACGACATGGATATCGCATAGGAAAGCGCGCTCGTCGAGTTCCTCCGTGAGAACTGGAAAATCTTCGCATGGTGTCCAGCTGACATGCCAGGAGTACCCAGTGAACTTGCCGAGCACCACCTAAACTTGGATCCATTAGCGAGACCAATCAAACAACCTCTGCGGCGTTTTTCGAACCAAACCGCAAAGCTATGCTATCGGAAATGAATCGACTTAAGGAAGCTGGTTTTATCAAAGAGATATCTACTAAGCCACATGGGTAGCTAACCCAGTGATGGTGCCGAAGAAACACACGACGTCCTTCGCATGTGCGTCGACTTTACGTGTCTCAATAAACATTGTCCAAAGGATCACTTTCCCCTCCCGAGGATCGATCAAATTATCGACTCCACGGCTGGATGTGAACGTCTTTCCTTCCTCGACGCATATTCTGGTTATAACCAGATCAGATTGAAAGAAGAAGACGAATAAAACGCTTCATAACACCACGGCGTGTTCGCTACGTAATGCCTTTCGGTTTAAAAACGCGGGAGCAACATATCGAGGATGATGCGAAGTGTTTGGCGCACAGATCGGAAAAACGTAAGTATACATCGACGATGTCGTCATAACGTCAAAAGAGGGGCAACACTGATCGAGATCTCAAGGAAACCTTCGACAACCTCAACAAATTCTGCCTCAAGCTGAACCCGAAGTGTTCCTTTGGCGTCCCAGCAGGAGAACTTCGGGATTTCTAGTCTCAGCAAGAGGGATTGAAGCAAATCCCGACAAAATACAAGCTATCATAACAATGAGGAAGCCAACAAAGTTGAAAGAAATACAGACTAACAAGCGAGTCGCAGCTTTGAGCAGATTCGTCGCAGCCGGGAGAAAAAGCGTTACCATTTTACGCTCTAATAAAGCAAGAAGATAAATTCCAGAGAACGAAGAGGCCGACAGAGCCTTCGAGGATTTGAAGCGCACAACACCACCAATTCGGTGGCGCCAAGGAAAAGGAACCTCTCCTGCTATATATTGCAGCCACGCCCCAAGTGGTGAGCACGGTGCTAGTTGTCGAAAGAGAAGAAGAAGGAAAACTCCACGGAGTACAGAGGCCATATTTCGTCAGCGAAGTTTTATCGCCATCAAAACAAAGGTACCCTCGCACCAAAAGCTAGCATATGGAGTGTTCACAACAGCACGAAAATTGCGCCACTATTTTTCGGCACACCCGATCATAGTGGTCAATGAAGCTCCCTTGTCAAATATACTAAACAATCCAGAAGCTACGGGTCGTGTCTCCCTTTGGGGAATAGAACTTTCCCTCGGGACATCACGTATGAAAAAGAAAAGCAATCAAGTCGCAAGTTCTGCCGGACTTCATCGCAGAGTGGATGGAGTTGCAAAACACAGGACCCCCGACTTGTCGAGAACCTGGACCATGAACTTTGATGGGTCCAAAAGACTAGAAGGAGCTGGCGCAGGAGTAGTACTCATATCACCCGAAGGCGACAAGTTAAAATATGTCCTTCGGATGACGTTCCCTAACGCATCCAACAACGAAGCAGAATATGAAGCTCTCATACACGGGATGAAGATGGCGAAAGCTTGTGCAACTCGACTAAAAATCTTTGGCGACTCACAATTGGTGGCAGCAAGTTATGAACCAATGTGACGCAGTCAATGATAGCATGATGGCATACAAGGAGGTGTACAACGAGCTCAAAAAGTTGTTTGATGGATGCGAAGTAAATCATATTAGCAGATTGAGCAACGACGAAGCCGACGTTCTGCAAACATCGGGTCGCAATGCCCTCCGCCAGTGTATTTTGGAAAGAGATAACAGAGAGATCTACAAAATCGACAAAATCAAAAAAGAAGGAGAAGAAACCCTCGGGGGCTACCAAGGAAGAGCAAGAGGAAGAAGAAGATCAGGACCTGGTCATGGTGATACAGATACCATGGATGCAGACGTACATATCATACATCCTCAGGAAAGAAATACCCGAGGATCCAGTTGAGGCAAGGCGAGTAATTCGACGCTCCAAGGCTTTCACGGTGATCAAAGGAGAATTGTACAAGCGAAGTATTTCAGGCGTCCAAAGGTGTGTCACACCCGAAGAAGGAAGAATAATTGAAGGATGTACACGAAGGAATATGTGGCCACCACGCAAGTAGTCGAGCTATTGCAGCCAAGGTTTTTCGGGCAGGATTCTACTGGTTGACAGCAATAGAGGACGCCAAGGAAATAGTAAGAACTTGCGACGCGTGTCAAAGGTTTGCCGCAAAACCTCATTCTCCAGCAGCAGAACTAACACCAATACCATTGTCATGGCCCTTTGCCCAATGGGGACTTGATATGGTGGGCAAGTTACACAAATCCTGGCCAGGAGGAAAGGAGTACATGCTAGTAGCGGTCGACAAATTTACAAAGTAGATAGAAGCAAAGCCGATAAATTCACCCGACGGAGCGTCCGCAGTAAAATTCATAAAAGGCCTCGTCTTCAGATTTGGAGTGCCCCATAGCATCGTCACAGACAATGGCAGCAACTTCACATCCCACGAATTCAAAGATTATTGCGAAGAAGTGGGTATCAAGTTACACTTTGCGTCAGTTGCGCACCCGCAGACCAATGGCCAAGTCGAGAAAGCTAATGGAATCATCTGCAACGGCATTAAGAAACGCTTATTAGCGCCACTGGAGAAAGCTCGACACACCTGGCCAGAGGACCTGCCCAGTGTATTATGGAGCATACGAACAACACCAAACACAGCAACACAAGAAACTCCGTTCTTCTTGGTTCATGGAGCAGAAGCAGTACTACCAATCGAGATAGAGCATAACTCTCCACGAGTCGTGGAATATGATGACGAGGTATCGAGAAAAGCGCTAGAAGATGACGTCGATGCACTTGACGAAGCTAGAGACGAAGTATTGTCTCGGGTAACCAAATACCAACAGGACTTGAAAAATTACCACAGTCGACGTTTGCGGCCAAGATCCTTTCAGGTGGGAGACCTAGTTCTTCGGCTCACGCAAAAAAGTCATGAAAAACTCGAGTCACCATGGCTAGGCCCCTACATTGTCACGGAAGTAATTGGAGGAGGAGCATACAGATAAAGGACAAGAAGACAGGGGTGGAGGAGCAAAACCCCTGGAACGTGGCGCAACTCAGGCGGTTCTATGCCTAGAGTTGAAATATAGTCCTTGTAAAACTTCAATGTACTGAAACGCCCGCGAGTTTTCAGACGCACTCTTTTCCTTTTTCGGGCACCGAGTGGGGCCGGGAAAGGTTTTTAATGAGGCGGGCTCGCGGTGCTGCAATATAATAAAGATAGTGTCAATATAACTTTTCTTTATCGACATGCTCAAAGTCTCCGACCCGACGAATTTCAATATAGTTCCTCGAAAAAAGAAAAGCCTTGCCTTGGTATTAAAATACCTCGTGAGTCAATAAAAATACAAAATAGTACTCAACAAAGAAGCTCGGGGGCTGATATTCGCCAAAACTACATATTAAATAAATGCCTTGGTTCAAAACCTCGCAATACACAAATACAGTAAATAGCCACCGAAACACTCGGGGGCTAGACAAATATAGAAATATGTTGATTGCTTCACAATATAATCACAAACATGGGTTACAAAGAAGAGTTATCTACCAAAGGAAAATAATTAGTCATGATTCAATATGTCATCAAGGGTAATTCTGTTTTCTTCAGGAGCAGCGCCAAGAAAATCAGCATAATGACCATCTGCAAAAAAGTCGGCATCCATCCGAAGAAGGTCTTCAATCATTTCTTCGGCTATAGGCGAAACCTTCGTGTTAATACGGTCGACACCAACTCTTCGGCGCTTTACCTTCTCATGAACTTTCGCAACAACTTGGGTCAAGTCAAGATTTGAGTGGCAGATCTGAAGCATGATAAGAGCAAATCTGGCGCCAGCTACCAGTTGAGCTCTGACAAAATCATGGATCTTGTGGGCATCCTTAAATTTCTCCATTAACTCGGGAAGAGTTTTTGGTTGAACGTTCCGAGGAAACATGGAGTTATAAACCATAGACAGGGTCCTGGTACAGAAGTCAAGGAAGTCGCGAGTTTGAGAGGTACCATCCTGAAATCTGACAATCTGGCGGGTCCTCTCTGGAGTAGCCCAAAACAGAGAACCATGGTCAAGGGAAAGGTTAACAAGGAGGTTCGTCCTAGTATTTACCCTCTCTTCTTCGGCAACAGCATCAGTAAAGGAACCTATTAAAACAACGAAGCAGAAAACTTTAAGAGACGTAGCATGAAGACGGAAGATATCGGAGGATGAAACAAGCATACCCGACATATCCGCACTGGCTTCATTCATTAACTCGAGCATGAAATTTTCTCGACTAGTCGCCTTTTCAGCCTCGGAAGCAGCGATTTCCTTAGCAGCCACGGCCTCGCGAGCTTGCTGAAGTGCAATTTTTTCGGC
This sequence comes from Lolium multiflorum, assembly GCA_030979885.1. NCBI lineage: Eukaryota > Viridiplantae > Streptophyta > Magnoliopsida > Poales > Poaceae > Lolium > Lolium multiflorum. The sequence continues at coordinate 175,767,060 of CM061752.1, forward strand.
TTCAGATGACTTACGGGACTTTTCCATCATCACAAGTGTTTGCTTCTTTGCATACTGAAGTTGCTGCCGAAGTTCATCCAATTCTCGCGGCAAGGAATCTTCGACAGGTGTAGCATCAGCAAGAGTTCTCCTTGAGCGAGAAGAAGAAGGCGAAACATTGGAAGGAGCGGAAGATGGAGTATAGTTATCAAATACCAACTGAAATTTAATAAAACAAGACAACATCAATCAACAAGCAAAGATAGAGTTTTCATTAATCTTTCGGAATAATTACAAAGGCCTTACAGTGGAGCTAATGAAGTACGTGTCGCCAAATAACTACTTTGACGACAAGGGCAAAAGAAACAGAAAGAAAAACAAAGAGGCATGCAACTAGACCTCCGGCCTTGATGAGCTAGGAGTCGAAGCTGGTTTGATCCCGAGATAGGCCAAGATTTTCTTCGTGTTGGGCTTGGCTGCCTTAATCAGCGACCTCCATCTTGATTGCTCTATCTGATCGGTGTCGCCAACTTTCATCCAATCACCGTTGGCTGTCGCAACCAGGGCAACAAGCTTTCGACACAATCTTCATGTTTTCCTGACGCATCTTCACCAAGGTCCTCCGATGAATTGAAGCTCTTGGCAAGGGCAAGGAAAGTCGGGGGCTCCTCTTTCTTCGGGAAGAAGTAGGGGAACAGCCGACAATCCTGCATTAGCATTTGCCACGCCTTCACGAATTTTGGACCCATGAAGCTCCAGATAAGAAAGTGCGTCAAGGAGAGGGTCATTGACGGATTCTCCAGATCAAAATCTTGGTTTGTTTGGTCTGCCAGGAAACAAAACGTTGGTCAACAACAAGAAACAGCGGTTCTCATAAAAATAGAAGGGATCAATAATATTACTGTGAGTGCGTCGACTTTGTGATTTCAGCGCTTGAGGATCCCCTGTTCACGAGCAGCTTGTGCAGCTTTATGCTCGTTTAAAGCAGATTCAGCATCTTCAAGTCTTTTCAGCCTCGACACTAGCAGCTTTTGCTTTGGCTTCATCAGCCTCGGCTTTGGCTTCGCTAGCAACAAGTTCGGCTTTCTTGCGAGCCGCCTCACTTTGCTCCATTTTTGAGCAAGTGCGTACACGTTGTTGGCCTCTGCAAGTTCTGTCGAGATAAAAAAAAAGAAGAAAGATCAAAAATCGCGACAAACAACAGGAGCAAAAAGTTAGAAAGAACGGCAAGTATAAAAGTTGTTACCTTCAGTTCTGCTAGCATACTCACGGTACCCAATGAATTGGGATCCGATGCGGATAAGATCTTTGATCAGGGGTTGTCAAAGAAGAACACAGCAAGAGAAACATCGGCATGAAAAAAGAGTGAAGGCGTGAAAAAGCAAAATAGAGGAAATATAGATATCGACAAACTTACATCATCCAAGAGCAGGGTCGAAGAGCTGCCCAATTGAGGGGCAGGTTCAAGAATTGTTTCAATCCTTGTCCTTTTTGGTGAAGGAGCAAGGGGGCTTGCTGGCGGAGTTGTGGTGACGACGTTTCGTTGAGGAGGCGAGGATTCTTCTCCTTCAACTAGCGTGTCTGAGGCAAGTAAAGTATGTGACGTGCTTGTCCGAGGAGCCACGTCAACAGTTGGTACTCCTTCCTCGTCATCACTGTTGATTAAAAATTGACAGCATAAAAAGCAAGATAAGATGAACATTTCGAGTACAGAAATAAGGAGAAATAAAAATGACTTACGAGCTAACGAGGGATTCAATATAAGGATTATAAGCTGCCTTCGGATGAGAAGGAACAACTTTTTCGGCCTTAGAAGTGCCAGAATCCTCGGCGTCATTCCTTTTCCTTTTGTTCCTTGGGGAAACAGCAGGAGGAAGGGATTGCGTCGACTCGCTGGCGTCAGATTCAACTTCTTTTTCATGGGAAGCCGCAGATTTGTGAGAACCTGCGACTTCACTTTCAGAAGAGAAGAACCTTGGTTGTCTTCGGCAACGATAGCTTGTTCTTCGACTTCTCCATCCTCGGGAAGAGGAGGAAGGGAAGCCATAGTAGGATGGTTCTGCAAGAAAATAGCGACAAAAGAAAAATTAGAGAAATATCAATACAATGAGATGCAGGGAAAGTTCGGAACAAGACAAAAATTCGAGAAGACAAAATACCTCGGGGAGAGGATTGGCGGAGCTGTATGGTTCCACGCGGCAAGAGGAGGGAATAGGATCCTTCTTGTTCAGCCGAGGAAATTCTTCGAATCAGCTTCTCCAAGTCCTTATGAAAGATCATTGGAGAGCCTATTGGCGTCATTTTCACCAGATATCGTCCAAAGGGATTTTTGCGAGCCCGAAGAGGCTGCACTCTAATCCTAAGAAAGTAGGCAGTGATTTGAACACCAGACAGCTCTTTGCCTCGAGTATTTTGAAGCTGGTGAATACGAGACATAAGTGCTTCTGTCGCCTTTTTCTCTTCAAGCTTCAGCATCCCAGGAGCGGCGGCGCTAAATTTTGGCACTTCCGTCGAAAGGGACTATGTTGTGCTCAATAGAATTGGCACTTTCTTCGTGTATGTAGAGCCACCTTTTGCGCCACCCTTGGACAGAATCAGAAATTTGACGTCGAAGTAATCAACGTCGTTCGGACACAGATAACAACGCCGCCTATGTTATAGGTGGCGTTGTGGGAGCCATTGCGGCGGAGGCGAAAATGCGTTTCCACGAGCCCGATTAGGAGGGATTCCAAGGAAGCATTCGCACAGCGTGATAAAAATGGAGACATGGAGGATGGAATTGGGGGTCAACTGGTGCAGCTGAATCCCGTAAACAAAAAGAAGGCCGCGAGGAAATCGTGAATTGGGGCAGAAAGGCCGCGGATGAGGTGATCAACGAAACTAACCCGTACTCCATTGGAGGGTTTCTTCGCTGGGAAAGCGGATGGCGTCCTTTCTTCATCAGGCCAAGCCTCTTCAGCATGTTGATGTCTTGGTTGGAGATTTTAGATCTCTCCCACTCAAGATCTTCAGCGGCCATCTTGGACTCGGAGTACTGTGGCGAGTGAGTCGCGTGCGCGGTGGCATCAACGGCACTGGAAAAGCAGAGTTCGTGCGTGGGTAGGATCAAAGAGAGTTGGGCGCAGTGGAAGTTTTTGCAAAGAGGAACAGATGTGCGGCGCAAACGAAGGTGCGAACGGAGGTTGAAGAAAGGTTTATATAGGAATTGGGCGAAGCAATGAACCGTTGGATGAAGAAATCGTGTGGTGAAAAAAGATCTTGTAGATAAAGGGTAAAAAGGTATTTTTACTGAGATGGAATAGAACAGGCGTTACAGTACGTGTGCCAGGAAAAGCGGAGGACGTGTGTCCCCCACTTGCACGACGTGTCAACGTGGTGGAAACAATGGACCCACAAGGCAGAAAAATCACGACTATTAACAGAGATGAAGTAAATTTGACTAAGGGAAGCATGCCGACAAGAAAAGAAGATTGGCGGAGAAGTCATTGAATACTTGAGCCTTTGATCAAATACAAGTTTTTGCCCAAATGCTCGGGGCTACTTCGACAAAAGTAAAATTTCGAGTATGGCAGTATAGAAATTGTGGGAGCCTACAACCAAGCACAAGTCCTTGGCTGTAGCCTCGGGTTACTCCCATCGGGAGCGCTGTTCGCGCACCCGAGAAATGAAAAGAAGATCATATCGGGAAATAATGACAATATAGTGACAAGGTGGACTAAAATGTTGAGCCTACAACCAAGTACAAGTCCTTGGCTGTAGCCTCGGGGGCTACTCCCATCGGGAACGCTGTTCGCGTGCCCGATGAAATTAAAAAGAAAGATAGAAAAAAAGAGTATATTTCGAGTTATAATTAACTCTACATATACTCCCATCGGGAGAGCAATATAAGTCATATTTGACTCGATAAAATGTGCCATTCCAACAGCCGGAAAAGCACTCGACAATATATTCTCGAACGCCAAAGTTGCGATCAATTTCTGAATGCCGCAAATTTGCGAAGGTAAGACCCCAGATCCGTTCTGGCGTGGCATCGCCGAAGACGCTCACTTTTTATCCGTATCAACGGATACGAAGAAAAATCCTAACGGACGCGTTAGGTACTCGATAAATTTGACTGGGACTCGACAAATGGTAAGACCTTGCGGCACTGTCGAAGTTTACCAGTATCCCGAGGTCATGTCCAGGGACGTGATCTTGAAGTAGGTTTTTGCGGATTGCCACTAGAGCAGTTAACTAGTACCTGATCCGTCGATGAACTAGCCCCAACTACCATTATCCCTGTACAATATAGAATTTTATGAAGAAGTATAAAAAAGTTGAAGCTGTTGAATAAAAATAAACAGTGGAGATTTTCCCCACTCTACGATTCAAGCAAAATCTCGGGGCTACTGACATAGGCATCCCAAATGGGCCTGCCGAAGATAGTACCCGGGGTTTAATGAAAGCCCACTACCCGAAGAATAAGAAGATTCGGGAGCCCAAGATATATTAAGGAAAGTTAGAGTTGTAATAGGAAGTGTTATTTGTAATCTGGCGGGATGAGTTAGAAGCCGTCCCGGACTCTGTAACTTGTACAAAACGAAACCCTCGGCTCCGCCTCCTATATAAAGGGGGAGTCGAGGGACGAAGAGATCATCGAATCATTGTTGCAAACCCTAGTTCTCATAATCGTCGAGTACTTTTCAGCTGAAACCTTCGAGATCTACTTGCCCTCTACTTCCAACTAAACCCTAGCCTACAATCCATAGGCATTGACAAGTTGATACCTTGTCAGTCGGCTATTAATCGGTGCAACCTACACAAATTAGCACTTAAAAACAGTTTATATAAGAAAAATAATAGTATATGAGCCTCTATATGTCTGGCCCTAGTTCTCTACAGCCTAAAATGCCAGAAAAACATGTACGCTTCTCCTCCGTGACCTAATCTTCAAGGTCACGAGCGAATCAGGATCCACTAGCCAAAGCCGCGTTCCTTCCTTCCAATTCTTCTCCTCTCACCTCTAAAGTTTATCTTCTCCCACCAGCTACCTAGGGTACGACCCCTCTTACACCTCAACCACCTAACCTATTGAAGGCGTCCTCGAGCTCCTGCACGAGCTCCTCAGGGTGGTCGAGCTCCTGTATCTGAGGTCTGGGCAACTATGAGTACCTGGTTGGGATGGCAAGGAACTAGTTGGCGACAGTGGAAACCGGGCTACTGGAGGCAGCAATCAAGTGGGAGCTTTGCAAAACCTACTTTATTGGCGAGAGTTAGCGCCTGTACTAGCGATATGCATTGAAAATTTCGTAAATTTTTGACCAAGTGTAGTAGTTAATCGGGAAAATACCTAGTAATCGGACTTTCTGTATGATTAATCGGCTGAAGGATTAACACAAGAGATTAATGGTAATCGATACGGTCATGCCCCTAGTAGCGATTAATCGGCCTAGTAATCGCTGAATCGGCCTAGTTTTTGAACAGTGGTTACTACTGCATCAACTAGAGGAAGCTTGACACGAGGTAGAGGCGGAGGAAGGAGTAGCAATAGAGGAAGGGCAACAACTAGGAGGGAAGGTTTAGTAGCTGAGCTAGGAAGCAACATTACAGGTAGAGGACAGGGGAAGAAAAGGCAAGGAAATAATACAACATGTATAGTGATAATTTTTTAGAATACTCATTTTCATATCTTCCTCCAATGTGAGAAACAGATGGTGATTTCATTTTTTTGTTACATTAAGAGGAAGATGTAGTACCTGAGCAAGGAAGCAACAATACATGGAGAGGAAAGGGGAAGAAAAGGCAAGGAAATAATACAACATGTATATTGCTACTTTTTTTGGTAGTACTCATTTTCATATATTCCTCCAATGTGAAAAAACAGATGATGATTTCAATTTTTTGTTCAATTCAGAGAAAGGTACCAGTAGTGTTCCGGAGGCTCAACATATTGGGAGAAAAAGCCAAGCAAGGACTACAGGTCCTGGAAGTACTTATATATCATCTACTGTTTGGTGATGAACAGAGAAAACTACTCGGATCCCAGATTTAAATGTTGATGCACATGAAGTTCCTGTTAGTCAGAGTGCACCACCATCTGAAGACATGATTTAAATTCATATATTGGTTGTTACACAATTACAATTTTTACATTCCAGATATTTACATTTTGTATTCGATGACAATATTTACTTCATATTTACATAGATCATTTATACTCTCTGAAATTGAAAGCGATTGTAATTGTATTTCTCTGGTGGCTAAACATTTGTACTCTCTGAAATGAAAAGCCCACTCTATTCTAGTTCACTCGTTACTGTGTGCAATGAAAAGCTCATTCTATTTTTGTGGTTGCTAACAATTTTTACTGTCTCTAATCAAAAGCTCATTCTTACTCTCTCGTTGCAACCATTTTTACTGTCTATGATGAAAAGCTCATTTGAGACAGCTCTGAAATGACAAGTTAATTGCATTGTATCTGTCTATGATGAAAATCATTGGTATTTTCTTTCTTTCCTCACATCCATACTGCAAATGACAAGTTCATTGCATTTAAATTACCATATATGACACATACCTTACTGCAAATGATAAAGGAGAAAAACAAACTTCATTCATTCATTTGAAATTCCACACGGTACAAATAGATTCACCATACCAGCACACTAGTAGTTTCACTAACATTTCAGGAATCTGCCTACACCTAACCATTCAGGTGACACACCTACACCTACATTACCATACCAACACACCCTCTTTACATTCAGGTAACACTACAGGCATGACCAACTAACCTAGAGCATAACATAGGGAACACATATGCACTACTACTACTTCATGCTCTTCCTTGTTCTCTGTATCTTGTCCATCTCCTCCATGCTTCAGTACTCTTGTTGCTCCACTTCTTCTTGCTCCACTACTCCATCTGCACAAAACATGGAAAAATCAGGAAATTTTGATCACATGGACCATAATTCACAATGACCTAACTGAACATAATGGCTTACTGCGGCCGTAGAGGATGCAAATATTCCATACATGCCTTACTGCGGCGGTGCCGGCCACACCTTGCACCGGTTAGGCGGTGAGGACGCAGGTGCGAAGGAGCGGCCGTTCATCGCGTCGACCCTGCCCTGGAGGATTTCAACCTGCATCTGCAAGCTCATGTTGGTGGCAAGAAGCGGATGCCAGCCAATCGGCTCCACCATCCTCACCTTGTCCTCCTCGGAAGCAAGTATGTAGTGCAGCAACATCACCCTATCGTACAGCTTCTGATTCTGCTCCTCCTCCGCCCTCCTCGCCGCCTCCTCCTGCACCGCCATCCTCGCGACCATCCTCGCCGCCTCCTCCTGTCGCCCTCCACCGCGAGCAGCAGCAGGGGCCACGGGCCTTCCCCTCCACCGCGGTCCTCGACGGGCAGGTTCAGTGAACGCCCCATGCCGTCCATCGAACCTTCCGGCAGCTCCGCCATCGCCGCGTCGCCCTGCTCTCGCCGCTGCCGTCTCCGCTCACGCCATCGCTCTGCTACATTATCCGCTCGTGTGAAGGGATTTTGATCCAGACGACTCAATTTTGACTCACAGAGAGTGGGAGGAGCAAGGACAGAAGGAGTGCTTTTCTCTGGACTTTTCTTTTTGCAAAAAACGATTAGTTCAACTCAACCCACGCGGTCAAATCTATCCAAAATCATTCAAATTTGCTCCAATTCATCCACTTTGGACAAGTCTGCATCCAGGTTGCAAGTTGTCGGACTACTTTTGTCACATTTGCAAGATCTGGGACTAAACTGCTCCCTGGTTGCAAATTGTGGGACTAAAAGTGTATATACTCTTTTACGCACATATTTGTTGCGAGTTCGATTTAGTTCTAAAACCAGGTTTAGCGTTGAAATTGTACTGGCATGAGCGACATGTGGATGTGGGTCCCACTCAAAGAAGAGCAGTTTTCCTAAAAATTTGCACATAGCCTCCACGGCATCTGTCTGTAATGATTGGTTAATCTCCCACAAGTTATTTACTTTATAGAAATCATCATAGAGTCGACTACTTTTTTTGCAACATAGAACGTCGATGGATGATTCGAGGTGAGGATAGGCTTACCGAAATAAGGCGGCGGTTCCCCTTCATGGTGGCAGATAAGAGCAATTGCCGCCGCGATCAACGCGACCTCAGGTGTCTCCTTGACATTGTATCCCCTCCTCGAGCATTCCGATCGACCGGTCACCACCGCCACTGACATCTCCCTCTCCATCGCTCCTTTCCCCTCCCTCGAGCAGAAAAAACTCTCTGAAACTGAAACAACATGGGGTGCTGGTTAATGGACTGATGTTGAAGAGCGCTGGTGTCTTCTAGATGCAGGAGATGCTACGTGGAAATTTCCAGGGCGGTTGCTCTCCTGCGAGTGGGACACACATCCACGTGTCGTCCAAAGCATTGCAATTCTAACGACAAATCTGGTTTAAGACTAAATCGAGTCCAATTGACAAGTATAGCTGGGCATGGGTAGCCCGGCTCGAAAATCCCCGGCCAGGCCGGGCCAAGTTTGCACGTCGGGCTGGGCCAATAGCCTAGACTTTTAGCTTCGGGCTTTTTGGCCTGGCCTGAAGCCCTGTCCGGCCAAATAAATGCCTAGGTATATTGACAAGTGGGCGGCTAATAATATGCAAAAGGCGGGTATCATGACTTAAAATCTGGAAATGGCGAGTATCAGAACTAAATCGAGCCACATGCACAAATACATGGCTTGCTAGTGTATTTTTTAAGTCGGACGGAAATTATGTGAGGACGGCCGTATCAACATACTATCTAAGACTGAAGACTGACGGAAGCTGGAACTTAGGAAACAGAGCATGAAATTCAGAGCTTCAGAAGCGTTGGCGATTTCTCAAGAATAGGAGCAGCCACAAATATTTTCGCTGCGCCGAATCTGATCTATATTACTGTTTCCTGTGACAAACTGATAATATACAACAAATAAACATCACAAAGAACATCCAAAGAGCCACAGAAAGGAAAATGGGGTGAAACTCGCTAATCTACAATCTCTGAATCCCAGATATACAAGCATGCCTAACCGCCTAGGCACCAGGCCTGCAAACAAATCCCCTGCAATTCTATGTCCCAAAGGATCGTGCTGCAAGAAGGATGCACACGATTTCTGCAAATCGTCCTCGGTGAGGTGCTCCTCACCGAAGAATTTAGTCTCACCAACATGGCATGATTACACCTCAACGGTGTTCATGTTGGAGTTCAATGACCACTTCTAGTGATTCTTGTGAGGCCGGTCTGTTTTCTCGGCCTCCAGTACGATCACGATGAATAGGCAGTATCCAGTGAGGTGATCGACTGACAGAGCTCTCAGGGTGGCCAAGTAACCATGGGGGGCTAGGGGCAGGGGAAGCAGTAGCTTTTCCACCGGGTAATTCCAGCGAGATTCGGCAGATTGGGCAAGTCGTCTGCTTTTGTAACCATGTGTCTATACAGGAAAGGTGAAAATTATGTCTGCATGTGGGCATGATCCGCAGAATCTCTTTCTCGTTGTATTCACCCAAACATATGGAGCACCTGTTGAAGAAAAGAAACAAAAAACAAGAAACTTGTTACTTGTTTGATTCAGAAGTCACATGTGAGCATTCTACACACATATCACAGTATATATAAAGAATCCTTATCAAGCAGGTAGCAGAACCCAAAAGGAATTTTTCTTTTCACATGATTTTTTGGTGTTCCTTAGGGAAGACTGTATAACAATGATATCTTCTAGGGAAGAAACTAACTCGATGAAGTCATAGATATATACAAGAAATGAAGAAAAAATGCCATCTTCTAGTATTCTTTTCACTGAATAAATTCTTGTCTCGAACTTCAAGAGAATCAAGTATATGAGAGATTGAAATAATGAAAGTCGTGCCTATCTAGTACATAATGAAATCCATTTTGAAGGTTCATTATTTAGATTTCACAAAAGGTTATGTTGGATTACTATGTGAGGTTTCAGTGGTAAGCTACCAGACCTTCTCATTTCCTTTCTTCGATTGGAAAGAACGAAAGGGTAACAAGGGACAGTCTTGTAAATCTCACCCAAGAAACATAGTACATAATTTGGTTGTTGCATTTTAAATAGCCTACAAATATCAACTGCAAAGCTAGCAAGTGAGGTGCATTTTAATTTGGGTTTTGCAATTCAGTTTCTAATTGAAGCACCTGACCAGCTGTCCAGTATACATGCTTCATAAGTTGGGTGATAACTCATAGCTTCGAGCACCGTACCATCACAATTATAAAATACTCCTTCCTCTCACTAATGTAAGAGCATTTAGATATTTCAAAGTGGATTATATACGGACCAAAATGAGTGAACCTACACACTAAAACGCGTCTAGATACATGTATTTATTAAAAAAAATAATAGGTCTTATATTAGTGAAAGGAGGGAGTATAATTTTGCAGCTGTTTGATACTTAGGTTACACATTGTGTTCTTCTGCATTCTAACTGACACTTTGTACGTGTTTTGAGCAAAATATGAGATAAATAGGAGCAGAAGATATAGCAGTGTACTTACTGGGCATCATCTTTTGAATGGAAGGCCTCAGAGCTATAAGTCATCGTAGGAATCGCAGCAACAACAAAAGGTTCCAATCCACTGCAGGTATGCTCAATCTGTTAACACAATAAAATGAATTATGCCAAGTTCATAACTATCAGGTAACTGTAAGTAAACTGACCCACAGGATCAGAAGGCACAAGCATAAGTCCTATGATGGGTATACATTTTTTAATTGAAAATTTGTAATTGTTTAGTAACCTCAAGCAGCACCTTTTCATTTCAGGCGACACAACAAGAAATAAAAAGGACGTACCCAGTGCTGAGAGCTCCCGCACTGTGCGGGGTCTGGGGAAGGTGTTAGTGGCAAGTCTTACCCTCACGAAGTGCAATGTGAGGAGACCGCGACTCGAACTTGGGACCTCTCGGTCACAGGCGGTGACGACACAACAAGAAATAAAAGCAAAAAAAAAAACAACAATATGATAGTGTGTGCAACAAAGCAAAGAAACATGGAGAGCATCTTACTACTTTAGAGTGCCTGCAAGATTGGCACTTGTGATGGCGTCGGTCAATCAATAAATGGTATGCTCAACTTATTACAAGAATTCTGAATGAGCTAAATTACACTCCTCAGTCATATATAAATGTGTGGGGGCAACTTTGCATCATCTTTCTCTAATTATCAAATATCGAGCTGTGGATGAAATGTAGGGACTAGGAAGGGGGCATAATGGACTATGTGCATACCCTAGGTTTTCAAGGCAAAGTTATACCATATCACACTTACTGAAATGAAACTGGAGATAGAGATTTAAAAAACGTGGCACATGTGTAGCTTTTCGGAAGGCAAATCCTTGCATTTATGTAGTATAATTTTTCAGCTGGAAAGTTGGGCTGAGTGCATGACTGTAAAGCTGTGATATTCCAAAGGAGACCATGCTGGCAAGAATCCGGTTCTAACTTGTCTCAAGCAATTCAGAATACACTTTACATACAACACATTCACGATAGACAGTTTAATCACTTTTCCACTAACCTGTCTAGATGTACAAAAGAAAGTCAGAGGAAAAAAGCAAGCCAGAAATGTTCACGCCTGCATTGTTCAGGTTAAGACTTAAGAGCGCAAGCAATCAAAGTGTCCATTATTCTCCTAATCATACGGCCTGACTCTGAAGATCACACGGTTGGAAATGGTCAATTATTTTGCAGTACAGTTGCACCGATAAGGACTGCATAAAGCTTGGAATTACTCTATTTTATTTTTGACCAGCCAATATGTTTAGTCATGTTAGTGTGCTTTCAACTTCCCACAGAGGATTGGTGGGTAAAAAAAAAGCATACGTATTGTGAGTAAGAACTAAAGTGAATGCGGAAGAGCGCACTGCATAATATGCATATGCAACCCTGATTTGAGGGCACCAGCAGTGCGCGTCTAACAGCTACTAGATCACTTGAATTGAACTTTTGCGTGTTCATCCAGTGAAAAAAAGAAAACGATAGACGATCGCGAATTAAGTAGGCGCGCGGCAATGACGCGCGCCGATCTCCATCGGATACGGCCATGCGTCCACATCGGTCAGCAACACACGCGCAGGCAGGCAGGATGCCGATATGCTAGCGGTGATAGACAGACAGAAGTAGCTCACCGTGCGATCGAGATCCGCGGCGCGGAACTCGACGTCGAAGTCGAAGGGCGCCATGGCCCGTGCGGCGGCGGCGACGGCCGCGCCCGCGTCGGCGTCGGTCTCGGCCCGCACGGCGCGGCCGCAGATGAGGCGCGCGCAGACGAAGACGATGAAGGTGGCGCTCATGCCGAAGCCGATCACCGTGGTCACCAGATTCAGGCCCGACCCCAGCATCCCGCCCCGCCGCCGCCAGGGCCAGCAGCAGGATCAGCACGCGCGGGCGCGGCGAGCGAGGCGAGCAAGCGTGCGTGTTCGTGCGGCGTCTATCACGGCAGCTGCTGCTTGAGCAGGAGGCTGCGGCGTATAAGAGCGGCGCGGCTGGGGCGGAGGCGGGTGTCCATGGACGGGGCGCGGGGTTTGGGATTTGGGACTTGCGTGGGCCGCTGGCAAGGAATGATGCGGCGAAGGCTGGCGGGCGGGCGGCGGGTGGGAAATGGAATCCGGGAGGTTGGTGGGGGGAGTATCTTGCTGTGGCTTGCGCTGCCTACGCCGTGTTGCCGATCGCGCCTCTGGTTCTCCGGTCACCCGCGCTTGAGATCTCTCTCTCTGACGCGGGGCCAAGGCTACTACCACGGCAGTCAGTGAGGCCGACGCTGCTGTGCGTTTGGATAGGAAGTAGAGGAACGCGTGGGACGGCGGGACAGGTGGGGCGTGCGTCCAAGATTGGGCAGTCGCTAGTCGCCAAGCTGACTCACACATGCTGTGGAACGACGAGACGGGTATGACGCGATATTCTCTTCGTCCGCGGTTGTGCTACGTGGGAATTCCTGCATTGCCTCCACTACTTCTCTAGCCCCATTTATATCCGCGAGACTCTTGAATTCAAATAACAGCTCCTTCACGACTTCAGATAAAAAAAACCTGAGGGGCGTAAACCAACGCAAAGCGACCACTTACGGTTCGCACGGTTGAAAAATGGGCATGCCGACGCAAATTGACCATGTAAGCGGGGACGCAAACGTAGTTCAAATTTAGGGTCAAACTGCGTCGATACGGACGATTAGACGGGTCCGCGCGCGTCCTCTCCTGCGTCCTACATTGTTCACCCGTCAATGGCACATAAACCACTTCCGCTCCCACACACCACTGAGAAAAAACCCTACCTAGTCATGGCCGCCCTCACCGCCCTGGTAGCCAAGGAACCCACCGCATCCCATGCCGTCGACGAGACCGCCCCCACGGCGGTCTACAAGCGTGTGCCGCCATTGAGGATAAGAAGGCGAAGGTGCCGAAGAAGTTAATGACGTCGGAGGAGAAGGTCGTCGAGGCCACCAAGCGACGATGTCGGCGTGCCATTTTGAAGCCGACCTAGGTTACACATTCGCCAATTTGTGATGTATTTCGCTAGAACACATTGCTGACCTAGGTTGACAAAATGCGTCGGGCCGTTGGGGGCACCCAGACGCAAACGGTGAATCATGCCCCGAAGGATAATTTCGCGTTCGCAGCCCGATGTAAACAGACGTACGAGGTCACTTTTAATAACCGAAATATGTTGAGCTGCTGGAGATGCCCTAAATAACCCGTCGACCTAGGCGGCTCATCCCGTCTGCGCTAGAGCAGAAGCCGCCGCCCCTAACGCTGAGTTGGCCGGCGCCCACTGGTAGAAAAATGGCCTTTAGTCGCGGTTCGCAACTGCCATTAGTCGCGGTTGCGCAACCGCGACCAATTGCGCGAAGCTCCTTTAGTCGCGCTGCTTACGAACCGCGACTAAAGGCCCGTCCACGTGGCGCTACGTGCGAAAGGACCTTTAGTCGCGGTTGGTGTCCCCAACCGGGACTAAAGGCTATTTCGTTAAATTTTTTAATTCATTTGGATTTCTAATTTTTTTTCACTCCTTTTTTTTTTTAAATTTCTCTATTTCGTTATTTGCATAGCTTAGTCTCTATCTCTAACTACACTTATCTCTAGTCAAATTACTTACCCGTGGTCAAACTTCCCGCTCGGTCACCCATCCTCCCACTACTCCACCTCTAGCACGCTTAACTTCCGAGTTCCACTCCGTTCCGCATCCAAGTGCTTCGCGCGCATGTATGTGATAGTAGTATCATATCAATCCTATTAACATGTTGATCGATGTTACATTTCTTTATTGTTTGAATTTCAAATAATTCTTTTAATAAACAAAAGTAATGATGTAATAATAATATTGAATAAATAAATAAGCATTAACTTTTTAATTTGTATTATTTTTAATTTTATTAATTAATTAAATATTTTTTTGTCAAACCTAAAATCTAAAAATTTGAAAATCTAAAAATTGGGTAAAAATGATAGTAATCTTTATGCAGAATGAAATTATTAATTTTAGGTTTTAAAAAATTAAAAAAAATATAAAATCCATAATTTATAGAAAAAACTAAAATCTTCCTGCTTTTGTATTTCCATTTGGAATTTTGAGAATCTAAAAATTGGCTAACCGGGTAATCCCGGGTGAATTCGGATGTAACTTTTTCCCAGGATTTTTTTGATATATTATACGTTTTTTTCCGACATCGTATGCAAAAGTTATTGCGGTTTTACCATTTTTTAAACTTTTTTGCAAAAAAAGTGGAAATTCGAATTTCTTAATTTCTCCGAATAGTAGGTTGCATAACATACAAGAATCTGAAAACAATTTTTTTTTGAATTTTCTATCATTTTCTTTTGTATTTTACAAACCAAAAAAGGCGATCCACGGGGGGGGGGTGCAGGGTGCGTGGGAGTAAAAAAACTCGAAAAACCTTTAGTCGGGTGGGGACACCAACCGCGACTTTAGTCGCGGTTGGTGTCCCCAACCGCGACTAAAGGTTCTTTCCGCCGCCGCATCCCTCCACCGCCCTTTAGTCCCGGTTGGTTACCAACCGCGACTAAAGGGGTACCCTGCGGATGGAGCATTAGTCACGGATCGCCTCCGAACCGCGACTAAAGCCCCCTTTAGTCGCGGTTCGAATATTTCCGGGACTAATGGGGGTGGACGGAAGCCTCTTTTTCTACTAGTGGCCGCCACGATTCGACCGCGGTGGTTCTCCGTTCCTCGATGAAGTATTTTGTTTTCTTTGATTTATTCGTGTACTTGATAGTTCTGTAGATGTTGGTGCGGATGCATTGATTGTTACAAAGGATTTCCGTGCATATGTGTAGATGAGCTCAAGCTTGAGTCAGAGCGTCCAATTATTTTCAAGGACTCATCGTCCTTCGATGATACAGACATAGAGGAGTTTCTCGATGACGATCTCGAGCAAATGGTGGTGCTACTCGCGATGGAGCTCAAGGATGGGATAGTTGTGCTGGTTGTGTTTTCAGGCAAAGAACTCCTACTGAAGCCGAAGAATTAATGGCTAAAATAAGCAAGAATTATGATGATTGGCATATTCCCGAGTCTACACCAACCCTGAAGAAAAGAGAGATGATTGAATTAAATGATGAAGTGA
This sequence comes from Lolium multiflorum, assembly GCA_030979885.1. Taxonomy (NCBI): domain Eukaryota; kingdom Viridiplantae; phylum Streptophyta; class Magnoliopsida; order Poales; family Poaceae; genus Lolium; species Lolium multiflorum. The sequence goes on from CM061752.1 coordinate 175,782,663, forward strand.
TGAAGGAAGCCAAGAAATCTCTCAAGAAGAAGGGTATTAAATCCGAAGATGTGAAGAACCTCCCTCCTATTGAAGAATTATGTAAGCCAATTCCTCCTACCGTTGTCGAAGTACATGCTCTTCAATTCAACAGCGGAGACGTTCCTTATGGTAAGACTCCCGACGAATGCTTAGATGAGTTTGATAATTATTGTATTAAGCAAGATGACTTTAATAAGAGAGTTGAGAGACATTTAGAAGAAAATTCTAGAGCGATTAGTAATTTACATGATATTGTGGAGCGAACCTTCAATGATGTGAAGATGCTTATTAAGCATTTCCAAATGGTTCAAACACAAATAGATCAGATCACCAATGTGCAAAATTATTTGTTAGTGAATGCTTCTAAAGAGAAGCATGCTTATGAGATTAGAACTAGAGGTGGTGCTACTACCCAGGATCCTTTATATCCTGAGGGTCACCCCAAGAGAGTTGAGCAAGATTCTTAGCGCGCTCATGATACTAGGATTGAATCTAAGAAAAAGAAGAAGAAAGAAAATAGAACACTGGTAGAATCTTCTGATCCCGCTGTAGATCCTAATAATATATCTATTTCCGATGCCGAAACTGAAAGCGGCAATGAAAAAAGTGAGGCTTCCGATAAGGAAGAAGTAGAAGAAGCTGAGGTTGCACCTGAAAAGCAACCTAAAAACGTGAAGTACAATAAGAAAGATTTTATTGCCAACAAACATGGCAAAGAAAGAGAACATTGGGTGCAAAAACCAATGCCTTTCCCTGATAAGAAACACAAATCAAGGGAAGAGGAACACTTTAACCGGTTTTGTGAATGGATGCAACCTATGTACTTGCAAATTTCTTTAACGTATTCTATTAAATTGCCTCCTTATTCAAAGTATATGAAGGATATTGTTTCTAACAAAAGGAAAATTCCTACTGAGGAAATTTCTACTATGCTTGCTAATTATTCCTTCAATGGCAAAGTTCCAAAGAAGCTCGGAGATCCAGGTATACCTACAATTCCTTGCTCTATTAAAAATAGTTATGTTAAGACTGCTCTATGTGATTAGGAGCTGGAGTTAGTGTCATGCCTTTTTCTCTTTATAGAAGACTTGATTTAGAAAAGTTGATACCTACTGATATATCTTTGCAAATGGCTGATAAGTCCACTACTGTTCCTGTTGGTATATGTGAGGATGTTCCTGTTCAAGTTTCTCATAATTGTTTAATTTTAACTGACTTTGTTGTGCTAGAAATGCCCGAGGATGACAATATGTCTATTATTCTTGGGAGACTTTTTCTTAATACTGCAGGGGTTGTTATTTATTGCAATCAAGGTAAGGTTACTTTTAATGTTAATGACAAGGAGCATACCGTCTATTTTCCGAAGAAGATTAATGGGGCATATTGCCTAAATTCTATTATCAATATTGAGACCATTCAAATTGGTCAAATACATGTGCCTATGTCAAAGCCTCATAAGGAGTGTGATATTATTATGATTGGAGATATTCCTATTCAAATTGAGGTAACTTGATTATTTTGTGAAAATGCAAGGTTTTACTTCATATAAAATTATTTTTGATGTCAAGACCTGATCAACCTTGCCACCAAAGTGATTTTGATGAATGAAACAATGCTTTCATAAGTGCCACTACTGTTTACTTTTCATATTAGAATGTTTTAGAGCTACTGGAAGTTTTATTTGGTTTGGTCTTTCATCGTTGTTTAAATTTTTCCTGCGCTGAATCTTTTGTTTTAAAATCTGGAATTTGGTCAAAAATGAAGTTTCTCGAAAAATTCCAGAAAGTTTACCAAAAAAATTTATTCATGAAATGAGGAGGATTGGGACCTGAGGCTGCTCAGGGCCCCCCCAGGCCGTCCATACATGGGCCAGGCGCGGGCACCCCCTGGCCGCGCCTGCTGTATGTATGGGGCCCTCCTGGCCCCACTCACTCATCCCTTCCACTCATTACACTCTCTCCCCCGAAAAAACTTGTACCAGTTCGTTCTCACTCGCGTTTTTGCCCGAGAGCTCAGGATTTCTTGATCTCCTTGCTCAGGCCAGATTTCTGTCTGAAATTTGGCACATTTGCTGTCCGGTATGTGACTCCTCTGCTCATCCAAGTAGAATTTTTTTTGGTGGAGTATATCTTGAGTATTTTTCCATCTTAGGTGACAGGTTATGTGAGCTTGCATGCTTGATTTATGCTCTTAGAATTAGTTTTGATGCATGTTTAGCCTTCCTACTTTTTGTTATAGTGATTCTACCTTGTTTATTTGTCTTAAAATAATTTTTGTGAGATTTTTTGAAAATTTCAGAAATGGATGGAAATGCTTATCAACTCCTTCAGCATGAATTAGAAGTGGGACAAGTCATGAGAGTTCATCGAGAAGAAAGTGTCTTCCCTTCTTTATATCCATGTCCCGAGTTCATGAGCATTGCAGGAATTTCTGCAGATTTCCAATTGTTGCTTGAAAGGGCAGGGTTAGAAAACTTTGCTTGTGATGAGCCTTTTCAGTTCTTGAAGCTAACCATGTCCATGGTGCAGGATTTTGAGTGCAATTTCAACTCTTCTAACCCCATGGTGCATTATAAAATATACAACAAATCTGTTAGCTTGCCTCTTAGTGTTTTCTGTGCGGCTATTAAGGTGCCTTGTTGGGGATCTTATGAGAAGCTCAAGGAGAAACCCCAACACTTGGTGGACTTATACAAGGAAATTTTCCAGGGGAGGAGCTTCAAGGACAAGAATGGTAAAATAAAGAACACCCAACTCCCATCCATAAGTTATTTTACCTATTTTGTTACAAAGTGCATCTTGGCAAGGAAGAACGCAAGTAAGTTATCCGCACATGATTTAAATTTTATAGATGATGTGGTGAAGCAAGATCGAACTTACAACTTGGGTGCCATGATAGCCCAACGCTTGGCACTAACCGCGAGAAAGGAAGTATTTGTGGCGGTCTTATTGCCTCCCGCTTACTTGCTTTCCACAGTGTGGCACCGCATGCGCTTGATTTGGCATTCAGTTCGAGAAGACTTGATGTAATTCAATGATTCAACACCAGTGTAATTCAATGATTCAACACCAGTTTGTTTCTCCCGATTCTGAGCATGACCATTTACTCTATGAAATATCTTTCTGGAAGAAAGCTAGGAGAGTAATTCAAACTAACCGCACAGTTAGATTGCCTGCACCGCTTCTTGATTTTTCTGGCAAGAGAAGCTTGTAACTTTTGGAGCCCGAGTTGGACGCGTACATAGCAGAGCAAGACCAACAAGCGGAAGGTGATGGGGGAGAAGCCGAAGAACACTCTTTTCAGCCCGCTAGCACTTCGGGATTCTCCTATCCACCACTGGACTATGATTATGGGCAGCACGCTTCATCTTCTTCATATGATCCCGAGTATCAAGGCACGGGGGATTCAAGTGCTTGGGATCCCAAATATCACTGGTATTATACCTCACTTAGGCCAAAAGCCTAAGCTTGGGGGGAGGTACGCCGGCATCACTCATTCATTGCATATTACAATTGCCGGTCATTTGTATATACCTGTTTCGCTTCTTTTGGTTGTTTCTCTTTTGGTTATTTTTTTCAGTAGGTTCTTATTTTAGTTTTTGAAGGTTGTTACTACTGTAGTAACCTCTACTTTCATTTTTTATTTCATTTGTGTACCGATGGTTGCCTCTAATATGAGGAAGATGATATTTGGGGAAGTGCTGTCTAAAAAAACAGATTCTGAACTGATACTGGAAACATTCCTAAAACTAGCCAGAACGTTATTTTGATCTTCCAATTTTTGTGCATGCTCCCCAGGTTATTATCTAACTTTCATTAGTTTAGCACTTTTCGAGTTGAGCAGCAGAAGATTTTTGAAAAAAATTATTACTGTACTACTGTCAAGTTTTGGCAGATTTCTGCCACTTTGCTTTTGTGTGACTCTTTTAGTTTTCTTTCTCTTGTTTTTTGTTTTGTTTATTTTCTAAAACACAAAAAGAAAAATATTTCTGCTTTTTATCTTTATCATTTGTTTATTTGGTTTCTGATACGTCTCAAACGTATCTATAATTTCTTATGTTCCATGCTACTTTTATGATGATACTCACATGTTTTATACACACTTTATGTCATATTTATGCATTTTCCGGCACTAACCTATTGACGAGATGCCGAAGAGCCAGTTGTTGCTATTTTTGGTTTCAGAAATCCTAGTAAGGAAATATTCTCGAATTGGACGAAATCAACAGGGGCTTATTTTTCCACGAAGCTTCCAACACCGAAACGAAGTGGGGCGACGAGGCGCCGCCACACTAGGCGCGGCGCCCAAGGGGGGCCCGCGCGAGCGTGTGTGTGGGGCCCCGTCAGCCTCCGACTCCGCCCTTCCGCCTACTTAAAGCCTTCGTCGCGAATACCCCACCGAGAGCCACGATACGGAAAACCTTGAGACGCCGCCGCCAATCCCATCTCGGGGATTCAGGAGATCGCCCGCACCCCGCCGGAGAGGGGATCATCTCCCGGAGGACTCTTCATCGCCATGATCGCATCCGGATTGATGTGTGAGTAGTTCACCCCTGGACTATGGGTCCATAGCAGTAGCTAGATGATCGTCTTCTCCTCATTGTGCTATCATTGTTGGATCTTGTGAGCTGCCTAACATGATCAAGATCATCTATCTGTAATGCTACATGTTGCGTTTGTTGGGATCCGATGAATATGGAATACTATGTTATGTTGATTATCAATCTATCATCTATGTGTTGTTTATGATCTTGCATGCTCTCCGTTGCTAGTAGAGGCTCTAGCCAAGTTGATACATGTAACTCCAAGAGGGAGTATTTATGCTCGATAGTGGGTTCATGCCTCCATTAAATCTGGGACAGTGACAGAAAGTTCTAAGGTTGTGGATGTGTTGTTGCCACTAGGGATAAAACATCAATGCTATGTCTAAGGATATTTGTGTTGATTACATTACGCACCATACTTAATGCAATTGTCTGTTGTTTGCAACTTAATACTGGAAGGGGTTCGGATGATAACCTGAAGGTGGAATTTTTAGGCATAGATGCATGCTGGATAGCGGTCTATGTACTTTGTCGTAATGCCCAATTGAATTCCACACTACTCATCATGATATGTATGTGCATTGTCATGCCCTCTCTATTTGTCAATTGCCCAACTGTAATTTGTTCACCCAACATGCTATTTCTTATTGGAGAGACACCACTAGTGAACTGTGGACCCCGGTCCATTCTTTTACATCAAATACAATATACTGCAATACTTGTTCTTACTGTTCTTTGCAAACATCATCTTCCACACTATACATCTAATCCTTTGTTACAGCAAGCCGGTGAGATTGACAACCTCACTGTTAAGTTGGGGCAAAGTACTTGGATTGTGTTGTGCAGTTCCACGTTGGCGCCGAATCCCTGGTGTTGCACCGCACTACACTCCGCCACCAACAACCTTCAACGTGCTTCTTGGCTCCTACTGTTCGATAAACCTTGGTTTCTTACTGAGGGAAAACTTGCTGCTGTACACATCATACCTTCCTCTTGGGGTTCCCAACGGACGAGTGCTTTACTGTCACAAGTAAGCTACTACTACCACGCTAGCAGCATACTTTTTCTGGCGCCGTTGCCGGGGAGATCAAGACACGCTGCAAAGGGAGTCTTCCACTTCCAATCTCTTTACTTTGTTTTTGTCTTGCTTTACTTTATTTTATTTACTGCTTTGTTTGCTTTCTTATATCAAAATACAAAAAATTAGTTACTTGCTTACTTTATTTACTATCTTGTTTGCTCCATATTAAAAACACAAAAAATTAGTTACTTGCATTTACTTTATCTAGTTTGCTTTATTTACTATTGCTAAAATGGGTACTCCTGAAAATACTAAGTTGTGTGACTTCACTAGCACAAATAATAATGATTTCTTATGCACACCTATTGCTCCACCTGCTACTACAGCAGAATTCTTTGAAATTAAACTGCTTTACTGAATCTTGTTATGAGAGAGCAATTTTCTGGTGTTAGTTCTGATGATGCTGCTGCCCATCTTAATAATTTTATTGAACTATGTGAAATGCAAAAGTATAAGGATGTAGATGGTGACATTATAAAATTAAAATTGTTTCCTTTCTCCTTAAGAGGAAGAGCTAAAGATCGGTTGCCATCTTTGCCTAAGAATAGTATTGATTCATGGACTAAATGTAAGGATGCTTTCATTGGTAGATATTATCCTCCTGCTAAAATTATATCTTTGAGAAGTAGCATAATGAATTTTAAGCAATTGGATAATGAGCATGTTGCTCAAGCATGGGAAAGAATGAAATCTTTGGTTAAAAATTGCCCTACCCATGGACTGACTACTTGGATGATCATCCAAACCTTTTATGCAGGATTGAATTTTTCTTCACGGAACCTATTGGATTCAGCCTGGAGGTACTTTTATGTCCATTACTCTAGGCGCCGCAACAAAGCTTCTTGATGATATGATGATTAATTACTCTGAATGGCACACGGAAAGAGCTCCACAAGGTAAGAAGGTAAATTCTATTGAAGAAACCTCCACCTTGAGTGATAAGATTGATGCTATAATGTCTATGCTTGTGAATGGTAGATCTAATGTTGATCCTAATAATGTTCCGTTAGTTTCATTGGTTGCCCAAGAAGAACATGTTGATGTGAACTTCATTAAAAATAATAATTTCAACAATAATGCTTATCGGAATAATTCTAGTAACAACTATAGGCCATATCCTTCTCATAACAGTAATGGTTATGGTAATTCTTACGGTAGATCTGTTTTGCCTAATGAGGAAAAGATGCTAGAAGTTGAAAGAACTATTAAGAGCTTTATGCAATCACAATATGAGAAAAATCAATTGTTCACTAAAACTTTGAATGAACAATCTGCCTTGTTGAAAAATATAGGGAATCAACTTGAAAATCTGAATATGGAAGTTTCTGGTTTGCAAACTAAGCTTTCAAATGCTGAAAATCGAATCTCATACTTGTCTCAGTCACAATTTTCTTTAATTAATAAAATGGCTGCTAAACCTGAGGATAATGATAATAAAATTGCTACTACAGCAAACGCCATCCAAGTTCGAATTAATGAAAATTGAATTGCGTGCTAGGTGGGAAAGAGAAGAAAATGCTAAGGAGAATAATGTAACTAAAGTTTGGACTATTACCACCACTAGTAATGATAATGCTTCACATGTTGCTACACCTCCTACTATCAATGGTAAAATAATTGGTGTTGGCAATGTTTCTACTCCTAATGCAAAGCGTTCAAAACTGCCTGAAACTGCTAAAACTGCTGAAACTGCCTGTGATAAAACTGCTGAAATTTTTCCAACATTGGGGACAATGATCCCATTGCTTTAGATCATAATGGTTTAGATTTTGATGATTGTCACATCTCTGAAGTTATAAAGTTCTTACAAAAACTTGCTAAAAGTCCTAATGCTAGTGCTATAAATTTGGCCTTTACAAAACATATTACAAATGCTCTCATAAAAGCTAGAGAAGAGAAACTAAAACTTGAAACTTCTATTCCTAGGAAGTTAGAAGATGGTTGGGAGCCCATCATTAAGATGAAGGTCAATGATTTTGATTGTAATGCTTTATGTGATCTTGGTGCAAGTATTTCTGTTATGCCTAAGAAAATCTATAATATGCTTGACTTGCAACCATTGAAAAATTGTTATTTGGATGTTAATATTGCTGATAATTCTACAAAGAAACCTTTGGGGAGGATTGATAATGTTCGCATTAACAATAACCTTGTCCCCGTTGATTTTGTTGTCTTGGATATTGAATGCAATGCATCTTGTCCCATTATATTGGAAAGACCTTTTCTTCGAACTGTTGGTGCTATTATTGATATGAAGAAAGGTAATATTAAATATCAATTTCCTCTCAAGAAAGGTATGGAACACTTCCTAGAAAGAGAATGAAGTTACCTTTTGATTCTATTATTAGAACAAATTATGATGTTGATGCTTCATCTCTTGATAATACTTGATACTCACTTTCTGCGCCTAGCTGAAAGGCGTTAAAGAAAAGCGCTTATGGGAGACAACCCATTATTTTACTTCTGCACTTTTATTTTATATTTGAGTCTTGAAAGTTGTTACTACTGTAGCAACCTCTCCTTATCTTTATTTTATTGCATTGTTGTGCCAAGTAAAGTCTTTGATGATAAAGTTGATACTAGATTTGGATTACTGCACAGAAACAGTTTTCTTTCTGTCACGAAATTGAGTCGCTACGTCTGTAGGTAACTCGGAAAAATATGCCAATTTACGTGCGTGATCCTCAGATATGTACGCAACTTTCATTAGTTTTGAGTTTTCTCATTTGAGCAAGTCTGGTGCCCCAGAAAAATTCGTCTTTACGTACTGTTCTGTTTTGACAGATTCTGCCTTTTATTTCGCATTGCCTGTTTTGCTATGTTTGATGGATTTCTTTGTTCCATTAACTTTTCGTAGCTTTGTGCAATGTCCAGAAGTGTTAATAATGATTATGTCACCTCTGAACATGTGAATTTTTGATTATGCACTAACCCTCTAATGAGTTTGTTTTGAGTTTTGTGTGGAGGAAGTTTTCAAGGATCAAGAGAGGAGGATGATACAATATGATCAAGGAGAGTGAAAGCTCTAAGCTTGGGGATGCCCCTGTGGTTCATCCCTGCATATTTCAAGAAGACTCAAGCATCTAAGCTTGGGGATGCCCAAGGCATCCCCTTCTTCATCGACAACATTATCAGGTCACCTCTAGTGAAACTATATTTTTATTCCGTCACATCTTATGTGCTTTACTTGGAGCGTCTTTATGTTCTTGTTTTTGTTTTGTTTTGAATAAAGTTGGATCCTAGCATTCATTGTGTGGGAGAGAGACACGCTCCGCTGTTGCATATGGACAAATACGTCCTTAGCTTTACTCATAATATTCATGGCGAAGGTTGAACTGCTTCGTTAAATTGTTATATGGTTGGAAACGGGAAATGCTACATGTGGTAATTGGTAGAATGTCTTGAATAATGTGATACTTGGTAATTGTTGTGCTCATGTTTAAGCTCTTGCATCATGTACTTTGCACCTATTAGTGAAGAAATACTGTAGAGCTTGTTAAAATTTGGTTTGCATAATTGGTCTCTCTAAGTCTAGATATTTTCTGGTGAGGGTTTGAACAACAAGGAAGACAGTGTAGAGTCTTATAATGCTTACAATATGTTCTTATGTAAGTTTTGCTGTACCGGTTCATACTTGTGTTTGCTTCAAACAACCTTGCTAGCCTAAAACTTGTATTGAGAGGGATTACTTCTCGTGCATCCAAAATCCTTGAGCCAAAAACTATGCCATTTGTGTCCACCATACCTACCTACTGTTGGAAAGAAAACAAAAAATTTCCTACCGCGAGAACGCAATCCAAGCCAAGATGCAATCTAGAAGACGGGAGCAACGAGGGGATGAACGAGTCTCACCCTTGAAGAATTCCAAAGCCTACAAGATGAGGCTCTTGTTGCTGCGGTAGACGATCACTTGCCGCTTGCAAAAGCGCGTAGAAGATCTTGATCTCGGTGCCACAATCGGGCAGCACCTCCGTACTCGGTCACACGTTCGGTTGTTGATGAAGACGACGTCCACCTCCCCGTTCCAGCGGGCAGCGGAAGTAGTAGCTCCTCTTGAATCCGACAGCACGACGGCGTGATGTCGGTGGTGGAGAATCCGGCGGAGCTTCGCTAAGCGTGCGGGAACTATAGAGGAGAGAGGGGCTAGGGTTTGGGAGGGGGCGCCGGCCATCTAGTGGTGCGGCCACCTTGTGGTGCTTGGGGTGGCCGGCCCCCTCCCCTTGGCCCTCATTATATAGGTGGAACACCCAAGAGTTGGTCTACAAGTCTTCGAATAAGACCCCAAATCAAAACCTTCCATAACTCATGAAACCTACCCAAGCTAGGACTCCCACTAGAGGTGGGAGTTCCACTTTCCTTGGGAGGGGGTGGCCGGCCCCCCTTGGGGAGTCCACTTGGGACTCCTCCCCCTTAGGGTTGGCCGGCCATGGGAGGTGGAGTCCCACCGGGACTCCGCCTTCCTTGGTGGTTTCTTCCGGACTTTTCTAGAACCTTCTAGAACCTTCCATAGAACCTTCCGCATCATTTTAAATCACATAAAATGACATCCTATATATGAATCTTATTCTCCGACCATTCCGGAACTCCTCGTGATGTCCGGGATCTCATCCGGGACTCGAACAAATATTCGAACTCCATTCCATATTCAAGTTCTACCATTTCAACATCCAACTTTAAGTGTGTCACCCTACGGTTCGTGAACTATGCGGACATGGTTGAGTACTCACTCCGACCAATAACCAATAGCGGGATCTGGAGATCCATAATGGCTCCCACATATTCAACGATGACTTTAGTGATCGAATGAACCATTCACATACGATACCAATTCCCTTTGTCACGCGATATTTTACTTGTCCGAGGTTTGATCTTCGGTATCACTCTATACCTTGTTCAACCTCGTCTCCGACAAGTACTCTTTACTCGTACCGTGGTATGTGGTCTCTTATGAACTTATTCATATGCTTGCAAGACATTAGACGACATTCCACCGAGAGGGCCCAGAGTATATCTATCCGTCATTGGGATGGACAAATCCCACGTTGATCCATATGCCTCAACTCATACTTTCCGGATACTTAATCCCACCTTTATAACCACCCATTTACGCAGTGGCGTTTGGTGTAATCAAAGTACCTTTCCGGTATAAGTGATTTACATGATCTCATAGTCATAAGGACTAGGTAACTATGTATCGAAAGCTTATAGCAAATAACTTAATGACGAGATCTTATGCTACGCTTAATTGGGTGTGTCCATTACATCATTCATACAATGATATAACCTTGTTATTAATAACATCCAATGTTCATGATTATGAAACTAATCATCCATTAATCAACAAGCTAGTTTAAGAGGCATACTAGGGACTCTTTGTTTGTCTACATATCACACATGTACTAATGTTTCGGTTAATACAATTATAGCATGATATATAAACATTTATCATAAACATAAAGATATAAATAATAACCACTTTATTATTGCCTCTAGGGCATATCAGTCTCCCACTTGCACTAGAGTCAATAATCTAGTTTACATTTGTAAAGATATAACACCTTGGCCTTCCGATGCTTTATCATGTTTTGCTCACGGGAGAGGTTTTAGTCAACGGATCTGACATGCTCAGAACCGTATGTATTTTGTAATTCATTTGCGTCTCAACGCATCACTCATTTCCTAATGAGTCGGCATTAATTATGTTTGGTCTTCTGGTGGAACCTTAATTCCGCGGTCTGAAATATGTCACTAATATTGTCACACACAATATAGCTTCAAAGTTCGACTCTCGGAACTACACCAAGTTCTCAAAGAACTTCTTGACTTAACATCCTCAGTCATTGTCAAAACAATGACATACTCTACCTTTCGTTTGTAGAATCCGTCACAATATTTAGAACTCTTCTAAATCTAACATAGACAACTTCTAGCTCATTGTGCTACCTTTTAAACAACACTTAGTCTAATTTGAAATTGAAATTTTATTTTCATATGTGACAAAACAAATATCGGTGCAACACTTTACAGCGATTTGTTTGTCATTTCTTCATACAAAAACTATATATATATATTCTTGGTTCTTCTTAAGTACTCAAGAATATTCTTACTGTTTTTCAATGATCATCACATGAATCATTCTGGTATATGCTCCTAACTCTTTAGAGCACAGGACATCTGATTTTTGTACATATTCTTCGTGATCTATAATCACTCATGTGTTTTTACTCATTGAGTGTAAGATACACTCAAGTCTTGTTAAAACTTCACATGATAAGAACATTTTCTTAATATTTCTATATTGAACTATTTCAATATCCATTCTATGTACTTTGACTTAAACATATTATGTGTTTCAATCTATCTTCATAGATCTTGACACAAAATTTGTTTCAGTCCATATCCTTTCATTGAAGTTAATTTATCAATGAAACCTTTTAATCAAGTATATAATTACATCATTTATAACCAACTATATGTCATCTACATAAAGCATTATAAATATGTCTCAGCGCTCCCACTTAATTTCTTGCAAATGCAAGCCTCTTCATCGTCTCTGATGAAATCAAAAACTCTTTGACTATTTCATCTGGTGAAGATTCCAACTCCGCGATACTCACTTCATCCAATTGAAGTTTGTATACCTATCTAGTATTCTATGGACCAGCAAAACTCTTGGTTGTATCTTGTATACACCTTTAATACATACTTCTGTTAAGTAATGTATTTTGCCATCCTACTAGCATATCTCATAAAAGAAATATGTAGTGATTACTAGAATAATCCACATAGACTATAAGCATTGCTACGGAAGATCTAATCTTATCGTATTCAACTCTTTGAACTTTGTCGTAAACAACTTTTCGACAAGTCAAGCTTCATCAATTTTATAGATCCATTTACTTTCAACAAGTATTCATCTATCTTGGATTTCATGGCGTATAGCCATTTTAACGGAGTCAGGGCCCATCATAACTTCTTTGTTTGTAGTTGGTTTATCATTGTTCAAAATCAATCCTTTGTCCACAAATCATTTATTTGATCACAAAGTAAACCATACCTACAAGGTTCAATATGTACTTCGATCTCCATGGCTAAAACACTTTGTAGTCATGGGAGCCATGATCGTCGTGGCCGCTTCCGAAACCAATTCCGATGCTGCGCTACTCTGATCATTATGCTCAGGTTCATAAACTTTATCAAGTTCTATTGTCCTCCCACTCAAATACTTCGCTAGAAACAATTTCTTGGAAATAAGAAACATTGACAAACACTTTTGTCTTTGTCTCCATAGTGGGAATAATTCCCAATCAATTCTCTGGGATAACCAACAAATACATTCATCCTATTTTGGTTGTAAACTTATTTACTTATGCTATGCATACCAACATTTAAGAAAAGACTATCAGGATTCATATCCATGCCATAACTCGTATGGTGTCATTTCAACGGATCATGATGATGCTCTATTAAGTGTAAAAGCGGTAGTCACTAAAGCATAATCCACAAAATATAATGACATCAATATTTTATCTCATCATTGATCCAACAAGGTTTGGATACATCTCTCGGATACTATATCATCATTATGACACTCCAAGAAATGTGAGTTGTAGAACAATTTCATGACTCTCTTAGATGTTCGCTAAAACTCGTAATTCAAATATTTTCCCTAATGATCCAATCATAGAAATTTGATTTTTCTATTATGATGATTTCCACTTCATGCTGAAATTTATTGAATCTATTCAAATGTTTCAAACTTCTTCCTTATTGAATATATCCACATATATATACTCAATTCATTGTTTGAAGTTTTCATGAAGTAGAAGAATCTCCCGCACACAACTATGCCCAGTGAACCATATACATCATCATGTATGTTTCCACTAAGTTAGTTGCCCGTTCAAATCTTGGCCTATGAACGGTATTTCAGTCATTCCTTTTAGAAGAGATTTGCAAGCGCCAAATGATTCATAAATCAAATGACTCCAATAATCCATTTGCATGGAGTTTCTTCATGCGTTCCTTTCCAACATGACCTAAATGGCGGTTCCACAAATAAGTGGAATTCAAATCATTTGCCTTACGGCATTTTAGCGTCAGTGTTATGTATGTGTGTTTCACCATTAAAATTTATAATAACTTATCCATTGTTCATGGAGTAATGTCATAATTTGAACAACTCATTGTTTTTATTTGACAAGAGCAAAATAACAATTATTAAGTTCTTTATTACAAATTCTAAGGGCTAGATAGAATGCCAACGATGAACATAATAACAATTTATTTTTGTTCCAGACGTGCATTCCTATCATATTCCTTGTCAGTCACTTAGGCCATTGTATTCTTGTATTGCGTTGTTTTGTATGACACTTCATACCAACCAATATGGTACAAATACCCAAGAATTTCATTGTGTGACCAAACGAGGAATACATCCATAACATGTATATCATTGATATACACCTGAGCTAGACTTTCTAGTCTTTTCTTTTCTTTCTGCCAAAATATCTTTTGTAATTTCTCTTTTAGCTTTCCTCATTATTCAGAAAACATTTCTCCTTCAATAACTTCTAGGTTTGTTGGTCAAATACCAATAACCTTGAGGTTCTTACTTTGAAGTTGATCATCATATGACAAGTGTTTCAGATTTCACTATTAGTAACTTTGTAATATGATGAACAATTTCACTCATAATTTTATCCATCATATCATGACGACTTTTCGAGACCATGTCTGTACATGCTAGGCTTGTAAAGTTTAACCTCAGTATTCGCATGTGCAAATCTGGCTTGCACCCGTTGTAAGCACACGTAGAATCTATAACACCCGATCATCACGTGATGCTTCGAAACAACGAGTCTTAGCAACGGTGCATACTAAGGACAATCACTTCATGGATATGCGAATATCGTTAGTGCCCCAATAGTTGGAGGATTGTGACGCCTTGCGTCTTCAACCTTCGTACATTCCCATAAAATTTATGAGTTCATGTAGTCTCACCAAATTATATTCTATCATATTGCAATAAGGTCTTAGATATCACATATATCTCATACCTTGATTATTTCTGAAAACTAAATTTTCAGCTCCTTACTTTTCAAACAGATTTGAACTTCAAGTTTCACGGAGACAAGATAACTTTAGGTACTAATTGAAACCATAGCTCTTTGAATCAACAATGTGAGGTTTACTAAAAGTTTGCAATAGGACTTAATCAATTCTTGATTCTTTAACAATACGGTACCAATCCGTAAAGTTTCTTGTCAGATTTTAACAGTATTTCTATCTCAATTACAAGACTAGCGCATGGTAGAAAATGGATGCTAATACTACAAAATTAATTCAAAATACTACTCAGACTATGTTTATGACAAATTGATTTCAAATTTTAATTCAACATAATTAAAAATCTAGGTGAACTCCCACTCAAAACAATATCCCTCGCATTGTCTTAGTGATCACACGAACCAAATCCACCGCACCTAAGTCCGATCATCACGAGACAAGGTGTGATTTCAATGGCGAACACTCAAAGTGTTCATCATATCAACCATATGATTCATGCTCTACCTTTCGGTATCACGTGTTCCGAGACCATGTCTGTACATGCTAGGCTCGTCAAGGCCACCTTAGTATCCGCATGTGCAAAACTGTCTTGCACCCGTTGTAGTACTTGTTGATTCTATCACACCCGATCATCACGAGATGCTTCGAACCGACAAGTATTGGTAACGGTGCTACTAAGGATGAACACTTTATTATCTTGAGATTTTAGTGAGGGATCATCTTATAATGCTACCGTCGTGATCTAAGCAAAATAAGATGCATAAAGGATTAACATCACATGCAATTCATATGTGATATGATATGGCCCTTTAGTCTTTGCGCTTTCGATCTTCATCTTCAAAGCACAAACATGATCTCCATCATCAACGGGCATGATCTCCATCATCGTCGGCGTAGCGTCAAGGTCCATGGCGCCGTCTTCATGGTTGTTCACCTCATGTAGCAACTATTACAACTACTTTGAAATACTACTCAACATGAAATTTAAACACAACCATAAGGCTCCTGCCGGTTGCCACAATACAATAATGATCATCTCATACATATTTATCATCACATTATGGCCATATCACATCACCAAACCCTGCAAAAACAAGTTAGACGTCTCTAATTTGGTTTGCATATTTTACGTGGTTTAGGGTTTTCGAGAGAGATCTAATCTACCTACGAACATGAACCACAACGGTGATACTAGTGTTGTCAATAGAAGAGTAAATTGAATCTTCACTATAGTAGGAGAGACAGACACCCGCAAAGCCTCTTATGCAATACAAGTTGCATGTCGAACGAGGAACAAGTCTCATGAACGCGGTCATGTAAAGTTAGTCCGAGCCGCTTCATCCCACTATGCCACAAAGATGCAAAGTACTCAAACTAAAGACAACAAGAGCATCAACGCCCACAAAACCATTGTGTTCTACTCGTGCAACCATCTATGAATAGACACGGCTCTGTTGGAAAGAAAACAAAAAATTTCCTACCGCGAGAACGCAATCCAAGCCAAGATGCAATCTAGAAGACGGGAGCAACGAGGGGATGAACGAGTCTCACCCTTGAAGAATTCCAAAGCCTACAAGATGAGGCTCTTGTTGCTGCGGTAGACGATCACTTTCCGCTTGCAAAAGCGCGTAGAAGATCTTGATCTCGGTGCCACAATCGGGCAGCACCTCCGTACTCGGTCACACGTTCGGTTGTTGACGAAGACGACGTCCACCTCCCCGTTCCAGCGGGCAGCGGAAGTAGTAGCTCCTCTTGAATCCGACATGACGGCGTGATGTCGGTGGCGGTGGAGAATCCCGGTGGAGCTTCGCTAAGCGTGCGGGAACTATAGAGGAGAGAGGGGGCGGCTAGGGTTTGGGAGGGGGCGCCGGCCATCTAGTGGTGCGGCCACCTTGTGGTGCTTGGGGTGGCCGGCCCCCTCCCCTTGGCCCTCATTATATAGGTGGAACACCCAAGAGTTGGTCTACAAGTCTTCGAATAAGACCCCAAACCAAAACCTTCCATAACTCATGAAACCTACCCAAGCTAGGACTCCCACTAGAGGTGGGAGTTCCACTTTCCTTGGGAGGGGTGGCCGGCCCCTTGGGGAGTCCACTTGGGACTCCTCCCCCTTAGGGTTGACTGGCCATGGGAGGTGGAGTCTCACCGGGACTCCGCCTTCCTTGGTGGTTTCTTCCGGACTTTTCTAGAACCTTCTAGAACCTTCCATAGAACCTTCCGCATCATTTTAAATCACATAAAATGACATCCTATATATGAATCTTATTCTCCGGACCATTCCGGAACTCCTCGTGATGTCCGGGACTCCGAACAAATATTCGAACTCCATTCCATATTCAAGTTCTACCATTTCAACATCCAACTTTAAGTGTGTCACCCTACGGTTCGTGAACTATGCGGACATGGTTGAGTACTCACTCCGATCAATAACCAATAGCGGGATCTGGAGATCCATAATGGCTCCCACATATTCAACGATGACTTTAGTGATCGAATGAACCATTCACATACGATACCAATTCCCTTTGTCACGCGATATTTTACTTGTCCGAGGTTTGATCTTCGGTATCACTCTATACCTTGTTCAACCTCGTCTCCCGACAAGTACTCTTTACTCGTACCGTGGTATGTGGTCTCTTATGAACTTATTCATATGCTTGCAAGACATTAGACGACATTCCACCGAGAGGGCCCAGAGTATATCTATCCGTCATTGGGATGGACAAATCCCACTGTTGATCCATATGCCTCAACTCATACTTTCCGGATACTTAATCCCACCTTTATAACCACCCATTTACGCAGTGGCATTTGGTGTAATCAAAGTACCTTTCCGGTATAAGTGATTTACATGATCTCATGGTCATAAGGATTAGGTAACTATGTATCGAAAGCTTATAGCAAATAACTTAATGACGAGATCTTATGCTACGCTTAATTGGGTGTGTCCATTACATCATTCATACAATGATATAACCTTGTTATTAATAACATCCAATGTTCATGATTATGAAACTAATCATCCATTAATCAACAAGCTAGTTTAAGAGGCATACTAGGGACTCTTTGTTTGTCTACATATCACACATGTACTAATGTTTCGGTTAATACAATTATAGCATGATATATAAACATTTATCATAAACATAAAGATATAAATAATAACCACTTTATTATTGCCTCTTGGGCATATCTCCAACACCTACTACATGGTATTTTTCCGCCATTCGAAAGTAAATTGCTTGAGTGCTACCTTTAAAATTCCATTCTTTGTCTTTGCAATATATAGCTCATGGGACAAATAGCTTAAAAACTATTGTTGTATTGAATATGTACTTATGTGTTCTATTTCTTAATAAGTTGCTTGTTGAGCGATAACCATGTTCCTGGGGACGCCATCAACTATTTCACTTTGTTGAATATCATGTGAGTTGCTATGCATGTTCGTCTTGTCTGAAGTAAGGGTGATTTATCATGATCAAATGGTTTGAGTATACATATTGTTAGAGAAGAACATTGGGCCGCTAACTAAAGCCATGATCCATGGTGGAAGTTTCAGTTTGGACAACAAACCTCAATCTCTTATGAGAATATTATCTGTTGTTGAATGCTTATGCATTAAAGAGGAGTCCATTATCTGTTGTCTATGTTGTCCCGGTATGGATGTCTAAGTTGAGAATAATCAAAAGCGAGAAATCCAATGCGAACTTTCTCCTTAGACCTTTGTACAGGTGGCATAGAGGTACCCCTTTGTGACACTTGGTTAAAACATATGTTATGCAATGATAATCCATGTAAATCCAAGCTAATTAGGACGAGGTGCGGGCACTATTGGTAATCTATGCATGAGGCTTGCAACTTATAGGATATATTATACATAACACATATGCTTTATTACTACCGTTGACAAAATTGTTTCTTGTTTTCAAAATAAAAGCTCTAGCACAAATATAGCAAACCATGCTTCCCTCTGTGAAGGGCTATTCTTTTACTTTTATGTTGAGTCAGTTTACCTACTTCTTTCTATCTTAGAAGCAAACACTTGTGTCAATTGTGCATTGATTCTTACATGTTTACCTATTGCACTTGTTATATTACTTTATGTTGACAACTATCCATGAGATATACATGTTACAAGTTGAAAGCAACTGCTGAAACTTATATCTTCCTTTGTGTTGCTTCAATGCTTTCTACTTTGAATCTATTGCTTTATGAGTTAACTCTTATGCAAGACTTATTGATACTTGTCTTGAAAAAACTATTCATGAAAAGTCTTTGCTATATGATTCAGTTGTTTACTCATTACTTTTACCATTGCTTCGAATCGCTGCATTCATTACATGTGCTTACAATAGTATTGATCAAGATTATGATAGCATGTCACTTCAGAAATTATCTTTGTTATCGTTTACCTACTCGAGGACGAGTAGGAACTAAGCTTGGGGATGCTTGATACGTCTCAAACGTATCTATAATTTCTTATGTTCCATGCTACTTTTATGATGATACTCACATGTTTTATACACACTTTATGTCATATTTATGCATTTTCCGGCACTAACCTATTGACGAGATGCCGAAGAGCCGCTTGTTTTCTTGTTTTTGGTTTCAGAAATCCTAGTAAGGAAATATTCTCGGAATTGGATGAAATCAACGCCCAGGGGCTTATTTTTCCACGAAGCTTCCAGGACACCGAAAGGGAAATGAAGTGGGGCGACGAGGCGCCGCCACACTAGGGCGACGCGGCCCAAGGGGGGCCCGCGCGGCCCTAGCGTGTGGGCCCCACAGCCCTCCGACTCCGCCCTTCCGCCAACTTAAAGCCTTCGTCGCGAATACCCCGCATCGAGAGCCACGATACGGAAAACCTTCCAGAGACGCCGCCGCCAATCCCATCTCGGGGATTCAGAGATCGCCTCCGGCACCCTGCCGAGAGGGGAATCATCTCCCGGAGGACTCTACGCCGCCATGGTCGCCTCCGGAGTGATGTGTGAGTAGTCTACCCCTGGACTATGGGTCCATAGCAGCTAGATGGTTGTCTTCTCCCATTGTGCTTAATTGTCGGGTCTTGTGAGCTGCCGAACATGATCAAGATCATCTATCTGTAATTCTATATGTTGCGTTTGTTGGGATCCGATGAATAGAGAATACTATGTTATGTTGATTATCAATTTATATCTATGTGTTGTTTATGATCGCCATGATCGCCTCCGGATTGATGTGTGAGTAGTTCACCCCTGGACTATGGGTCCATAGCAGTAGCTAGATGGCCATCTTCTCCTCATTGTGCTATCATTGTTGGATCTTGTGAGCTGCCTAACATGATCAAGATCATCTATTTGTAATGCTACATGTTGCATTTGTTGGGATCCGATGAATATGGAATACTATGTTATGTTGATTATCAATCTATCATCTATGTGTTGTTTATGATCTTGCATGCTCTCCATTGCTAGTAGAGGCTCTGCCAAGTTGATACTTGTAACTCCAAGAGGGAGTATTTATGCTCGATAGTGGGTTCATGCCTCCATTAAATCTGGGACAGTGACAGAAAGTTCTAAGGTTGTGGATGTGCTGTTGCCACTAGGGATAAAACATCAATGCTTTGTCTAAGGATATTTGTGTTGATTACATTACGCACCATACTTAATGCAATTGTCTGTTGTTTGCAACTTAATACCGGAAGGGGTTCGGATGATAACCTGAAGGTGGACTTTTTAGGCATAGATGCATGCCGGATAGCGGTCTATGTACTTTGTCGTAATGCCCAATTGAATTCCACACTACTCATCATGATATGTATGTGCATTGTCATGCCCTCTCTATTTGTCAATTGCCCAACTGTAATTTGTTCACCCAACATGCTATTTCTTATTGGAGAGACACCACTAGTGAACTGTGGACCCGGTCCATTCTTTACATCGAATACAATCTCTGCAATACTTGTTCTTACTGTTCTTTGCAAACATCATCTTCCACACTATACATCTAATCCTTTGTTACAGCAAGCCGGTGAGATTGACAACCTCACTGTTAAGTTGGGGCAAAGTACTTGGATTGTGTTGTGCAGGTTCCACGTTGGCGCCGGAATCCCTGGTGTTGTGCCGCACTACATTCCGCCACCAACAACCTTCAACGTGCTTCTTGGCTCCTACTGGTTCGATAAACCTTGGTTTCTTACTGAGGGAAAACTTGATGTTGTACACATCATACCTTCCTCTTGGGGTTCCCAACGGACGAGTGCTTTACCGTCACAAGGAAGCTACTACTACCACGCTAGCAGCAGTTTCTTGTTCCTATTTTGCTTTATTTACTATCGTTGGTTTGCTATGAAAAAATCCAAAAAGATTTTACTTTCGTTAGGTGACTCTAATATCGAAAATCCAAAAATATTTGTTGTTCTTCTTTGGTTTTGTATAGTTTGATGCAGGGTTCAGTGGTCTCTCAAGGCTATATTGGAGCATGGTTTTCATTTTATATCATTCGAGCCACACAAGTATAGCAATAATGACGATCTACGACAATCTGCTTGTGGTGAGAGGCTGGTATGAACTCTATTTGTTTTCATTTTTGTACATATACTCATCTATGTGAAGGTACTTAGTTTATTCATGTGGGGTGTATGTTACTCAATTATATTCAGTAGTACCGCTCTCTCACGACTGGTTTTAATTTATATTTGGTGGGTAACATTTTACATTCGCGTTTGCTTGCATTGCTCTTTTCATATAGCGGTATTGACATTGTGGTATCCTCCTCTGACTGTTTCATTTGAATCGACTTGGCACGTGCTCACGCATGCATATGACTGAACAATAGTCAATTAAGCCTTGATGATTTATTTTGCCTCGGAGTTCTTGCATTGCTTTTATGCCGTTTTTAATCGCGTTTTGTCGCAAGCATGATTATGACCGTCAATGCATTTTTGATTGTCGCTTCCCAGTCTTTTGCTAGCCTTCACCTGTACTGAGCGGAGTTACTGCTCGTGTATCCAACTACTGAACCAAAGCATGCCAAATAAGTCCACCATATCTACCTACACGTGGTATTTCATTGCCACTCCAAGCAAATTTTCATGTGCTACCTTTAAAACCTTCAAACAAATCCTTGTTTTGTGACACCGTTTTTAGCTCATGGGGATGTGAGAGTTATTATTGTCGTCTTCCATGCTTTACTAAGTACCGCAAGACTCGTGAGCTTCATCTCGCTTGTCAATAAAAAATGATAGATATAAAAAGAAGAAGAGCTGGTTTGACCACAACTTCCAAAAGGGGAAGAAAATAGGAAATTATAAGAAAGTGGCACTCCTCCATGGTTTGTGATTGTTGGTCGGCACCCGAGGATTCGGCTAGCCATGGTATGTGTAAGCAATGGATGGGAGGAGTGTCATAGTTTTATAAATAGCATAGATGAAAAGAGGCTTCGCCCAAATATTTCGGAACCGCTCTCAAACTTGTTTAGTATGGAAGATGACAAAAACCCTTTTACCGATTCGTTGACAAAAGCAACCACCACTCAAAAAGCAATTTTACCTCAGTTTTACAAATGAAAAGCTCTAGCACATGTTTAATCTCTGCTTTCCTTTGTAAAGGACCATTCAACCACCGCAATGTTGAGTCACCATTCTCTCTTTTAAAGCACTTTCCTAGAAGCATTGGCAGTCATTCTTAGTGTAATGTGCTTGTCCCAAGACAAGATTATTTATTGCATATTTGTGATGCTTGCATCTTTCGATATCTTTACTTCTAGTCTTCTTTTGGACTTCAGAGGTGCCCTGTGCATTTATGTTTTGCTTCCAAATAGGGGCAAGCGAGATACCACTTTGTCTTACTTCATTATGACTATTGCAATCTTGCAAGTGTTTATGTTTCATGTTGCTTATCATTGCTATTGGTATCCATTCATGGTTTGCATTACTGCTGATTATGTTGTTTCACATGCTCCTTATTTATGAATTAGCTAAGTATTTGATCATCCGTGAGAATATATACATCTTATGGAACAAATAGGTTCGTGAAAGTCTTTTATCGCACTCAGTTGTCACTGAATTGCTTGAGGACAAGCAATAAGCTAAGCTTGGGGGAGTTGATACGTCCAAAACGTATCTACTTTCCCGAACCTTTTTGTTATTATTTGCCCTCAAACTTGTGTGTTTTGAATGCAACTAACGCGGACTAACGCTGTTTTCATCAGAATTCCCTGGTGTCTTATTTTTGTGCAGAAAATCAACTTTCGGGAAAAATCCCAGAAATATACCCAAATGCCTTATTTTCCCGGGGAACTCACGGAGCCAGAAGGTGAAGAGCAGGGGGGCCTGGAGCTGGGAGTACATGGCCCAGGCGCGGCCAGGCCGCACCCTGGTTTCCCCTTTCGTTGGCCTCCCCTTTCGCCTAAGATCCTCGTCACGAGAAAACCCTGTGGGTTCGAAGTTTCCAGAAAATTCCGTGCGCCGCCGCCGAACCCCCTATTTTGGAGGCAGGAACTCCGTTCTGGCACCCTGCCGGGACGGGGAATTGGAGGAGATCATCGCCATCGCCATCACCATCACCGACGCCTCTCCATCAACCATCCATGTGTGAGTAGTTCCCTCACTGTATGCTGAAGGGGATGGTCGGGATTGGATGAGTTCGTTCATGTAATAGTATTAGAATTGTTCGGAGCATAGTGCCTAGTATCCGTTGTGAGTATTTTATGCATTGTTGCAACTTGTTATACTTAATGCTTGTTACTTTGGGCCCGAGTGCCATGATCTCAGATCTGAACATATTGTGTTTTCATGATGATGCTTTATATATTGTTCTTGATCATATCTGCAAGTTGTATACACATGTGATTGTCCGGAACCCGAGGCCCCGAAGTGACAATAATCGGGACAACCGGAGGGGATGGCTTTGATGTGAGGATCACGTGTGTTCATGGAGTGATAATGCTTTGCACCGGTACTCTATTAAAAGGAGTACCTTAATTACCAGTAGTTTCCCTCGAGGCCTGATGACCCACAAGTATAGGGGGTGTATCGTAGTACTTTCGATAAATAAGAGTGTCGAACCCAACGAGGAGCAGAAGGTGTTGACAAGTTTCGATGAAGGATTCACACTAAATGCTGCTCAAAAAGTATTCGTGGGGTTTTGATATAGCAGATAAATAAAGTACGAGTAAGTAAATTGCGAGAGAAATAATTGCAGCGAGTGGCCCAATCCTTTTTAGCACGAAGGACAAGCCGGTTTGTTTACTTATAATGACCAAACGTTCTTGAGGACACACGGGAATTTAGTCTAGTACTTTCGCTTCATATAGCTGATTAATCTTCATTGTTTTGATAAGTGTTATGTGGGTGAACCTATGCTAATGCACCGCCCTTCCTAGGACTAATACATACTTGTGATTATACCCCTTGCAAGCATCCGCAACTACAAGAAAGTAATTAAGATAAATCTAACCACAACCTTAAACTCTGAGATCCTGCTATCCCTCCCGCATCGATATACCAACGGGGTTTAGGTTTCGTCGGCAACCCCACAATTAGCAAACGAATACAAGATGTATTCCCCTAGGCCCATAAAGGTGAAGTATCATGTAGTCGACGTTCACATGACACCACTAGAAGAATAACAACATAACTTAAATATCAAACCATTGAATATTACCCAACATAATTCACTACTAACATTTAGACTTCACCCATGTCCTCAAGAACTAAACGAACTACTCACGAGACATCATATGGAACATGATCAGAGGTGATATGATGATGAATAACAATTTGAACATCAACCTTGGTTCAATGGTTTCACTCAATAGCATCAATAACAAGTAGAAATCAATACCGGGAGAGTTTCCCCTATCAAACAATCAAGATTCAACCCTAATTGTTACAGCGGTGACGAGGTGCAGCGGTGGAGATGGCGGTGATGATGATGGAGATGATGGTGATGATGATCCCAATGATGTCCAGCTCGATGGCGGTGACGATGGCGATTTCCCTCCAGAGGGAATTTCCACAATTTCAGCCTCGCCTGAGAGCTCTTTCTCTCTCGGTGTTTTCCGCCCCGCAGCGGCCGTGTGACTCTTCGCGATTCTTCTCCACTTAGGTTTTCGGGGCGAAGAAGTACGCGAAAGAGAGGAGGCCAGAGGGGGTTGTGGGCCCCTCCCCACAAGGCGGCGCGGCCAGGCCTTGGCCCGCGCCGGCCTATGGGGGCCCATGGCGGCCCTCCTCGGCTCCTCCTTTTGGCTATCTCCGTCTTCTGGAAAAATAAGATTTTCCGTGTAATTTCCGTCAATTGTTGATCTTCCGAAATATTGCATTCTGACGGTGCTTTTTCCAGCAGAATCCTTACTCCGGTGCGATTCTCCAATAATCATGAAACATGCAAAATAGATGAAATAACATAAGTATCATCTCTAAATATGAAATATATCAATGAATAACAGTAGATTATGATATAAAATAGTGATGCAAAATGGATGTATCAACTCCCCCAAGCTTAGACTTCGCTTGTCCCCAAGCGAAACTGAACTCGGTAAACAAGACCATATGTTTATGGAGTCAAGAGTCGATAAACCAAATACGGACAAGAAGCATCATATTAATTCACATAAGTCATTCTAGTGAACAACTTCCTCATATAATTCAACTTGACATAAGTAGAGGGTAATCACAAATAATGGTGCATAAGAAATCATAATTGGTGATGGCAAACTTCGTTCTTGGTCAGAGAACAATTAACAGATTATGCTTATCTGTCGAGCAGCGCTCTTATGTTAAAGCTTATATGGCACAACTTGCATACTCAATCATAATAATCTCCTCATAATCATTGATAACTTTCAAAGCTATATTCATTCAAATAAAACTTGTACTAAACAGGGAAAAGTAAAAGGTATGATTAAACAGATCACAATATAAATGGTTTGATCACAACAACTCAATTGCTTGCTTAAGATGGAGGGAAATAGGTTTACTGACTCAACATAAAGTAAAAGATAGGCCCTTCATAGAGGGAAGCAGGGATTAAATCATGTGCTAGAGCTTTTTCAGTTTTGAAATCGTATAGAGAGCATAAAAGTAAAGTTTTGAGAGGTGTTTGTTGTTGTTGTCAACGAATGGTAGTGGGCACTCTAACCCCTTGCCAGACAGACTTTCAAAGAGCGGCTCCCATGATATTTTTATTTATGGATGACACTGCTTCCAACCTTTGCTTTCACAAGCCATGGCTAACCGAATCCTCGGGTGCCTCCCAATCATTCACGTACCATGAAGGAGTGTCTATTTATTTTAGTTTTATTTAGAGATGACACTCCTCCCCACCTTTGCTTTCTCAAACCATGGCTAACCGAATCATCGGGTGCCTTCCAACAATCACATACCATGGAGGAGTGTCTATTTGTTAATTAATTGGGGCTGGGAACCCCGTTGCCAGCTCTTTTTGCAAAATTATTGGATAAGCGGATGAAGCCACTAGTCCATTGGTGAAAGTTGCCCAACAAGATTGAAAGATAAAACACCACATACTTCCTCATGAGCTATAAAACATTGACACAAATTAAGAAGCATTTTGAATTGTTTAAAGGTAGCACACGAAGTATTTACTTGGAATGGCAGAAATACCACATAGTAGGTAGTTATGGTGGACACTGATGGCATAGGTTTGGGTTAAGGTTTGGATGCACGAGAAGCATTCCCTCTCAGTACAGGTCTTTGGTTAGCAAGGTTGATTAGCAAGCATAAGAGTTGAGGGAAACAAACAAATATACATGTGATAGAAACAATCATGCATCTTCCTTGTAAGCACAAACAATTTTAACTTCAGAATAATAAGCTAAGAGCTAACAAGAAAGAAAGATAATGAAACAACATATCTATATGTATTTCTCTCTACTAAACTCAAAGTGTTGTTGCTATTGACCAATGCTGAGTTTGCCAAAACCAAATAGATGTACTCAATGCTCCCAAAGTGATACCAATACTAACAACAAGATCAATCATATAATAGAGATTGCAAACTAAAATAAGATGTGCAATATGTAAATGATAAAACTTCTCATTAATATTCCATAACGATAACTCACACCAAAGGATACATAGACAACCAACTAAAAGAGAGATACTTCCACAATGCAACCCATCTTATATGATAACTTCCTACTCATGATATGACACTACTTGATAGTAAAAAGGTAAAAGATAGTGATGATGTGATACCGAGGCACTCCCCCAAGCTTGGAACAAACCAAGGGGTGCCAATGCCAATGATGAATTACTCCTTCGGCGGTGGTGATGAATTCTTGATAAGCTTCTTAACAAGCTCCTTTAGCTCATCAATCTCGTACATGAGGTTGCGGATCATCTCCGAATTGTGCTCGACGCGGTTAATAAGTATATCCGATGGCGAGTCCCAACTCTTAGAGTTGTTCCCCCACTCTTCAGCTTCAGGCTTCATCCTTCCTGCAGTGTTAGAACGATCTATATCCCAATTGCTAGGCAACACTGCCTTGGGAACCCTTTCAATTTGACTATTGTAAATTAGAGTGTGGAAAGGGTTGTAGGTGCCTGGAGGAGATGTCTTTGGAGCTAGGAAGTGACGTGGAACTTTCCCTCCGGTGTGAATTCTTGCGCTCTTCTTGGAACTGAAAGGATTTTCCACCACTTCAATACTTGCGACGGTGGCACGCGGGTATGCATGCGAGTCTTCCTTCACTTCCTCTTCATCTTCTTCCTTGACGCTCTCATCCATCTCCTTCCACTCGGGATCTTGAATATCTTCCTCCGAAAGCCCCTTGCCCTTGTTGTTGGAGACCATGGTGCTTCTAGATCAAAGACAAATCCTGGCAGAAAATAGCTCGAAACAAAACACGACGAGAAAACGATATACGGACCTCCAGGGGTCCGGGGGATTATATAGCAGAAATTTTCACGACAAAAGGAAAGTACTGGTCGAACTAGAGTCGGAGAGGGACAACGAGGGCTCTCCTCATAGGGCAGCGGGCCAGGCCCGCGCCGGCCTATGGGGCACGCCCTCGTGCGTCTCCTCCACTCCGTTTCGATCTCGTAATTTTTCATATTTTCCAAAAACAGCAAAAACATTGTTCGGAAAGTTAAACGCAGACTTTTTATTACCAGTACTGTTACCTATTCAAAGTCGAACTCTGCAGAACTGTCAATTTGACCTTTGATGAAAGCTTCCGGAGTCACCACTCGAATAACATCAACATCTTCATTATAAGAATCTCCAGAAATATAGCTTGAGTCTTTGTCCATTCACTACTTGTGTGGCATCGCCTTGCAGGGAACTAATTTTAATTGCCCCTGAGCGATACACCTCCACAATGACATATGGTCCTTCCCATTTTGAGAGCAATTTCCCTGCAAAAAATCTGAGACGAGACCGATACAATAGGACTTTATCCCCAACATTAAATTCTCTTTTGATAATTCTTTTACCATGCCATTTCTTAACTTTCTCCTTAAAGGGTTTAGCATTTTCATAAGCTTCACTTCTCCATTCATCTAGAGAACTCAATTGTAGCAACCTCTTCTTACCGGCAAGTTTAGGATCTTTATTTAGTTCTCTTACAGCCCAATAAGCTTTGTGCTCTAGTTCTAAAGGTAAATGACAAGCTTTCCATAAACCATTTTATAAGGTGACATCCCCATAGGATTTTTATAAGCAGTTCTATAAGCCCATAGTGCTTCCTTCAATTTACTAGCCCAATTCTTTCTAGATTTATTAACAGTCTTTGCAAGATAGATTTAATCTCTCTATTTGATAATTCTACTTGCCCACTAGTTTGAGGATGATAGGCGGAAGCAATCCTATGATTAATACCATACTTAGCAAGAGTTTTTCTAAAACCACCATGAATAAAATGAGAACCCCCATCAGTCATAAGATATCTAGGAACTCCAAATCTAGGAAAAATAATATCTAAAAGCATTCTTAAAGAGGTCTCACCATCAGCACTTTTTGTGGGTATGGCTTCCACCCATTTAGTAACATAATCAACAGAACAAGTATATGAGTGTTACCTTCTCAAGAAGGGAAAGGTCCCATGAAGTCAAATCCCCAACAATCGAATGGTTCAATAACAAGAGTATAATTCATAGGCATTTCATTGCGTCTAGATATTACCAACCCTTTGACATTCATCACAAGATAAAATGAACTTTCTTGCATCTTTAAAGAGAGTTGGCCAATAGAAACCTGATTGTAGAACCTTTTGCGCGGTTCTATCTCCGGCATGATGTCCTCCATAAGCACTACCATGACATTTACTCAATATCTCTTGTTGTTCATATTCGGGAACACATCTTCGCATAATACCATCCACTCCTACTTTATATAAGTGTGGGTCATCCCAAAAATAATGCCTCAAATCATAAAAGAATTTCCTCCTTTGCTGAGCTGAAAAGGTTGGAGGCAAGTACTTGGAAACAATAAAGTTAGCATAATCAGCATACCAAGGACTATCTCGCGAGCTCACCTTTATTGCAGCCAATTGTTCATTTGGAAAACTATCATTAACAGAACAGGATCATAAGCAATATTTTCCAATCTAGATAAATTATCAGCAACAGGATTATCAGCACCTTTTCTATCTATAATATGCAAATCAAATTCTTGCAAAAGAAGCACCCATCTAATAAGCCTTGGCTTAGCATCTTTCTTTTCCATAAGATATCTAATTGCAGCATGACCAGTATG
Organism: Lolium multiflorum; assembly: GCA_030979885.1. NCBI lineage: Eukaryota > Viridiplantae > Streptophyta > Magnoliopsida > Poales > Poaceae > Lolium > Lolium multiflorum. Next base: position 175,812,076 of record CM061752.1, read on the forward strand.
AATTGTAACTTTTGAATCAACAATATAGGATCTAAACTTGTCACAAGCAAAAACCACAGCTAACAATTCTTTTTCAGTTGTAGCATAATTTCTTTGAGCAGCATCAAGAGTTTTACTAGCATAATGAATAACATTCAATTTTTTATCTATTCGCTGTCCAAGGACAGCACCTACAGCAAAATCACTAGCATCACACATAATCTCAAAAGGTAAATTCCAATCAGGAGGTTCAACTACAGGAGCAGTTGTCAAGGCTTTCTTTAGAGTTTCAAAAGCTTCCTTACAATCATCATCAAAAACAAAAGGTACATCTTTTTGAAGAAGATTAGTAAGAGGCTTTGAAATCTTAGAGAAATCTTTAATAAACCTCCTATAAAACCCAACATGACCAAGGACACTACGAATACCTTTAACATCCCTAGGATAGGGCATCTTCTCAATTGCTTCACTTTAGCTCTATCAACTTCAATACCTCTCTCGGAAATTTTATGTCCCAATACAATTCCTTCATTAACCATAAAGTGGCATTTCTCCCAATTAAGAACAAGGTTAGTTTCTTCACATCTCTGCAAAACTTTATCAAGGTTTCGCAAGCAACTGTCAAAAGAATTCCCATAGATAGAAAAAACATCCATGAATACCTCTACAATTTTCTCACAAAAGCCATGAAATATAGCAGACATGCATCTTTGAAAAATAGCAGGAGCATTACATAAACCAAAAGGCATACGCCTATAAGCATAAGTTCCATAGGGACAAGTGAAAGTGGTTTTCTCTTGATCTTTAGTTTTAACATAAATTTGTGAAAACCCAGAATAACCATCAAGAAAGCAAAAATGAGTATTTTTAGACAACCTTTCTAACATTTGATCAATAAAAGGTAAAGGTTAATGATCTTTCTTAATAACTTTATTAACTTTCTGATAATCAATGCACATTCTATACCCTACAACTACTCTTTGGGGGATGAGCTCATCATTATCATTAGGCACAACAGTTATTCCTCCTTTCTTAGGAACACAATGCACATGACTAACCCATCTACTATCAGCAATAGGATATATAATACCATTCAAGAAGTTTTAATACCTCATTCCTTACCACATCCTTCATCTTAGGAATTAGACGACGCTGATGTTCAACAACAGGCTTTGCATCATCTTCCATATTGATAGCATGTTGGCAAATAGAGGGAGAAATCCCCTTCAAGTCATCAAGAGTGTAGCCAATAGCTCCTCGGTGTTTCTTCAATATTTCCAATAACCTTTCTTCCTCAAACTCTGAAAGCTTAGAACTAATAATAACAGGATATATTTTCTTATCATCAATATGAGCATATTTAAGATTATCAGGCAATGGGTTTAAATCAAAAACAGGATCTTCCCTTAGTGGTGGTGTTGTACCTAAATCTTCAACCGGTAAATCATGCTTAAGAATAGGTTGACGAAGGAAAATTTCATCAAGCTCATTCCTTTCTTCCCTAAAGACTTCACTCTCACTATTCTCCAAATGTTGTTGCAAAGGATTATTAGGAGCAAGAGCAATAGATACACACTGTTCAACTCTAAAATCATTATTAGGCAAATTAGCTTTATAAGGAGTTTTGGCAAATTTAGAGAAATTAAACTCATAAGATTCACTAGCAAATTTAGTCACAATTTTCTCTTTCTTGCAATCTATAACAGCTCCACAAGTATTTAGAAAAGGTCTACCAAAAATAATAGGACAAGACTTACTAGCAGCAGAACCAAGTACCAAAAAGTCAGCAGGATATTTAATCTTACCACATAGAACTTCCACATCTCGAACAATACCAATAGGAGAAATAGTTTCTCTATTGGCTAGCCGAATAACCACATCAATATCTTCAAGTTCACAAGAACCAATTTCATGCATGATCTCCGTGTAAAGCTCATAAGGAATAGCACTAATACTTGCACCAATATCGCATAAACCATAATAACAATGATCACCAATTCTAACAGAGAGCATAGGAACACTGGTTTTCCTAGACTTATTAGGATGTGAAACAATATTAGAAGCATCTTCACAGAAAATAATATGACCATCTTCTACATTTTCAGTCACAAGATCTATAACTATTGCAATAGCAGGTTCAACCTTTATTTGCTCTTCGGTTTCTATAGGTTTCTTTGCACTTTTATTAACCGCACTATTTATAACAGAATACTCCTTCATTTTAGCAGGAAAGGAGTTTTTTCAATATAAGCTTCAGGAAGAATATGATCAACAGTTTCAATTACAACACACTTATTTATAGATGAATCAATTTTATCTTTATACTGTTCATGATACTTATCAAAATTCTTCCTAGGCAATTCAAAATGAGAGGCAAAGGCTTTATAAAAATTTGCAACGACTTGAGAATCAAGACCATAAATAGCACTAATATTACGAAATTTATCAGTATCCATAAAAGTTTCAATGCATTCATAATCATAATTTATACCGACTCTCTACCTTTGTCGTTCTCCCATCCTTCAGTATTCTCCTAATCCGATCAAGAAGGTCCCTTTAAACTCTTCTTCGTTGCGTGTAAATGATCCAGAAAGAAGTATCCAGCAAGGTTTTATCTTGAAAAGAAAGTCTTGCATAGAAATTATTAATGATGATATTACCAGGAAGCTCATGAATGGGGCATTTGAGCATTAAAACTTCAATCTCCCCCATGCTTGGGCAATACTCTCTCCATCATGAGGCCAAAAATTATATATGCGATTCCGGTCTTTATGAATTTCACTTGGAGGATAGAATTTAGAATAAAATAGAGGCACAATATCCTTCCAATCAAGAGAATCCCCATTATTCAGTAATTTATACCAATGCGCCGCTTTACCAGACAACGATATAGAGAATAGTTTCTTCCTAACTTCATCCATAGCAATACCTGCACACTTGAATAAACCGCATAACTCATGTAAAAACAGTAAATGATCTCCAGGATGGACAGCCCATCCCCTTCATAGCGGTTATCCACAACACGTTCAATAATTTTCATAGGTATTTTGTATGGAACCTCTTTCTCACCTGGCGCCTCATCCACTACCTTTGCAGTAGTAGTAGATTTTCCAAATAGAAATTCAAGAGAAGATCTCTCCATAATAAATTATAGCAACATCCAGAAATAAAATCAGCACGTACAGTAAAAGTTTCCCATACCAATTCCACTTACCAATAGCGCTTCACTCCCCGGCAACGGCGCCAGAAAATAGTCTTGATGACCCACAAGTATAGGGGGTCTATCGTAGTACTTTCTATAAATAAGAGTGTCGAACCCAACGAGCAGAAGGTGTTGACAAGCAGTTTCGATGAAGGATTCACCGTAAATGCTCACGACAATTATTCAGGGGGTTTTGATATAGCAGATAAATAAAGTACGAGTAAGTAAATTGCGAGAGAAATAATTGGAGCGAGTGGCCCAATCCTTTTTAGCACAAAGGACAAGCCGGTTTGTTTACTTATAATGACCAAACGTTCTTGAGGACACACGGGAATTTAGTCTAGTGCTTTCACTTCATATAGCTGATTAATCTTCATTGTTTTGATAAGTGTTATGTGGGTGAACCTATGCTAATGCACCGCCCTTCCTAGGACTAATACATACTTGTGATTATACCCCTTGCAAGCATCCGCAACTACAAGAAAGTAATTAAGATAAATCTAACCACAGCCTTAAACCCTGAGATCCTGCTATCCCTCCTTCATCGATATACCAACGGGGGTTTAGGTTTCTGTCACTCCAGCAACCCCACAATTGGCAAACGAATACAAGATGTATTCCCCTAGGCCCATAAAGGTGAAGTATTATGTAGTCGACGTTCACATGACACCACTAGAAGAATAACAACATAACTTAAATATCAAACCATTGAATATTACCCAACATAATTCACTACTAACATTTTGACTTCACCCATGTCCTCAAGAACTAAACGAACTACTCATGAGACATCATATGGAACATGATCAGAGGTGATATGATGATGAATAACAATCTGAACATAAACCTTGGTTCAATGGTTTCACTCAATAGCATCAATAACAAGTAGAAATCAATACCGGGAGAGTTTCCCCTATCAAACAATCAAGATTCAACCCTAATTGTTACAGCGGTGACGAGGTGCAGCAGTGGAGATGGCGGTGATGACGATGGAGATGATGATCCCAATGATGTCCAGCTCGATGGCGGTGACGATGGCGTCGATTTCCCCCTCCGGGAGGGAATTTCCCGGCAGATTTCAGCCGGAGAGCTCTTTTTCTCTCGTGTTTTCCGCCCCGCAGAGGCGGCCTGACTCTTCGCGATTCTTCTCCGGCACTTAGGTTTTCGGGACGAAGAAGTACGCGAAGGAGAGGAGGAGGGGCTGTGGGCCCCCTCCCCACAAGGCGGCGCGCGGCCGGGCCCGCGCCGGCCTATGGGGGGAGGGGGCCATGGAGGCCCTCCTCGGCTCCTCCTTTTGGCTATCTCCGTCTTCTGGAAAAATAAGATTTTCCGTGTAATTTCCGTCAATTGTTGATGTTCCGAAATATTGCATTCGACGGTGCTTTTTCCAGCAATCCCGACTCCGTGCGCGATTCTCCAATAATCATGAAACATGCAAAATAGATGAAATAACATAAGTATCATCTCTAAATATGAAATATATCAATGAATAACAGTAGATTATGATATAAAATAGTGATGCAAAATGGACGTATCAAGGCCCCGCCGCAACGGGCTGGTTGGACAAAAGATGCCACGCAAGTTTCTCATTGCGAGCACGCGCGACTAAATAGGAACACACGCCTATGGTTATTTTATTCTTGCATACTTGTATCACTTTATCTGCAAATGCCCATGTTAGCTATTATATGAGTCGTCTCATTAATGCAACGCCCAGTTATCTATCCCTGTGCCTACAGTATTTTAATCCTGCTGTTTACCACATCCACCACTGATGCTGTTTTTACTTTATTTTCACTGTTACTTTATTACCGCCACTGCTATAAAACTGTTGCTACTGATAAACCTCTGTGAGCTAGTCTATTTTCAGGTGCAGCTGAATTGACAACTCAACTGTCAAGGCTTATATTTATTGTTTGGCTCTCCTTGTGTCGAACCAATAAATTAGGTAATACTTCACTCGAAGACTGTTGTGATCCCCTATACTTGTGGGTCATCAATAAGCTGTGGAAATTCAATTCAGCTCCCGGGTGCATATGCTCCCTCTACCAAAAAATTATATTTCTAAATAACGAAAGATTTGACAAAAAGTTCTACATGTACATCTCCACAATATATGTTTGTTCGTCAAATTTTGCGAGGAACCAATATTTTCGTGCTCTATGTAAAAATGAGAAAAATCATCTTCTAAAAAGGCTTATTTTTAATATTGAATTTTGTCTTTTACATGCGCCACACGACAAGTGGATTTTTCATGAAACGACTTTGTGAGCGCGTAGCACGGGAAGTTGTACATGCGAATTTTTTGTTTCACTTTTTTTTTAAAATTCCAATATATATAACATGTATTTCAACATAGAGGGGGCATACACCACTCTTTATAATCTAGCGAAAAAGGTGTCTGGTACAAACTGAACTATGCAAACTGAACTATGCTGCATAATGACTAGCTTTTCCCTCATGTTGGGTTGTTCGTGCCTTCGTGGAACCTCGGATCCGTTAAGGTTCACGTCATTGAAGCTTTTTAGCTCTGAAGACTTACCCGTCAGTGAACCGTTTTCCCCCTCTTCCTCATGAGAGGCGGCGGCGAACCACTCCTCTCAATCTTCGGCCATGGCGTTGGGCCTAGTTCCCTCTCCCTTCGCTTGCCGCTCCGGCGGCGGCATGAGGGAGAGGGAACCTCGGTCCTCCGTTCTGGCCTAATAGTTAGGGTTAGGTTTTGTCTCCTACGATGCGTCGTTCGGGTGGTGGGAGCGAGGTCCGAGCAATTAAATCTGCCTCAACTCTACTCCCACACTGACGATGATCTTCATGGCGGCGTCTCGGGGTTGATGGCAAAGTGTGGTGCTCGGTCCTTTGGTTCAGCATTCTGGTCTTCTCCTCTTACTTCAGATCTGGCATGATCTAGTGGTCTGCTCAAGCAGGGATGGCGCGGTGGCGGCAGCCTAATTGTGCTGAATTGTGTCCTCGGGCTCCATCGTTGCGATGGTGCTCACTCTAGCGCCGGAGCGGATCTCGTGAGGGTTTTCAGGAGTGCGTGCAGATGGTAGTCTGCGGTTGTGACCACTGGAAGACGGTGAATCTTGTGCTAGATTTGTGGCTGGTGGCAGATAGATCTGGTTTCCTTCTCCAATATCGTCGCGCGAGGGTGCAAGATCTGGAGTTCGATGGCATGTCCAGGGTGCTGCCCCGCTCTGATTCTTACAACGACAATGGCTCTGCCTTTGGCAGGCTACCTTGAAGGTCCACAAAGCTGTTAGACAACGATAGAGCCGCATTGAGCTCGGGGGAAGAGGTGATCCATCCACTTTTCCTTGGGTGGCTGCTACGGTTGTGCCGGAGGCGAGTGACATGTGTTTGTGTTTTGCTCAAGGGTTTCTTTGGTTAAGATTGTAATTTACTTTTTTGGCTCAGGTTCCTTTCTGCAAAAGCTAGGGTTTTTCTATCTTTTCGGTTTTGTCAGGACGATGTTTACATGGCTTGTAACTTGATATTTATTATATAAATGGCGGAGCGTGAACAAAACATAAGAGGGGGCCAATTCATAAGAAATACAAAATATGCACGGAGAAAAGCCTAGCCATAGAAAAGAGAAAATGGAGGCAGTGTTAATATGACACAAAAAAATTGCGCTAAACAGTAGATATTGGTTCACATAAACTCCCTAGTCCCTCCGTTCATATTTAATTGACCCTAATTGGAGCCAACACCCGGCACAATAGTGTGTAGCTGTGTCGATTAATACAGAACAAAGGTAGTACTTAAGAGATATATTTTTGCGGGTAATACCTGAGCATTGTGGACAAATACTTTTTTGTGCTCCAAAGAAAAGAGCAATGCTAAATGCTAATGACCAAAAGAACTGCATCTTTGTGTCCCCGCAGCTACGTATGTAAACAAATTTGCATCAATACAGAGAAGCTAATTAACCTGAGCGGAGCATCAATTACAACCAATCCTCAATGAAATAATCAGAAAAGGGACTTGCCTAACCTAGGCAGGGCTGCATGGGGGCGTTGGACGATTGGGCGCCATGGTGGTTGGCTGCAGCGGTGCAGGCAGCTAGCCAGAGGAGGAGAAACAACAGTACGGCGTGCCGGCGTTAGCTGGGATCGCCGATCGCGACACCAAGAAGACTAGAAAAAGGGGATTGAGGAGGAAGGCAGAGGGACGAGCGACAGGGGGACTAGGGAGGCTGTCGAGAAGGAGGAATCGAGGAAGCCGCGATTGGGCTGATGCATCCCGGCAGATTGGACGAGGACCTCTCTGCCTGATCGACTTCGCTTGATTGCTGCTCTGTTTGGAATTAGGGAAAATGGGCTTGTCCACAAGGGCTGAGTATATGTAGTAAAACAAAATTTATACTTTAAACTAGTACAAATGCCCGTGCGTTGCCACGGGTACTAAATTTCATTTCTCAATGCACATATATAATTCACAACTTTCTATAAAAATTAAAAACAAACACTCACTCCAAAATTTGCATTATCCATATTTAGAAACATGATATTAGGGTAGTTGTACACTTGTACATAAGGGCATAGCTTTAGGAAATGGGATCTCAATTGAGGAACAAGAATTCTTGTATATCTACAAGAATATTATGTTGATTCCTTCGCTGAAACAAACACAGATGGTCAAGAGCACGATTAGCTGGTCGGCAGGTCAATTAAGGGAAGGAAACAAAGTAAAACATTGAAAAATGAGGAAGATAATAAATGATGCAACATGTCCTTGACACTGCAGCGGGATCCATAATCTCAAACTTGGCGGCAACAATGACGATCTTCCTGTCGGCAAGGCAGCAGAACCGGCAGAGGTCCAAGTTTGCACGGCAGAACCGGCAAAGGTCCAAGTTTTGCATGGGCCTTCTCCCTCTGCAGGTGTAGCAGCATAGCCATGGCCTCGCTGAAGGCCAAGGTATGACGGCGAGGCTATCCTCTTCCACCTAACCCTTCAACACCTCAATGATGTCCCGTGCTGACTACTTTGTCATGCTCGAATTGAAGCACATCAGCATGAACACACATGCAAACTGGTTCTTTCAACATAATCTTTTTTGGCAACGGTTTTTCTTACAAGTGTGGATGACGGGTCGCACAAATGATGAATCTCCCTCTTCATAGTATTAGAGATTGTCATATGTACTATCCATGGCGCCACTATAATAATGTGAAAAGTATAATACCGTGTGATATCTCGTAAAAAATATGACTGTACCTGAAAACTAATAACCAAGGAGTAAATATTTATATTAAATGACCACATGATCAGAGCAAAGTAAAAAAGATTTGTCCACTATACATGACAACATAAAAATATCCGATTTTCTATTCATTATTCGTGTTTAGTCTAGAATAAATTTTGCTTGTTCCAAGAAGTTGAATACTACTACGAGCATGGTGTAGCTGAAACAAATTAAAACATAGTCAGCACAAGACAATAACAAAAAAATTACAGAAAATCATCACTACGTACCTGAAGCTCATGTAACTTATTCACATCATTCGAGAAAAAACTCCTGCATCCTCTTGAAGCATATTCTCCCGACTCAAATGTCCCAAAATATCCAGAATGACAAGACTTGAATAAGCAGAACAATCATGCATTTGTTCTTTCCACATATCCCAAATACTTGCAAAGAAGAGAAATATGATCAAGTAAAACCTTTTAAATTAATTCTCTGCCACATTCAATTTTATACAATACTGACATCAGCGCTTATAAATCCCAGTTGAATCCTTCTTTTGCATAGTCCTAACTGTATTTCTTATACAATATTGTCAAGGTTGCATCTTTGTACATCTTTACACTGTCATCTAGGAATCAGCAATAAGTTAATACATGAGAGATGATATTCCAGTAGTAACATATATCAACACATTATGAACTTGATTTTTTGCTGCTCCGTTAAAACAACACAATCTGACATATGAGAGATACCAGTGTAATAAGTTAATAAACATCAGAAACAATAAACCCCTTGTATGCTTTAAAGGTGGCTTTCCTAGACCCAGATAAAATCTTGTCATTGTTCGCAGAATAGCTCTTCAAATCTCACGAAGCAATGCAGAAGATGACGACGTCTCCCTTTGTAAAATCCATCACCAGGTATATGGAACAAAATTAAGTTACTAACAAGTCCACAATTAAGTCACTAACAAGCTCTAGAAAGATCTTTATCTTATTGTACAGTGTATGAATCTTATGAATCTGAAGGGCAGCGTTGAGACAAAACCTTAGAACTTCTTGCTCAACCTTTTTAAGATATGATTTATTTGTGCACAAGAGATGTCATGTTCCTGTGGCCTGTGGCATGTGGCCGGATGCTTTTGATTCAGAATCATTCACCTCAAGCCACACAATGTGTTGCTTGCTCTTCATCAAGTGCTCCGATGACAAGGTCACATCCAGAATAAAATTGGATTTGAGTTTTTTACACTTCAACATTTTACTGTTGCTATTTTCTGTGCACATATTTTTTTATGTCATTTTAATACTACCAGTCAAAGATAAATACATGAGAAAGACATATCGGTACAGGCCCTGCCTACGTAAATGATCAACCAAATTAAGAGAGGGAACTCAAATGTTAAAGCTAATGCACATATTCCGAGATATTCTTATGCATTTGAATCAGGAAAGATGCTCCTAACAAATGTGATAAGTGATGCGATTATAAGCTGGGATTCCAAAAGTAGCATTGGCTCCCTAGACCTGATTTCTAGAATTTATACCTAGTAATAAAGGAGTAATGTTTCTGCCAAAATTTTCGTCCAACAATTTTTTAGACCATTTTGCCCTCCCACCAAAATACATAATAGAGACAAAAGCCACTATACCGGTTCAGTTTATACTCTTTCTAGCGCTCGTCGGTCCAAGCAGCAGGGAAAGCAGTCGCGGCGCGTCGCCCGCGTGGGAAGGCGAGCCTCGCCGCTCAGAACGGGTGGGGCGCACATGGGCGTCGCCCTGATAGGAGGAGGGGCGTCTGGTGTGCAGTTGGATAGAGGGGGCGGTGTCGGGGTTGGGTAGAGAGGAGCTCGACGCGGTGACAAGAGAGAGGAGAAGGGGGAAAGCATGAACAACCGCAGAGGAAACGACGGTGGCCAGCTCGATTAGGATGAACCGCAACCAAAATACACCACTGCATGCACTGCACGCATGCCGGCATCTTAGGCATGATTAAAGATTCTGCGAGGCACAGTGGAAAGCAAATAAGGGCATGCGTGATGTGGTTACCTTGAGTTGAGCTCGCGGACAGGGCAAACTGTCGGTGCACGAAGAGTATCCCATTTGACGAGAGAAGGAAGAGGTAGAGACAATGTTCAAACCGCTCGAGCTACCCGCCGCCCCCATACCTCCTATGAACAAGAGCCGTACCAGCAAGAAGACGACCATAATATTATGTGTACTAACGTTAAATTGTTTTAAATTTGTATCTTAATAATAAAAATTAAGGATAGAGCCCACCATTATTACAAGTTAGTGCAGTGAAGGGTTTGCAATATGATTTTATTATGCATAATTATTTTTATCATGAATAAGAGAAAATGTGACCACCATCGACAATGGTAACAAATAGAAGAGGCATGACTGCATGAGTGTTTGAGTATTTGTCTTTCCCAGTGCAATGCACGAGCACTTATGCTAGTATACTATAACTCGAGTATCTAACTTCCAATCTAATATTGCTTAAAATACAATGTCCTCTCCCTTAAGTTTGGAGTACCATTATGACTAAACAAGATGCACCATAGACTAAATTGAAGCATGAGATAAACTCTACTGAACAATACAATGTTTGACACACAAATTTTATTAGAAAAAAGGAACATCAATAATTTGTGCTAGTCATATGCTTACCCACCAGAAAACATCTATCTGGTACATAAGCTACTATCTTGAGTTCTAAACAATTTTACCAATAACCCTCATTGGGAAAATAGTAAATCTAACCAGAAAGCAGCATGTAATCAGCCTTTCAAGTAAAATAAAATTCTATCCATTTCATCATAAAATATATAAATCCATTTATCATACCAAAATGTTAGACGTTGGTTGAGACTGGTAAACTTACACATACAACAAAATTATAGAATGCTTAATAAATATCCAAAATGAACATACCAGGGGAGTGCAATGAGTACAACTCCATGAGAAACGACCCTGCCAGTTTATCTAGCCCTGGCATTAAATCCAGCACTCCTTTACTTGAGAAGATGGAGCACATGCAAACCTTCTTCCCGTCGTACAACAAGATGTACATGAAAATGCAAAGCATCAAAAATAGGCTAGAACAACACTGAAATTATGTCTTGTAAACACAATAATGCCATCCACTAACAGCCATATGCATCACTACGTATTAATGAAATATGCTTTCTGCGAGCATGTGTATCAAAGGTAAATTTTCAAAGTCAGACTTGCAGGCTGAAGGGCATCAATTAGTCTGAACCTTTCTTATCGCCTGATGGCTTTTCTTGAAGATTCCTCCTAGAAACAGGAAAAGAGGACCTCTGTCAACAAAGGGCTTAACCCGGGAGAAGCAAAAGCGAATTCCAGAAACAAAATCTAAAGTTAATAAAAAAAGGAGAAGCCCTCTATCAACCATCATCGGCTTAACTTGTGACGTATATGTAGAATTTCTGTCCACCTGTATAGATCGTGTGCCTCTTCCCCTCTCGTCCTTACTGCCATCAAATCAAAGAAAAGGAATATTACCTCTGCACTATGGAGATGGAGCTGAGTCGATGAGCTGCAGGTTAGCACCAGTGGCTCACCTGATGATGTAGGCCAGAGCCGCTGATTGGTTTGTTGCCTTGAAGGATGCTTGAAGGCTGGTAGGAGGCTGAATCGCGGGCTGTAGGCTGCAGGGGTCGTCGACCGGCGGTGGACGGGTCGTCTTGTCGTTGGATTTTGAGGAGTGGAACGGCGATCAAAGCATTCCCCATCTCGTTGAGAAGAAAAACCGGCCGGACGATTAGCTGCACCAAGATCGACCCGGACGATTAGCTGCACCAAGATCGACAACCTTGATGAGTGTCCCGTAGGAGAGCTTCCTAACCTTTTGTCAAGCCGGCGATCTAGTCATCCGTTCGCCGGGCGCCGCATCCCTCTCGCCTTCGGTGCGGGTGCACGCGCTGCGTTGGAGAGGAGCGCGCCGGTGCAGCCACGTGCTTGGTGCAGCGCGCCAGAGCGACTCCTCTACGCTGACCGGATCGAAGGGGCGGACGCAGATGGGCGGGGCGGACGCCAGATCAACGGGTTGAAGATCGAATCGATGAATTTTGGGGAGATCGAGCAGGGGTAGGTGGATTCGGCGGCGGCGGGGATGAAGCCTGAATCGATGCATTTGGGGGAGGTCGAGCAGTGGAGCAGGTGGATTCGATCTGCAGATTTCATTGGGCCTGGCCCATGTGGACGACCGACGGGGAAGCGCGACGACCAAAGGAACGACGAAGCAATTGACGTATTGTGGAGGAATCACTTTAGTCTTTTTAAGTAGTAGAGATAAAAGGGGAGGTTGTGGCCCAGTTTCATCTCCACTACGCTCCGCCCATTGCCTGTAAAAAAAAAAAGCTCTGAAGACTTACAAGTTGAGGTCTTGCCTAACGTGGAAGGACACGGCAGCGTGCGCTGTACTCCGTGATATAGACTGTTACCATATTGCAAAAGACTAGATTCAGCTTAATGATGCCGATAGGATATGTTGTAAAATCTGTCGAAACAAGCCAGTAATAGCAGAGAGTACGTCGGGCAGCTAGTTCGGCTTCTCTTCGGCCGAGGCGTATTTCAGAACTACTAGCGTCCCCCAAAGCGTCCCCCAGAGGGATTTGGACGCGCCAGACCAAAAAACCGTTCCAGCCGCGTCCCCCAAAGGCTATTTTTGTCCGCGCGATACGGTGTCCGGCGCCCCAAGCCCGTCCCCGTCCCACAGGGGACGCACCAGGGACGCTGGACACAACGAAAAGCGAGGCGGGGAGTGGCGGGACCGACTCGTCAGCGGCACAATAAATTTTAACCTAACCGTCGCGCCTACCTCGCGACGGGGTTATTGGCGTGCGCTCAGCCGACGGTGCGCTTCGGCACGACGCATCCCGGCGCTATGCGGCGTTAATGCGGCCGCTCCTCCTCCCTCCGCCTATAAAAGGGCCGCCTCTCCCTCTCTCACACACAAACCCTAGCGCCTCTCTCCCAAACCCTAGCCGCCACCATCTCAACAAGACCCGACGCTATGTCTGGTAGAGACGGAGGCCGACCTCGCGGCCGTGGTCGTGGTCGTGGTCGTGGCCGCGAGCCGAACGCTCGTCGCTCCACGCCGCGCCATCGTCGGAGATGGACGTGGAGCCGACGTGCGGTTCGAGTTCGTCCTCGTCCTCAAGGGCGACCCGCGCGCATCCGAGGTCGCCGACTCTTCGCCGACCACGTCGCCGGCGACGACCACCCGCGCACGATGCATCGCGGAGGCGCGTGCGGCTACGGTGGATCGTCGACGTGATCTACGACGCGCGGCAAGATGTACCTCAACATCGATCGAGAAGTTCGCGCGCGCACCATAGCCTCGGCTTCATCCTCCGTTCTCCTACTTCGGCGACATGGACATGGGCGTCAAGGTCTTCGACGAGACGCGGTGCCGCCGGGACTACCATGGCGACAGCACCGACGAGGAGGACGACTGAGTATTCTTTCTTCGCAGCGAACACGTGCACAGAGGTTTCGATGTTCGCCTCATCGGCAGAACCAACAAGGGCACCATCCTCCCGCCGGATTTTCCAGTTTAGGTGACTGGTGTGCCCTCGAGTGTTCTTTCTTAGCAAACACAGAAAACTTCGATGCACGGCCTAGTTAGGTTTAGTTTCTTTGCAAAATTTTATATTTGTGTCCACGGTTCAAACTATGTATTAGTTTGTGGAAAACCATGTGCCTAACTGTGTTTTCGTGTAACCATGTTCCAAATTATGTATTAGTTTGTGAAATTGAAATAAAAGCCAAAAAAAGTATTTTAAATGTTTGGGGGCGGCGTTTGGGGACGCGGGGAGCGACGTCCCCAAAGGCGGCACGAACAAAACACGTCCCCCAAACGCTCAATCCGGCGCGGTTTGGGGGACGCTTTGGGGGACGCGGCTGGAGATGCTCTACCCCAGGGCCGAACTGCTCGCAGCACGCCCCGCCCGCTAACAGGTCGATTTGGACTGCGGTCCATCAGCGCGTCCGTTTTTTGTTTTCCGGTTTCAGGAACTTTCTAGAAGGTTCTGGCGTCTTTTCCTGCAATTTTTTTTTGGTTCCTCAGGTCCGTTGGTTTCCTTCCGGTTTTCCTACAGTACAATTTTTCGATTTTTCTTTATTTTTATGTTCTGTTTCTTCTTTTGATCGAATAATTTTTAAATTTGAATAATTTTTAAATTCTATCTTTTAAATTTGAATATTTTTCATACCTTGATCAGTTCTCAAATTTGAATAACTTTCAAATTCAATCATTTTTAAATTTAAACATTTGTCAAATTTGAAAATTTTCATATTTTGAAGAGTTTCAATTTCGAACAATTTAAATTGATTTTTTTTCAAATTCGCACATTTTTCAAAAGATGAAAGTTTTTCAAAAAAAAGTTTAAAACTGTAGAATGCAAACCGTTACCTGTTAATGGGCCGGCCCAACAGGGACACAGACGCGGGCGGGAGCCATTCCCTCACGCATTGGAGCGATAAGTAGGGGCACCTCGAGTGGCATGCCATCTGCTGATTGTTCGCGTTTAAGCAGTAATCATGGGTCACGCGCTGCAGGTGCTCGTTGAAATGCGATCAGAGTCTCGAGCCTGATTTGATGTCTAATTTTTTTCGCCCGATTCCATGTTGTTACATAGCGTTGGGCTTTCTTTTTCTAGGAGATCAGTCTATTTTCTATGAAGTTCTAAAAACGATGAGTAAAAGACGTCAATGCGCTAGAGCGACACAGATATTTGTGCTTCTGGGTTTTTCTTTGCAGCTGTCGACCAAGATCCATGCCCTCTTCTGTCATTATTTAGGGATTAGTAGTTGGAGTCTAGCAGTTACTCCCTCCGTTATTTTTTTTTAACAGAAGGCTGCTTTGAATTAACAAAGCCATCAACCGGCCAGGGAATACACAAGGCCCTCCGTACCACACAGCACCACACCACACCACACACACTACGGCCGAAAGATACAAGGGAGCACTCTGAGAAGCTTACAACACTACGCTACAGCACAAACACACGTCTTGCAGAAGCGAAGACCACCGCTCCACGGCACCGAGGACGCCAAACCAGCGGGGCGCGACGAGTCACTGCCATGGGCAGAGAGGAAGCCTTGAGCGAGGACAGACAAAGAGCACCAAACCTTCCTGTTCTCATGCCGAAGAGGGCCCCTACCCTCTCGCCATGGCTCGGAGGCGTCGAACCATCGAACATGAGAGAAGCTCACCCGAGAGCTGGAGAAGGGTTGGGCTCGAGAGCCAAGGACCTCCTGGAGCACGACCGCCATGACAAGAAGAGCACACCTCACCGGCCACACTACCGCCGCCCTTGAGCAACCTAGAGCAGCAGGAAAGCCACCGGACACAACAGCAGATCACAGGCAGTGGCCATCGAGGCCCAAAGACCCCACCTTCGACTCCCCACCTGGACCACACATCTCCCCAGGCGACGCCTCCAAGGAGGTCACGGTGCAGCACGTCGACATCGCCCACTCGAGGGATTTTGGACTTTCGTCCGGGAGATGGGTCGGGGGTGGAAAGAGGGGTCGCAGCGTCGCCTCCAAGGAGGAACCCGGCACCCGAGGGCGTCGACAACACCGGGCCGGACCAGCCCGCCTAGGGTTTCCCCTGACCCAAACAATCCACCAGCACCCCAAGCCCATAGCCGGCGGCGGCGCCACCAACAGCCGGAGCGGGCGGGGGAGAGGGGCAGGAGCACATACCACACATCTTGACGCAGAGGACCGCGCCGCCGTCGACGCCCGCCGCCGCCTCACCTCCCGCGAGGTCGAGGACCACCACCAGAGCCGCCGGCCATGACGCCCACCGCAGGGCCCCATAGCCACACCTTCAGAGGCCGCTACCTCAGATCCCGAGCCCCCACCGGGGAAGCCGCCGGAGAGACCGCCCGCGAAGGGGAGGTCCGTCGAGCCGCCGCCCCGATCTTGGCGAGCCCCGCGCGGATTTCCTCCATCTAGCAGCCGCGGGAGGAGCGAGGGCTCAGATCCCCGCCGCCCCCTTCACTGGCGACGCGGCCTTCGGCCGGCGTCACCTCTGGGGGCGACGAGGAGGGGAGGGGGAGGAGGGGAGGTCGGGTGGCGGCGCCTGTAGGGTTTCGCCCCCTCGGTCGCCTGGAAGGGGCGACGCGAGGGGGTTGCAGTCGGTTCCCCTCCGTTATTGTACTTTGTCATATTTGTATATGCATTGTTAGTCAGGCTATGACATGCTCTGTTGACTTCTTGTATGAGAACTTATGTAGTACATGGCTATTCGTTTCAGTTAAGCCGTGGACTGCCGTCCTTTGTTAGCACACAAGAAAAAAAAATCTTCTCTACGTTATAATATAATATCTCCAGTCTAAGCATGATTTTGCAGCTCAGATCTGTTGACAAGTGATCATGCATTTTATTTAGTATATTATCATGTGAGAGCTTATAAGTTGTAACTCCAGTTTGTCACTTCATCAATTATAAGCGCAGTCGTTACATAACAAGTACTATCATCATATTATAATGAAGCTTCTAGAGAATGGAGGCAGATGAAGCCACCAAAATTATTACAGTTCTCTGTTATGTTGTCAGGTACCACTCCTGCACCTTGCCTTCGCCTCCGTTTGTGCAGGCCAAAGTACACTCTGCATCATTTCTGGTTAGGGCCTCTCTTTATCCGAAATGTTCATATGTTCACTAATATAAAACGTTTCGGCAAGCTTATATTAGCAAACTGAAGGAGTACTAAATTTCACCGACGTTTTTTTATGGTTCTTGGGTATAGGCTGAATTTTTTCATGCTGAACTATGTATTTTGCACCCAAGTGCTTGCTCCTTATCTGTCGGAACTGCCTTTTCAAAGAAAAAGGAAAACGTCTGTCATGACAGAAGGCTGAAGCTATTAGTTCGTTGCATAAATCAAACCAGGAATTATCCTGTACTTGCATGTTACAAGGATAATGTATGCATATTCCACTATAGCTGTCCAGTTATTCCCTTTTCTGTATTCTCTGATATTTATTATGTGTGATTAGTTCAGATTCAATGTGACTGGCTCGCACAGTTGCGCTGCTTCGCCGGCTGCATGTTCAGAAGTTAACCTCTGTTGACTTGATTGAATTATTACTTCATTATTCCATATTCCTAAAGCCTGTCAATCAGTCTCCCTATATGCATCAAGTAGGTATTACAGTTAGCAAACAATGCAACTACTTATAGATACTGATTTCAGTGGCAGTGTGACCAAGTTTGCTCAATGTATAGATTTATTGATCAATCTCCAATCATACTTACCGATTTTCGTATGAAGCTATAGTACTCAATGGCGTTTACGACTGACATAATGTGCATATGGTTTTCCCCGAAATAATAAATGTGTTTATGAGCCACTCTTTTTAGACCTATCGTATTAGAGAACCTAAATAAGTTTCAGCATGATTTCCTATTTCATGAAAACAATATAAATAGTTATTTCTTCCTATTACATGAAAAC
This sequence comes from Lolium multiflorum, assembly GCA_030979885.1. NCBI lineage: Eukaryota > Viridiplantae > Streptophyta > Magnoliopsida > Poales > Poaceae > Lolium > Lolium multiflorum. The sequence goes on from CM061752.1 coordinate 175,829,949, forward strand.
GATATAAATAGTTATTTCGTAATAAGTATTGTTTAAAGTTTAAAACTTTGGATTGCTGACGTCTTGTCTCTTGTAAGAAAATGAAGTCTTTCGAGAACGGATGGGGTATCCATATAATTTTGTAAGTATATCAAATGCGGATTATATTACAAAGTTTTGCCTCATCAATGACTCCTCTTAACCCCCGCAAAAAAAAGGACTCGCTCTTAACATATTGTTGTGGGCATGATGATCTCCAGCCTAGCAGGCGGGCATCTTCAGAAAGGATCGGAAATAAAGAAGAAGAAAATAAAAGAAAGTTATCTCTCTATCTCTTGTTCATTGGCACCACTGTTTGAAAACGTGCATCATAATGCAAACTACATCTCAAATCGTACGTTACAATAAGGATTAAATCTGTACACTTAATTGCAAAGAGAGTTGAGTTGACATAAGGTCAGCATCCATAAAATGCAACTGCTTATTCGATATGTCAACTACATAATTAACAAATCCTTTCGCTATTGCCTGCAACCAACGGCATGCATGTTGACGCACCTAAGCAATCGGTAGCTAAGCTCGCAGAGCAGGTGCTTTGCCAGCAACTCGGAATTGCCGGAGAAGGGGAACATGTAACTGAAGCTGCCATTGCTAAGTTCGTGCAAATGTTCAACATGCAGCTTCCGGGTATCACTATTGCTGCTTTGCGTGTCCTTTTCCGGATGAACTGTGACTTTGTGACGGCCGTCGAGGCAGCGCTGGTGGAGCATGGAGGAGCAGCTGCTGTTGACCAAGATGGAGACACAGCTACGGATGCTTGCGGCCATACCTGAGCAACAATCTCACAAGTTATCTTAGTCCATCATGTTAGAAGAAATCTGTTGCGGCAGGCTTGTGTTATTTCTTTTCTCCATGTGTGTGAGCGACAAAGACTCGTTATGCCTGTTTGCAACCTGTTTGGGTTGTGCCTATTTGGCCTTGGCAAGGTCCACCTTATGTATGATCAGCTAGAGAGTCTCTACGATGTATGCCCAGTTTGTAATGTTAGACAGCAACATTAACTGTTTGAGTTGGAACCCCAGGGGTCTCAAGTCTCAACTGTTCGAAGCGGCGTGACCTTGCCAATGAATGTTGGCCAAAGAAGCATAAATCCTTCCGCTTTGAGAACTTTTGGATCAAAATGACCGGCTTCATGGATGTGGTCAATAAAGAGTGGAATCAAGACAATGTCCATACAGAGTCTAGTCAACGCCTCTTTCACAAACTCAAGAATGCTGGGAACAAGTTGAGGATTCAGAGCAAGAGTCTTTTCTCCAAAGCCAAAGTCGAGCTCCATATGGCTTTAGAAATTATTATTCACTTGGATATGGCTCAAGAGAATAGAGCCCTTAGCAGCAAAGAGATAGACCTTAGAGAAAGACTAAAGAGAAGGGTCATTGGGTTTACGGCACCAATATTGCTCTCAGACCCCGAAAAGAGGGAGCCATGGATGTTTCCAATTTCCACCCCCTTAGTCTCATCCATGCAATAGCGAAGTTAATCTCGAAGATGATGGCCGCTATACTTGCATCCCACATGAACAAACTCGTCTCCAATGCCCAAAGTGCATTCATCAAAAAGAGAAGCATACATGACAACTTTTTGTATATTAGAAATTTGGCAACGAAATTCAACAAGACAAAGATGCCAATGCTTCTTTTCAAGCTGAACATCAAGAACGGCGTTGACTCGATTATGTGGGACTACTTGATGGATATGCTCCAACATTTTGGCTTCCCAAGTAAATTTTAGGATTGGATTATGGCTCTTCTCTCCACCTCAACCTCAACGGTATTGCTGGTGACCCAATCAAGCATGGTAGAGGGCTAAGACAAGGGGACACCCTATCGCCTCTCCTTTTTGTTCTTGCCATCGACCCTCTACACCATATTGTTTGCAAGGCAACCGAGCAATGACATCTTAAGAAGCTCCGTGTGAGGTCCCCCATTATCCACACCTCTCTCTATGCCGACGATGCCACTATCTTTGTGACCCCTATCAAGGAAGACATCAACTTCGTCCTTCCTTCCACCTTGCATCAATTCGGTGAGGTCCCCGGGCTTGTAATGATACGGGGTGGCCCGATCTTCTCAGTAAGCAATGGTGGTGATGATGATCACGGGGTGATAGCAGCGGAGGAACACGACCATATAGAAAACTTGGGTATAGAAAACTTGGGCTTATCCGCAGCTTCGGGAACCTATCCTTGCGAAAATGTACCCAGACCATATCACCAGGCTTGAACAACATCTTCTTACGCTTCTTGTTCATCCTTGCAGCATTGCTCTTGCCTTTCTTCTCTATTAACTCTTTAGTCTTCACATGGATCTTTCGCACAAAATCTGCCCTCTTGGATGCCTCCATATTAACTCTCTCGTGTATGGGTAAAGGCAACAAGTCAAGTGGAGTAATGGGTTTGAAACCATACACCACCTCAAAAGGACACAACTCCGTGGTAGAATGTACTGCCCTGTTGTAAGCAAACTCCACATGGGGCAAACAATCTTCCCACTCCTTCTGGTTCTTCTCGACCATGGATCTCAACAGTTGTGACAATGTTCTATTTACCACTTCAGTTTGTCCATCAGTTTGGGGATGACAAGTAGTACTGAAAAGTAGCTTCGTCCCCATCTTTCTCCACAGCGTCTTCCAGAAGTAGCTTATAAACTTCACGTCACGATCAGAAACAATAGTCTTCGGGACTCCATGTAGTCGCACAACCTCCCTAAAAACAGGTTAGCAATATGCGACGCATCGTCGCTTTTGTGGCAGGCAATAAAGTGTGACATCTTAGAAAATCTGTCCACTACCACAAATATAGAATCATGGCCTCTCTTAGTACGCGGCAAACCCAACACAAAATCCATACTAATATCCTCCCAAGGTGTAGTAGGTGCCGGTAAAGGAGTATACAAACCGTGAGGCTTCACTTGGACTTGGACTTGTTGCAAGTAATGCACTCTTCACATACTGTCCACATCCCGCCTCATCTTTGGCCAATAAAAGTGGTCAGCTAGCATGAGTAGCGTCTTCTCATGCCCAAAGTGACCCATCAAACCTCCAGCATGTGATTCCTGCAATAAGAGCAAACACACAGACGATTCTGGAACACATAGTTTGTTAGCTCTAAACAAGAACCCATCATGTATGTGATATTTTCCCATGCTTTACCAAGAGCACATAAGCGATATGGTTCAGCAAAATCATGATCAGTAGCATACAAATCACATAACACTTCTAATCCAGGAATTTTAACATCAAGTTGAGTTAATAGCATATTCTTCCTAGATAGAGCATCAGCAACAATATTATCTTTTCCCTTCTTATGCTTGATAATGTATGGAAAAGACTCAATGAACTCAACCCACTTAGCTAGACGCTTATGCAAAGTAGATTGGGCTTTCAAAGCTTCATGATCGGAATGTATGATAAATTCTTTTGGCCACAAGTAATGTTGCCAAACCTCAAGAACTCTAATTAAAGCATACAATTCTTTATCATAGATAGGATAGTTCAACTTAGCACCAGAAAGTTTCTCAAAAAATATGCAATTGGGCGACCCTCTTGCATCAACACACCACCAACTCCAATACCACTAGCATCACATTCAATCTCAAATTGCTTATTGAAATCAGGAAGTGCAAGCAACGGTGCAGAAGTTAACAATCTCTTAAGTTCATCAAAAGCATGATCTTGGGCTGCGCCCCTCAAAAACAACACCCTTTTTAGTTAAATCATTCAAAGGTGCAGCAATAGTACTAAAATTGGGCACAAATCTTCTATAAAACCAGCTAGACCATGAAAACTTCTAACTTGACTCACATTCATGGGAGTAGGCCAATTTTGAATAGCTTCAATTTTAGACACATCTACTTCTACTCCATGCTTAGAGACAACATAACCCAGAAATATGACCTTATTTTTGCAAAATGTGCACTTCTCAAGATTACCATAGAGTTTATTATCGCGCAACACTTGCAAAACATGTCGAATATGTATAGTATGATCAGATTCATTGCGGCTGTAGATTAAAATGTCATCAAAGTACACAAACTTGCCAATAAATTCATGCAAAACATGGTTCATCAGTCTCATGAAAGTGCTAGGTGCATTAGTTAAACCAAAAGGCATTACTAACCAGTCATATAAACCAAATTTTGTTTTAAAGGCTGTTTTCCACTCATCCCCCTCTTTCATCCTAATTTTATGATAACCACTACGCAAATCAATTTTAGAGAACACAGCAGCACCACTCAATTCATCTAGCATATCCTCTAAACGAGGAATAGGATGACGATATCAAATAGTAATGTTGTTTATAGCTCTACAATCTACGCACATGCGCCAAGTGACATAGGCATCCCCAATGGGCCTACCGAAGATGGTACCCGGGGTTTATTGACGGCCCACGAGGCGAAAAATATGAAGCTCGGAAGCGCAATTAATATTTAGGAAAGATAGAGTTGTATTAGGAAATATAGAGATGTGTAACTTTACGGGTTGAACTCAGAGAGTCTCCCGGAATATGTAATCTTGTGTAATATGAAACCCTCGGCTCCGCCTCCTATATAAGGGGGAGTCGAGGGACGAGCAGGGTTCTATTGGTTAACAGCAATTGAGGATGTAAAGGACATAGTACGCACTTGTGATACGTGCCAAAGATTTGCCGCAAAACCTCACTCTCCGGCAGCAGAGTTAAGGCCAATACCGCTATCTTGGCCTTTTGCCCAATGGGGTCTTGATATGGTGTGTAAATTGCACAAGGCTTGGCCAGGAGGATACGAGTATATGCTCATAGCTGTCGATAAGTTCACAAAGTGGATAGAAGCAAAGCCGATAAATTCACCAGATGGAGCGTCCGCAGTCAAGTTCGTCAAGAGCATAGTCTTTCGATTTGGAGTCCCTCACAGCATTGTCACAGACAATGCCATCAACTTCACATCTAAAGAATTTAAAGCATACTGCGAAGAAGTAGGCATCAAACTACAGTTCGCTTCAGTTGCGCATCCACAAACCAATGGACAGGTTGAGAAAGCAAACAACGTCATCTGCTACGGTATCAAGAAGCGTCTATTAAAACCATTGGAAAAAAGCCCTACACACGTCGCCAGAGGAGTTACCAAAAGTGTTATGGAGTATTCGAACAACACGAAATACAGCGACACAGGAAACTCCGTTTTTCATGGTCCACGGAGCTGAGGCAGTATTGCCGATAGAGATAGAACACAACTCCCCGAGAGTGGGGGAATACAATGAAGAAACTTCGACAAAAGCACTGGAATACGATGTCGACGCACTGGACGAAGCTCGAGACGAGGCACTATCAAGAGTCACCAAGTACCAGCAAGATATGAAAAATTACAGCAGTCGATGTTTATGACCAAGATCTTTCCAAGTAGGAGATTTGGTTCTTCGGCTCACACAAACCAGCCATGAGAAACTAGAATCACCATGGGTTGGCCCATACATCGTCACAGAAGTAATCGAAGGAGGATCGTACAGGATAAAGGACAAGAAGATAGGGGTCGCCGAAACAAACCCTTGGAACGTGGCGTAGCTCAGGCGGTTCTACGCTTAAAGTTGAAATATAGTCTTCCTTTGTAAAAATATAATGTACTGAAATGCCCGCGAGTTTTCAGACGCACTCTTTTCCTCTTCAGGGCACCGAGTGGGGCTGAAAAGGTTTTTAATGAGGCGGGCTCGCGGTGCTGCAATATAGTAAAGATTGTTGGAGATATGCCCAAGAGGCAATAATAAAAGTAGTTATTATATATCTTTGTGTTTATGATAAATGTTTATATACCATGCTATAATTGTATTAACCGAAACATTGATACATGTGTGTTATGTAAACAACAATGAGTCCCTAGTAAGCCTCTTGTATAACTAGCTTGTTGATTAATAGATGATCATAGTTTCATGATCATGAACATTGGATGTTATTAATAACAAGGTTATATCATTATATGAATGATGTAATGGACACACCCAATTAAGCGTAGCATAAGATCATGTCATTAATTTATTTGCTATAAGCTTTCGATACATAGTTACCTAATCCTTTCGACCATGAGATCATGTAAATCACTTATACCGGAAAGGTACTTTGATTACATCAAACACCACTGCGTAAATGGGTGGTTATAAAGGTGGGATTAAGTATCCGGAAAGTATGAGTTGAGGCATATGGATCAACAGTGGGATTTGTCCATCCCGATGACGGATAGATATACTCTGGGCCCTCGGTGGAATGTCGTCTAAATAGCTTGCAAGCATATGAATGGCTCATGAGAGACCACATACCACAGTACGAGTAAAGAGTACTTGTTAAGAGACGAGGTTGAACAAGGTATAGAGATACCGATGATCAAACCTCAGACAAGTAAAATATCGCGTGACAAAGGGAATCGGTATCGTATGTGAATGGTTCATTCGATCACTAAGTTATCGTTGAATATGTGGGAGCCATTATGGATCTCTAGATCCCTCTATTGGTTATTGGTCGGAGAGAATTCTCAACCATGTCTACATAGTTCGTGAACCGTAGGGTGACACACTTAAGGTTTGATGTCGTATTAGTAGATATTGAATATGGAATGGAGTTTGAAGTTTTGTTCGGAGTCTCGGATGGGATCCAGGACATCACGAGGAGTTCCGGAATGGTCTGGAGAATAAGATTCATATATAGGAAGTCATTTTATAAGTTTGAAAATGATCTGGTGCATTTATGGAAGGTTCTAGAAGGTTCTAGAAAAGTCTGGAAGAAATCACTATGGAAGGCGGAGTCCTGGAAGGACTCCACCTAGCATGGCCGGCCAACCCTAGAGGGTGGAGTCCCAGGTGGACTCCACCAAGGTGGCCGGCCACCCCCCCTCATGGAAAGGTGGGAATCCCACCTCAAGTGGGAATCCCACCTTGGGTAAGTTTCCCTACACATGGAATTTTTTGGGTTGGGGTCTTATTCGAAGACTTGTAGTCCAACACTTGGGGGTTCCACCTATATAATGAGGAGCAAGGGGAGGGGGCCGGCCACACAAAAAAGCCACCATGGCCGCACCCCTTAGTGGCCAGCCACCCCCTCTCCCCAAACCCTAGCCGCCCCCTCCTCCTCCACCTCTCCCGCAACCGCTTAGCGAAGCTCCACCGGAGATCTCCATCAACACCGCCACCACGCCGTCGTGCTGCCGGATTCAAGGAGGATCTACTACTGCCGCTGCCCGCTGGAACAGGGAGAAGGACGTCTTCTTCATCAACACCGAATGTGTGACCGAGTACGGAGGTACTGCCCGATTGTGGCACCATCAAGATCTTCTACGCGCTTTGAAAGCGGCAAGTGATCATCTTCAGCAACGAGAGCCTCCTCTCGTAGGCTTTAGAAATCTTCAAGGGTTAGTCTCGTTCATCCCCTCGTGCTACCGTCTTCTAGATTGCATCTTGGCTTGGATTGCGTTCTCGCGGTGAAATTTTTGTTTTCTATGCTATGAATCCCTACGGTGGTAGAGCCGTGTCTATGCATAGATGGTTGCAGTAGAACACAATTGTTTTGTTGGCGTTGATGCTTTGTTGTCTTTAGTTTGAGTACTTTTCATCTTTGTGGCATAGTGGGATGAAGCGGCTCGGGCTAACTTTACATGACCGCGTTCATGAGATTTGCTCCACGCTCGACATGCAACTTGTATTGCATAAGTGGCTTTGCGGGTGTCTGTCTCTCCTACTATAGTGAAGATTCAATTTACTCTTCTATTGACAACACTAGTATCACCATTGTGGTTCATGTTCGTAGGTAGATTAGATCTTACTCAAAACCTAAACCACATAAAATATGCAAACCAAATTAGAGACGTCTAACTTGTTTTTGCAGGGTTTGGTGATTTGATATGGCCATAATGTGATGATGAATATGTATGAGATGATCATTATTGTATTGTGGCAACTGAGCCTTATGGTTGTCTTTAAATTTCATGTTGAGTAGTATTTCAAAGAAGTTGTAATAGTTGCTACATGGGAGAACAATCATGAAGACAGCGCCATTGACCATGACGCTATGCCAACGATGATGGAGATCATGCCCGTTGATGATGGAGATCATGTTCGTGCTTTGGAGATGAAGATCAAAGGCGCAAAGACAAAGGGGCCATATCATATCACATATGAATTGCATGTGATGTTAATCCTTTTTATGCATCTTATTTTGCTTAGATCGCGACGGTAGCATTATAAGATGATCCCTCTCACTAAAATATCAAGATAATAAAGTGTTCATCCTTAGTAGCACCGTTACTAATACTTGTCATTTCGAAACATCTCGTGATGACCGTGTTGGAGATATGCCCAAGAGGCAATAATAAAAGTGGTTATTATATATCTTTATGTTTATGATGAATGTTTATATACCATGCTATAATTGTATTAACCGAAACATTGATACATGTGTGATATGTAAACAACAAAGAGTCCCTAGTATGCCTCTTAACTAGCTTGTTGATTAATGGATGATTAGTTTCATAATCATGAACATTGGATGTTATTAATAACAAGGTTATATCATTATATGAATGATGTAATGGACACACCCAATTAAGCGTAGCATAAGATCTCGTCATTAAGTTATTTGCTATAAGCTTTCGATACATAGTTACCTAGTCCTTATGACCATGAGATCATGTAAATCAGTTATAGGAAAGGTACTTTGATTACACCAAACACCACTGCGTAAATGGGTGGCTATAAAGGTGGGATTAAGTATCGGAAAGTATGAGTTGAGGCATATGGATCAACAGTGGGATTTGTCCATCCGGATGACGGATAGATATACTTTGGGCCCTCTCGGTGGAATGTCGTCTAATGTCTTGCAAGCATATGAATAAGTTCATAAGAGACCACATACCACGGTACGAGTAAAGAGTACTTGTCAGGAGACGAGGTTGAACAAGGTATAGAGTGATACCGAAGATCAAACCTCGGACAAGTAAAATATCGCATGACAAAGGGAATTGGTATTGTGTGTGAATGGTTCATTCGATCACTAAAGTCATCGTTGAATATGTGGGAGCCATTATGGATCTCCAGATCCCGCTATTGGTTATTGGTCGGAGTGAGTACTCAACCATGTCCACATAGTTCACGAACCGTAGGGTGACACACTTAAAGTTGGATGTTGAAATGGTAGAACTTGAATATGGAATGGAGTTCGAATATTTGTTCGGAGTCCCGGATGAGATCCCGGACATCACGAGGAGTTCCGGAATGGTCGGAGAATAAGATTCATATATAGGATGTCATTTTATGTGAATTAAAATGTCGCGAAAGGTTCTATGGAAGGTTCTAGAAGGTTCTAGAAAAGTTGGAAGAAACCACCAAGGAAGGTGGAGTCCACATGGGACTCCACCTCCATGGCCGGCCAACCCTAGTGGGGGAGGAGTCCCAAGTGGACTCCCCTTGGGGGGCCGGCCACCCCCATATGGGAGGTGGAAATCCCACCTCTAGTGGGAGTCCTAGCTTGGTAGGTTTCACCATATGGAAGGTTTTTGGTTCGGGTCTTATTCGAAGACTTGGAGACCAACACTTGGGGTTCCACCTATATAATGAGGGCCAAGGGGAGGGGCCGGCCACCCAAGCCACCAAGGTGGCCGCACCCCTTAGTGGCGGCGCCTCCTCTCCCCAAACCCTAGCGGTCTCTCTCCTCCACCACATCCCGCACGCTTAGCGAAGCTCCGCCGGATTTCTCCACCACCACCGACACCACGCCGTCGTGCTGTCGGATTCAAGAGGAGCTACTACTTCCGCTGCCCGCTGGAACGGGAGGTGGACGTCGTCTTCATCAACAACCGAACGTGTGGCCGAGTACGGAGGTGCTGCCGTTCGTGGCGCCGGAACCGATCGTGATCAAGATCTTCTACGCGCTTTTGCAGCGGCAAGTGAACGTCTACCGCAGCAACAAGAGCCTCATCTTGTAGGCTTTGGAATCTCTTCAAGGGTGAGACTCGATACCCCTCGTTGCTACCATCTTCTAGATTGCATCTTGGCTTGGATTGCGTGTTCGCGGTAGGAAATTTTTGTTTTCTATGCAACGTTATCCTACAGTGGTATCAGAGCCGTGTCTATGCATAGATGGTTACACGAGTAGAACACAATGGTTTGTGGGCGTTGATTCTTATGTTATCTTTAGTTTGAGTACTTTGCATCTTTGTGGCATAGTGGGATGAAGCGGCTCGGGCTAACTTTACATGACCGCGTTCATGAGATTTGCTCCACGCTCGACATGCAACTTGTATTGCATAAGTGGCTTTGCGGGTGTCTGTCTCTCCTACTATAGTGAAGATTCAATTTACTTTTCTATCGACAACACTAGTATCACCGTTGTGGTTCATGTTCGTAGGTAGATTAGATCTATATCGAAAACCCTAAACCACGTAAAATATGCAAACCAAATTAGAGATGTCTAACTTGTTTTTGCAGGGTTTGGTGATGTGATATGGCCATAATGTGATGATGAATATGTATGAGATGATCATTATTGTATTGTGGCAACCGGCAGGAGCCTTATGGTTGTCTTTAAATTTCATGTTGAGTAGTATTTCAAAGAAGTTGTAATAGTTGCTACATGGGAGAACAATCATGAAGACGACGCCATTGACCTTGACGCTACGCCGACGATGATGGAGATCATGCCCGAAGATGATGGAGATCATGTCCGTGCTTTGGAGATGAAGATCAAAGGCGCAAAGACAAAAGGGCTATATCATATCACATATGAACTGCATGTGATGTTAATCCTTTTATGCATCTTATTTTGCTTAGATCGCGACGGTAGCATTATAAGATGATTCCTCACTAAAATCTCAAGATAATAAAGTATTCATCCTTAGTAGCACCGTTGCCAAGACTTGTCGTTTCGAAGCATCTCGTGATGATCGGGTGTGATAGAATCAACAAGTGCATACAACGGGTGCAAGTCAGTTTTGGACATGCGGATACTAAGGTGGCCTTGACGAGCCTAGCATGTACAGACATGGTCTCGGAACACGTGATACCGAAAGGTAGAGCATGAATCATATGATTGATATGATGAACACTTTGAATGTTCGCCATTGAAATCACACCTTGTCTCGTGATGATCGGACTTAGGTGCGGTGGATTTGGTTCGTGTGATCACTAAGACAATGCGAGGGATATTGTTTTGAGTGGGAGTTCACCTAGTTTTTAATTAAGTTGAATTAAAATTTGAACTCAATTTGTCATAAACTTAGTCTAAACTATTGCAAATATATGTTGTAGATATGGCGTCCCCAATCAATTTTAACCAGTTCCTAGAGAAAGAAAAGCTTAAGAGCAACGGTAGCAACTTCACCGACTGGTTCCGTGTGAGGATTTTCCTCAATGGCGGAAATCTGCAATATGTGCTTGATGCACCGCTAGGTGACCCTCCTGCAGAAACTGAAACCGATGAAGTAAAGAATGTTTACGCGACTCGGAAAACTCGGTACTCAAGTTCATGTGCCATCCTATGCAGTCTGGAAGTCGATCTTCAAAAACATTTTGAGCACCACGATCCACATGAGTTGATAGAAGAGTTGAAGACTATTTTTGAAACTCATGCGGCCGTGGAATGCTATGAAGCATCGAAACACTTCTTCAGTTGCATGATGGAAGAAGGTAGCTCCGTTAGTGAGCACATGCTCGTTATGACCGGGCATGCGAAGAAACTCATGACTTGGAAATAGTTATTCCTAACAGTGGGGATTAATCGTATCCTTCAATCACTGCCACCTAGTTACAAGAACTTTGTGATGAACTACAATATGCAGAACATGAACAAAGAGTTACTGAACTCTTCTCCATGCTTAAAGCTGCGAGATTGAGATCAAGAAAGAGCACCAAGTGTTGATGGTCAACAAGACCACCAGTTTCAAGAAACAGGGCAAGTCTAAAGGCAAATTCAAGAAGGGTGGCAAGAAAGCTGCCACGCCTCCTGTGACCTAAGACTGGCCCTAAACCTGATTCTGAGTGCTATTACGCAAGGAGAAGGGACACAAGCGTAATTGCTCCAAGTATTTGGCGGATCGAAGAGCGGCCTTGTCAAGAAGAAGAAAGAAGGTATATCGATATACATGTTATAGATGTTTATCTTACTGGTTCTCGTACTAGTACCGGTATTTGATACTGGTTCGGTTGCTCATATTTGTAACTCGAAACAGGAACTAAAGAATAAACGAAGACTACTGAAAGATGAAGTGACGATGCGCGTTGAAATGGATCCAAAGTCGATGTGATCGCTGTCGGCACACTTCCTCTACATCTACCTTTGGGATTAGTTTTAAGCCTAAGTAATTGTTATTTTGTACCCGCGTTGAGCATGAACATTATATCTGGATCTTGTTTAATGCAAGACGGTTATTCATTCAAGTCTGAGAATAAAGGTTGTTCTATTTTTATGAATAATATCTTTTATGGTCGAGCACCTGAAAAGAATGGCTTATTTCTGTTAGATCTCGATAGTAGTGATACACATATACATAACATTGATGCTAAGCGAATTAAATTGAATGATAATTCTACTTATATGTGGCACTGTCGTCTTGGTCATATTGGAGTGAAACGCATGAAGAAACTCCATACCGATGGATTACTTGAATCACTTGACTTTGAGTCACTTGATAGATGCGAAGCATGTCTGATGGGAAAAATGACTAAGACTCCATTTTCTGGTATGATGGAGCGAGCTACTGACTTATTGGAAATCATACATACCGATGTGTGCGGACCAATGAGCGTAGCATCGCGCGGTGGTTATCGTTATGTTCTAACCTTCACAGATGATCTGAGTAGATATGGGTATATCTATTTCATGAAACATAAATCCGAAACTTTCGAGAAGTTTAAGGAATTCCAAAGTGAAGTAGAAAATCAACGTAACAAGAAGATCAAATTTCTACGATCTGATCGCGGAGGTGAATATCTGAGTTATGAGTTTGGCATGCATTTAAAGAAATGCGGAATACTTTCACAATTGACACCGGGGAACACCACAACGAAACGGTGTGTCCGAACGTCGTAATCGAACTCTCTTAGATATGGTTCGTTCTATGATGTCTCTTACTGATTTGCCATTATCATTTTGGAGTTATGCATTAGAGACAGCCGCATTCACTTTAAATAGAGCACCATCAAAATCCGTTGAAACGACACCGTATGAATTATGGTTTAACAAGAAACCTAAGCTGTCGTTCCTTAAAGTTTGGGATTGCGAAGCCTATGTAAAGAAGTTACAACCGGACAAGCTAGAACCCAAAGCGGAGAAATGCGTCTTCATAGGATACCCTAAGGAAACTATAGGGTACACTTTCTATCACAGATCCGAAGGCAAAATCTTTGTTGCTAAGAACGGAACCTTTCTTGAGAAAGAATTTCTCACTAAAGAAGTGACTGGAAGAAAAGTAGAACTCGATGAGATTGATGAATCTTCACTAGTTGATCAGAGTAGCGTAGTACCGGAAGTTGTTCCTATGCCGCCTACACCAACAACAGAGGAAGCTAATGATAATGATCATGAAACTTCAAACGAGATAGCTACTGAACCTCGTAGATCGACAAGGGAACGTGCCACTCCTGATTGGTATGATCCTTGTCTAAATGTCATGATTGTGGACAACAATGATGAGGACCCTGCAACGTATGAAGAAGCGATGATGAGCCCAGATTCCAACAAATGGCAAGAAGCCATGAAATCCGAAATGGGATCCATGTATGATAACAAAGTATGGACTTTGGTAGACTTACCTGATAGCCGAAAGGCTGTCGAGAATAAATGGATCTTCAAGAGAAAAGCAGATCTGATGGTAATATTACGTATAAAGCTCGACTTGTGCAAAGGGTTTCCGACAAATTCAAGGTGTTGACTACGATGAGACTTTCTCACCTGTAGCTAAAATCTAGGGATTTTGTTAGCAATAGCTGCATTTTTCGATTATGAGATTTGGCAGATGGATGTCAAAACGGCGTTCCTTAATGGAGACATTGAGGAAGAGTTGTATATGGTACAACCCAAAGATTTTGTCGATCCTAAAAATGCTGATAAAGTATGCAAATTTCAGCGTTCAATTTATGGACTGAAGCAAGCATCGAGAAGTTGGAACCAACGCTTTGATAAAGTGATCAAAGACTTCGGGTTTATACGGTGTCATGGAGAGGCCTGTATTTACAAGAGTGAGTGGGAGCTCTGTAGCATTCCCGATATTATATGTAGATGACATATTATTAATTGGGAATAATATAGAACTATTAAGCGGTGTAAAAGTTATTTGAATAATAGTTTTTCAATGAAAGACCTTGGTGAAGCATCATATATATTAGGCATCAAGATTTATAGAGATAGATCAAGACGCCTAATAGGGCTATCACAAAGTACATACCTGGACAAGATTCTAAAGAAGTTTAGAATGGACGAAAGTAAGAAAGGTTTTTTACCTATGTTACCGAGGCAAGGTCTTGAGTAAGACTCAAGGACCGGCTACGCAGAAGAAAGAGAAAAGATGAGTGGATCCCTATGCCTCGGCGGTAGGCTCTATCATGTATGCCATGCTATGTACTAGACCGGATATAGCACATGCTGTCGTTTTGACTAGCAGATATCAAAGTGATCCAGGAATGGAACACTGCGGTCAAGAATATCCTGAAGTACTTGAAAAGAACCAAGGATATGTTTCTTTGTTATGGAGGTGACCAAGAGCTCGTTGTAACCAGTTACACTGCAAGTTGGAACAACGATCTGATGACTCTAAGTCACAGTCTGGGTACGTGTTTATATTGAATGGTGCTGCAGAAGCTGGGCAAGCTCAAAGCGGTGCACGGTGGCGAAGTCTTCAACAGAATCGGAGTACATAGCGGCTTCAGAGGCTTCATCGAAGCGGTATGGATGAAGAGGTTCATTGTAGAGCTCGGTGTGGTTCCTAGTGCATTGGACCCATTAGTCATCTACTGTGATAACATGGGTGCCATTGCCAATGCACAAGAACCAAGGTCACACAAGAGGCTGAAGCATATCAAGCTACGTTTTCATTCGATTCGCGAGTACATCGAAGATGGAGAAGTAAAGATTTGCAAAGTACACACTGATCTGAATGTGGCAGATCCGTTGACTAAAGCTCTCCCTAGGGCAAAGCATGACCAACACCAAAGTGCCATGGGTGTTAGGTACCTTACAATGTAATCTAGATTATTGACTCTAGTGCAAGTGGGAGACTGTTGGAGATATGCCCAAGAGGCAATAATAAAAGTGGTTATTATATATCTTTATGTTTATGATGAATGTTTATATACCATGCTATAATTGTATTAACCGAAACATTGATACATGTGTGATATGTAAACAACAAAGAGTCCCTAGTATGCCTCTTAACTAGCTTGTTGATTAATGGATGATTAGTTTCATAATCATGAACATTGGATGTTATTAATAACAAGGTTATATCATTATATGAATGATGTAATGGACACACCCAATTAAGCGTAGCATAAGATCTCGTCATTAAGTTATTTGCTATAAGCTTTCGATACATAGTTACCTAGTCCTTATGACCATGAGATCATGTAGATCACTTATACCGGAAAGGTACTTTGATTACACCAAACACCACTGCGTAAATGGGTGGCTATAAAGGTGGGATTAAGTATCCGAAAAGTATGAGTTGAGGCATATGGATCAACGGTGGGATTTGTCCATCCCGATGACGGATAGATATACTCTGGGCCCTCTCGGTGGAATGTCGTCTAATGTCTTACAAGCATATGAATAAGTTCATAAGAGACCACATACCATGTAAAGAGTACTTGTCGGAGACGAGGTTGAACAAGGTATAGAGTGATACCGAAGATCAAACCTCGGACAAGTAAAATATCGCATGACAAAGGGAATTGGTATTGTATGTGAATGGTTCATTCGATCACTAAAGTCATCGTTGAATATGTGGGAGCCATTATGGATCTCGAGATCCCGCTATTGGTTATTGGTCGGAGTGAGTACTCAACCATGTCCACATAGTTCACGAACCGTAGGGTGACACACTTAAAGTTGGATGTTGAAATGGTAGAACTTGAATATGGAATGGAGTTCGAATATTTGTTCGGAGTCCCGGATGAGATCCCGGACATCACGAGGAGTTCCGGAATGGTCCGGAGAATAAGATTCATATATAGGATGTCATTTTATGTGAATTAAAATGTCGCGGAAGGTTCTATGGAAGGTTCTAGAAGGTTCTAGAAAAGTCCGGAAAACCACCAAGGAAGGTGGAGTCCACATGGGACTCCACCTCCATGGCCGGCCAACCCTAGTGGGGGAGGAGTCCCAAGTGGACTCCCCCTTGGGGGCCGGCCACCCCCATATGGGAGGTGGAAATCCCACCTCTAGTGGGAGTCTAGCTTGGGTAGGTTTCCCCACCATATGGAATGTTTTTTGTTCGGGTCTTATTCGAAGACTTGGAGACCAACACTTGGGGTTCCACCTATATAATGAGGGGCCAAGGGGAGGGGGCCGGCCACCCAAGAACCACCAAGGTGGCCGCACCCCTTAGTGGCCGGCGCCTCCTCTCCCCAAACCCTAGCGGTCTCTCTCCTCCACCATATCCCGCACGCTTAGCGAAGCTCCGCCGGATTTCTCCACCACCACTGACACCACGCCGTCGTGATGTCGGATTCAAGAGGAGCTACTACTTCCGCTGCCCGCTGGAACGGGGAGGTGGACGTCGTCTTCATCAACAACCGAACGTGTGACCGAGTACGGAGGTGCTGCCCGTTCGTGGCGCCGGAACCGATCGTGATCAAGATCTTCTACGCGCTTTTGCAAGCGGCAAGTGAACGTCTACCGCAGCAACAAGAGCCTCATCTTGTAGGCTTTGGAATCTCTTCAAGGGTGAGACTCGATACCCCTCGTTGCTACCATCTTCTAGATTGCATCTTGGCTTGGATTGCGTGTTCGCGGTAGGAAATTTTTTGTTTTCTATGCAACGTTATCCTACAGATCGGGTATGATAGATTCAACAAGTGTATACAACGGGTGCAAGCCAGTTTTGCACACGCAGATATTAAGGTTGCCTTGACGAGACTAGCATGTACAGACATGGTTTCGGAACACGTGATACCGAAAGGTAGAGCATGAATCATATGATTGATATGATGAACACTTTGAGTGTTCGCCATTGATATTACATCTTGTCTCGTGATGATCGGACTTGGTGTGGTGGATTTGGTTCGTGTGATCACTAAGACAATTCGAGGGATATTGTTTTGAGTGGGAGTTCACCTAGTTTTTAATTTTGTTAAATTAAAATTTGAACTCAATTTGTCATAAACATTAGTCTAAACTATTGCAAATATATGTTGTAGATAATGGCGTCCCCAATCAATTTTAACTAGTTCCTAGAGAAAGAAAAGCTTAAGAGCAACGGTAGCAACTTCACCGACTGGTTCCGTCATGTGAGGATTTTCCTCGTTGGTGGAAACCTGCAATATGTGCTTGATGCACCGCTAGGTGACCCTCCTGCAGAAACTGAAACCGATGAAGTAAAGAATGTTTACGAGACTCGGAAAACTCGGTACTCTCAAGTTCAGTGTGCCATCCTATGCAGTCTGGAAGCCTATCTTCAAAAACGTTTTGAGCACCACGATCCTCATGAGTTGGTCAATGAGTTGAAAACTATCTTTGAAACTCATGCGGCCGTGGAATGCTATGAAGCATCGAAACACTTCTTCAGTTGCATGATGGAAGAGGTAGCTCCGTTAGTGAGCACATGCTCGTTATGACCGGGCATGCGAAGAAACTCAGTGACATGGAAATAGTTATTCCTAACAGACTAGGGATTAATCGTATCCTTCAATCACGCCACCTAGTTACAAGAACTTTGTGATGAACTACAATATGCGAACATGAACAAAGAGTTACGAACTCTTCTCCATGCTTAAAGCTGCTGAGATTGAGATCAAGAAAGAGCACCAAGTTTTGATGGTCAACAAGACCACCGTTTCAAGAAACAGGGCAAGTCTAAAGGCAAATTCAACAAGGGTGGCAAGAAAGCTGCCACGCCTCTGTGAAACCTAAATGGCCCTAAGCCTGATGCTGAGTGCTATTCTGCAAGGAGAAGGGACCTTGGAAGCGTAATTGCTCCAAGTATTTGGCTGATCGAAAACGGCCTTGTCAAGAAGAAGAAAGAAGGTATATCTGATATACATGTTATAGATGTTTATCTTATGGGTTCTCGTACTAGTACCTGGGTATTTGATACTGGTTCGGTTGCTCATATTTGTAACTCGAAATAGGAACTAAAGAATAAACGAAGACTATTGAAGGATGAAGTGACGATGCGCGTTGGAAATGGATCCAAGGTCAATGTGATCGCAGTCGGCACACTCCCTCTACATCTACCTTCGGGATTAGTTTTAAACCTCAATAATTGTTATTTTGTACCCGCGTTGAGCATGAACATTATATCTGGATCTTGTTTAATGCAAGACGGTTATTCATTCAAATCTGAGAATAATGGTTGTTCTATTTTTATGAATAATATCTTTTATGGTCGAGCACCTGAAAAGAATGGTTTATTTCTATTAGATCTCGTTAGTAGTGATACACATGTTCATAACGTTGATGCTAAACGAATTAAATTGAATGATAATTCTACTTATATGTGGCACTGTCGTCTTGGTCATATTGGAGTGAAATGCATGAAGAAACTCCATACCGATGGATTACTTGAATCACTTGACTTTGAGTCACTTGATAGATGCGAAGCATGTCTAATGGGAAAAATGACTAAGACTCCATTCTCTGGTATTATGGAGCGAGCTACGAGACTTATTGGAAATCATACATACCGATGTGTGCGGACCAATGAGTGTAGCCTCGCGCGGTGGTTATCGTTATGTTCTAACCTTCACAGATGATCTGAGTAGATATGGGTATATCTATTTCATGATTCATAAATCCGAAACTTTCGAGAAGTTTAAGGAATTCCAAAGTGAAGTAGAAATCAACGTAACAAGAAGATTAAATTTCTACGATCTGATCGCGGAGGTGAATATCTGAGTTATGAGTTTAGCATGCATTTAAAGAAATGCGGAATACTTTCACAATTGACACCGCCGGGAACACCACAACGAAACGGTGTGTCGAACGTCGTAATCGAACTCTCTTAGATATGGTTCGTTCTATGATGTGTCTTACTGATTTACCGTTATCATTTTGGAGTTATGCATTAGAGGCAACTGCATTCACTTTAAATAGGACACCATCTAAATCCGTTGAAACGACACCGTATGAATTATGGTTTAATAAGAAACCTAAGGCATCGTTCCTTAAAGTTTGGGGTTGCGAAGCCTATGTAAAAAAGTTACAACCGGACAAGCTAGAACCCAAAGCGGAGAAATGCGTCTTCATAGGATACCCTAAGGAAACTATAGGGTACACTTTCTATCACAGATCAGAAGGCAAAATCTTTGTTGCTAAGAACGGAACCTTTCTTGAGAAAGAATTTCTCACTAAAGAAGTGACTGGAAGAAAAGTAGAACTCGATGAGATTACTGAATCTTCTCTCGTTGATCGGAGTAGCGCGTGGAAGTTGTTCTGTGCAGCTGCAGTAAAAGAGGAAGCTAATGATAATGATCATGAAACTTCAAACGAGATAGCTACTGAACCTCGCAGATCGACAAGGGAACGTGCCACTCCTGATTGGTATGATCCTTGTCTAAATGTCATGATCGTGGACAACAATGATGAAGACCCTGCGACGTATGAAGAAGCGATGATGAGCCCAGATTCCAACAAATGGCAAGAAGCCATGAAATCCGAAATGGGATCCATGTATGATAACAAAGTGTGGACTTTGGTAGACTTACGATAGCCGCAAGGCTGTCGAGAATAAATGGATCTTCAAAAGAAAAACAGATGCTGATGGTAATATTACTGTCTATAAAGCTCGACTTGTCTCAAAGGGTTTTTGACAAATTCAAGGTGTTGACTACGATGAGTCTTTCTCACCTGTAGCGAAGCTAAAGTCTGTGAGGATTTTGTTTGCAATAGCTGCATTTTTCGATTATGAGATTTGGCAGATGGATGTCAAAACGGCGTTCCTTAATGGAGACACTGAGGAAGAGTTGTATATGGTACAACCCAAAGGTTTTGTTGATCCTAAAAATGCTAACAAGGTGTGTAAACTTCAGCGTTCAATTTATGGACTGAAGCAAGCATCCAGAAGTTGGAACCGACGTTTTGATAAGGTGATCAAAGACTTCGGGTTTATATAGTGTCATGGAGAGGCCTGTATTTACAAGAAAGTGAGTGGGAGCTCTGTAGCGTTCCTGATATTGTATGTAGATGACATATTATTGATTGGGAATGATATAGAACTATTAAGTAGTGTAAAAGGTTATTTGAATAAAAGTTTTTCAATGAAAGACCTTGGTGAAGCATCGTACATATTAGGCATCAAGATTTATAGAGATAGATAAAGACGCCTAATAGGGCTTTCACAGAGTACATATCTGGACAAGATTCTAAAGAAGTTTAGAATGGACGAAAGTAAGAAAGGATTCTTACCTATGTTACCAGGTAAGGTCTTGAGTAAGACTCAAGGACCGGCTAAGGCACAAGAAAGAGAAAGGATGAATCAGATCCCCTATGCCTCCGCAGTAGGCTCTATCATGTATGCCATGCTATGTATTAGACCGGCTATAGCACATGCAGTTAGTTTGACTAGCAGATATCAAAGTGATCCAGGAATGGAACACTGGACAGCGGTCAAGAATATCCTGAAGTACTTGAAAAGAACTAAGGATATGTTTC
Organism: Lolium multiflorum; assembly: GCA_030979885.1. Lineage (NCBI taxonomy): Eukaryota > Viridiplantae > Streptophyta > Magnoliopsida > Poales > Poaceae > Lolium > Lolium multiflorum. The sequence continues at coordinate 175,850,797 of CM061752.1, forward strand.
TTTGTTATGGAGGTGACCAAGAGCTCGTTGTAACCAGTTACACCGATGCAAGTTGGAACACGATCACGATGACTCTAAGTCTTAGTCTGGATACGTGTTTATATTGAATGGTGCTGCGATAAGCTGGTCAAGCTCGAAGCGGTGCACGGTGGCGAAGTCTTCAACAGAATCGGAGTACATAGCGGCTTCGGAGGCTTCATCGAAGCGGTATGGATGAAAAGGTTCATTGTAGAGCTCGGTGTGGTTCCTAGTGCATTGGACCCACTAGTCATCTATTGTGACAACATGGGTGCCATCGCCAATGCTCAAGAACCAAGGTCACACAAGAGGCTGAAGCATATCAAGCTGCGTTATCATTCGATTCGCGAGTACATCAAAGATGGAGAACTAAAGATTTGCAAAGTACACAAATCTGAATGTAGCAGATCCATTGACTAAAGCTCTCCCTAGGGCAAAGCATGACCAACACCGAATGCCATGGGTGTTAGGTACCTTACAATGTAATCTAGATTATTGACTCTAGTGCAAGTGGGAGACTGTTGGAGATATGCCCAAGAGGCAATAATAAAAGTAGTTATTATATATCTTTGTGTTTATGATAAATTTTTATATACCATGCTATAATTGTATTAATCGAAACATTGATACATGTGTGTTATGTAAACAACAATGAGTCCCTAGTAAGCCTCTTGTATAACTAGCTTGTTGATTAATAGATGATCATAGTTTCATGATCACGAACATTGGATGTTATTAATAACAAGGTTATATCATTATATGAATGATGTAATGGACACACCTAATTAAGCGTAGCATAAGATCATGTCATTAAGTTATTTGCTATAAGCTTTCGATACATAGTTACCTAATCCTTTCGACCATGAGATCATGTAAATCACTTATACCGGAAAGGTACTTTGATTACATCAAACACCACTGCGTAAATGGGTGGTTATAAAGGTGGGATTAAGTATCCGGAAAGTATGAGTTGAGGCATATGGATCAACGTACAGTGGGATTTGTCCATCCCGATGACGGATAGATATACTCTGGGCCCTCTCGATGGAATGTCGTCTAAATAGCTTGCAAGCATATGAATGGTTCATGAGAGACCACATACCACAGTACGAGTAAAGAGTACTTGTCAAGAGACGAGGTTGAACAAGGTATAGAGATACCGATGATTAAACCTCAGACAAGTAAAATATCGCGTGACAAAGGGAATCGGTATCGTATGTGAATGGTTCATTCGATAACTAAGTTATCATTGAATATGTGGCAGCCATTATGGATCTCCAGATCCCTCTATTGGTTATTGGTCGGAGAGAGTTCTCAACCATGTCTACATAGTTCGCGAACCGTAGGGTGACACACTTAAGGTTTGATGTTGTATTAGTAGATATCGAATATGGAATGGAGTTCGAAGTTTTGTTCGGAGTCTCGGATGGGATCTAGGACATCACGAGGAGTTCTGGAATGGTCCGGAGAATAAGATTCATATATAGGAAGTCATTTTATAAGTTTGAAAATGATCCGGTGCATTGATGGAAGGTTCTAGAAGGTTCTAGAAAAGTCCGGAAGAAATCACTATGGAAGGCGGAGTCCGGAGGGACTCACCTAGCATGGCCGGCCAACCCTAGAGGTGGAGTCCCGGGTGGACTCCACCAAGGTGGCCGGCCCCCCCCTCATGGAAAGGTGGGAATCCCACCTCAAGTGGGAATCCCACCTTGGGTAGGTTTCCCTACACATGGAATTTTTTGGGTTGGGGTCTTATTCGAAGACTTGTAGTCCAACACTTGGGGGTTCCACCTATATAATGAGGAGCAAGGGGAGGGGGCCGGCCACACAAAAAATCCACCTTGGCCGCACCCCTTAGTGGTCGGCCACCCCCTCTCCCCAAACCCTAGCCGCCCCCTTCTCCTCCACCTCTCCCGCAACCGCTTAGCGAAGCTCCGCCGGAGATCTCCATCAACACCGCCACCACGCGGTCGTGCTGCCGGATTCAAGGAGGATCTACTACTTCCGCTGCCCAGGAACGGGAGAAGGACGTCGTCTTCATCAACACCGAACGTGTGACCGTGTACGGAGGTGCTGCCCGATTGTGGCACCATCAAGATCTTCTACGCGCTTTTGAAAGCGGCAAGTGATTATCTTCTGCAACAACGAGAGCCTCCTCTCATAGGCTTTGGAAATCTTCAAGGGTTAGTCTCGTTCATCCCCTCGTTGCTATCGTCTTCTAGATTGCATCTTGGCTTGGATTGCGTTCTCGCGGTAGGAAATTTTTTGTTTTCTATGCTACGAATCCCTACAAAGATATTGGTGACATACATCTTCTTTATCAACACTCTCGGGGGCTCGCGCCCAGCAGTTACAATATATATATATACATTGCCGAAAAATATAACTTGCAAAGATATTTCGCCTTGGTGCAAACCACCTCGCAAATCAATAAAGATACAAAATAGTGGTCAACAAAAAAGCTCGGGGGCTTATTGAAAGAAAAATAGTTCAAGATATTTGACAATATACATATTATTTACAATATACAGGTGATCACCGACAGGGAAAAACAACAAAGAAGTTCTTCAATTCTCACCTAGTATATCATCTATATTGATCCTCTCGTTATTTGGACCCCCAAGGATATGTTCAGCATAGCTCCCTCTTACAAAGAAATCGGAGTCTAGACGAAGCAACTCATCCATCATTTCTTCGGCTACTGGAGTTACAACTTCGTCGATCTTGTCAATATTTCTCCTCCTCCTAGTCAGCTTGTCTTGGCATTTTGCGACAATCTTAGAAATATCTAACTTCGGGTAGCAGATTTTCAACATAATCATGGCAAACCTTGCTCCGGCTGTCAGCTGAGCCTTCACGAACCCGTGGATCCGGGGAGCATCCCGAAATTTGTCCATCAGGTCAGGAAGAGTTTCTGGTGGAGGGTTCCGAGGAAACAAGGCATTGAAAACCAAGGCCAGCGTCTTGGTACAAAAATCGAGAAAATCACGAATTTGGCAAGCGCGATCTTGGAATCTGACGATTTGTCGGGTGCGTTCAGGCATAGCCCAGTGACAAGGTATCAACTTGTCAATGCCTACAAGTAGTAGACTAGGGTTTCGTTGGATGTAGAGGGCAAGTAGATCTCGAAGGTTTCAGCCGAAAAGTACTCGACGATTGCGAACTAAGGTTTAGAAAACAATGATTCGATCCTTTCTTTGTCCCTCGACTCCCCCTTATATAGGAGGCGGAGCCGAGGGATTCGTGATGTACAAGTTTACGAGAGTTCGAGAGGGTTTCCGTCCGTAAGATTACACTTTACACTTCCTATTACAACTCTATCTTTCCATAACAACTATTGGGCTTCCGAATCTTCTTATCTTTCGGGTCGTGGGCCTTGAATAAATCCCGGGTACTATCTTCGGCAGGCCCATTGGGGATGCCTATGTCAGTAGCCCCCGAGATTTTATTTGAATCGTAGAGTCAAGAAAAATCTCGACCTTTATATTTATTCAACAACTCTGATCTTTATCACATGCCTTTGCATATGACTTTCTATATTGTACATGGATAATGGTAATTGGGGCTAGTTCATCTGACGGATCAGGTACTAGTTAACTGCTCTAGTGGCAATCCGCAAAAACCTACTTCAAGATCACGTCCCCGGACATGATCTCGGGATACTGGTGTAAACTTCGACGGGTGCCGCTTAAGGTCTTACCATTCTGTCGAGTCCCAGTCATATTTATCGGGTACCTAACGCGTCCGTTAGGATTTTTCTTCGTGTACGTTGATACGGAAAAAGTAACAAACCGACGTCGGAGACGGTGCCACGCCGCACAGAATGTATACGGGGTCTTACCTTCGCAAAGTTTTGCGGCATTCAGAAATTGTTCGCAACTTTGGCGTTCTGAGAATATATTGTCGAGTGCGTATTCGGCTGTTGGAATAGCACATTTTATTGAGTCAACGGATGACTTTATATTGTTCTCCCGATGGGAGTATATGTAGAGTTATTTTCATAACTCGAAATATGCTTCCTTTTTCTTATTTTTCTCTCTCTTTTTATAATTTCATCGGGCACGCGAACAGCGTTCCCGATGGGAGTAGCCCCCGAGGCTACAGCCAAGAACTAGTGCTTGGTTGTAGGCTCAACATTTTATTGCATCGTGTCGCTATATTGTCATTCTTTCTCGAGTTTTTCATATCTATCGGGTGCGCGAACAGCGCTCCCGATGGGAGTAGCCCCCGAGGCTATGAACAAATGCTTGCGTTTTGATCATAGGCTCCCGCAATTTCTATATTGTCATACTCAAATTTTACTTTTTTCAAAGTAGCCCCCGAGCATTTGGGCAAAAACTTGTATTTGATCAAAGGCTCCCGAAGTATTCAATAATTTTTCCCTGTCACCAATCGTCTTTTATTTTCCCTGTCGAATTTTCCTTCCTTGGTCAAAGTGACCTCATAACTGACGATAGCCACGACCGTTGCATCCAGAAAGCTTGAGTACTATTCTCTCTCTGCCTTGTGGGTCCTCTTTTCCTGCCACGTTGACACGTCGTGCAAGTGGGGGACACACGTCCTCCGCTTTTCCTGGCGCACGTACTGTAGCGCCTGTTCAGTTCCATCCCAGTAAAAATACTTTTTTACCCTCCAGTTACAAGATCATTTTCCACCGTACAATTTCTCCATCCAACGGTGTATTGCTTCGCCAAATCCCTATATAAACCCTTCTTCCACCTCCATTCACACCTTCGCTCACGCCGCACCTCTGCTCCCCTTTGCAAAAACCTCCATTGCGCCCAATTCTCTCTGAGCTCACCCACGCACAAGCTTTGCTCCTTCGTTGCCGTTGATGCCACCACGCGCGCGACTTACTCGCCACATCACTCCTGAATCCAAGATGGCCGCTGAAGACCTCGAGTGGGAGAGATCCAAAATCTCCAACCAGGATGCGAACATGCTGATGAGGCTGGGACTAATGGAGAAGGAGGGCGCCATCCGCTTCCCCAGCGAAGAAAGCTACCCCACTCCACCAATCGAGTATCGGGTTAGTTTTGTCGACCACCTCATCCGCGGTCTCTCCACCCCTATCCATGATTTCCTCCACGGCCTTCTTTTTGTCTATGGGGTCCAGCTGCACCAGCTGACCCCCAACTCCATCCTCCATGTCGCAATTTTCATCACCCTCTGCGAGTGCTTCCTCGGAATCCCTCCTAACTGGGCTCTGTGGAAGCGCATTTTCTGCCTTCGCCGCAATGGCTCCCACAACGCCACCTACAATATAGGTGGCGTTGTTATCTGCGTCCGTTCCGACGTCGAATACTTCGACATCAAATTTCCTGACTCTGTCCAAGGGTGGCGCAAAAGATGGCTCTATATACACAAAGAAAGCGCCAATTCAGTCGAGCACAACATAACCCCTTTTGACGGAAGCGCCAAGATTCTTCGCCGCCGTTCCTGGGATGTTGAAGCTACCGAAGAAGAAAAAACGGCGACAGAGGCACTCATGTCCCGTATTCACGAGCTTCAGAATACCCGAGGCAAGGAATTGTCGGGTATCCAAATCACAGCCTACTTCCTTAGGATTAGAGTGCAGCCTCTACAGGCTCGCAAAAATCCCCTTTGGACTTACGCTGGTGCAAACGATGCCAATAGGCTCTCCAAGGATCTCTCTGTGAAGGACTTGGAGAAGCTTATTCGAAGAATTTCCTCGCTCAGCAAGAAGGATCCTATTCCATCATCTTGCCGCGTGGAACCATACAGTGCCACCAATCCTCTCCTCCAGGTATTTTGTCTTCTCGACTTTTGTCTTTCCTCGAACTTTTCCTGCTTTTGCCGACTGCTAAGTTTTTATTGACACCTCTGTAAATTTCCTTGTCCTTATTTTTCTGCAGAACCATCCAATTCTAGCTTCCCTTCCTCCTCTTCCTGAAGATGGAGAAGTCGAAGAACAGGCTGTTGTCACTGAAGACAACCAGGGTACTTCTCTCCCTGAGAGTGAAGCTGCAGGTTCTCGTAAATCTATAGTTTCCTCTGAAAAAGTTGAATCTGAAGCCAGCGAGTCAATACAATCCCTTCCTCCTGCTGTTTCCCCAAGAAACAAAAGGAAAAGGCTTGAAGTTGTCGACACTGGCACCTCCAAAGCTGCCGAAGAAGTTGCTCCCACTGAAGGAGGGACAACTTTAAACCCTTATGAAGCTGCCCTTATCAGCTCGTAAGTTTCCTTTTAATATTTGTTCTCGAAATTTTTCTACATTGTCTCTTTTATACTGTAACTTGCTTATTGCAGTGATGAAGAGGGAGATAATCCCGCCATTGATGTGACTGCTCGAACGAGCACATCTCGCACTTTGGTTGTTTCAGAAGCTCAACCAGATGGAGATGAAACTTCGACACCTCAACAAGGTATCGAACTTATTGCTCCAGCTGCAAGCCCCCGAGCCCCTTCATCGAAGAGAGCAAGGGTTGAGCCAGTCGAAGAACCCACCCAACTAAGTGGTGGTTTCACGACTTCTTCATTAAATGACGTAAGTTTCTTCCCTTCTTTTTCTTCGCACCTCTATTTTGACTTGTAGCTTTCGAACTTTTTCCTCGCACTATTTTGATTTTTCCTTCTCTGGTTCTCTCCTCAGCCTTTGATGAAAGAATTTTTCCGCCTTGGTACCCAATTTGTCGGGTACCGCGATCTTTCGGACTCGCTGAAAGGTACTATCTTGCTATTTTTCTCCTGATTGTATCTTCTGTATCATGATTGTTGACACGACAATTGTTATTGTCGACTATTTTTTCAGCTGACCTTGCAGAAGCCAACCAACGTGCTAATGCTCTTGCTCTAAAATTAGAACAGAGCGAAAAGGCTCGCAAGAAGGCTGAATCCAGCGCCGCCCTTGTTGAAGATCTTCGAAAAAGACTTCTCAACGCGGAAACATCTCCGAGTGACCACATTGCCCAATAAATAGCTCGAGAGAAAGAAATTATCTCGCGCTTATCGTCGCAGAGTCGATGTTTCGTTAGTAAGTGCTCTTAACTCTCTTTGTTCATTGGATATCATGCTTTTCTTTGTGTTCCTTATTTTGACAAGCTATGTTTTCCACCAACAGGGAGGACGCGTCAACCCTATGAACTCGAACTTCCTGAAAATGACCCCCTCCTCGACGCGCTCTCCCTTCTTGAGATTCACGGAGATGAAGCGCGCCAAGGCATGGAAGATGCTGACTCGGGCTTGGCGAAGCTATTTCCATACTTCTTCCCGAAGAAAGAAGAGCCAAAGACCTTCAGCAATCTAGCCAAGTGCTTCAATGGTGAAGAGGATCTTGGGCACAATCTTCGACAAGAAGGCTTGAAGGTTGGTGTTGAAGGTACTATTGCCTTGGTTGCTAGCAGCCAGCAAAACGTCGACTGGGCCAAGGTTGGTGATGTGCCAAAAATGGAAACGAAGACATGGGTGTCTTTGATCAAGGACGCCAAGCCCAACTCAAAGAAAATCCTTGCTTTCCTCGGATTCAAACCAACTCCAGCTCCAAGTTCATCGAAGCCGGAGGTCAAGTAGATCGCCTTGTCTTTCCTCCCCTCTCTTTTTCCCTTTTCTTTTTTCCTTTTGATGCTGTCGCCAAAGTAGCTTTTGGCGACACTTTTCCCGCTAGCTTCCTTGTAATGTCATTGTAATTATTCTGAAGATCAATGGAATTCTATTTTGCTTGACGATTGATGTTGAATTTTTTAATTTCAGTTGATATTTGATAACTATACTCCAACTCATGCTCCTTCCGATATTTTGCCTACTTCTCACTCGAAGAAAGTTCTCATTAATACTGAACTTGGTGAAAATCCTTCGAGTGAGAGTTTGTCGCAAGATTTGGAAGAACTTCGACAGCAGCTCCAGTATGCAAAGAGGCAAACACTTGTAATGATGGAGAAATCTCGCAAGGCCTCCGAAGCTGAAAAAATTGCTCTTCAACAAGCTCAAGAGGCTATGGCTGCCAAAGAAGCCGCCGTTTCTGAAGCTGAGAAAGCAACTTCTCGAGAGAATTCCATGCTTGAGTTGATGAATGAGGCCGCTGCCGATATATCTGGTATTTTATTTCGAACCAAAGCCCCTTCTATTTTTCTGCTGTATCCTTTTTTGAGATCTTCATGCTGTCGTCAAATAGGTTCCTTTCTCGATGCTGCGGCTGAAGATGACAGGGTAAACACGAGGACCAACTTGCTCGTCAATCTCTCCCTTGACCATGGCTGTTTGTTCTGGGCTACTCCAGAAAGGACCCGACAAATTGTCAGATTTCAAGACCGCGCCTGTCAGGTTCGCGATTTCCTGGATTTCTGTACTAGAACCTTGTCTTTGGTTTACAAAACAATGTTTCCTCAGAACAAAACACCCGATACTCTTCTTGGCTTGATGGAGAAGTTTCGAGATGCCCCAAAGATCCATGACTTTGTTCGGGCACAGCTCTCTGCTGGTGCCAGGTTTGCTATGATCATGATCAAAATCTGCCATCCTAAGTTTGATATGAGCCGAATTCTCCCCAAGTGCTTGGCGAAGATGGCGAAAAAGAAAAGGGATGTTAGCAAGATTGATGATTATGTAACCCCTGTAGCCGAAAATATGATGGACGAACTTCTTCGGATAGATTCTGAGTTCTTCGTGAGAGGCAGCTATGCTGAACATAGCACTCGTTCTTCAAATCGAATGACCATAGATAATATACTGGGCCATCATTTACTTCTCTTTTTCTTTGATTTTTTCTCAAGAATTGTCTCTTGTATATTGTAAATATGTTATATATTGTAGAGCCCATAAATTTCCTTATCACTCCTCCAGGTGTTGTGGTGGCGAATTTCTATATTGTACGTGCGAGGTTTTGAACCAAAGCAGCTAAGCTATATTGAGTATGCTATATTTGCGGGTATGAGCCCCCTTGCCTCTGTTGTTGATCACTATCTTGTATCTATGTTTATTTTGTGAGGTGTTTGTGCACCAAGGCGAAATATTTTTCGGAAATATATATTGCAAGTCTGAGGCGTAAGCCCCCGAGACTGTCGAAGAAATGTATATCTCAACTATCTTTATTATATTGCAGCACCGCGAGCCACCTCATTAAAAACCTTTCCCGGCCCCACTCGGTGCCCCGAAAGGAAAAGAGTGCGTCTGAAAACTCGCGGGCGTTTCGGTACATTGTTTTTTTACAAGGACTATATTTCGACTCTAGGCGTAGAACCGCCTGAGTTGCGCACGTTCCAGGGGTTTTGCTCGACCACCCCTGTTTTCTTGTCCTTTATCTGTATGCTCCTCCTCGATTACTTCAGACGATGTAAGGGCCAAGCCATGGCGACTCGAGCTTTTCATGACTTTTTGCGTGAGCCGAACTAGGTCTCCCACCGAAAGGATCTTGGTCGTAACGTCGGCTGTGGTAATTCTTCAGGTCCTGCTGATATTTGGTTACCCGTGAAAGTACTTCATCTCGAGCTTCGTCGAGTGCATCGACGTCATCCTCTAGTGCTTTTCTCGACACTTCTTCATCATACTCCACGACTCGTGGAGAATCGTGTTCTATTTCGATTGGCAACACCGCTTCCGCTCCATGGACCAAGAAAAACGGCGTTTCTTGTGTCGCTGTATTTGGTGTTATTCGTATACTCCATAACACACTGGGCAGCTCCTCTGGCCAGGTGTGTCGAGCTTTCTCCAGTGGTGCTAACAAGCGCTTCTTGATGCCATTGCAAATGATGCCATTGGCTTTCTCGACTTGGCCGTTAGTTTGTGGGTGCGCAACCGACGCAAAGTGTAGTTTGATACCCACATCTTCACAATAATCCTTGAATTCATGGGATGTGAAGTTACTACCATTGTCCGTGACGATGCTATGAGGTACTCCAAACCTGAAGACGATGCTTTTTATGAACTTAACGGCAGATGCCCCGTCTGGTGAGTTTATCGGCTTTGCTTCTATCCATTTTGTGAACTTGTCGACAGCTACGACCATATACTCCTTTCCTCCTGGCCAGGACTTGTGTAATTTACCCACCATATCTAGACCCCATTGAGCAAAGGGCCAGGACAATGGTATTGGCATCAGCTCTGCTGCCGGGGAGTGGGGTTTCGCGGCAAATCTCTGACACGCATCGCAAGTTCGTACTATCTCCTTCGCATCCTCGATTGCTGTTAGCCAGTAAAATCTAGCTCGAAAGACCTTGGCTGCAATAGCTCGACTGCTCGCGTGGTGACCACAAATTCCCTCGTGTACATCTTTCAAGATCATCCTTCCTTCCTCGGGTGTGACGCACCTTTGTAGTACTCCCGAAATACTCCGTTTGTATAACTCCCCTTTGACCACAGTGAAAGCTTTAGATCGTCTAATAACTCGCCTTGCTTCAACTGGATCGTCGGGTATCTCTTTCTTTAGGATGTATGATATGTACACCTGCATCCATGGTATCTGTACCATCATAACCAGGTCATGTTCCTCTTCTTCTTCCTCCTCTGGTGCTTCTTTGATAGCCCCCGAGGGTTTCTTGTCCTTCTCCTTCTTCTTTGGTTTTGTCGACTTCGTAGACCTCTCTGCTATTTCTTCCCAAAATACGCCAGGTGGGATTGCAAGGCATTGTGACCCGATGTTTGCGAGAACGTCGGCTTCATCATTGCTCGGCTGCTGATATGATTTACTTCGCATCCATCAAACAGCTTCTCGAGCTCATTGTAAACTTCCTTGTATGCTATCATGCTATTGTTGACTGCATCGCATTGGTTCATGACTTGCTGTGCTACCAATTGCGAGTCGCCAAAGATTTTTAATCGAGTTGCGCCACAAGCTTTCGCCATCTTCATCCCGTGTATGAGGGCTTCGTATTCTGCTTCATTGTTAGATTCGTTAGGGAACGTCATCCTTAAAACGTACTTCAGCTTGTCGCCCTCAGGTGATATTAGTATCACGCCTGCTCCAGCTCCTTCTAGTCTCTTGGACCCGTCGAAGTTCATAGTCCAAGTTCTCGATAAATCTGGTGGTCCTGTGGTTTGTAGCTCCATCCACTCTGCGATGAAGTCTGGTAGAGATTTGTGACTTTATTGCCTTTCTTTTTTCATACGTGATGTCCGAGGGGAAAGTTCGATTCCCCAAAGACACGACCGTAGCTCTGGATTGTTGAGTATATTGGACAAGGGTGCCTCATTGACCACTATTATCGGGTGTGCCGAAAAATAGTGTCGCAATTTTCTTGCTGTTGTAAGCACTCCATATGCTAGCTTTTGATGCGGATACCTCTGTTTTGAAGGCGATAAAACTTCGCTGACGAAGTATACTGGCCTCTGCACTCCATGGAGTTTTCCTTCTTCCTCTCTTTCCACGACAAGAACTGTACTTACCACCTGAGGTGTGGCCGCAATATATAGCAACAAAGGTTCCTTCTCTTTCGGCGCCACCAAGATTGGAGGTGTCGAAATTTTGCGCTTGAGATCCTCAAAGGCTCTGTCTGCTCTTCGTTCCACTGGAACTTCTCTCCCAGCTGATCAAGGCGTAGAACGGTAACGCCTTTTCTCCCAACAGCGACGAATGCTTAAAAGCGACTCGCCCGGTTAACTGTTGTATTTCTTTCAACTTTGTTGGCTTCCTCATCGTTACGATGGCCTGGATTTTGGGATTTGCTTGATCCCTCTTGCTGAAACTAAGAACCCGAGAAGTTCTCCTGCGGGACAGAAAGAGCACTTTGTCGGGTTCAACTTGAGAGACTTATCGAGATTGTCGAAAGTTTCCTTCAAATCCTCGATTAACGTGTCCCCCTTTTTTGTTGTTATGATGACGTCATCGATGTATACTTGTACGTTCTTCCCAATCTGTGTTGCCAAGCACTTCATCATCGCGATATGTTGCTCCGCGTTTTTCAAACGAAGGGCATTGTTCGATAGCAGAACACGCCGTACGGTGTGATGAACGCTGTTTGACCTCGTCTTCTTCTTTCAATCTGATCGGGTTATAACCGGTATGCATCAGGAAGGAAAGACGTTCACATCCTCCGTGGAGTCGATAATTTGATCGATCCTTGGGAGGAAAGTGATCCTTTGGACAATGTTTATTGAGACACGTGAAGTCGACGCACATGCGAAGGACTTTCGTGTTTTTCTTCGGCACCAACACTGGGTTAGCTACCCACGTGGCTTCTGTATGTAGTTCCTTGATAAAACCAGCTTCTCTGAGTCTATCGATTTCCGACAGCATAGCCTTGCGGTTTGGTTCAGAAACGCAGAGGTTGTTTTATTGGTTTCGCAATTGGATCCAAGTTTAGGTGGTGCTCGGCAAGTTCCTGGGTACTCTGGCATGTCAGGTGGACACCATGCGAAGATTCTCCGGTGCTCACGGAGGAACTCGACGAGCGCGCTTTCCTATGCGAGGTCCATGTTTGTTGCAATGGACGTCGTTTTCTTCGGATCTGTCGGGTGGATCTGTACTTCCTTGGAATCCTTTGCAGTGTTAAAGGTTGATTCTTTATTAGGCCTCCCTACGTCTGGTAGTACGTCGTAGTCAGTCATGAGCCTTGACGCCATGTATTCTGCTTGCATCCCGAAGGTTTCTGAAAGTCGATGGAAATCCTTATCGCATTTATCGATTCCCACAGTCGGCGCCAATTGACAAGGTATCAACTTGTCAATGCCTACAAGTAGTAGACTAGGGTTTCGTTGGATGTAGAGGGCAAGTAGATCTCGAAGGTTTCAGCCGAAAAGTACTCGACGATTGCGAACTAAGGTTTAGAAAACAATGATTCGATCCTTTCTTTGTCCCTCGACTCCCCCTTATATAGGAGGCGGAGCCGAGGGATTCGTGATGTACAAGTTTACAGAGTTCGAGAGGGTTTCTGACCCGTCCCGTAAGATTACACTTTACACTTCCTATTACAACTCTATCTTTCCATAACAACATATTGGGCTTCCGAATCTTCTTATCTTTCGGGTCGTGGGCCTTGAATAAATCCCGGGTACTATCTTCGGCAGGCCCATTGGGGATGCCTATGTCACCCAGAAATTCAAACCATGCTCCAAGGTGAGTTTTGTAAGTACATTGGCTCTAGCTTCCACACGTTGATCTTCGGCAGCAGTGTCCAGAAAAGAACCTACCCAAGAGAAACATCAGCGAGAGGTGGAAAACAGGCAAGACGAAACAATGAGAGAAATTGCATTCAGGATGAATACCTGCCATATCCAAGCTAGCATCGTTCATCAGTTGCAGCATATGTTCCTCTCACGAAGAAGCTTGTGCAGCTTCAGCAACTGTGGATTCTTTCAAAACCAAGGCTTCTTGAGCTTGTTGAACAGCAAGTTTTCCCTTTCAGACGATCTTCGAGACTGTTCCATTATCATAAGAGCTTGTTTCTTCATCGACTTCAGTTGTTGTCGAAGATCGTCCAAGTCTTCATTCTGTGCAGCACTCGAAGAACCTCCAATAAATTCGACAGCAGAGGACCTTTTCGAGTAGGACGCAGCGGGTAAAGCATCCGAGGAATGAGGCACCACGGTATAGTTGTCAAAAATCAACTTGAGAGAAATATTTCGACATTAATAATTCGGAAACATAGCTTTGCATTGATGAGATCAGATATTTACATGTCTATTACAAAAGAGGGTTCCACGTGAACTAACGGGGCAATGTCACCAAAGCTACTACGGCGACAGCATCACAAGAGAAACAAAACAACAAATAGAGACAGGATGGTCTACTTGACCTCTGGCTTCAATGAACTACATGCAGGAGTCGGTTTGCATCCGAGGAAGGAGAGGATCTTCTTTGACTTCGGCTTGGCAGCCTTAATCAAAGATTGCCATTTCTTCGTCTCCATCTTCTTTGCATCACCAACCTTTGCCCAGTCGACATCTTGTTGGCTGTCCGCAACCAATGCAATGGTGCATTCAACCCCAATAATCTTCAAGCCTTCTTGACGAAGACCCAGCCCAAGATCTTCTTGGGAGTTGAAGCACTTGGCCAGAGCAGCAAAAGTATCGGGTTCTTCTTTCTTCGCGAAGAAGTAAGGAAAAAGCCGTGACAGACCCGATCTAGCGTCAGCAAGGCCCTGGCGTGCCTCGTCTCAATGAATTTCAAGGAGGGAGAGCGCGTCGAGAAGGCGATCACCTTCAGGAGTCTCGAGATCATAATCTTGCTGCGTTTTCCCTAATGAGGCAAAATATAGCTTGTCAACAAATGAGCAACGAATAGTATGGTTACCCGAAGAAATTAAAATGGTCAGAGTACTTACTAACAAAACGTCGACTCTGTGACTCCAAATGAGTGATGATTTCCCTCTCATGAGCAGACTGCTGAGCTATATTTTCACTTAAAGAATTTTCCGCGTCATGAAGTCTTTTTCGAAGATTTTTGACAGCGGTGGCATCTGATTCAGCTTTCTTGCGAGCTTTTTCGCTTTGCTCTAACTCAAAAGCAAGAGCATCAGCACGTTTGTGAGCTTCAGCAAGGTTGTCTAGCAAAATAAAGCATGACAAATGTCATGACAAAATAGAAGGAGGAGAATATACTCAATGGAAAGAGGCAGGAAAAGAATACCTTCAAGCCTCTTAGCATGGTCACGGTACCCGATGAATTGGGTACCAAGACGAATAAATTCCTTCATTAAAGGCTGAGGAAATGAAGGAGGAGAAATCAACATAGGAAGCAAAAGTTCGGCAGCAAAAAATAAAAACCAAGGGAGAATCGAAAGTGCTGAAAAGGTCAAAATATAAATGAAAGGAGGACTTACATCATCCATCGAAGGAGTCGCAGAACAACAAGTCAAAAGACTAGACTCCTTGCCCAGCTCAATCCTGGCTCTCTTTGGCGAAGGGGCACGGGGGCTCACGACAGGGGTCGGATTCCCTACATCTTGATGAGGAGGCGAGGTTTCGTCCACATCAGGACGAGCCTCGGAAGTAACTAAAGTACGAGGCGTGCTCGTTCGAGCAGTCACGTCAATAGAAGGATTTTCCTCCTCGTCGCCACTATAACATCAAGCAAAAGTATAAGAAACAAGACAGGCAAAATGTTGAGAGCAAAAATAGAAAGGCGACAGAAACTTACGAGCTGACAAAGGCATCATCGTAAGGGTTGAAAGTTGTCCCTTCTTCTTCGGGAACAGCTTCTTCGGCAGGAGGTTCGCCGGCCTTGGAGGTGCCAGAGTTGGCAACTTCATCCCTTTTTCTTTTTTCCCTGGAGAAACAGCAGACGGAAGAGAGTGTGTCAACTCGGTGGCATCAGAATCAACTTCTTTTTCAGAGGAAGCCGCAGATTTGTGAGAACCCGCGACTTCGCTCTCAGGGCGAGAAGTACCCTGGTTGTCGTCGGTGACAACAGCTCGTTCTTCGACTTCCCCGCCTTCGGGAAGAGGAGGAAGAGAAGCTAGAACTTGATGATTCTACAAGGACAAGATATGTCGACAAGAAGTTATATAAGGGGTGTCAGCAAAATAGTAGTCGACAAATGTTAAAAAATTCGAAAGGGAAAAATAGTAGTCGACAAACTTTACCTCGGGGAGGGCGTTGGCGCCACTATATGGCTCCACACGGCAAGAGGATGGAATGGCATCTTTCTTGCTGAGCGACGAAATTCTTCTGATAAGCTTTTCCAAGTCCTTGACAGAAAGATCCTCGGAGAGCCGGTCGACATCTTCTTCGCCAGCGTACATCCAGAGGGGATTTTTGCGAGCCTGCAGCGGCTGCACCCTAATCCTAAGGAAATACGCTGTAATTTGGATACCCAACAGTTCTTTGCCGCGGGTATTTTGAAGCTTGTGGATACGAGACATCAGCGCCTCTATCACCGTTTTCTCCTCCTCGGTGGCCTCCGCATCCCAGGATCGGCGGCGAATAATTTTGGCACCTCCATCAAACGGAGCAATGTTGTACTCCACTGAGTCAGGGCACTCTTCATGGACATACAACCATCTTTTGCCCCACCCTTGGACGGAGTCAGGGAATTTGACGTCAAAGTATTCGACATCAGAGCGAACGCAAAGAACAACACCACATATGTTGTAGGTGACGTTGTGGGAGCCATTACGGCGGAGGCAGAAGATGCGCTTCCACAGATCCCAATTATGATGGACTCCGAGGAAGCACTCGCAAAGAGTGATGAAAATAGAGATATGGAGGATGGAATTGGGAGTCAGCTGATGAAGCTGCAACCCATAGACAAAGAGCAGACCGTGGAGAAAATCATGGATGGGGGCAGAGAGGTCGTGGATGAGATGGTCAACGAAACTAACCCGATATTGGATAGGAGGCGTCGGGTAGCTTTCTTCGCTGGGGAAGCGAAGAGCATCTTTCTTCTTCATCAGTCCAAGCCTCTTCATCAGGTTGATGTCCTGATTGGAAATCTTGGATCTTTCCCACTCCCCCGTTCCCAAATCTTGCGCCACCATCTTTGACTCGGGAGTGCTGTGCCTGGTGAGTCTTGCGCGAGGTGGCATCAATAATGGCGAAGGCGTGAAGGAGAGTTTGGCTGTGCTCAGGAACAATTGGGTACCGTAGGAGATTTTTGGAGAAGAGAGCAGAGATGCTGCGCACGGAAAGGATGAACAGAGAAGAAGAAGACTTTTTACAGGGAATTTGCGAATCGACGCACCATTGGATGGAATAGTTGAGAGATGGATGCTTTACATGTGGCTAAGGGGTAAATGCGTATTTTAACTGTGAAGGAACGGGACAGATGCTACAGTGCGCGTACCAGAAAAAGCGGAGGACGTGTGTCCCCCACTTGCACGACGTGTCAAATTGCTGTGGGTTTTGGGCCCGCAGGTCAGAGAAAGGACAGTGCTCACGTCTTCCCGATACGGTGGTCGTGGCTATCGTCAGTACTGATGTCACCTTACCAAGTGAAAATCTCGGCTGTGAGGTTAAAGAAATTGGCGACAGTAAAAAGACTATTGACAATCTCGAGAGCCTTTGATCAAATACAAGTTTTTGATCAAATGCTCGGGGACTACTCGTAAAAAAGAAAATCTCGGATATGGCAAAATAGAAATGGCGAGAGCCTATGATCAAATGCGAGCATTTGTCCATAGCCTCGGGGGCTACTCCCATCGGGAGCGCTGGTCGCGCACCCGATAAATATGGAAGAATTCGAGAGGTTTTCAATATAGTCATAAGAAAGATATTAAAACGGTGAGCCTACAACCAAGCACAAGCACTTGGTTGTAGCCTCGGGGGCTACTCCCATTGGGAACGCTGCTCGCGTGCCCAATGAAATTATAAAATATATTGGTTGGCATATCTCGAGTTATACAAATAACTCTCTATATACTCCCATCGGGAAGACAAGATAAGTCATCCGTTGACTCAAGAAAATGTGCTATTCCAACAGCCTAAAAAAATCACTCGACAATATATTCTTAGAGCGCTAAAAGCCGCGAATAATCTCTGAATGCCGCAAAACTTTGCGAAGGAAAGACCCCAGATCCGTTCTGAGCGGCGTGGCACCGTCTCTGACATCGGTTTGCTACTTTTTTCCGTATCAACAGATACGAAGAAAAATCCTAACGGACGTGTTAGGTACCCTATAAAACATGACTGGGACTCGACAAATGGTAAGACCTTAAGCGGCACATGTCGAGTTAACACCAGTATCCCGAGGTCATGTCCAGGGATGTGATCTTGAAGTAGGTTTTTGCGGATTGCCACTAGAGCAGTTAACTAGTACCTGGTCCGTCAGATGAACTAGCCCCAATCACCAGTATCCCTGTACAATATATAATTGTATGTCTAAAAGATATATCATGGTTTGAAAAGATATTTGACTATAAAGTTGGAGATTTTCCTTGATTCTTCGATTCAAGCAAAATCTCGGGGGCTACTGACATAGGCATCCCCAATGGGCCTGCCGAAGATGATACCCGGGGTTTATTGAAGGCCCACGAGGCGAAGAATATGAAGCTCGGAAGCCCAATTAATATTTAGGAAAGATAGAGTTGTATTAGGAAATATAGAGATGTGTAACTTTACGGGTTGAACTCAGAGAGTCTCCCGGAATATGTAATCTTGTGTAATATGAAACCCTCAGCTCCGCCTCCTATATAAGGGGGAGTCGAGGGACGAGGAAAGGATCGAATCCATTGTCAACATAACCCTAGTTTCTTAATCGTCGAGTACTTTTTGGCTGAAACCTTCGAGATCTACTTGCCCTCTACTTCCAACTAAACCCTAGTCTACAATCTGTAGGCATTGACTAGTTAATACCTCGTCACCAAGTACCATCTTTCTTAGGAACTAGAATAACAGGAACAACATAAGGACTAAGGCTTATGCGAATATAACCTTTGTCGAGTAGCGCTTGTACTTGCTTCTGTATCTCCTTCGTCTCTTCGGGGTTTGTTCTATATGGTGACCGATTGGGTAGCGAAGCTCCGGGAATCAAGTCGATTTGATGCTCAATACCTCGCAATGGTGGAAGTCCTGCGGGTACCTCATCCGGAAACACGTCGCCAAATTCATGCAAAACATTAGAAACACCAAGAGGAAGAGGGGTCATGTCGTTAGAAACCAAAACCGTACCCCTGTACAAAAGCACAAGAGGCATGGCCGTAGGATCCTCACTGAATTCTCTCATGTCTTCTTTGGTGGCTAATGAGACTAAGGAATTCACTCTCTCACTTTTCGTTATATCACTCACGACATTATAATTCTCTCG
Organism: Lolium multiflorum; assembly: GCA_030979885.1. Classification (NCBI taxonomy): domain Eukaryota; kingdom Viridiplantae; phylum Streptophyta; class Magnoliopsida; order Poales; family Poaceae; genus Lolium; species Lolium multiflorum. Next base: position 175,869,447 of record CM061752.1, read on the forward strand.
CCTATCTAAAGAAGCATCCTCCAAGTTTACTTAAACTTTCTGACGAGATTCATTGACAATTTGCTGTGGTGTCATAGGCTGTAAATTGATTTTCTTGCCCTTGAACTCCAAGTGATATGTATTAGCACGGCCATTGTGTTGCACAGAACGGTCATAGAGCCAAGGCCGACCCAATAGTAGGTGACACACCGTCATAGGAACCACATCAAAATCAATGCAATCCTTATACGGTCCAATAGCAAATTCAACACGCACCATGTGGTTTACCTTCATCTCACCATTGTCGCTCAACCACTGAATATAATATGGATGCGGGTGCGGTAGATACTTCAACTTCAGCTTGGTACACAACTCCTTGCTTGCTAAATTGCGGCAACTCCCGCCATCAATAATGACCTTGCAAGCCTTGTCAGGACCAACTAAAGCCTTTGTTTGGAACAAATTGCAGCTGAGTAGATGCACTAGGCAACACATTAAGAGCACGCTGCGACACAACAATGGTGCGAGCATCGGACGGATATGCATCTTCACCATCAGTGTCATAGTCATCATCTTCTGGAGCATTATCAACATCATCTCCAGTCTCGTACTCATTGTCCTCATTGATAATCATGACTTTGCGGTTAGGACAATCTCTCTTGAAGTGACCTTTTCCACCACAAGTGTGACAAGCCATATCACGATTACGCGCCGTTGACATGTTAGAGCCACTCGTACTTGCAGCAGATTCGGACTTCTTTGTGTTAGACACATCGGAGGCCGGCTTGTTAGGCGGAGTAGAGTATGGTGCAGATCGCGTCGATGGCGCTGGCGCCGTAGATGGGGGCGCGCGGGGTGTAAAACGCCCAGCTCCCGTAGTATGACCTTTGACCTTTGCTTCGTCAGCCAACTGTGATTTAGCTTCTCTTGCATGATGTAACAATTGATTCATATTGGTGTAACTGTAGTGACGAACAATGCCTTTTATATCATACTTCAAGCCGTTGAGAAAACGCTGCATTGTCATCTCGAGAGACTCACAGACACGACCACGCTGCATAAGCATCTCCATCTCCATGTAGTATTCATCCACAGTCTTCACACCTTGCCTCAAAAGAGTCAATTTATCAAATATATTCCTTAAGTAATTTGTAGGCACAAAGCGAGAAGTCATTGCCTCCTTCATAGCACGCCATGTACGTATAGGTTGCTCACCATCCTCATCTCGGTTACGAACAAAAGCATCCCACCAACGTAATGCATAGCCATCAAATTCGGAAGAAGCAAGTTTTATCTCCCTATCTTCAGTATAATGTGGATGTAAGCTCCATAACTTCTCAATCTTGAGCTCCCAAGTGAGGTATTCTTCAACATCAGCTCCTCCTTCAAACTTGGGTATAGAAAACTTGGGCTTACCCAATCCATCTTCCTCATCTTGTCCACGACCATTGCGGCCAAGTGGAGCCCAACCTCGTCATCTTGAAGCTCAGGACATTCGTCATCTTCTTGTTGTTGTTGTGCGGTCAAATTCTCAACAGCCAAGCGCAAATCAGCCAGACTGCGATGTATATCCGTCACTTGATCTTGCATTGTAGTGACCGTCGCATTAGTAGCATCCAGCTTTTGGGAGATCTCTTGAACCGTTCCATTAAGCACCTCATCCTGAGCGCGGAATTCACGTCGCATCTCATTACGAAGAGCCTCAAACTCCCTCCATGTGATGATATCTGCAGCACTCTTATTTTCCTGGTTAACAAGTTTGTGATCACTAGCAGACATCGTTAGTAGATTAGTGCACTAAATCAAAAATATATGGTGGTACTCTCACAACTCACTCAAAACTGATAAGAAAAGGAAATCTTACCGCTCCAAAGTGAATTAGTATTGCTTACCACTTGTAGTAACAACTAGTGCATGGATGTAGCGAAGCGAATATCAAGGGTATAAGAACAAATCACACGGCAAAGCAGGCTATATGTGGGGCTGTAGGTAGGCTACCTATTTGCACCAATAACAAGCTCTAGCGCTAACCGTAGACAACCAATGATACTCACACAAGGCGATAAATGTGGCAAAGCAACTATATGTAGGAAAAGGTTGCAATGCACTAGAGAGACACTAGCAAAGCTCAACGAGACAGGCACAAGATTGCTCAACTACTGGTGCAGTAAAGTAAACTTAGGCCTTCACTTAAATTCTTCTAGCACTTCACTTTTTTTTGGATTTTTCTTTTATATCGCAGCTATGTAGTTCTTTTTGCTTCTTTTCAATTTGCTGTTTTTTTATGACTCAACTCCTTGATAACATGGCCAACAAGATATGCAAAGGACCAAAACCCTAATGAGCAGCCTGTCGAGCCGTAAAACTAGTCTCTTCTGGGGAAGTTCCTAGTCACTTTATATCGATAGGCTGTGTCTATGGTTTGGAACAAGCACACTGTATGCTATGTGGACTCGGAATAACAAAAACTGAAACTAGATGATAATAGAGACGCAAACTCTAACAATACTAGATGCAAGAAAAAGGTACGCAAAAACAACTACGAAAAGCAACTAAAACTTGAAATTAGTGCAATCTAAGGCTATGGCAAACCCTAACCCTAATATTTTTGCCTTTTTCTGGATAGGAAAACACTCACAACTTAACTATGGGTGGACTGTGGATCGCTTACCGAGGAAAACTGGAAATCTAATACCAAGATGATACGGGGTGGCCCGATCTTCTCAGTAAGCAACGGTGGTGATGATGATCACGGGGTGATAGCACCGGAGAAACACGACGATGTAATGGATGATAACTTGTATGACGCAACGAGATCTCTCGATTGGTCCTGTCGCCAATGCAACAGCTCTCAACCCTGCAAGATATTCGCAACTCCACACACTTGCGCACGTAGCCGCCGACCATGAAGCGGTAAGTTGCAACCGTCTAATTCCCAATGGAACAGCAAATCACACAAGACTTTATCAGGATCTTCACAATATCAAGCAATATGGTGTACGGAATTCAATAGTTTTGCAGAGCAAACAACTAAGAACTAGGGTTTATCTTAAACATGGTCTGAAGCAACTTTGGGGCGTCCTATGGACTTATATAGGCGTCCAGGACGACCTCAGGTCGAAAAAGTACGAAAATAACCGACCCAGAATAGATCTGGTCGAGACAGACTCGGACACGGCCGGTCTGGAGGCCGGCCGACCGGGCCTAGAACCGGCCAGTCCGGTTTGGACCGGGTCTGGCGCCGGGCGACGACCGGGTGAACCTCCCGGGCTTACTGGATAGTGCCTGGATGGCACAAGCGTAAAATCCGGTTGAAACCGGATGGATCCGGAGTGGGGGCCGGTTGGACCGGCCCTAGGACCGGGCGGCCCGGCGGTGCGGCCGATTGACCGGTCCGCGTGGAACATCTCCTCCTCTCGCGCATGCCTCCCGCTCCTCCCCCGCGCGTCCATGAGATATCTTCATGTCCAGCTCCATGTCCAGCTTCACGTCCATCTTCTGCTCCAGCTGCTCCTCTCCTCCTCGTGCGATGCTTGCTCCCTCCTCATACCTGATCATACATAAGTAATAGCACTTAGGCAGTATAAAGTTCTCATCAATCAAAGTATCGTTTAGGAACAAGTTCCCTGTTGTTTAAGTTCGCATGAGCTCGTGTCCAATCCAACTTCATTGGACTTGAGCTTCAGCAGGATCATCTTCAACTTGCAATGACGGAGGTAGTAGTGAGGTAGGGGTGTCTGATACGTCTCCAACGTATCTATAATTTCTTATGTTCCATGCTACTTTATTGATGATACACACATGTTTTATACACACTTTATGTCATTATTATGCATTTTCCGGAACTAACCTATTGACAAGATGCCGAAGTGCCAGTTCCTGTTTTCTGCTATTTTTTTGTTTCAGAAATCCTAGTAAGGAAATATTCTCGGAATTGGACGAAATCAACGCCCATTATCTTATTTTTCCATGAAGCTTCCAGAACACCGAAGAGAGACCGAGGAGGGGGCCGGGGGGCCCCACACGCCCGGGCGGGCCAGGGGTGGGCGTGCCCCCTATGGTGTGGCCCCACCAGGGCCCCTCCGAGGCTGCCCTTCCGCCTACTTAAGGACTCCGTCGCGAAAACCCTAGACGAATAAGCCACGACACGAGAAAAGTTCTGTAGCCGCCGCCATCGCGAAGCCAAGATTCGGGGGACAGAAGTCTCTGTTCCGGCACGCCGCCGGGACGGGGAAGTGCCCCCGGAAGGCATCTCCATCGACACCACCGCCATCTTCATCGCGCTGCTTCCCATGATGAGGAGGGAGTAGTTCTCCCCGAGGCTGAGGGCTCTACCGTAGCTATGTGGTTCATCTCTCTCTTTGTGATCTAGTTGAATATCATCTATGTGCTACTCTAGTGATGTTATTAAAGTAGTCTATTCCTCCTCCATGATGTAATGTTGACAGTGTGTGTGCATCATGTAGTACTTGGTATAAGCTATGATTGTGATCTCTTGTAGATTATGAAGTTAACGATTACTATGATAGTATTGATGTGATCTATTCCCCCTTTCATAGCCTGACGTTGACAGTGTGCATGCTATGTTAGTACTCGGTCTAAATTGTGTTGGTCTATCTTGCACTCTAAAGGTTACTTAAATATGAACTCCGGATGTTGTGGAGCTTGTTAACTCCGGCTTAAGGGTGGTCTTGTAGCCCTACACAATGAATGGTGTTTGTTATCCAACAAGAGAGTGTAGAGTAGTTTCAGTTATGTGATCAATGTTGAGAGTGTCCACTAGTGAAAGTAGGATCCCTAGGCCTTGTTTCCAAATATCGAATCTCCGTTTGTTTACTGTTCTGCTACATGTTTGCTTGCTGCCATATTTTATTCAGATTGCTATTACCACTCATATTCATCCATATTACTTGTATTTCACTATCTCTTCGCCGAACTAGTGCGCCTATACATCGACAAGTGTATTAGGTGTGTTGGGGACACAAGAGACTTCTTGTATCGTGATTGCAGGGTTGCTTGAGAGGGATATCTTTGACCTCTACCTCCCTGAGTTCGATAAACCTTGGGTGATTCACTTAAGGGAAAACTTGCTGCTGTTCTACAAACCTCTGCTCTTGGAGGCCCAACACTGTCTACAGGAAAAGAAGCGTGCGTAGACATCAATATCCTCATCATGTAACCAATTCCACAAAAAGCCAAGTTGCTCCCATAAGATGTGCGGGAATAGATCTTGACAACATTCTTTAAGCTTTCCCGGCTACTCACACAAGGTTCCCGATGAAGTATCTTGGGCTTACACTTTCGGTCACACGACTAAAGAGGATCCACTTTCAACCTTTGGAGGATAAAGGGGCCGCCAAGCTTCTCCCTTGGGTTGGAAGCATGTCACCATGGCCGGCCGCACAACTCTTGTGAAGTCCGTGCTCACGAGCATTGATATCTACTTCATGACCATTCTCAACATCCCCATATAGGTTCTCATGAAGACCGATATTATTAGAAGAGCTTTCCTTTGGGCGGCATGTGATAGAGTGACCGGGAGAAAGTGCAACAACGTAAATTGGGAGGGGGTGTGCAAGCCTAAAGAATATGGAGGTCTTGGGATCCTCAACCTCCCAAAATTTTCCACAACCCTTTGCATGTGTTGGTTATGGCAAGAGTGGAACCATGAGGCTAAGCCATGGGTCGGCCTTGGGACTCCTTGCACGCCCCAAGACATGGACCTCTTTGCGGCGGCTACGGAAGTGAGGATTGGGAATGGGGAAAAAAGCTCTCTTTTTGGAGGCTCCTTGGTTAAATGGAAGGCGTCCTAAAGATATTGGCCCTACTCATTTTTAAATTCTCAAAGAAGTAGTGCAATATGTGAGCAAAGCTATGGAACATGGATATTGGGTTACCCAAATCAACACTCACGATGGACTCTCTATAGAGAACATTGTGCAATTCTACCAACTATGGGAGATGTTACAAACGGTTCACATGGATGCCAACACCCCCAGATACAATTTCATGGAAGCATAGGAATGATGGGTGTTACTCGTCTAATTCCGCTTACAAAATATTTTTTTGGGGGGCAAGCTAACTCCTCCATGCCATCTTTGGTTTGGAAATTATGGGCGCCGCCAAAATGCAAGCTCTTTGCTTGGTTGGTCATCCAAAATAGAGTTTGGATGGCCGATAGACTTGAGAAAAGAGGATGGCCCAATTGTGGAAGTTGCAAGATTTGTAACCAAATGCAAGAAACCGCCTCACATCTCCTCTTCAAATGCCGATTCACCATCCGTATATGGTACAATGTGAAAGAGTGACTCGGGCTACAAGATGTTGACCCAAGTAGTTGGCACCCCATGCGCTCCGTCAAAGAGTGGGGGGGGGGGATGATTCATAAGCGCCGAAAGGCCATAGCTTCACTTGACATGTTGGTGTCATGTGAGATTTGGCAAAAAAAGTAAATAACCTGTGTCTTCCGAAATAACGCATCTACTCGTAACATGCTTGTTTCAAAAATAAATAAATAAACGAGGTGGCAATGTGGAGTCCCGCCGGGTCTAAAGCCTTGAGTGTTGTTATACTGCAAGAGTAGGCTTGTGTTCTACTCTTGGCATAAGTCTTTTATATTAAGAGTTGTGGTTTATAAGACCCGAAAAACTTCGTAATAAATAAAAATGACAAATATTTTGCATTGTTTTAAAAAAAACTGCTACCTTTTTGTTGAGATTTAGCTATTTCTAGCTATGAATTACGTATGAAAAAATCAACTTTACTATTTTCATCTTGGATTTTGAATTAAAAGAGGCGTCTATTATGTATTAAATACACACCAGTTGGGATGAAGTCTGACGAAAATGATAAATTAGCTACCAGTTTCTACATTTGGCTATAAATATTTATCTTAGTGCTAGTCAATTTAATGTTATCTTTCTGGAGGGTGTACGTCTCCTGGCTGATTGGGTGTCACTCAAATACTCTCTGCTTGTTGTGGAAGAGTCAATAAGTACGTGAAGGCCGAAGATCGTCTACTTTGTCTGAAGATCTACCACCGTGATTAGGTATGGACTTAGTTGTCTAAGGTTGATCATAGTGCTAGTATCATAGCTAGTATCATGCATATTGGTTTCACGAAAAATGTTGATGTGGCAGCTAATTAAAGAGGAGAGAAGAGATTAGAGTAACATAGGTGGATACTGTATCATAGCGCATGTCACAAGAAAAGTTAATGCTAAACAAATCTTGTGTACAAATTTGCATTGAAATTCTAAAAAGCAATAAATATAACATAACTATGATATTTTACTTCATAAGGCTAGCCATAGTGCTAGTATCATAGCTAGTATCATGCATCCTAGCCCCACCAAAAATGCTGATGTGGCAAGTAATTATGGATGAGAGAGGAGATTAGAGTATCATAGGTAGATACTGTATCATAGCGCACATCACGAGAAAAGTTAGTATCAAATAAATCTTGTACACAAATTTGTATTGAGATTCTACAAATCAATTAATATAGCAAAACTATGATACTAGTCTATGATACTATGCATTATGGATCTAGTATCATACAAAAGTATCATATACATGATACTACTATATAATACTAACCACTATAAAAATAGTACCATACACAAGTATCATGCGCATGATACAACTACATGCTTCTACTATGACTAGCCTAATGAGTCCAGTTGTTAGCTTAACAATCATATTCTGGAGATCTCACATTATCCCAAGAATTGTTACTTTTAATTTTTTATTTGATAAAGAGTATATATTAATATCGCGGATATACCAATTACATCCAGCCTCTGCAACAACATCATGCTCTAATGGTATAAAGGATGCACACAGCCAAAAAAATAAGAGAAGAATTAAAAAAAGAAAAAGTTCCGCTACAGATATCGAAAACTTGAAACAACAACACTGGCACCAACAAGACAACACTAGAAAATCAGCTTCTCCATAAGTCACATTTCCAACGAGGAAACAATGCACAAACGCTGTCGTCGCCCGATCATAGATCTTAGATTTTCACCCTGAAGAAAGTACTCACTTTCAAAACAATGCCTTCAACAAGAACATTACAAGGCACACCAATTAAGATCAGACCTTGAATTTTTATCCTGAAAGATAAAATACTAAACTTCTCATGTGCGGTTGTCCCCACATACAAGTCGATGTTTGAAGTCATGAAGCACGGAGCCAATTCCACCACACCACCAAGATCCGATCACCATTTCTCTTTCACCGATCTCTGCTTTTATGACCTTCTCCGCTAGCACCATGGAAAGAAAACGAGTCCCTCTGAAACCAAACAGCTCCAAGATGATTTGTTACTTTTACTTTATTCACTTTTGTGTTTAAGTCTTCTAGGCTTTTAGTTGGAACCTGTCTCCCACGTGCAAGCATCACCACCACATTTAGAGCTAAAATGAAGTTGAAAGAAAGCTATGTTTAGGAAGATACGAGAATCATTCTCAGGATGATCTCAGATGAAGAAATCACCAACATGAAAGTTGTGCGCTAGTTGATACAATAGAATTTCCTTGTTTGGGACATCACAATCCATGGTCTCGCCAAGACAAAAGTTAACGGAACATGTGTTGGCCTACAGTACGACCACACCGCTTAGAGCATCCCTAACCGGTTCCCAAAATTTTAAAGAACTAAACCGACTCCTAAAACTTAGATGAGTAAAAATACTCCTCTAAAGTTCAGTGGTTCCTAACCGAACCCCTATATTTAGAGGAGTAAATTTGTTTTGTCTAAAAATCAAACTATTGAAAGCTAAACATCTGACATAGTTCAAATACAATGAAATAACATGTTTAGGAGTGAATAAAAATGAAGTTTACAAACCAAATAAATTTAAAGCCAAACACATGGCAGGGTTCAAATTCAACAAAAGTACGGACAACCTCCAAGATTGTATCTTCGCCAATACAAACATGGTCGTCAATGGCATCCGCAGAACACCCATATGCAAACACTCGAATAGCTGCAACACACTTTACCACAGGGCTTGCGCTCTTATCTCACCGGATGCACTCATCCGAAGTTTGAACCAATCGTCATGCTTCTCCACTGCTTTTGCAACGGTGAGAAAGAGGCTCTTGTGCATGCGGAATCGCCGGCGAAAGTACTTCTCCAGATAGGTGGCACCCTCGATGAAGTAATCCTGCATGATCTTGGCGTCGCCCTCGGCTCTATCCCGGTTTATGTATGCGCGGCCAAACTGTGATCCTAGCCTTGACACTGAACATCATCATTCAAAATGATGGCCATGGCCATCTTGACGTCGTAGTTGTCCTCCTCCTCCTCCTCCTCCTCCTCCGACGATGATAAGTCTTCCATGATGTACTCCCTGGGACTCTTCATCTACACGACGGCACCGGTCAAATTTGCAAATGGAAAAAATTGCAAACAAAATCGGCTAGAAATTCTCACCTAGCCTCTCGGTCGAACACCTGATGGGTGGAGAGTGATGAGGGTGGTCGGACGGTCGTTTGATGGGGAAATGTTTCAATTTCATTAGAGATCTCGGCCCTTGACCCTGGCCGGAGCCAACGAATCGAAGACGAGGCAACGCAACGGCCCGTAGTCCCGCACCGGTAGCTTTGCGGCGTGCACGCGCACACATGGCCTTTACGGCGGCTGGTCGTGCGCCGCCCATCGGTCGACGACCAGACCAACCCACCATGACGCTGACGCAGTCACCGCCGCCCTCGCGCGTGCGTGCGCGCCAGATCGCGAGACGTTCAACACACGTCTCGATCGCCAGGGCCCTGGCGGCGAGTGGCGGCGACGCCATGCGATACGCTACGACTTCCGACTTCCACCCGGCGACCGGCGCACGGCGAAGACGGTTGCAAAAATGCAAATGCCCGGAGGTGCGAGGGGCGGTGGTACACCGCCCCACTGCCGCGCTGCTCCCCCATCGCTAGACACGCGCCCCCAGCAGGCCGCCCCCTCCGTGCGACCGATTTGGCTTTGCCTGCCTGATTCGTTGGCGTGCGTAAAGAATTCCCCAAGTGGCGTCGCGATCGGCAGCGCCACCATCCATCATGTCGACGACCTCTCGCCCCCGAACTGGCAGCAGTTCCTGATAGTCTTAGATACGTGCCAGTTGTTCCTTACTTGGGCTCCCATCCCGTGGTATCAGATACGTCCCGTCTAAGGTTGTGATGATGGTCGCACTCTCCCGGAGTAGAGTTCAGCGACGCAATGCAACTGTTCCGCCCAGTCGTCGTCCTGCCGGTTCGCAGACGAAACCTAGCTACAGATCGCTGTCAATTTCAGCTGATCGAGTCACTTCGGTTGTCTCTGCGACACTTTGCTTGGATACCAAGTGCCGGCAGCGTGCGCGATCATTGCAAAGCTCTATCGCGCCTCGCCGCCTCCTTTTCTTCCCCAGCAGGAGGTAGCAGAATCGTGTAAAGAGGTAGCAGATCATATCGTCGACCGGTGATCTCTCCATGATCCGCACCAAATCTTCACGACTGTGGCCGGTTACAGTCCCACTTGAAAATTGCCGCACAAGTGTCGGTTTTAATTGAATTTTAAACTGCAGCAGACGGGGTATAAAAATGCTGTGGGGCGTGAACAGGCCGAAGAAGAAGAAGCAGCCAATCATGCCTCGTCATACGCAGATTGCGTGGTGATTAAAAATTAGCACGGACATGTTCAAGTGAGGGAGGCCATGGGATTGGGCATGTGTGTTACAAAATATTTTGAATATTTTATTTGTTTACTGCTAGCTGATTCAGAAGAAAGATAGACCTCCACTTGGAGGAGATGAATGGACGCTGCTGGCGCGAAAGTGGCCTTAAACTTCGATCAAGAAACATTTCCCAAGGGACAAATGTCGAGGATCGATTCGTACCTTGATAGGGGAGGGAGCTGATGAAGGTGAAATTATAAGAATAGGAAAATTGCAGCAATGTACTACCGTATCATGTTTCTTCGTATAGAAGTTGGAAATACAGCAGAAATCATTTTTGGCTCGTAGGTGTAGATACACCCATTATTTTAAAAATATATTGCAAAATGTCAAGAAAATACGGAAAAAATTCTAGGTGTACATTCGCCCATTTTACGTCCACACAAAAGTTTCAGGGAAGAATGACATGTTTTGTAACTTGTGTAAAAAGACAATTTTTGGTGCTCCAAAATGACTTCTGTCTTTTTACGCCGGATAGAAAAAATGTCTTTTTTCCCACAGAATTTTGTGTACGGACATAGTATGTGTGAATGTACACACAGGATTTGTTTCCCATTAGTCAATTTGAAATCCGACGGTCAAATAAAATTTATTAGAATTTCAATCTTTTATTATTAATGTGGGGTTTCTATTCCTCAAAATTATGTTTTGTACCCCGAATCTCACATGTTTTATCTAGGAATATAGATTCCAAGTTTCTGATCACAAAATAGAAGTGCAGTTAGCAACCTGACATTGACCAATTCCTGCTCTCATAGATAAAGAACTGAGCCTGCAAAAAAATAAATAAATGGTGAAATGGGAGCAGAAATGATTTCGCTTTCCTGCCAAGCAAATCAATAGCTAAACGCAATTGCTTTCACTCAAAAGATGAAAGGCATGTCTCCAAATATCCAGGATTGCGTTGATTACTTTGATGCCTTCCGGATAGACCGGTGTGATTGAGTTCCACTGGACTGATGAGTTGTAATGACCAAATTGAGAAGGATTATTGACTTGAAGTACACAGATGCTATATCATCTGTGATATACTCTGTGACACTTACCTCAAACATATGTTAACTGTTGATTGAAGCAAAAGCTGATGGCATTACTTCAACGCCAAATTCGGATTATTACATAACTACTATCTTGCCGTATGTACAACCTAAAATCTAACACTGACCTACATACGCATACATCGTTTTCTAAGAGAAGTTACAGTACATTGTGGGTTTTCACTCAAAGTATGGTAGATGTAGTGGAATTTAACAAATGGAGAACATAACTGCAACTTAAATCACTTTAATCTGGACATAAGCAAATGTTAATCTACTATACATGACTCTTGGCTAAATCCAAACACTATTATCTTCTTGGGGTCCGGATAATCCATGTCATCTGCAAAAAGATAATACGCAGGCTCCTGTACGGCATAGGTGAGAACGAGACCTGACGACCGTAACATTGTCTTCTCTTCGATTGTGGCTAAACAGTATTATTTAAGCCATTTGATTGGACCGGTCTATCGGGGCGCCAATATGGGCAAAGGCTCCTAAATGGGTGCCCGTGGGTGTGGGCGGCCCCAAAATGGTTTGTCCGGTGCTATTGGCAGGGGGGGGGGGGGGGGGGGGATGATCTTGCTTTCTTCTTTTGAGCGAGACGAAAAAGGCATATGTGCATCCCATGCTTGACCTGAAACTCCAGTTAAGTTTCCAATACGTGTTGCCCACATAGATATCACTTAAAAAGCAAAACTTGGCTAATATTTATTACTGAAGGCCTATCCTAAGAACATGCAATATATACACATCATATACTTGTTAAGTCAATCAATTGTCCACGTCATCTCCACTACTTCCGCCGTCTCAGTTTAACAGGCACGCACGCAGTTCAAGATAAACTTTGACCATTGATTTGGTCAACAAATTACAACTTTTATGTCTACAAAATCTATACCATTAGATTCGTATGTAAAAGATCTTTCCAATCTTTCCAATGATATAATTTTTGTGACATATATTTTATGTTTTGTTGACAAAAATAATGGTCAAAATAATTTCTTAAACTACGTACGCGCCTGTTAAACTGAGATGGAGGGAGTAACATTTATTAATTATTAATGTATCTATTTTTACATTCAAGATATCTACATCATTCATCTTTTGGCTATTCAATTGTATATGCCATCCTTTTTTAGCCTTTGATTTATGCGACTACACGATCAAGTTATGAAATCGCACATTAAATCATGTACAACGTGGAAACCATTTTCCACGATTTGTGTCATCCTTCATAGTTTCAGCCAACCAAACGAGAGTTTTGTTGTTTGAGATTCCGCGGTCTTCTATAAACAGTTGCTCAAGACATCTTCAAAACGTTTGTATGTTTACCACATGCAATCTATCCGCAACATCGGTTTCTTCAACACCTACAATAGTATCTTGTATACGACTTTAATTAGTTTGCAAGCAAACCATTAACCGGGAAGTTCTTGAACCTTAGCAGCCTTTTCATTGGTTAATTTTTTTTCGATAAAGTTCCTTGGTTAAATACATAACAATTTTCATCTACAAATTGATCCCTCCACCATGATGCCCAATTGAATCTTGCATATTACTATAGAAAATTCAGTGTTTCATACAACTTTACAACGACTTTCATTCGCACAATAGACTTTTTAAATAAATTTAGTGCAACACAAGGGTACCAATCTAGTAACTTGTCTTACATGGACTTATGGCCTCCTCCGATATGTTATCTGCTGGTCATGCACAGATGATGCATAAGGTATTAATTGAAGTTAAACGGCACAATTTTCTTTTGTTCGTTAGGGTTTCAAGTCATCACTTTCTATGATTGGATAGTTAGAAGGGCAGTGACACCCCAACACACCAAAGATCAAACCTCGGACTTGACACATTGGTGTTTCATAAAGACAAACTATTCTTTAGTAGGAGACAATATTCTCATTGATAGCGAGGCGTATGTGGTGACTTCGCTAGTCTCAAGACCCGTCAGATTAGTTTCTTGGATTTAGCCCTCTAGAGGTGCTCGTAGGAGTAGGGTGTCCATGCGTGTATCCATAGAGGTGAGTGTATATACGTATTTATGAGCTTAAATGTTTGTAATGTGTTTCAAAAAAAGCCACAGGTCTGCAACTGCAAATACTAGCCGACAATACCTACTCCCTCTGTCTCAATTTACTAGTCTTTCCCGTATCCCTAGGTCGCCAAATTAACTATATAATTTAAATTATATAATGCAAAAATTATATCATTAGAAAATAGAACATCTAAACATTCTAATGGTATAATTTTTTATAACATATAACTAATGCTAACTTGATCAAATTTGTGACCTAGGGTATGCGTACGCCTAATAAACTGTGAGAGATGGAGTAATTTTTTTCGTAAAAAGTATCACGATCTATAATAATCATCAAGAACAAGTTTGGCATTGATAAGGGCTTGCTGCTGAGAGCATCTCCACTCGTCCCCCGAACAGGCCCCCGGCGAGCGTTTTTTCCATCCGGACGGCGTAATTCGGCCCAGTCGCGCCCCCGGTTCCTCGTTTTCGTCCGGATTTGGGCCTAAATTCATCCGGCGATCCCACGACATCCCCGGCCCCCCGGGAGCTCTCGGGGACTCCGGACGAAAGCAGCGCGAACGGCGAGAAACTTCCCGCGCGTCGGTGGCCCCAACTTGTCGGCGAGAGAAACCGATCGTCGTCCTCATCGCATCGTCTTCCGCGCGTAAAGCCTGCCGCCGGTCTGCATTCGCCGGCCACGCGGCGAGTTAATGTCGTCGTCTTCCGCGCACGCATCGTCTTCCGCGCACTAAAGGCTGCCGCCGGTCAGCTCGCCGGACGCGTCGCAATCCACGCGGCATTTAATCCCCGCGCCAGCCACGCCTATATACGCCGGTCCACTCGCCGCGAAGCGTACCCCGTGCTCCACTCTCCCTCCACTCTCCCTCTACTCTCAAGATGGCGTTCTACGACGACGACGGCGCAGCCAACAACGGCTTCCCCCGCCGGTCGCTCCACGCGTGGGAGGGGCACCTCCTCCACCAGGCGGGGTACCCCTGCCCGCCGGACATGAGGCCTCCCGGAGGCGGCTGGCGGCTAAGTGCGGCGTTCCAATCCCGCCGCCGCCGCGGGGCCATGCCCTCGACGTCGCCATCGAGGAGGCGAGGATGACGATGACCGACGAGGAGCGCGCCGACCCGCGCCACTACCCCGAGAACTACACGCGGTGGAACTCCTACTTCCTCCAGCGGTGGGAGCGGGAGCTGGCGGCCTACGATGGCCCGCCGCCTCCGCTGCGCGCAACAACGCCGCGGGCCGCCGACGGTGGTGGAGCGCGCCGGAAAGGACGTTGGCGAACGTCATCGCGCACATCGAGGGCGGCAACTTCCCGGTGCTCACGATGCCCCCTCTATCGGCATCGAGGGCATCGGCGAGCCGCCGTCGGGGAAGCGTCTGGCAGCCACGGCGCATGGCTGCCAGCTCGTCGTCTTCCGGATCGGCGTCAAGGTCATCCTTGGCGCCGGTGAAGAGGAGGAGGCGACGTCGCCTTCGCCGGTGCGCGTCAAGAAGGAGCCGGCGTCTCCGCCGGCGACCGAGAGGCGCAGCGGCGCCCTCGTCATCCGAGAACAGCCTTCCGCGCCGAGCGGCCGGAAGACGAAAGAGGCCGCCGCAAGCCAGCTCGCCGAGGGAGGCGAAGCGCGCGGAGGACGCCGCGATGGCGGAGGCGATCGCCGGTCGCTGCACGACATGGAGGAGGAGAAGCGCGCGGACGACGCCTTGGGCCAGGCGCGGCCGGGAGCGCGAGGCGGAGCAGCGCGGCGGCTGCTGGACCTGGCCGCCGCACGCCAACTCGCCGCCCGCGCCGCTCCAACCGCCAACGACGATGTCGCGCGGTACCGCCGTCCTGCGACACCTCCATCCGGCGTCGCTGTCCCCGTCGTCGACCTCGAGTCCTCCGACGACGAGGTACAAGCCATCCCCGGGGTGGGGAGACGCCGGCGGGCAGCAGCCGGCCAGGCCGCGCAGCCGAAGGCCACGACGACGGCTCCGACGACGACGGCGGCGACTACACGGTGTTCTACCGCCATTTCGGCATGTAGAGCGCCGTGTTTTAAAATTAGCGTTTGAATTCCCCTAGCCGAATTCGAAATATAGTCGAATTCGGCCTCTATGTATGAACTCCTCCCGTAATGTAATAAATATCATTAAATTTAGTCTATATTCACCCGTTTTTAGCCGTAGTTTGTCAAGTTTCCGTTTTTAAATTCGCATCGTCGACTTCGCCTGGGCACGCGGCTGGGAAACTACTACTCCCCACGCCAAATCTTCCTCCAATCCGGACGAAAATTTCGCCGGATTTGGGCGTGGGGAGCGCCAACGAGTGGGGATGCTCTGAAGGAAATTACTGTGAGTTGATCAGTTTTGGAGTCAGAAAAAATAAGTTGGATATTCGGAGCGAATCCACTCAGCTTCTGTCATGAATCGATGACAATAGTTAAAAAATAATATTTACAGATTACCAATCGGTAACAAAATTGTCACTCTGTTAGTCTCTGGTACCTCTCCCGCCAAAAAATGAAGGGGATAAAAGAAGAGTGGCCCGAATCTCGGTCAGCACCGATCGTTTGGTTGCTCGATCACGACGTCGATCACAATGCTCGGTTCGGCGTCCAGCACCGCCGTGGTGACCACGCCTGCTCCAGTGAGCTGCTGCGCGCGCTTGGCCTCCGTGGCCCAATCCGTCCGGCCGATCACCAGCAGCATCCGCACCATGCAGGTCAGCTGAGCTGCGAGGAGGCCTAGCCAGAGGCCCTTGAAGTCGTAGTGGTACCAAAAGGCGAGGACGAGCGCGACCGGAGTGCCGACGAGGTAGAAGGAGCGGAGGTTGATGCTGGCGGCGTCCTTGGGCCGCGCGCTCCCACGCAGCACGCCGCACCCCGCCGTCTGCGGGCAGTTCCCGAGCTCGCAGGCGCCGAGGATGGGCAGCACGGACGCGGTGAGCGCGGCGATCGCCGGGTCCGCCGTGAACATGGCGGACCAGGAGCCCCTCACGAGGAACGCGAACGCGGACGCGGCGGCGCCGAAGGCGAAGCCGAGCGCGAGGCCCACGGTGGCGGCGCGGCCCGCGCGGTCGGGGCGGTCGGCGCCGAGCTCGTTGCTGACGCGGGTGGAGACGCCGAAGCCGAGCGAGGAAGGGAAGATGTAGATGAGCGAGGTGGTCTGGATGAGGATGCCCATGGACGCGACGGTGGCCTGCGGGTCGGCGAGGAGGCCGCAGAGGAGGATCATGATCTCGTACCACCACCACTCGAGGCAGACGCTGACGCAGCTTGGCAGCGCCAAGCGGACGAGCTCACCCCAGCAACGGAAGCTGTCGGCCGAGAGCGCGAAGAAGCTGCCGGTGCGCCTGTGCACGCCGTTGAGCAGGATGTAGCCGAGGAGGAGGAGGAGGAAGTTGAGGTTGGCCAGCACGGAGGCGAACGCGACCCCTCTGACGCCGTAGCCGAGGACGGAGACGAGCAGGTAGTTGGTGGGCAGGTGGAGCGCGATGGCGAGCGCGGCGCAGACGGTGAGCGGCAGGTTGATGGACTGCGTTCGGAGGTAGATGCGGATGGGGTGAAGGAGCGCCTGGAGGAGGAGGTCCGGGAGG
This sequence comes from Lolium multiflorum, assembly GCA_030979885.1. Classification (NCBI taxonomy): domain Eukaryota; kingdom Viridiplantae; phylum Streptophyta; class Magnoliopsida; order Poales; family Poaceae; genus Lolium; species Lolium multiflorum. The sequence goes on from CM061752.1 coordinate 175,886,798, forward strand.
GAGGCCAGAATGTAGGTCTCGGCGACCGCCGCGATGCCAACGTCCTGGCCGCAGAGCAGCAGCAGCGGCCGCATGTGCGTCCACAGCCCGGCGATGGGGACGGCGGCCGCGAGGAGCAGCAGCACGGTGCGCTGCATGGTGACACCGAGGAGCTGGTGGTGGCCCGCCCCGAAGGCCTGCCCGCAGATGGGCTCCATGCCCATGGCGAGGCCGGAGAGTACGGAGTAGCCGGTGATGTTGGCGAAGCCGATGGCGAGGGAGCCGCCGGCGAGCGCCAGGCCCCCGAGGCGGCCGAGGAAGAGCATGGAGATCATGGACCGGAGGTAGAGCAGCAGGCCGGTGAGGATCATCGGCGCCGCCAGCCCCAGTATGGACCGCGCCTCCTCCCGCGCCGAGGCGGCCGACATGGACGGGACCGTGGGAAACGTGACGGACAAAGACAGAGACCAGGTTTCCTTGGCCGCCTTGGCAAGGCGGCCCGGCGGCTTGCACGTGAGCACTGGCGGCTGCTGCTCCTCCGCCACGGATACGAGTAGGACAAGCTCCTCCTTGGAGAGCAAGGAGGACGTGAGGCCATCTCGGCACGCCGCCGTGGCAGCGTCGGAGCAGGACGACATGGGCTCTGCGAAACAGAGGAGCAAGCTGCGCCGCCCCGCGCTCTGGTTAACTGCTGGATGGCACCGTGGCGCCTCCCGCTGTCTCCGGCGCCGAGGCGAAAGAATGGTTGGCAAGATTTGAGCGGTGCAAGGGGACGGGCGGGCGGCTATGGCTTATATAGGCAGCGATTGAAGGGAAGGTGGGCATGGACCGCACGCATGTGTTGGACGACGACCCGCGTGACATTTTCGCTCGTCTCCGTCCGGTTCCTGGTTCCTGGACTGGCATTGTCTTTGGCTGCGGTGACGACTAGGAATTTTCAGCTTCAACACATATTCAGCTAGGGGCCATGCCAGTGTTCAACAGCAGCAGGTTAGATCGACGGAGGATCCTTCCCCCTATAGGTCTTTCTTTTCAGCCATTCCGCATGCTGCAATTCCAATTCCTTTTCAAAGACGTTTTCTTTTCGGGTTTACCTAGAGTAAATCTAAAAAGCCACCACATTACATCGACAAGTTGAAAAGACCACCACTATTCGTCGAAATTGCAAAATTCCAAATGAATTGAGTGAATTCATTCTAATGTGCATTGATTCGCCAATTTAGCCGTGTTAACAAGATTTCTGACAACGGGTCCCATTGCTAGTGGTCACGTGGGGAAGAAGGCCACGGTCTAGGGAGATAAATATTATATAGGCATAAATTCTAGGGGTTTCTGCAATTTTCTAGTGGTTGCTGCGCCTGCCCATGGCCGCCACTGCTCGAGCTCACCGTGGCCGCTGATACGTCTCAAACGTATCTATAATTTCTTATGTTCCATGCTACTTTTATGATGATACTTACATATTTTATACACACTTTATGTCATTATTATGCATTTTTCGGCACTAACCTATTGACGAGATGCCGAAGAGCCAGATTCTTTTTCTGCTGTTTTTGGTTTCAGAAATCCTACAAAAAATATTCTCGGAATTGGACGAAATCAACGCCCGGTTCTTATTTTTTCACGAAGCTTCAGAAGGCGAAAGGGATACGAAGTGGGTCGGCAGGCGCCAGGACCACGGGGCCGCGCGGCCAAGGGTGGGCCGCGCCGCCTATGGTGTGGGGCCCTCGTCAGGCCCCAACCTTGCCCTTCCGCCTACTTATAGCCTTCGTCGCGAAAACCCCGTGCGAGGCCACGATACGGAAAACCTTCCAGAGACGCCGGCGCCGCCAATCCCATCTCGGGTGATTCAGGAGATCGCCTCCGGCACCCTGCCGGAGAGGGGAATCATCTCCTAGAGGACTCTTCATCACCATGATCGCCTCCGGATTGATGTGTGAGTAGTTCACCCCTGGACTATGGGTCCATAGCAGTAGCTAGATGGTTGTCTTCTCCTCTTGTGCTATCATGTTAGATCTTGTGAGCTGCCTATCATGATCAAGATCATCTATTTGTAATGCTATATGTTGTGTTTATTGGGATCCGATGAATATGGAATACTATGTCAAGTTGATTATCAATCTATCATATATGTGTTGTTTATGATCTTGCATGCTCTCCGTTGCTAGTAGAGGCTCTGGCCAAGTTGATACTTGTGACTCCAAGAGGGAGTATTTATGCTCGATAGTGGGTTCATGCCTCCATTAAATCTGGGACAGTGACAGAAAGTTCTAAGGTTGTGGATGTGCTGTTACCACTAGGGATAAAACATCAATGCTTTGTCTAATGATATTTGTGTTGATTACATTACGCACCATACTTAATGCAATTGTCTGTTGTTTGCAACTTAATACTGGAAGGGGTGCGGATGCTAACCTGAAGGTGGACTTTTTAGGCATAGATGCATGCTGGATAGCGGTCTATGTACTTTGTCGTAATGCCCGATTTTTGAATCTCACTCTACTCATCATGATATGTATGTGCATTGTTATGCCCTCTTTATTTGTCAATTGCCCAACTATAATTTGTTCACCCAATATGCTATTTCTTATTGGAGAGACACCACTAGTGAACTGTGGACCCCGGTCCAATTCTTTTACATCTGAATACAATCTACTGCAAACATTGTTCTTTACTGTTCTTCGCATACAAACATCATTTTCCACACTATACGATTAATCCTTTGTTTACAGCAAGCTGATACGTCCAAAACGTATCTACTTTTCCAAACACTTTTGCTATTGTTTTGCCTCTAATTTGTGTATTTTGGATGCAACTAACACGGACTAACGCTGTTTTCAGCAGAACTGCTCTGGTGTCTCGTTTTTGTGCAGAAATCCAACTTTCAGGAAAATCCTCGAAATTTATGCGAAGGTCCTATTTTCCCAGAATATTGGCGGAGCCAGAAGGGCAAACCAGGTGGGGGCCCGAGGGCCCCACACACTAGGCGGGCAGCCGCGCGGCCCTAGTGTGGCGGCCTCGGTCGGCCCCCGACGCCCTCCTTCGGACTACTGTGCCTTCGACCTAAAACGCACGGGAGAAGCGAAGTCGAGAAACCCTCCAGAACGCCGCCACATCGCGAAACTCCATCTCGGGGCCAGAAGTCTCCGTTCTGGCACTGCCGGGACGGGGAATTGGAGGAGATCATCGCCATCATCACCACCGATGCCTCTCCATCGACCAGCCATGTTTCCCCATCCATGTGTGAGTAATTCCCCTGTAGGCGAAGGGGATGGTAGGGATTGGATGAGATTGGTCATGTAATAGCATAAGATTGTTAGGGCATAGTGCCTAGTGTCCGTAATTGGTACTTTGATGATATTGTTGCAACTTGTTATGCTTAATGCTTGTCACTAGGGCCAGAGTGCCATGATCTCAGATCTGAACATGTTATTGTTTCATCATGATATTTATTGTTTATGACTTACAAGTTGTATACACATGTTTGTCCGGAACCAATGGCCCCGTGACAGAAATCGGGACAACCGGAGGGGATGGTAGTGATGTGAGGATCACATGTGTTCACGGAGTGTTAATGCTTTGCTCCGGTACTCTATTAAAAGGAGTACCTTAATATCCGTAGATTCCCTTGAGGCCCGGCTGCCACCGGCTGGTAGGACAAAAGATGTTGTGCAAGTTTCTCATTGCGAGCACGTACGACTATATATGGAACACATGCCTATTGATTGCTTTGTACTTAGACACCGTTTTATTATTATCTGCAAATGCCTGCTATGATTGTTACATGAGTTTCTCTCATCCATGCAACGCCCGTTATCCGTCCCCGTGCCTACGTATTTTAATCCTGCTTTTTACTATAATCACTACTGCTTTCTCTACTCTGCTGCTACTATTTCACTCTGCTCTGCTATAAAGCTGTTACTCTTGATAAACTCTGCGAGCAAGTCTGTTTCAGGTGCGGCTGAATTGACAACTCATTGTTAAGGCTTTCAAGTATTCTTTGTCTCCCCTTGTGTCGAATCAATAAATTGGGTTTTACTACCCGCGAAGACTGCTGCGATCCCCTATACTTGTGGGTCATCACAAGCCGGTGAGATTGACAACCTCACTGTTAAGTTGGGGCAAAGTATTTTGATTGTGTTGTGCAGGTTCCACGTTGGCGCCGGAATCCCTGGTGTTGCGCCGCACTACACTCCTCCACCAACAACCTTCACGTGTTCCTTGACTCCTACTGGTTCGATAAACCTTGGTTTCTTACTGAGGGAAAACTTGCTGCTGTACTCATCATACCTTCCTCTTGGGGTTCCCAACGGACTTGCGCTTTACCGTCACAAGGAAGCTACTTTCTAGCGACGTTGCAATCTAACTCCCACGTCGACTACGCGCAAGCAGCTCTTTTTCTGGCGCCGTTGCCGGGGAGATCAAGACACGCTGCAAGGGGAGTCTCCCACTTCCAATGTCTTTACTTTGTTTTTGTCTTGCTTTACTTTATTTATTATCTTGTTTGCATTCTCTATATTAAAAACAAACAAAAAATTAGTTACTTGCATCTTTATTTAGTTTGCTTTATTTACTACTGTTAAAATGAATACTCCTGAGAATACCAAGTTGTGTGACTTCACTAGCACAAATAATAATGATTTCTTATGCATACCTATTGCTCCACCTGCTACTACAGCAGAATTTTTTGAAATTAAACCTGCTTTATTAAATCTTGTTATGTGAGAGCAATTTTCTGGTGTTAGTTCTGATGATGCTGCTGCCCATCTTAATAATTTTGTTGAACTTTGTGAAATGCAAAAATATAAGGATGTAGATGGTGACATTACAAAATTAAAATTGTTTCCTTTCTCTTTAAGAGGAAGAGCTAAAGATTGGTTGCTATCTTTGCCTAAAAATAGTATTCATTCATGGACTAAATGTAAGGATGCTTTCATTGGTAGATATTATCCTCCTGCTAAAATTATATCTTTGAGAAGTAGCATAATGAATTTTAAGCAATTGGATAATGAGCATGTTTCCCAAGCATGGGAAAGAATGAAATCTTTGGTCAAGAATTGCCCTACCCATGGACTGACTACTTGGATGATCATCCAAACCTTTTATGCAGGATTGAATTTTTCTTCGCGGAACCTATTGGATTCAGCTGCTGGAGGTAGTTTTATGTCCATCACCTTAGGCGCCGCAACAAAGCTTCTTGATGATATGATGATAAATTACTCTGAATGGCACACGGAAAGAGCTCCACAAGGTAAGAAGGTAAATTCTGTTGAAGAAACCTCCTCCTTGAGTGATAAGATTGATGTTATTATGTCTATGCTTGTGAATGGTAGATCTAATGTTGATCCTAATAATGTTCCTTTAGCTTCATTGGTTGCTCAAGAAGAGCATGTTGATGTGAACTTCATTAAAAATAATAATTTCAACAACCATGCTTATAGGAAAAATTCTGGAAACAACTATAGGCCATATCCTTCTAATAATAGTAATGGTTATGGTAATTCTTATGGTAATTCTTACAACAATAATAGGAGTGTACCCTCTGGTCTTAAAGCCATGCTTAAAGAATTTATCAGTACACAAACTGCTTTTAACAAATCTGTTGAAGAAAAGCTTGGTAAAATTGATATTCTTGCTTCTAAAGTTGATAGTCTTGTTGCTGATGTTGATCTTTTAAAATTGAAAGTTATGCCTAATGAAACTAAAGATATTAAGTCATTTGCTACAGCAAACGCTATCCAAGTTCGAATTAATGAAAATATTAGATTGATGGCTGAATTGCGTGCTAGGTGGAAAAAGAAGAAAATGCTAAAGAGAATAATGTAGCTAAAGTTTGGACTATTACCACCACTAGTAATGTTGATGCTTCACATGTTGCTACACCCCCTACTATCAATGGTAAAATAATTGGTGTTGGCAATATTTCTACTCCTAATACAAAGCGTGTAAAACTGCCTGAAACTGCTAAAACTGTTGAAACTGTTTGTGATAAAACTGCTGAAATTTTTCAAAATATTGGGGACAATGATCCCGTTGCTTTAGGTCATAATGGTTTAGATTTTGATGATTGTCACATCTCTGAAGTTATAAAGTTCTTAAAAAAACTTGCTAAAAGTCCTAATGCTAGTGCTATAAATTTGGCCTTTACAAAACATATTACAAATGCTCTCATTAAAGTTAGAGTAGATAAATTAAAACTTGAAACTTCTATTCCTTGGAAGTTAGAAGATGGCTGGGAGACCATCATTAAGATGAAGGTAAATGATTTTTATTGTAATGCTTTATGTGATCTTGGTGCAAGTATTTCTGTTATGCCTAAGAAAATCTATAATATGCTTGACTTGCCACCATTGAAAAATTGTTATTTGGATGTTAATCTTGCTGATAATTCTATAAAGAAACTTTGGGGAGGATTGATAATGTTCGCATTACGGTTAACAATAACCTTGTCCCCGTTAATTTTGTTGTCTTGGATATTGAATGCAATGCTTCTTGTCCCACTATTTTGGGAAGACCTTTTCTTCGAACTGTTGGTGCTATTATTGATATGAAGGAAGGTAATATTAAATATCAATTTCCTCTCAAAAAAAGGTATGGAACACTTCCCTAGAAAGAGAATGAAGTTACCTTTTGATTCTATTATTAGAACAAATTATGATGTTGATGCTTCATCTCTTGATAATACTTGATTCACACTTTCTGCGCCTAGCTGAAAGGCGTTAAAGAAAAGCGAGACAACCCATTATTTTACTTCTGCACTTTTGTTTTATATTTGAGTCTTGAAGTTGTTACTACTGTAGCAACCTCTCCATATCTTTATTTTATTGCATTGTTGTGCCAAGTAAAGTCTTTGATAGTAAGGTTGATACTAGATTTGGATGCTAACGCGAGAAACAGATTTCTTTCATCACGAATTTGAGTAGCCCTTCGTAGGTAACTCGAAAATCTGCCAATTTACATGAATGATCCTCGGATATATACGCAACTTTCATTCAATTTGAGATTTTTCATCTGAGCAAGTTAAGTGCCGCTAAAAAATTCGTCTTTACGTCTTTGTTATGTTTTGACAGATTCTGCCTTTTATTTCGCATTGCCTATTTTGCTATGTTGGATGGATTTGTTTGTTCCATTAACTTTCAGTAGCTTTGTGCAATGTCCGAAGTGTTAAGAATGATTATGTCACCTCTGAATATGTGAATTTTTGATTATGCACTAACCCTCTAATGAGTTTGTTTTGAGTTTGGTGTGGAGGAAGTTTTCAAGGATCAAGAGGGAGGATGATACAATATGATCAAGGAGAGTGAAAACTCTAAGCTTGGGGATGCCCCCGTGGTTCATCCCTGCATATTTCAAGAAGACTCAAGCATCTAAGCTTGGGGATGCCCAAGGCATCCTATTCTTCATCGACAACTTATCAGGTCACCTCTAGTGAAACTATATTTTTATTCCGTCACATCTTATGTGCTTTACTTGGAGCGTCTGTATGTTTTGTTTTGTTTGAATAAAATCGGATCCTAGCATTCTTTGTGTGGGAGAGAGACACGCTCCGCTGTTGCATATGAACACATGTGTTCTTAGCTTTACTTTTAATGTTCATGGCGAAGGTTGAAACTGCTTCGTTCATTGTTATATGGTTGGAAACAGAAAATGCTTCATGTGGTAATTGGTATAATGTCTTGAATAATTTGATACTTGGCAATTGTTGTGCTCAAATAGATCATGTTTAAGCTCTTGCATCATGTACTTTGCACCTATTAATGAAGAACTACCATAGAGCTTGTTGAAATTTGGTTTGCATGATTGGTCTCTCTAGAGTCTTGATATTTTCTAGTAAGGGTTTGAACAACAAGGAAGACAGTGTAGAGTCTTATAATGCTTGCAATATGTTCTTATGTAAGTTTTGCTGTTCATACTTGTGTTTGCTTCAAACAACCTTGCTAGCCTAAGCCTTGTATTGAGAGGGAATACTTCTCGTGCATCCAAAATCCTTGAGCCAAAAACTATGCCACTTGTGTCCACCATACCTACCTACTATATGGTATTTCTCTGCCATTCCAAAGTAAATTGCTTGAGTGCTACCTTTAAAATTCCATTCTTTGTCTTTGCAATATATAGCTCATGGAAAATATAGCTTAAAAACTATTGTGGTATTGAATATGTCGTTTATGTATCTTATTTCTTAATAAGTTGCTTGTTGAGCGATAACCATGTTCCTGGGGACGCCATCAACTATTTCACCTTTGTTGAATATCATGTGAGTTGCTATGCATGTTCGTCTTGTCTGAAGTAAGGGTGATTTATCATGATCAAATGGTTTGAGTATGCATATTGTTAGAGAAGAACATTGGGCCGCTAACTAAAGCCATGATCCATGGTGGAAGTTTCAGTTTGGACAACAATCCTCAATCTCATATGAGAATATTATCTGTTGTTGAATGCTTATGCATTAAAGAGGAGTCCATTATATGTTGTCTATGTTGTCCCGGTATAGATGTCTAAGTTGAGAATAATCAAAAGCGAGAAATCCAATGCGAACTTTCTCCTTAGACCTTTGTACAGGCGGCATAGAGGTACCCCTTTGTGACACTTGGTTGAAACATATCCTATGCAATGATAATCCATGTAAATCCAAGTTAATTAGGACAAGGTGCGGGCACTATTAGTATTCTATGCATGAGGCTTGCAACTTATAAGATGTCTTATGCATAACACATATGAATTATTACTACCGTTGACAAAATTGTTTCTATGTTTTCAAAATAAAAGCTCTAGCACAAATATAGCAATCCATGCTTCCCTCTGCGAAGGGCCCTTTCTTTTACTTTTATGTTGAGTCAGTTTACCTACTTCTTTCTATCTTAGAAGCAAACACTTGTGTCAACTGTGTGCATTGATTCCTACATACTTGCTTATTTGCATTCATCATATTACTTTGTGTTGACAATTATCCATGAGATAAACATGTTGAAGTTGAAAGCAACTGCTGAAACTTATATCTTCCTTTGTGTTGCTTCAAAGCTTTCTACTAAGAATCTATTGCTTTATGAGTTAACTCCTATGCAAGTCTTATTGATGCTTGTCTTGAAAGTACTATTCATGAAAAGTCTTTGCTATATGATTCAGCTGTTTATTCATTGTCTTTACCATTTCTTCGAATCACTTCATTCATCTCATATGCTTTACAATAGTATTGATCAAGATTATGATAGCATGTCACTTCAGAAATTATCCTTGTTATCGTTTACCTACTCGGGACGAGTAGGAACTAAGCTTGGGGATGCTTGATACATCTCAAACGTATCTACAATTTCTTATGTTCCATGCTACTTTTATGATGATACTCACATGTTTTATACACACTTTATGTCATTATTATGCATTTTCCGACACTAACCTATTGACGAGATGCCGAAGAGCCATTCTTTGTTTTTGCTGTTTTTGGTTTCGAAATCCTACAAAGGAAATATTCTCGGAATTGGATGAAATCAACGCCCAGGGTCTTATTTTTCCACGAAGCTTCCAGGATACCGAAAGGGATACGAAGTGGGGCGACGAGGCGCCCAGACCACAGGGCTGCGCGGCCAAGGGTGGGGCGCGCCTATGTGGGGCCCCTCGTCAGCCCTCAACCTTGCCCTTCGCCTACTTATAGCCTTCGTCGCGAAACCAGCATGCGAGAGCCACGATACGAAAACCTTTGACGCCGCCGCCGCCAATCCCATCTCGGGGGATTCAGAGATCGCATCCGGCACCCTGCCGGAGGGAATCATCTCCGGAGGACTCTTCATCACCATGATCGCCTCAGGATTGATGTGTGAGTAGTTCACCCCTGGACTATGGGTCCATAGCAGTAGCTAGATGGTTGTCTTCTCCTCTTGTGCTATCATGTTAGATCTTGTGAGCTGCCTATCATGATCAAGATCATCTATTTGTAATGCTACATGTTGTGTTTGTTGGGATCCGATGAATATGGAATACTATGTCAAGTTGATTATCAATCTATCATATATGTGTTGTTTATGATCTTGCATGCTCTCCGTTGCTAGTAGAGGCTCTGGCCAAGTTGATACTTGTGACTCCAAGAGGGAGTATTTATGCTCGATAGTGGGTTCATGCCTCCATTAAATCTGGGACAGTGACAAAGTTCTAAGGTTGTGGATGTGATGTTGCCACTAGGGATAAAACATCAATGCTTTGTCTAAGGATATTTGTGTTGATTACATTACGCACCATACTTAATGCAATTGTCTGTTGTTTGCAACTTAATACTGGAAGGGTGCGGATGCTAACCCGAAGGTGGACTTTTTACGCATAGATGCATGCTGGATAGCGGTCTATGTACTTTGTCGTAATGCCCGATTGAATCTCACTCTACTCATCATGATATGTATGTGCATTGTTATGCCCTCTTTATTTGTCAATTGCCCAACGTAATTTGTTCACCCAACATGCTATTTCTTATTGGAGAGACACCACTAGTGAACTGTGGACCCCGGTCCAATTGTTTTACATATGAATACAATCTACTACAAACATTGTTCTTTACTGTTCTTCGCATACAAACATCATTTTCCACACTATACGATTAATTATTTGTTTACAGCAAGCCGGTGAGATTGACAACCTCACTGTTAAGTTGGGGCAAAGTATTTTGATTGTGTTGTGCAGGTTCCACGTTGGCGCCGGAATCCCTGGTGTTGCGCCGCACTACACTCCTCCACCAACAACCTTCACGTGTTCCTTGACTCCTACTGGTTCGATAAACCTTGGTTTCTTACTGAGGGAAAACTTGCTGCTGTACTCATCATACCTTCCTCTTGGGGTTCCCAACGGACGTGTGCTTTACCGTCACAAGGAAGCTACTTTATGGCGACGTTGCAATCTAACTCCCACGTCGACTACGCGCAAGCAGCCGCCCATGACGAACCCCTCTCTGGCTCGCCCATGCCAGACCTCGCCCGTGGCTGGCTAGGGATCCTCTCTAGCTAGGATGGGTAAACCAGCCAAAGAAGAAACAAGATAAATAGAGGAATAAAAAAGATTTTATTGAGAGAGGAAGAAGAAGGAATTGTCAAATGGAGCCCTCTAACATTTGCAAAAGCCTCCAATAGGTAGATTTGCCTCGGTTGTAAGTCATCCCCTATGCCACATCACCATTGATGGTAGGGCCCGCTGTAAGAAACCTTGTTAACACGGTTAAACTAGTGAATCAGTGCACATTGGAACAAATTCACTCAACTCCTGTGAATTTTTTCAATTTGAGCGAATAGCGGTGGTGTTTTGAACTTGTCGTTGTAATGTGGTTTTTTATTTACTTGTTTTGCTAATTCTCAGTCGATAATTCCTAATCAACTACCAAACCGGTTGCCTACCTCATGATTTGTGCTAGGAATGAGTTGCAATATGTATTGCCGCAAGGATTTTTACCAATTTCACAAAGGATTGCAACCTAGAGAAATATCATCACATTGTTAGATTGCATCGTGATTCATGATAGTATTGAGCTACAACGGGTTACAAATGCCATGAGCAATTGAATTGCTTCGTTATTCGTGCTACTCTTAAGTTGTAACATTGGTTTTTTTTTTTTGATAAAGGGAATATATTAATATCAGAAGATACCAATTACACCCAGCCTCTGCAACAACGCAACACCCTAATGGCAGTACGGATGCACACAGCCAAAAAAGGAAAAAGAAAACTAAGAAACAAAAGTCCCGCTACAGCATTCTAGGCCTAGCAACAGCAATACATCCACCACCAAGATAACACCTGAAATACAGAATCTCCAAAAGCGACGCCTCCAAGAAGGAACAGTGCATCAGCGCCGTCGTCGCCCGATCAAAGATCTTAGGTTTTCACCCTGAAGATAGTCCCCTCTCTCAAAAACAATGCCTCCAACAAGGTCATTGCCAGGCACAACCAATTAAGGCCAGACCTTGGATTTTCACCCTGAAAGGTAGGACTCTGAACTTCACCTGTGTTGCTGCCCCCACTTGCATACCACTGCTGCGAAGCCCAGAACACCAAGCAAGTCCCTCAACAGCGCAGAGACTTAAATCCCCATTAGCTAGACCACCGATCCGGCCTTTATGATATTCTCTTCTTGACTTCACCATGGACCAAAAATCACTTGGTGTCAACACAGAACAGAGCTTCGCGCGCTCCCTCCAGAACCAAACGACTGGAATAAAAACATGGGTGCGCACGACCGAATACCACCCGATCCAGCAAACTCCAGGCAAAAAGCACTGTACATTCGCGGCGGCGCCTTGAACTCAACACTCCGGCTAGATCAAGGAGGCAGGCCTCGGTCTCCATCTCCGCACAAGAGAAACCCTAGGACCACCACCTTCAAACCCGAAGCAGACGACCCAAATCAAAGATCAGGCCTGCCACACCACGCGGTCTTGGACGCCGGTACCACACCATCCACACCTCGCAAAGTCGCCCCCTCCTCGCGCCGTCGGAAACGACGGGATCGTGTGGAACTAGACCCGCAGCCATCACCACCCCCGCCGGAAGCCATGGAAGGAGCAGTTGCCGCCGCACACGGGATCGCCGCCCCGATGCCGTGCTCGTCTCCCCGCGGCCGCCCCAGCCCCCAACGGTCGTCGCCACGACCACCCCACTCCCTTTGGCGCCGGGCCCCCATGGCGCAAACGCAGCGGCGGAGGAGGGTACGGAGGGGAGGCGGCGGTTGGCGGCGCTAGGGTTCGCCCAGGCGTCGCCCTGGGGAACGACGCGGGGCGAGAGCGAAACGTTTTTCCCTTCAATCTACGAGCGAAACGTTTTTAACTGAGATTCGATGATATCATCCGAGTGAGCACACTCTGTTTCTTTTATGTCTATGAATTGATAGTGTGAAGTTGTACCTCTACTCTATTTGAAACAACCAGCGCCGTTTGATCTTTATGTAAAAAAGAGCACTGGCAAGGTAGCTAGCTAGTGGGGTTAGTTGGTGCGTGACGAGGGTGATCGGGTATGATAGTGCTCCAAGCGTGGCGGCAATTTTCGGCCGCCCGGGGTCGGTCGATCTGAGACTGGGGGACGTGAGGCGAGTGCGGGGATGGATTGCACCGTGATCCGGTGACGAAATCGCCATGTTTGACGTATCAAAAGGGTTCTGTTTGCTCCATCCAAGTGGTGACTGAAATCATCAATGTGGGCATGTGTGAAAGGACACGGATGTCGCCTAGAGGGGGGTGAATAGGCGATTTAAAACTTTTACGAGATGGGCTTAACAAATGCGGAATAAAACTAGCGTTTACTTTGTCAAGCCCAAAGCCTATATACTATGGTTCACCTATGTGCACCAACAACTTATTCTAAGCAAGAGTTCACCTATGTGCACCAACAACTTATGCTAAGCAATACAAGCAAGTATGTGATAGCAAGATATATATAACTTCAAGCACGATGGCTATCACAAGGTAAAGTGCATAAGTAAAGAGCTCGGGTATAGAGATAACCGAGGCACGCGGGAGACGATGATTTATCCCGGAGTTCACACTCTTGCGAGTGCTAATCTCCGGTGGAGAGGTGCGGTTGCTTAGTGCTCCCGAACGCCACAAGAGGCTCACCTTGAGGTGTGGTTGCTCGATGCACACCAACGCCACAAAGGCCTCACCCCAAGATGCGGTACTCACACCACACACCGAACGCCACGAAGGCGCCTCACCTAAATCTCCGGTGACCCTCGCCACAAAGGCCTAGGTCACGGTTCCACTAAGGGATTTCCTTCGAGGCGGAAACCGGGCCTTACACAAAGATTGGGGCACACATCCACAACTTAATTGGAGGCTCCCAACAAATCGCCACAAAGGCCTAGAATCCGTCTAGGGTTCCAAGAACCCAAGAGTAACAACTTTCTTGCTTTCACCTCCACGAATCACCGTGGAGAACTCAAACCGATGCACCAAATGCAATGGCAAGAACACCACAAAGATGCTCAAGTCCTTCTCTCTCAAATTCCAACAAAGCTACAAAAGCTATTGGGGGAATAAGAGAGGAAGAACAAAGGAATTCACAAAGAACACCAAGATCAAGATCTAGAGAGTTCCACTCACAAAGAGATGGATTTGATTGGTAGAAATGTAGATCTAGATCTCCTCTTCCTTTTCCCTCAAATGGATTCAAGAATCATTGGAGGAGTAGAGGGATGTGGAAAGCTCTCAAGGTCAGCAATGGTGGAGAGCCAAAGGAGGAAGAAGAAGTGGGGAGAAAGAGGAGGAAGAAGGCCTTAAATAGGGGCCTCAGATTTCTGCCCGTTGGGGCAAAAATCGCGACAGGCCGGCAGTGCCGGCCTTGTGCCACCGGCAGTGCCGGGGTGGCCGGCAGTGCAGGCCTTGCGCCACCGGCAGTGCCGGGGTGCTCCCGGCGGCAGTTCCGGCGGCAGTTCCGGCCCCCCAGTTTTTGCCCAAACACCCGATACGAAAACTTTAAGAACTTTTGCATCCGGACTCCGATTTTGATGATCTTGGGCTCGTTTCGAAGCTAGTAACAAGCTCTACAAGATCATGCAGGGAACCATCATAGTCCAGTAAGGTAGGATAGAAATAAAAGACGAAAGGTTTGACCTGTCTAAAAAAGACATACCGGTAAAACCTCCAACCTCGAAAATGCAACAAGTTGAGTTAGGAAACTCGGATTTAGGTGAAACCAATTTTGTTGTAAAGGGTATGACAAGAGCTACCCAACAAAGAGTGAAAAGCTTAAGAACAAGTGGGGTAGGTTTTTCTATGTATTTTAGAGTGAAACCTCTCAATACGAGAAACCGAGAAAAACTCCAATATCGAAAACGCAACAAGTGATTCATGCGGAATCCGTTTTCGATGAACTAGAGCTTGCTATGGAAGTAACCACAAGCTCTACATCACCATATGGATAAGATCCAAATAACAACCAAGAAAGATGATGATGAACCAAACTCGAAAACGCAACAAGTGATCTATGCGAAATCCGTTTTGATGAACTAGAGCTTGTCATGAGAATAAGCACAAGCTCTAAAACATCACATGGATAAGATCCAAATAACAACCAAGAAAGATGATGCAATGATGCAAAGGTTTGAGCTCTCTCCGAATGATACGATCGAGTTACTCACTCGAGAGCCCTCTTGATAGTACGGCAACTAAACTATAAACCGGTCTCCAACTACACTATGAGACCGGTGAGAAAGAAACCCTATCAAGATCAAACCTTATACTTGCGCATTCCACTTGAGCTCGATGATGACGATCTTGACCTCAACAAGATGGAACGCCTTTCTTGATTGTGCTTGCTTGATGAAGTCTTGTGGATTGCTCCCCCATAATCCACCATGGGAGAGCTTCTTCTTCGGCGCAACTTCACATATCCATGATAACCATATGGATGGCAAGAGTCAATCAAAGGATCTCTTCTAGATGGCTCATCTTGAACTTGCACTTCATTGCTCCATGGCAAGCTTCAAGCTTACGAACTCTTCGAGTTGGCTCATCTTGAACTTGCACTTCATTTCTTCATTCTTCATCATGTTGATGTCTTGAAGTAACTTGAGGGCTCACTTCATCTTCATCTTCAAGACATACTTGACACTTGATATCCTTCATCAATTTCTTCTTGCAACCTTGAAGCCAACATATGGTTCAAGAATTGCCTATGGACAACTCCTACAAATATAACTCAATGCAAACATTAGTCCATAGGGATTGTCATTAATTACCAAAACCACACATGGGGGCTCCATGCACTTTCAATCTCCCCCATTTTGGTAATTGATGACAATCTCTTTGAGAGGGTTTATATAAGGAATTTAAGTAACAAATAAGTTGAATATATAGAGCAAACTCCCCCATAATATATGCATGTGTGAATGATCTTGACTTTCATTGCATATATTGGCATTCAAAGCCTAGTGGAGTTTCCTCTAAATATTCAACTATGCAAAGCAACAAGATGCAATGCAATAAAGGCACATGCTTAAGCACAAAGCAAAGACATAACCAAATTCCCTTAAACCCTCCAAACTTCTCCCCCATTGGCACCAATTGCCGAAATGGGTGAAAAATTTAGAAGGCCAATATAGTGAGAGTTCCTCCATAGCGTGTGCATTTCTCATAATTTGAGTGGAATCAAATGCACATATCCAATGACGAATATTCGGAAGGAATCACACTATAGATAGGATCAAAGATTGCAAAAAGATAACAAAGTCAAGAAGCTTCAACAAATGAAGCAAGCAACCAAATGAACCCCAAAGAAGATACCAAAATAAAGATAGATATTATGATAAGATCAAGAAGATTGCTCTAAATAATATGAGGAAGCTCCCCAAGGTTTGTGCACAAAACTAGACAAATTTCATTGGAGTATAAAGTGCACAAACATGGAATCATCACTCCCATAATATCATTCAAAACAAAAGATACCAAGTGAATCAAACTCTAATGATCACCACAAAATAGTGCCTTAAATAAAATGAGGAAGCTCCCCAAGGTACATGCATAAATTAAAATGTTGCATTTGAATACAATATGCATAACATGGAATCCTTACTCCCTCATTACCATTTAAAACACAAATTTGCAATAGATCATAGATAGAAAATTAAGCTTAACACTTGCAACAAACAAATGGTTGAGCAACAATTAAGAGGCACCATAATAAAAGGCTCAACCAAGAGGATATGTGAAAGGCATGATAAAGCATATTATAAGACTATTACAAGGATGAGCAAAAAACATCATCATAGTCTTCAATGAATTATATTGCTTAGCATGACCAATCAACACGCAACAAATAAATAAGATATCAAATGGAGATGTATCATCTCTTATGTGTATAAGTTTCTCTAAGTGAGCAATATCACAAAGATATTTATCCACAAAGAAATATGCACACACAAAATAGATACACAAGAAATATAGCATGATATCCAAGACGAAGTCATGCAATATACCAATAAGAATTTTTGCTTAATAGCATGGCCAAAGGCTCAATTTTATCTTATGGTACATTCATGAACTTCAACCACAAACATCTAAAATACATCACAAATATCAACAAGGGATAGAAGATAGTTGGGATGCATTGAGAAAGGAAACAAGTATCACAAAAGAAGAAATAACTCAATTTGCACTTTCATCGATATTGCACATGAGTGAGGTTTGAGGAAATGATATGCAATAAAATTGCTAGATAGGCATAGATGGGATTGGTGAATCATGAGCATGATTTTATATACTTCCCAACATATGTACTCATCTCAAATTACTCACATTCGCAATAAAGAGGTTTCGTTAAGACTTTAGCAAGAAGCACAACATTTGCAAATCAAGAGATTCATGCCAAGATGCAACCACATGGTTGGATGCTAGAAAAATATGCATGAGAAGATACTTGTTACCGAGATAGCATTGGTGAGGATGTAGTAGATATGTGTTCGTTGACCATCCTAGCTTGCCTCAAGTTACCATTGAGTCACCACTTCTCCCCAAGAGTGAGACAAGCATCCAATGCATATCCATTGTACCTAACACAAAGGTAAGTACAAAAAGGTCCCCAAACTAATTGGGTCCAAAGTAGTTAGACACACTACAACATATAGGACAAACTCCACAATACTATGTGCATATAGATATGAAATTGAATTTCATGCACATCTTAGACAAATTAGGATTTGATGGAGTTTACCCTATATATTGGATCAAAGAAAGTAACACATGCCATAAGATAGACATATATTAAAGATGCATGCACAATACTTTCAAGAACCAAAGAAAGATATAATTTGGACAAGACACCAAATAAATCAAGAGACAATGGTTGTCCAAATTATATCAAAGAATCAAATCAACACAAGATTGACTCCAAAGAATTATCTCATTATAAGAAGCTAATTAAACCTAAACACAAATGAATGAGATAACCAACTCCCAAGAGAGCAAGGTTCCAACAAACAAACCAAACCCTCAACACTTTTTATGATGGCACAAAGTACCAAAAAGAAAGTTTATGTCTCCCAAAACCAAATTTTTGATAATGATCAAGAGATGTTAAGCATTCTAACAAATATAGGAGAGCTCCCCCAAGATTAGTGCATTATCTAGGATTTTGCATATGAATACTAAATGCACAAAACTAGGATCATCACGCTACCTATATCTACTAAAATGCTAAGAAAGTTTGAATAGACAAATTAGATCCATAAGATGCAAGGAAGACACATGGGAGTAAAAGCACAACACATTCATGGCAATAAATAAGACAATTTAAACACAAGAGCCAATGTAAATATGATCAATAAATTTCTACCTCATAATAGATTGCCAATTGTCCTAGGACAAGAGGTATTAGGAAATATTTCCCGGTGGTAGTTTGTAAGTATATGTAAGATCATATTTACACCAAATAAAGCATATGGTAAAAGATAAGAGTTAACCATCATGCAAAGAGAGTTTCTTGATAGCTTCAATTAGTCATACCAACATGCAAAGCAATTAATAGTATTCATACCAACATGCAAAGCAATTAATAGTATTCATACCAACATGCAAAGCAATTAATAGTATTCATACCAACATGCAAAGCAATTAATAGTATGACTTGAAGCATATGGTTTTCCAAAAATGTATTGAGGGACACATTGTGAAAAACCATGCCAAGAAACACTTTCACAAATAATATCCACAAAGATATTAGCAATGAAGCCATTTAAGCAAATTGGAACTTGTTTGAGAAAACATGTCACATATGAGAGATAATTTACAATATCAATTCTATGTGACACAACCTCAAATGTTCACATTTCCTAGGCTTGTAATATGCACAAAGCTTATTACTCCCCCATAATGTGATAAATAATATATTTTCACAAGAGGCAAATAAGATCCAACTAGAGATATTAATGGACATTGGAATTTGAATTTCTCATGAAGATGACATACCACATAGAGACTAGATAATCTTGCAATATCAATTCTAAGTGATATTCCTCATGTACACACATTGTTAGGATCATGAAATTCCCAAAGGAATATCACTCCCCCAAAACGGGATAGTCCATTAATCTCTCATAAGAGCCATATAAGATACAACAAGATGCAAAGAGGCTCCAACATAAACACAAGTACACGGTGTGCAACCCAACATACATAGACTTGATTTCTCAAGAAAAGCAAGTAGGAAGCACAACATATACAAACACATGCTAGGAACAAAACTAACACATGCAAAGGGGCGAGTAACTTTCAATATAAGTGAGTTGAGAACATGTTACCGCAAGGAGGAACATTGAATACATGATAGAAGCAAGATAACCAAAAGACTTGGCTTGATATAATATAAATGATGAAGATCCCTTAATTCTTCATGATGTAGCCAAGTCTCCAATGCCCTCCAACAAGCACCTATTGATCAAGTTTTGGATTGTTGGTCCCCAACTAAGTTGGGTCCTAAGAGGTTAGTCACAATAGGCTTGGCAACCCAAATGGTTCTTTTCTTGACACCACTTTGAGCACCAACAAATTTGGCAAACACATTGCCACCCTCATCCTTACGAAGAGAATAAACATCATCAATGGTGATAGAGTTGGATGAGGTACCAATAGTGCAAAAGGAGGAGATGTGACCCTTCTCACGGCATATGTAGCAAGTTCTTTTCTTCTCCTTCTTCTCACTAGATTTCTCCACAATGGGAGCATTGGCTTGATTCTTCTTGGGAAGTGGCATTTCTTCAACTTGAGGTTGAATATGAGTTTGAGCTTGAGGCCGCTTCCCTTTTTGCTTCTTCTTCAAAGGGCAAGATCTAACATGATGCCCTTCAATTTTGCACTTGAAGCAAACAATCTTGGCCGGGTCTTTGACTTGTAATTGGCCCTTCTTAATATTGTTGTTCTTGGACTTGTTCTTGTTGTTGGAGTTGAATCCAAGTCCACTCTTGTCATTGGGGGATTGTTGCACACTCAACATCTTGTCAAGTTTGCATTTCCCTTCATGACTCTTTACCAAGTCGTTCTTCAAAGAAGAGACTTGGGCCTTGAGCTCTTTGATTTCCTCTACATGGTTAGTAACAACACAAGTACTAGAGGAAGTAGAACCTTCATTGTTAGAGCAACAAGGCAAGGAAGATAATTCATCACAAGATTTAGCAATACTATGAGTGGATGAATTACTAGGACTAGCACATGGCAATATAGCATTTTGAGTAGTAGTGCTAGTATCCACATGAGGCTCACAAGGTGTTGCCTTTGATATGATAGCCTCATGAGCTAACTTTAGCCTATCATGAGAAGCTAGAAGATCCTCATAGGAGCTAGAAAGCTTTCCATGATTTTCTTCCAATTTCCCATAATTGCTAGTTAGCAATTCAAGTTGAGCCCTTAGCTCAACATTCTCCTTCAAGATAGATGCTTCACAAGAAGTAGAGTTAGTAGCACAAGCATCATTATTAATAGCAATGGGAGAAGGCAAGTTGGCATGCTCTTTTAAATAGGAAGCTTGAAGTTGCTCATGGGACTTGGTGAGGATAGAGTGTTCGCTCTCCAAGACCTTGTGGGCCTTGTCTAGATCATCTAGATCCTTAACAAGTTTATCATGACCAACACCAACTTTGGAATTTTCCTTTTTAAGCATTTTTACTTGAGCTTTAGCATGGTCTCTTTCCTTAGTGAGTTTAGAAACTATTTCATTTTGAGACACTTCAAGGGTTTCAAGTTGCTCTTCAAGAGAGGCTACGGTCTCTTGTTCTTCTTCAAGATCATTCTTTAGGGATGCTACATCATTGGCATACTCTCGTTCAAGAGCACCCTTTTTATCAATGGTGTTCTCATGCATCCAAATAAGTTTTTGGCTCTCAATAGCGGTAGTCAAGATTTCAAAGAAGTGAGTGCTAGCAATTTTATCTTTGCAAATAACCTTGAATACGCTCTTACCCTTATCGCGTAGAGAGACAACCCAATCCTCTTCTTCATATTCATCCTCATCCTTATCACCACGAGACATATTAGGTTCCATGGTAGGAGGTACCGTGGAACCCTTGGCCATAAGGCATATATGAGGACCGTGAGATAAAGATGAGGAGTTACTTGAGGCTCCTTTCAAGATCTTGTCTTGACCAATAGAATCTTTGGTTTCCTCTACATTGTTAGACACACAACAACTAGAGGAAATAGAATCATTTTTATCATGGCCACAAGACAAAGCAAGCATATCATCATTAGATTTATTCAAGCAACTTACACATGATATGCAAGGACTATCAACACAAGCATGTAAATCATTTCTAGTGCTAGATGTGTTTAAGTCCAAAGATGAAGCATTGCAATGAGATAGAGATGAAGAATCATCAATAGAAAGCTCAATATCAACATTGCAATTTTCATCACCACTCACCATATCATTACCTTGTGTCTTGACACACTTTGGTGAAGTGGATGAAGATGAGAACTCATCACGGCCGGAAGTGGAAGCAATGCAATCATCCTTCATAATATTGGACACATCATATTTATCTTGAATTTTTGTCCATAACTCATGAGCGCTCCAAAAAGGCAAGTATGGAAAAAGACCTACATCTCGCAAAGCATTCATAAGAACATAAGAAGCTTGAGAATTGAGATATAAATTTTTCTCATCCTCTAAAGATAGATTTTGTGAATCCATAGGAGGAGAAAAACCTATATCTACAATTTTCTCCATATGAGGGTCAATGTCCCGAAAATGACTAAGCATGCAAATTTTCCAAACATCATAATTTGTGCCATCTAATATAAGAGTGTTATCGTGCACTAATCCTCTAGCCGACATCTTTACTCTCAAGGCGGTGAAGCCTAAGAATGAGAGACCTTGCTCTGATACCAATTGAAAGGACACGGATGTCGCCTAGAGGGGGGTGAATAGGCGATTTAAAACTTTTACGAGATGGGCTTAACAAATGCGGAATAAAACTAGCGTTTACTTTGTCAAGCCCAAAGCCTATATACTATGGTTCACCTATGTGCACCAACAACTTATTCTAAGCAAGAGTTCACCTATGTGCACCAACAACTTATGCTAAGCAATACAAGCAAGTATGTGATAGCAAGATATATATAACTTCAAGCACGATGGCTATCACAAGGTAAAGTGCATAAGTAAAGAGCTCGGGTATAGAGATAACCGAGGCACGCGGGAGACGATGATTTATCCCGGAGTTCACACTCTTGCGAGTGCTAATCTCCGGTGGAGAGGTGCGGTTGCTTAGTGCTCCCGAACGCCACAAGAGGCTCACCTTGAGGTGTGGTTGCTCGATGCACACCAACGCCACAAAGGCCTCACCCCAAGATGCGGTACTCACACCACACACCGAACGCCACGAAGGCGCCTCACCTAAATCTCCGGTGACCCTCGCCACAAAGGCCTAGGTCACGGTTCCACTAAGGGATTTCCTTCGAGGCGGAAACCGGGCCTTACACAAAGATTGGGGCACACATCCACAACTTAATTGGAGGCTCCCAACAAATCGCCACAAAGGCCTAGAATCCGTCTAGGGTTCCAAGAACCCAAGAGTAACAACTTTCTTGCTTTCACCTCCACGAATCACCGTGGAGAACTCAAACCGATGCACCAAATGCAATGGCAAGAACACCACAAAGATGCTCAAGTACTTCTCTCTCAAATTCCAACAAAGCTACAAAAGCTATTGGGGGAATAAGAGAGGAAGAACAAAGGAATTCACAAAGAACACCAAGATCAAGATCTAGAGAGTTCCACTCACAAAGAGATGGATTTGATTGGTAGAAATGTAGATCTAGATCTCCTCTTCCTTTTCCCTCAAATGGATTCAAGAATCATTGGAGGAGTAGAGGGATGTGGAAAGCTCTCAAGGTCAGCAATGGTGGAGAGCCAAAGGAGGAAGAAGAAGTGAGGAGGAAGAGGAGGAAGAAGGCCTTAAATAGGGGCCTCAGATTTCTGCCCGTTGGGGCAAAAATCGCGACAGGCCGGCAGTGCCGGCCTTGTGCCACCGGCAGTGCCGGGGTGGCCGGCAGTGCTGGCCATTTTCCACCGGCAGTGCCGGGGTGGCCGGCAGTGCAGGCCTTGCGCCACCGGCAGTGCCGGGGTGCTCCCGGCGGCAGTTCCGGCGGCAGTTCCGGCCCCCCAGTTTTTGCCCAAACACCCGATAAAAACTTTAAGAACTTTTGCATCCGGACTCCGATTTTGATGATCTTGGGCTCGTTTCGAAGCTAGTAACAAGCTCTACAAGATCATGCAGGGAACCATCATAGTCCAGTAAGGTAGGATAGAAATAAAAGACGAAAGGTTTGACCTGTCTAAAAAAGACATACCGGTAAAACCTCCAACCTCGAAAATGCAACAAGTTGAGTTAGGAAACTCGGATTTAGGTGAAACCAATTTTGTTGTAAAGGGTATGACAAGAGCTACCCAACAAAGAGTGAAAAGCTTAAGAACAAGTGGGGTAGGTTTTTCTATGTATTTTAGAGTGAAACCTCTCAATACGAGAAACCGAGAAAAACTCCAATATCGAAAACGCAACAAGTGATTCATGCGGAATCCGTTTTCGATGAACTAGAGCTTGCTATGGAAGTAACCACAAGCTCTACATCACCATATGGATAAGATCCAAATAACAACCAAGAAAGATGATGATGAACCAAACTCGAAAACGCAACAAGTGATCTATGCGAAATCCGTTTTCGATGAACTAGAGCTTGTCATGAGAATAAGCACAAGCTCTAAAACATCACATGGATAAGATCCAAATAACAACCAAGAAAGATGATGCAATGATGCAAAGGTTTGAGCTCTCTCCGAATGATACGATCGAGTTACTCACTCGAGAGCCCTCTTGATAGTACGGCAACTAAACTATAAGCCGGTCTCCAACTACACTATGAGACCGGTGAGAAAGAAACCCTATCAAGATCAAACCTTATACTTGCGCATTCCACTTGAGCTCGATGATGACGATCTTGACCTCAACAAGATGGAACGCCTTTCTTGATTGTGCTTGCTTGACGAAGTCTTGTGGATTGCTCCCCCATAATCCACCATGGGAGAGCTTCTTCTTCGGCGCAACTTCACATATCCATGATAACCATATGGATGGCAAGAGTCAATCAAAGGATCTCTTCTAGATGGCTCATCTTGAACTTGCACTTCATTGCTCCATGGCAAGCTTCAAGCTTACGAACTCTTCGAGTTGGCTCATCTTGAACTTGCACTTCATTTCTTCATTCTTCATCATGTTGATGTCTTGAAGTAACTTGAGGGCTCACTTCATCTTCATCTTCAAGACATACTTGACACTTGATATCCTTCATCAATTTCTTCTTATTGCAACATTGAAGCCAACATATGGTTCAAGAATTGCCTATGGACAACTCCTACAAATATAACTCAATGCAAACATTAGTCCATAGGGATTGTCATTAATTACCAAAACCACACATGGGGGCTCCATGCACTTTCAATGTGGCTCGAGACTGCCATGGTCGTGGCACAAGTGCTTCCATGGGGATTCCGCGGAACGATTTGAACAGAGAGAAATACTAGTAGGAGGAATCCTGCGAAATTTGGATCTTTGCTATGGCTCAGGACTTCACGAATATATGCAACCCTTTCTTACGCTTTGCCTAACGGAAAATCTTCTTTCATTTTCTAGGGTTGTTTATGCGTTGACAAAGTGGTGGGTGGCCGTTGCAACATTAAAATTGGCCATGGCAATGGAGTTCCACTTGGCACAATAGCACACACCACATACATTTTCCATTGCACGTTTGCCCGATCAAATAAAATATAGACCTACAGAAAGATATGGAATGATGTATGTTCCACTAAATTTCAAGCTGTGTGGCAACCGGAGCCTTGATGATTGCAGACATGCAAGAATACTTTTTCGATAGACTAATGATTTTACTGTTCAAAATACCAAATGATAGTGCAGACATGGATGATGTATGAGTAGTCCAAAAAAGTAAGAAATTGTTACTTTTAGTTTGCAACAAACAATGTCAGCTCCATATGACTTTGCTGGCCATAAAAGCACAACATACAGACCCGGTAAATCGTTGTTTTACCAAAATGAATAGAAAGGCTTCGAACATAAAATCAAGTAATATCTTCGAATGTTTGATTCGTGCGTGCTGCTAGGTACTTGATGAGTATATAGGATACCGAGTGTAGCATGATGGCCACAAGACCAACAGAACCAACTTAGTATGTTTTGTCGGTACATAATTTTTTCCTCGCACTCAGTATGGACCAACAGCAAGAAGGCCCATGTTAGCTGGGTGGGCCATGTCATCACCTAAAGCACAACAGGACATGTCACAGAGTCTCATGCTATCTTGGTGGACAGAGTCGTACTTGCAATACTATAGGCATGATGAGCATTATCATTGGGACAATACTATTGCCTAGGATGACAAGGGTTTTCCACCTCTAGGTTTAGATGACGATACATGATTTTTCCAGTTTCTTTTCCTTTACCCATGTTGTTGGGGTTTGCAACAGGAAAAAATTATTTTTCTGACTAGCGTATTCCGTTTGCCAAGATCTATCTAGGTAATGTTGTAACGGAAAGATTTCGGTAGCGTACCCTCGTAGACCGAAAGCGGTTAACGTTCCGCTAGAACGTGGATGTTGTAGTCGTAGTTCGTCACCGACCTCAGGGTCGTGATGATCCTCGTACAACTACATGCACCACAAATGGCAGCACCTCCGTGATCAGAGAATGAGGTGACTCCAACCCTTGTGCCCCCACCTTGCATAGGGAGAGTGGGGTGGCGGGCCAAGTGGGAGGGGTGTGGCCAAGGTGGCCTCCCAAAACCCTATCCCCCCAAGCCTTATCCATTGGGAGAGGCCGGCCTCCTTAATGTGTTACCCTAGGTTCGGTAATAATAAAGACTTGATCGAGATGCCTCTCCAACCAATGATCATCAGCGGAACCTGGATGCCCATAACGACCCCTGTGCATTCCATGAATATACATGTCGTTGAACCCTAAACGTTGAGTCATATTCCCTTTGTTACTTCGATACCAGCAGTTGTTAGAGATCCGATCATCGGTATCATCATACATAGTTCAATCTCTTTACCGACAAGACTATTCAACTCGTTCCCGTGATATTCCATCCACACGACTTAGTCATACACTGCGCAACTTCATGGATGTAATCTCATCGAGTGAGCCTAGACTATCTTTCCATCACGTATCTCGACACATACGCCTCAGCCCACCCCTTTGGAATACCTGAGCAACACCTTTATGATCACCATGTTACGGTTGATGCAGTCAAGACAACCTACGGTGATAGCGATTAGATATGATCTCACGGTCTAGGGACTAGGTTACTACGATTTCATAATAATCGCAACGATGAACTTTGTGACTTGATCGTGTTACAATACTTATATACGGTATGTCCATCATATCATTCACCCAATAATATGATCACGTTGTCAATTGACATAAATATCCATGATAGGGAAACCTCGATCATCAAATGACCAATTCGCACATAGGCTCACTATGGACCCTGGTTTGTTTACATACCACATGTTTATCAATGTTCTCGATTAATAGAGTTATAGCATTCCGTAAAACTTATTATGAACTATTGAGATATAATAATAAATACTCTTTATTATTTGGCTCTAGGGCACTATCTCCAACACATGTTGATACAAATAATTGCAGCAAATAAATAGAACACAAGTGGGTTTAGCAATAAATATAGGCTCCCAACAACAATGCGAGAAAACGGTCATGATACCCTCAACTATCGGGGTTCGTTATAGTTTTTCACAATAAGTATTTTACCATGATTTCTAGTTCTACACTATTAGAGCACAAGAGCGCCAAGAATATTTTAGCAGTTGAGACACTGATATCCACCACACACGTGTATCAAAGATCTCAAAAGGTACTTGTGATTTGTAACAACATCGACAAAATAATAACTACAACATACAAGACAACAACATATTCATAGTTGTTCACTGGAAAGATTTCGTTCGTGAAATTTCATTGGTTCAAAACGTAGGCAAAGGAGGGGCAACTTGGGGGGCAAGTTGACCCCCATGCACTAGCCCTAGAGGGCGGAGGAGGGGCCAAGGCAACCCTAGTTGCATCACCCCTATATAAAGAGGGGAGGGTAGGGGTGCCGGCCACCCTTCCCTCCAACCCTAGCAGCCAGCTCTCTCCCTCCCTCTCCACTCCTGTGCTTGTGACGGTAAAGTACACGTCCGTTGGGAACCCCAAGAGGAAGGTGTGATGCGTACAGAACCAAGTTTTCCCTCAGAAAGAAACCAAGGTTATCGAACCAATAGGAGATAAAGGCCACGTGAAGGTTGTTGGTGGAGGAGTGTAGTGCGGCGCAACACCGGGGATTCCGGCGCCAACGTGGAACCTGCACAACACAATCAAAATACTTTGCCCCAACTTAACAGTGAGGTTGTCAATCTCACCGGCTTGCTGTAAACAAAGGATTAAACGTATGTTGTGGAGAATGATGTTTGTTTGCAAAGAACAGCAGAGAACAATGATTGCAGTAGATTGTATTTCAGATGTAAAAGAATGGACCGGGGTCCACACTTCACTAGTGGTGTCTCTCCAATAAGATAAATAGCATGTTGGGTGAACAAATTACGTTGGGCAATTGACAAATAGAGAGAGCATAACAATGCACATACATATCATGATGACTAATATGAGATTTACTTAGGGCATTACGACAAAGAACATAGACCGCCATCCGGCATGCATCTATGCCTAAAAAGTCCACCTTAGGGTTAGCATCCGCACCCCTTCAGTATTAAGTTGCAAAGCAGGACAATTGCATTAAGTACTATGCGTAATGTAAACAATACAAATATCCTTAGACAAAGCATTGATGTTTTATCCCTAGTGGCAACACACATCCATAATCTTAGGGGTTCTGTCACTCCCCCATTCAATGGAGACATGAACCCACTATCGAGCATAAATACTCCCTCTTGGAGTTACAAGTATCAACTTGGCCAGAGCCTCTACTAGCAACGGAGAGAGCATGCAAGATCATAAACAACACATATATGATAGATCAATAATCAACTTGACATAGTATTCCATATTCATCGGATCCCAACAAACACAACATGTAGCATTACAAATAGATGATCTTCATCATGATAGGCAGCTCACAAGATCTAAACATGATAGCACAAGAGGACAAGACAACCATCTAGCTACTGCTATGGACCCATAGTCCAAGGATGAACTACTCACGCATCAGTCTGGAGGCGGGCATGTTGGTGTAGAGCCCTCCGGTGATGATTCCCCTCTCCGGCAGGGTGCCGGAGGCGATCTCCAAAATCCCCCGAGATGGGATTGGCGGCGACGGCGTCACAGTATGTTTTCTCGTATCGTGGCTCTCGGTCCTAGGGTTTTCACGACGGAGAGAATAAATAGGCGAAGGGGCAGAGTCAGAGGAGGCTCGAGGGGCCCACCCCATAGGGCGGTGCCCCCCCTCTTGGTCGTGCCGCCAGGTGGGGTGGCCACCTCGTGGCCCCTCTCCATCTCTCCTTCGGTGTTCTGGAACACTCCGTGGAAAATAAGGCCTTGGGCTTTTGTTTCGTCCAATTCCAAGAATATTTCCTGTGTAGGATTTACGAAACCAAAAACAGGAAAAGGACTGGCGCCGGCATCTTGTTAATAGGTTAGTGGAAAATGCATCAAAATGATATAAAGTGTATATAAAAAATGTGAGTATTGTCATAAAACTAGCATGGAACATAAGAAATTATAGATACGTTTGAGACATATCAAGCATCCCCAAGCTTAGTTCCTACTCGCCCTCGAGTAGGTAAACGATAACAAGGATAATTTCTGAAGTGACATGCTACTATCATAATCTTTATCAATACTATTGTAAAACATATGAGATGAATGAAGTGATTCAAAGCAATGGTAAAGATAATGACTAAACAATTGAATCATATAGCAAAGACTTTTCATGAATAGTACTTTCAAGACAAGCATCAATAAGTCTTGCATAAGAGTTAACTCATAAAGCAATAAATTCTTGATAGAAGGTTTTGAAGCAACACAAAGGAAGATATAAGTTTCAGCGTTTCTTTCAACTTCAACATGTATATCTCATGGATAATTGTCAACACAAAGTAATATGATGAGTGCAAATAAGCAAGTATGTAGGAATCAATGCACAGTTGACACACAAGTGTTTGCTTCTAAGATGGAAAGAAGTAGGTAAACTGACTCAACATAAAGTAAAAGAAAGGCCCTTCGCAGAGGGATTACTCATGTGCTAGAGCTTTTATTTTGAAAACATGGAAACAATTTTGTCAACGGTAGTAATAATTCATATGTGTTATGCATAAAACATCCTATAAGTTGCAAGCCTCATGCATCGAATACCAATAGTGCTCGCACCTTGTCCTAATTAGCTCGGATTTCCATGGATTATCATTGCATTACATATGTTTCAACCAAGTGTCACAAAGGGGTACCTCTATGTCGCCTGTACAAAGGTCCAAGGAGATAGATCGCATTTGATTTCTCGTTTTTGATAGATCTCAACTTGAGGACATCCATACCGGGACAACATAGAAAACAAATAATGGACTCCTCTTTAATGCTTAAGCATTCAACAACGAGATAATATTCTCATAAGAGATTGAGGATTAATGTCCAAGCTGAAACTTCCACCATGATACATGGCTTTGGTTAGCGGCCCAATGTTCTTCTCTAACAATATGCATACTCAAACCATTCAACTCATGGCAAATCACCCTTACTTCAGACAAGACGAACATGCATAGCAACTCGCATGATATTCAACAAAAGTGTAACAGTTGATGGCGTCCCCAGAAACATGGTTACCTCTCAACAAGCAACTTATAAGAAATAAGACACATAAGCGACATATTCTTTACCACAATAGTTTTTAAGCTACTTTCCCATGAGCTATATATTGCAAAGACAAGGAATGAAATTTTAAAGGTAGCACGCAAGCAATTTACTTTGGAATGGCAGAGAAATACCACATAGTAGGTAGTTATGGTGGACACAAATGGCATAAGTTTTGGCTCAAGGTTTTGGATGCACGAGAAGCATCCCTCTCAGTACAAGGCTTTGGCTAGCAAGGTTGTTTGAAGCAAACACAAGTATGAACGGTACAACAAAACTTACATAAGAACATATTGCAAGCATAAGACTCTACACTGTCTTCCTTGTTGTTCAAACACCTTTACCAGAAAATATCTAGACTTTAGAGAGACCAATCATGCAAACCAAATTTCAACAAGCTCTACAGTAATTCTCCACTAATAGGTTCAAACTACATGATGTAAGAGCTTAAACATGATCTATTTGAGAGCTCAAAACAATTGCCAAGTATCAAATTATTCAAGATAATATACCAATTACCACATGAAGCATTTTCTATTTCCAACCAAATAGCAATAAACGAAGCGGTTTTCAACCTTCGCCATGAACATTAAAGGTAAAGCTAAGAACACCAGTGTTCATATGAAACAGAGGAGCGTGTCTTTCTCCCACACAAGGAATGCTAGGATCCGAATTTATTCAAACAAAAACAAAAATAAAAGCATACAGACGCTCCAAGTAAAGCACATAAGATGTGACGGAATGTTATCACCAGAATTTGACCGGATCAGAGGTGGGCCGCGATCAAGATTGGGCTTGAAGAATATACATGGAAGAATATGCGAACCGGCCTTGTACACGAAGTTTGGGCTAGTTTGCCCTTGTATCTGTAAATATGATAGGATACGTGTCGGTTAGTTAGAGTTTGGCTCGTGCACGGTTGGGATTATTCCCACGTTAGAAAGTCTACGGACTATAAATATGTATCTAGGGTTTATGAAATAAACAACAATCACGTTCACCACAAACCAATCTAGGCGCATCGCCAACTCCCTTGTCTCGAGGGTTTCTTCCGGGTAAGCATCATGCGCCTAGATCGAATCTTGCGATCTAGGCAGTATACGTTTATTCGCTGTTCATGCGTTGCTTGTACTGAAGCCTTTTTGATGGCGAGCAACGTAGTTATCTTAGACGTGTTAGGGTTAGCATTGTTCATCGTATCATATGCTGTCGTCGTGCAACCCTTAGACGTCTAGCCGCCCTTACACCTATCTTAGGGCGGCACCGCTTGATCATTATTTAGTAGATCCGATCCGTTATGATTGCTCCTTGTTCTCCAAGGATTAGTTTAATATCTGCATAGTTAGGCCTTACAAACGGGTTGAAGGATCCAGTGGCGCGTAGGGTGTAGTTTGCTAGCCCTAGACAGGATGTTCCGGGATCAACCTCGTGTTGGTTTTAGGCCTTGTCTAGGGTCGGCTTACGATCACCGTGCGTGACCGCGAGCTCAATCACGAGTAGGATGTTCCGATTATGTGGTGAAAACCCTAAATCGTAGTAGGTCGTTTTAGCTTTATTCGATCAAGCAGGACCACCATATATTCGTACACCTCGTACGGATCATGGGTGGATCGCTCTTTGAGCGATTCACGGAGACAACGAGAGCCGATCGAGGCTCGTATTTAATGTTTACGTGTATGCCATGCAGGAAACTAAGCGAGTCCATCACCTTCCTGACCAGGTATAGGTCAGGTGGCACGCCTGCACCAGCATCGGACGTGCGTGCCAGTCTTTGCGGGCCGTCGCTCGGAGGACCGGGGCCAGCCGCATCCTGGGAGCCTCCCGGCTCTACTGTGTTGCCCGTCGCTGCTCGCCGGTGGGTTTCGGCCGCAACACATTCTGGCACGCCCGGTGGGACAATCTTCGACATCAACTGCATCGCCATCTACATCGAGATGGCGGAAGGCACCCAGTCACGTACGAGGATCTGACAGGAGCTCAAGAAGAATTATGACGATCAAAGCAATCCTCGAAGCCGACCTCATCGGCTCTTTTCACAGAACCCGCTCACATGGTATCAGGTGGAAAGGGTTCTCACAAGGCGCGCTCGATGGAGTGGACCTGTCCACCCCGGAAAGAACGCACCAGGTCCTGCGCCAGGAGATTAACTTCATGGTAGCTCACTCGCTGCACCGCCATTCTGAGAGCCTGGTGAACACTTTGGAGCGTGTCGCTCTTCGGGTGATCCAGGAAATCATGAGGCATCAGTACTCTCCGTCAGGACCAGCTCTCGGGACTTACCAAGGAGAAATGCCACTCCAGTCCCGTCCACCGCTGCCATTGGCAGCCCAGAAGTGCCGAATTCAAGCATCGTCGTCTACAAGATCGGTGGTGACCCTAGTGACTACCAGTTCTTGCATGAGGCGCCTAAGGAGATCCCTCACGGATACACGTGCACATACGTGCCAGACTGCATAACGGGCACTCACAAACCAGACTGCAATAGCAGGGACTTCTGGAACAGCAGGAGGAACCGGGGACAGATCTTGAGAAGCAGACGTGGCTAGCTAAGTATGCCACTCCGACAAACCTCCAGAGCTCAGCTCCGGCAGTTGGCTCAGAGCTGGAAAAGCAAGCATGGCTGGCTAAGTATGCCACTCCGGCGAATCTTGAGTTCGACTCCTGCAGCCAGCACCGCGGATCAGATCAGTACCATCTAGTTCGGCATGGTGCCGAAAAGGAGGACAATCGGCTATTCCAAGCCGTACCCCAACGAGTACGAGTTGATCCCGCTACCACCCAAATATCGGCTCCCTGATTTCTCTAAGTTTAATGGATCGATGGTTCCAGCTCCATCGAGCATGTGAGGATATTTGGCACGTGGCACGATCTCGGCATCGATGAGCTGCGTGTGAGGTTCTTCGCACAGTCCCTCACGGATCGGCTTCGGGTGGTACACATCGCTGCCACCGGACTCAATCCGGACTTGGAAGCAGTTGGAAGAGCAGTTCCACATGCAATATCACTCGAGGCTTCAAGGCTGGCATTGCGGAATTAAGCA
This sequence comes from Lolium multiflorum, assembly GCA_030979885.1. Lineage (NCBI taxonomy): Eukaryota > Viridiplantae > Streptophyta > Magnoliopsida > Poales > Poaceae > Lolium > Lolium multiflorum. The sequence goes on from CM061752.1 coordinate 175,919,704, forward strand.
CAAGTCGTCGAAGCGCGAGCTTGATGTCGAATACGTCCGGCTTCGGGGACCGTTAGGAACCGATGCTATTCGGCTCGTGTGACTGAAAAAGAAGCAGTCGAGTTGGCGGTGGTGGGTCTCGCATCACCGATCAAGGACGTGGCCTCCCAAGCGACTACCCTTCATGGCGCACATGGTGCAGAAGCTGTCAATATGAGCAGCGCCACCCGGATATCCAGGATAAATTCAAGCGTGCGGTGGTCCTGGTTGAGGCAGATGAAGACGAAGGCTGCGGAGATCAAGAGGTAGCAATGGCTGAATGGACTCGGGGCAAGCCCCGTGTCCTGCAAGTGGGTTAAGCCACAAGGTCCTCCAAGAGGGTTTGACTTCGACGTTACCAAAGCTGAGCAGATTTTCGACCTCTTACTTAAGGAGAAGCAGCTAAAGGTACCCGAAGGCCACAAGATCCCCACGGCGCAGGAGCTGAATGGAAAGCCATCTTGCAAGTGGCTTTGCGGTCACCATACCACCAACGACTGCAGGGTGGCGGCGGCAAGTCCAAATGGCGATAGAACAAGGACGTCTAATTTTCAGCCAGTACGCCATGAAAGTCGACACACCCCTTTCCCCGCGTTAACATGGTGGAGTGCACTTACCCTGGAGGGTGCCAGCCAGGATTCTCATTCAATATCAACATGGTAGGACCTGGACACCACTCTGGTAAGGACGGAGACGAGGGCAGCTGCTCTCGTAGCAAGGACACAGAGGAAGCCGTTTCACGTGATCGGCTCCGTCACGATGGCAAGCGCTACATCACAGAGGGAGAAGTGAGGAATGTGAGATATCAGCGACCTCTCTCTGATCACCTCCTCAACAAGTATGTGAGTCAATATGACCAACGCCGACGACCCAACGATGATGGTGAAAGAGATCGTCTGGCTGGGACACCAGGAGACATCGTCGGCATGATCACGACGAGGAGAGATATGAGCGCCATGCCAGAAAAAGTCAAGAGAGCAAGACAGCGAGGATAGGCCCTGCAGGACTGTCCCTTCTTCGAACTCTTGCTGGGATTCGGGAATGAGCCGATTGCCTACAATCGGCAGCTGCCCAGAATGTAGACAGAAAAGGAAGGACGCAGCTAACGTGTCCGTGTTCAAACGTCTAGGGCCTCTCCCGCCTCGGAACAAGCACGCTGAGTCCTCTCGGGTGGAAGATCTCGAGGATTTGGAAGATGATGATGAAGAAGAAGAAGATAAGTACCACCGGCCAAGGTGGTGCCCTGATGGACTCGGCCGTTCCCAAAAGCGTAGGGTTCAGCGACTACGTGGTTTGGAGGAAGCCGAAAGGTTATACCTGCACACGTTGAGGAAGGCGCGGCCTGATCTGGCCGCTAAAATTCAGCGAACCCTGGACGAAGAAGGTCGGCCACAAAGGAAAGAGTGGCGCCCAAACAAAGCCGATGATGAAACATCGGCTGGCACAAACATGGTGTTCATCCTTCCGACGGTTTAGTGCTCCAGTTAGACGAAGCACCTGTGGCACAACTTGACTGCGGCCCACGGCAGTTATCTTTGAGAAGCCACGAGAAAGAAGCTACAGACATCTGAAGGCCCTGTACTTGCGAGGTTATATCGATGGGCAGCCTGTCAACAAGATGTTGGTGGACACCGGAGCGGCAGTCAACATTATGCCATACTCCATGCTACGTCGGTTGGGACGCTCTAGCTCGGATCTGATCAAGACCAACGTGACATTGAGCGATTTCAACGGCCAAGCGTCTGACGCACAAGGTGTTCTGAACGTGGATCTGACCGTAGGAAGGAAAACCATCCCTACGACGTTCTTTATTGTCGATAGCAAGAGCACCTATCTTTCCTGCTAGGAAGAGATGGATCCATGCTGTTGCATTCCATCCACGATGCACCAATGCGTAATACTGTGGGATGGATATGAAGTAAGTCGTCCATGCGGATGACTCAGCCAAGATTTCAACGGCTGGCATGAGCAACAGGAGACAACGGGAGCCAGAGCCACTCTCGGGCATCGATTTGAATGACTGCTGACGCATCGACATGACAGACGAGGGTTAGGTTGGTCTTATCCACCGGCCTAACCGTATAGCAAGAACAAACCTATGGACAAACGTGGCGAGGCCGATCCTTGGGATCGGCCCCAAAGATCTATGGAGGAACATTGCAAAACCTTCATTGAGCGATTCAATCAACGTGGAGGCCGATTCCGGCAATCGGCCAAAATTATCTTCACCCACACGTTACTTTTGTGTTCACGTCTCTAATGGGCAGCGGTTTACGTCGGCTGATGAGAGTCAACATTAGTCCCTAACGGAGCCCAGCGTTCAAACCACGGTGCCTTGGCTAGCTTCTGATAGATATCCGCGGTTACGTGAGATTCGGCTCGGGGAGCTGTCGGATGAACATGTGCGACCATGTGCGGTGAAATATTGGGGGCGATAGAAAAATCGGCCAGTAAAAAAATTCTCATGGTATACAGCCGATGCACCAACCATCGACTCTAGTACAATTACACGGGATCTACCGCTGCGTGTTCAAGACGAGGATTTTCACCAAGTCGGTCTTCAGTTCAGCTTCAAGGCCTTCTGCTTCCTTGAGGGAGTGATGAGAGCTTCCTCGGCTGCAATGAGCCGATTTTGGTGCCCGAACTTTCTCTTCGAGGACTTCCAACCCTTTGCGCCAGTTCAGCAGTGCTGTGAAGCGTCAGTTTTGGCATGCAAGGCAGCCTTTTGCTCATTAAGCCGTTGGTGTTTCGTCTACAATATCGGCTTTCAACGGAAGAAGAGGCGATCGATGGGGGCAAGTTTGGCTAGCTCGGCATGGTGGCTGTCTCAGAATTACCTGAGTTCAAAGCCCTTTGACTGATCTGTGCATCCTCACCGATATTCTCGCCTTTGGCTGAGGCTCGGGGGGCAGCTGGCCTGGTAGATGCTCTGTTTTAGAAGCCGATTGGGGTATCATCGGCTGGTCCTTCGTCGCAACCTTCTTCAAAAATGGGAGTTCGCGCAGAAGAGGATCACTGGAGCTGGTGGGAGGAATTTAAGGACTCTCTTGAAGGCAAGGGTCTTCCACATTATCCACCAGATCTCAAAGTCCTCAGTTGAAGAGTTGAAGGATAGATTGTGAAGAACCGATGCGTTGCTATTGGCTCATTGAGCATTGGCTAAGTGAACAATCGGCAAAGTCAGTATGAGGGGGAATCGGCTAAATTAGCACAAAAATCGGCAAAAATCAGGCGGGGGAAATTCTTCATTGATAAATAGGATTTCTTACATAAAGAGCTGATCAAAAGGAAATACTAGGGGGTACATTGCCCCATCTACTGCTGATCCTATGCTAAGGGTCCTATCTACGGGCCGTCGCTGCCCTCGTCGTCGCCGTCGTCGCCGCTATCGGCGCTACTCCCGGCGGGCTCGTCGTCGCTGCTGCAGCGGCCGCCGGCCGGGCCCTCGTTGTCCTCGTCCTCCTCGTCAGCGTCGTCATCGTCGCTGTCGAAGTCGCTGAGGTTCCCCGGCCAGGGGCAGAAGCGCTTGGCTGGCGGTTCGTCGGAGGAGGTGTCGTCCTCCTCCTCCTTCTCCTCCTCCTCCTCGGGGGAGGTGAAGTCATCACAGGAGAAGCGATCGTCGTCGCTCTCCTCCTCCGTTTCAGTCGGCGAGGAGACGGAGGTCCACTTCCCCGTCGGTCGGGGACTTGTCGTCCCTGGAGCAGATGGAAGAAATCGTGTTTGGATTCCCTCCGGCTTCGATGGCGCGGATGTTGGCCGCATGCGGGCCTCCTCCGGAGTTCAGTCCCGGCGTCGGCTCGCGGGAGGAGGAGTTGGGTGGGAAAAGAAGGAGGAGGGAGAGGAGGAAGAAGACATGGTGGCGCAGGAGGCTTTTGGAGTGCTAATGCGAAGGGGATGAAGAAGCAAACTATTTGGAGGCGGTTAAATAAAAGGGGATATAGTGGAAATTCAATGCCACAGTTTAGAGAAGTGGTGCTGACAAAAAAAAATATTGTCAGATCGTGCAGAGAATTTGAGAAGGCAAGGCATCATGATGAAGGATATTGCGACTGCTCTGGCACGACATGACCCGACGAAGAAAAAGCAGTGATTTTGAATTTATCAATTCCAAAACCGAGAGGCATGTTTATCACGGGAATTTGACCGGATCGAGTGGGCGCGATCAAGATTGGGCTTGAAGAATATACATGGAAGAATATGCGAACCGGCCTTGTACACGAAGTTTGGGCTAGTTTGCCCTTGTATCTGTAAATATGATAGGGTACGTGTCGGTTAGTTAGAGTTTGGCTCGCACGGTTGTGATTATTCCCACGTTAGAAAATCTAGGACTATAAATATGTATCTAGGGTTTGTGAAATAAACAACAATCCCGCTCACCACAAACCAATCTAGGCGCATCGCCAACTCCCTTGTCTCGAGGGTTTCTTAGGGTAAGCATCATGCTGCCTAGATCGCATCTTGCGTCTAAGGCGTCTGCCCATTGCATGTTCATGCGTTGCTCGTCTTGAAGCCTTTTGATGGCGAGCAACGTAGTTATCTTAGACGTGTTAGGGGTTAGCATTGTTCATCGTATCATATGCGTCGTCGTGCAACCACGAGACGTCTGGCAAAGCGCCCACCTATCTTGGGTGTAGGCGGCTTCCCTTTGATCATTATTTAGTAGATCCGATCCGTTGCAGTTGCTCCTTGTTCTCAGGATTAGTTTATGTCACATAGTTAGGCCTTACAAGGGTTGAAGGATCCGGTGGCGCGTAGAGGTGTAGTTTGCTAGCCCTGGACAGGATGTTCCGAGGATCAACCTCGTGTTGGTTTTAGGCCTTGTCTAGGGTCGGTTTACGATCACCGTGCGTGGCCGCCGGGCTCCATGAGTAGGATGTTCCGATTATGTGGTGAAAACCTAATCGTAGTAGGTCGTTTTAGCTTTATCTTGATCAAGCGGGACCACCATATATTCGTACACCTCGTACGGATCATGGGTGGATCGACTGCTGAGCGATTCACGGAAGGACAACCTGAGAGCCGAGCGAGGCTCGTATTTAATGTTTACGTGTATGCCATCCACTAAGCGAGGCACATCCATCACCTTCTTGACCCGGTATAGGTCAGGTGGCACGCCCACCACGACATCGGACGTCGTCCAGGAGGCTTTCCGGGCCGTCGCTCGGAGGGACAAGGGCCAGCCGCAGCCCTAAGTTGTTCCCAGCTCCTCTTGTGTTGCCGTCGGCGCTCGCGGTGGGGTGGATCGGCTCTTTGAGCCGATTCACGGGACAACCTGAGCCGGTCGAGGCTCGTATTTAATGTTTACGTGTATGCCATGCGGGAACTAAGCGAGGCACATCCATCACCTTCTTGACCAGGTATAGGGTGGCACGCCCTTGCACCGGCATCGGACGTGCGTGCCGAGTCTTTGCGGGCCATCGCTCGAGAGGACCGGGGCCAGCATGATCTGGGAACCTCCGGCTCCTCTTGTGTTACCAAAGTATTGCTTCGCCGGTGGGTTTCTGACCGCAACACGGAATAAAAATATAGTTCACTAGAGGTGACCTGATAAGTTGTTGATGAAGAAGGGATGCCTTGGGCATCCCCAAGCATAGCGTGAGTCTTCTTGAAATATGCGGGGATGAACCACCGGGGCATCCCCAAGCTTAGAGCTTTCACTCTTCTTGATCACATTGTATCATCCTCCTCTCTTGATCCTTGAAAACTTCCTCCACACCAAACTCAAAACAATCTCATTAGAGGTTAGCACATAATCAAAAATTCACATGTTAAGAGGACACAATCATTCCTAATACTTCTGGACATCCAAAGCTACTGAAAGTTAATGGAGCAAAGAAATCCACTCAACACGGTAAAAGAGGCAATATGAAATAAAAGGCAGAATCATCCATGGTGATCCGTAAAGACAAAATTTTTCGAGGCACTTAACATGCTCAGATGAAGAAGCTCAAATTGAATGAAAGTTGCGTACATATCTGAGGATTACTCATGAATTTTCGCAGATTTTTCTGAGTTTTCTACAGAGAGATCTACTCAAATTCGTGACAGCAAGAAATCTGTTTCTGCGCAGCAATCCAAATCTAGTATCAACCTTACTATCAAAGACTTTACTTGGCACAACAATGCAATGAAATAAAGATACAAAGGTATTTCTACCGTAGTAACAAGCACCTTGACTCAAATATAAAACAAAAATTGCAGAAATAAAATAATGGGTTGTCTCCCATAAGCGCTTTTCTTTAACGCCTTTCAGCTAGGCGCAGAAAGTGTAAATCAAGTATTATCAAGAGAAGAAGCATCAACATCATGATTTTCCTTAAAAACACAACTTGTCACAATAGGTATGTTAGATACTCCATTATCTAAATTTCCCATAGGGTTACTAAGGGCTTTATCAATTTTAGGCTTATAATAGTTCTTTGGCTTAGACACCTTAGAGACATACATGAACTTTTGCTCCTTACTGTTGGGGGGATTACCCCCGGTATGCCAAAGGCATGCCAAACCGGATGGTTTGAGCCATCGAGATACCGGTTTAATATTCTTACCGGAACACAAAGGTAAGAGTTTGGGCTAAGTGAAGCTAAGCCGGTATCCCCAGAGATACCGGATGATTTTACCGGAGAGAAGGGCCTGTCGGCGGGACTGGTCAAAGATTCTCTTCGGAGCAAGAAGACAAGGATGAGCTAAGCAAAGCGGCTTTAATCAGAGCCCTGGCGCCAAAGAGAGAGATGACGCTGAAAGAAGCCGGACGACGTCTCCCGATTAAAGACTCGGCGTCATGTTTGTGATTAAAGTAGCTTTGTAAAAGTAGTTTAGCTCATCAAAGATGCCATTAGGGTTTCTTGGTCCCGTAAGCCACCCTCTCCCCTATAAAAGGAGAGGGTGGCAGCCTCCTCTGAGGCCCGCGTGTCCTGAGAGGAGATTAGACGATAGAACTTGTATCCCAGAACCACCTGTAAGCATGTTGAGATCAATGAAGCAGCGATCTAGTAAAGAGTTCTTCCTCTTGTCTCTCTTCTTGCATATCGGCCGGCCTTTGGTTGTGTTCTTGAGGAAAGCATCCAGGAAGTTCATCCCATCTAGTCGCAAACCCTCCCAGATCCTCTGGCGTCCATTCAGCCCCAATCTCGCCATCCTGGCATCTGTCCCGTTAACCACGGCAGCAGTTGGCGCCAGAGTGGGGCATGAAGTGGCGCTGGCTGGAGTTCACATTCGGGCGGGCATCCTCGAGGTCGCCGGCGAGCGTACGGTGTCCACGCTCGTGCAGCGCATCTCGACATGGACTTCCATCAACGACAACGGGCTGCTTCGCCAGCGGCATCTTCCCCAGAGCGGCCGCACCACCGAGTTTGGCGACCCACAGCGTCTGCGCCCGGCACCGTCCTGTCGCGCCCGGCGCCTAGCCGGTCTTTGGTGGCAGGACCCGCCAAGATGGCTATGTGCTGGCAGCGCCACCGGCAGCGTCGAGTAATGATGATCGGCGTGGTTGGTGCGGAAAGAAGGTTTGTGGATGAAGGTGCTTGGTCGTGCGGCCTCGACCCGTGCGGCCAAGCCATGGCGGAAGTAGCAAGCTTATTTGTGACTGCGGGAGCATCTTCCGCACCACCGGCAACACCACTCCAAGCGGCGATGAACGTGCGCGCGCCCATCGCGCGAAGTGTCGACCGGCGGCGGCACGGGCGGAGGTTGGAGGCACAACGCTGAAGCTGCTGTGACAGGCCGCCGACATCGACCGGGCGCCAGCGCGACTGAACCTAACCTACGTGAATAACGCTGCCCATGCTTCAGCACGGTAGCGCTCATGCTGCTAGGATACGGAGGCTTAGGCTAAGCTCGCAACCTAGATCGGGATTTACGCAAAAGTTCTTCTTGCGGCAAAAGTACCTCTGCATCAGATTAGCATCGTGGAAAAACCTAAGTACAGGTAGGCCGGATAAAACTATAAAAGCTGCTAAAGCTGCGGTAGAGCTATGAATGCGCTTTCGGAGGTGCTTGTGGCAACAAGAAGCGAGTTAGAGAGAGCCTCTTTGGAAACTATTGGCTTGAAACCAAATCTTTGAACAAGCCCAGCTAAAAAGTGAACAAGGCGCGGCCTCAAGAATCAGCAGCGTTCAACAAAGAATGCGGGAAGAAAGTCCCATGGGCGAGCATCGTCCCCCCATCCCGGGCAGGAAAAGAAGAGAAAAAGAGATGGCTTCGCCTGCAATGATTGGCCCCGTATGCGATCCGGTTCTTCTTGGGAAAACAGCAGACTTTACATGATCTTTGGTAGAAAAAGCCAAGGGGCAGATCGAGGCTACGCCAGAAGAATGCCGGAAACAATCATGGCGGTAGATATGAAACCGGGCAAATTATCGAGCTGCAAAGAGACGCGTATGAGAAAGCATACCACCAAGGTGCCGGCAGGCAAGAGCCGCGGAACCGGAAAGATACGGAGAGGGAGATTCCGAAGTAGAGCGAACAAGAGTCTACCGGAACCCCTTGGGGGATCGCCTGGGGGAAAGATGTTTGCCGGACCAGGATGCGAGGCACAGGCTGGACAGAGTACATCTTTCCGAAATGATCGAATCTGAGGGTCCTCCTGGCCCAAAATGTTTTGGCCCACGGATCATGGGAGAAGAGCCACCGGTACGCAATTTCCAGCTGCCTCGAGACACAAAAACGTATGATGGCACGACCAAGCCGGAAGATTGGCTGGCGGACTATGTCACAGCTGTTTATGTAGCTGGTGGTGGAGTAAACCGGCGTTGGGGTGAGAATCATACCGTCCTACCTGGTAGGCCCTGCACGGATTTGGCTTAACAACTTACCGGCAGGAAGCATTAACGGATGGCTGGACTTTGAGGAAGCCTTCGTGAACAACTTCAGTAGCACTTACAAGAGGCCAAACCGGGCCCAACAGCTCGCTTTATGCCAGCAACATGCCGGTGAGACAGACAGGGATTATCTTACCCGATGGAACTCAACAAGAAACACATGTGAAGGAGTGATTGAAGCACAAGCAATTGCTTGGTTCAGTCAAGGATGCCGGAGAGGATCGCCGCTGTGGCAAAAGCTGCAGAGAAGCATGCCAGCAACTTTGGCGGAAATGATACGTGTGGCGGATAGCTATGCATTGGGAGACCCATTGCAACCCGGCGGTACAAGGTACGGCGGGCAGCCAGCAGAAGAGGTGTCTGCAGGTTGGCAAGACAGCCAAGAAGGGAAGATTTCCCGGATCGAAGGTACGCTCCGCAGCACGTTGCTGCCGTGCAGAAAATTATGATGCCGACGGTAATAAAAGGCAAAAAACCGGATCGCGACCATGGGCGGGTCCAAAAAGCGGTGGGTCGAAAAAAACCACGGGGCCGAGAAAAAGAATTGGCGAGGAACACAGCAAATACACCATAAAACCATGGATCAACCTTGCAGTGGCACACGCAAACCCGGATCACCCGTCAAACCACTTGACAAAGGATTGTTCTTGGACCAAGTACTTGATGCAAAAGGGAGCGGTAAGGACGACGCGAGCCTGGGGGTGCTCAGCGGTGTTGCCACCATCACCAAGATATCTTCAGCGTCGACAACAACTACCACCCACCGCCACCGCATCCACGAGAGCAAGCAGCTTTACCGGTACAGCATCAGCCAAATAGGCAGCAGTACCAGCAAGTTAACCAGGTGGAGCAAAACGATGATCAACCACCTCCACCGGCACCTTTAGGCCGGAATGTTTACGAGGGCCCGCATATGTGCTGTGTTGTTTTTGTCACTGAGCCAACAGACAGGCAAAGTGTGCATCGCCGCTCCATGGAGGTAAACACCGTGATGCGGCGGTTCCCAAATATCTTGTGGTCAGATCAGAAGTACACAGTCATTGGGGATCACCCAAGATCATGCGAATCAGACGGATATGCTCTTGTTGTGGACCCAATCATGAAAGGAGCCATAAGCTCGAGTAAAATTCAGCAAGGTGCTGATAGACAACGACTAAACATCATGTACCGGCACACCATGCATACGTTGGGCATAACAGAAAACACGTAAGCCGACCATGGCGTGTACAACGTTCACGGAATCGTTCGGGCTTATCACCGTGCTCCCGGTAGGAAAGTTCGGGTAGACGTGGCGTTTGGAGGGACGTGACAATTGCCGGGTTGAAAATGTTGAGTTTGGTGGTGGACACAGACCAGGTCCTTACCATGCATTGCGGGAAGACCGGCGATTGGCAACTTTCATGGCTACCACTCATCTGACTTACCTCAAAATGAAGATCACGCGGCACCTCGTGGACCCTTAGCATGGTGGGGAACTATAAGGTCTCTTGACGCATGCGCGGATCAGAACCTAGCGGAATCGGTGATTGCGGAGGAAGAGAAGAATGCAAACCCCGCGGTTGCGGCAGCTCCCGATCCTCACGGTTGAGTTTCGCGGCAATGAGTGGAAGCTAAGCTCCCTAGGCATTCAAGCCGACAATTGAAACAAAGTCATTTAATGCTGGATCCGGCTTACGAGCCTTCGTTCGCATCGGTCTTGGGACTTCGATCAGAAGCATAGGAAAACGCTTTCGTCGGCTTCCTCGTGAGGCTCGGAATATCTTTGCACAGTCAGTGATGACTTGGTGGGTGGGAGCTGGCTGAGCACTCTTTAAATAGACGCCAAGCCGGTGCGGCAACCCTTGCGCCGGTTACGTGAAAGATAGCGGAAGATTATTGGAGAAGAAGTAACAAAGCTGCTTGTTGCCGGATTCATTGTGGAGGTCACGCACACAGAGTGGGCTGGCCAATCCGGTAATGGTTGAAAAGAAGAAAGAGAGAACATGGAGGCAAAAGCTCCAAAGGTATGGCGCATGTGCATCGACTACACCAACCTAAACAAGGCTTGCCCAAGAGATCCTTTTCCTCTTTGCCACAGATCGATCAAGTGATTGATTCAGAAGCTGGCACAGGTGTGAGTTGTTATCCTTCACGGATGCGTATTCGGTTCCACCAAATCCCTTGAAAAACGAAGATCAAATAAAAACTGCGTTCATTACCCCGCATGGGAGCTTATTGCTATGTCTATGCCCTTTGGTTTAGCACTTAACGAGTTGCAGCATGCCCGGCGACGTATGCCATCTTGTTTTGATCAAATCGGAAAGAATGTGCAAGTCTATGTGACGACATTGTGATAAAAACTAAGGTAAAGAACATAATCGATGACATCCGGCAAACATTCGATAACCTAGACGGTTCGGATGACTTAATCATTAAGCCACTTTCGGTGTCCACTGTAGGCAAGGCGCACCATTCCCTTGTCTCAAGCCGGGAGCATTGAAGTCAATCCCGTGCATCAAGACAATAGAAGAATAAGCTATCCCACGAGCTAAAAGATGTGCAAAAGTTTACCGGTAGCTTGGCATCGCTAAGCCGGTTCGTAAGCAGGCTAGGAGAGAAAGCCTTGCCATTATATGCTCTAATGAAAAAATCCGACACGTTCGTCTGGACCCCTCAGGCAGACGCAGCGTTCAAGGAGCTAAAAACAATGTTGGCCACGGCACCTATCTTGGCCTCGCCTCTAGAAAGAGAGCCTATGCTGTTATACATAGCGGCAACAAACCGGGTTGTGAGCGTAGTGGTTGTAGTTGAAAGAGAAGAGGAAGGAAAAACCGTCCAGAGGCCGGTATACCTGAGCGAGGTGCGCTCCCTCTCAAAACAAAACTACCCTCACTTCCAAAAGATGACTTATGGCGTGTACATGGCCGCCACAAAACTCAAGCATTACTTTGAAGAACATCCTATGAGGGTGGTGAGTGAAGCACCAATCTCCGATATCATGTGCAACAAGGACGCTAGCGGAAGGATTGCAAAGTGGGCAATCCAGATATCACCATATGTACCGGTGTACGAAAGAAGAGATGCCATAAAATCACAGGCTTTGGCTGATTTCTTCCTAGTCGATTGGGCGGAGATGCAATACAAACCGCCAGATCAGAGGATAGAATACTGGAAAATGCACTTTGATGGATCCAAACTCAAAGAGGGTCTGGGTGCTGGTGTGGTGCTTACCTCGCCAAAAGGAGATCACCTCCGGTATGTTTTGCAAATGCATTTCAGGGCATCGAATAATGTTGCTGAATATGAAGCTTTGATCCATGGGCTTAAGGTCGCAAAAGAAATCGGTGCACACCGGATCATTTGCTATGGAGATTCGAATCTTGTGGTGCAGCAGTGTTCTGGGGATTGGGATGCAAAAGATGCCAACATGGCCTCATCCCAGGTTTCACGTGCAAAAGATTGCCGGATTCTTGAAGGGTGTAGGTTTCACCATGTGCGTAGCGCGAGAAAATGAACGCGGATGCTTTGTCCAAGCTGGGCTCATCAAGGCAAGAAATTCCTCCCGGGATAGCTTTAGCTCACTTAAAGTACCATCGATAAACCAAGCCCGGAATGGGAATCAATTTTCATCTTAGAATTAGCATTGGTACCCACGGATATCGATGAAGAAACACGGGGGCCTGCAGAGTACACTCGGGAATTTGCTCCACAAGCTCGGGGAGGCTGCTGCGGCCGTACCGGAGGAAATGATCTTTAGTAGATAGCATGCGGTGATGCACCGGTGTTTTGGTTAGAGACACCGTCGTGGGTTAAACCTATTAAGGAATTCCTAGTCAACGGCACCTTGCTGGATGACGAAAATGAATCAAGGAGAATCCAAAGAAGGTCCAAAGCATATACATTCATCAATGGTGAAGTCTACAAGTGTTACCGGTGTCCTTCAAAGATGTGTGGAACCGGAAGAAGGAAAAGAAATGCTTGAGGAGATTCACCAAGGGGAATGTGGGCATCATGCTTCATCAAGGGCGCTGGTAGCAAAAGTGTTCCGGCATGGGTTCTATTGGCCCACTGCTAGGATTTAGTAAGAAAATGCAACGGGTGCCAGAGGTACGCCAAGCAAAATCATACCCAGCGTCCGGTTTAAAAACAATACCATTAACATGGCCGTTTGCCGTTTGGTGCCTCGATATGGTTGGCCCATTCAAAACTGCAAGGAGCAGCATGACTCACATCTTGGTTATGGTGGATAAATTCACCAAATGGCTAGAAGTGAAACCTATCGCAAAATGTGATGGGCATACAGCGGTGAAGTTCTTAAAAGATGTCATTTTGCAGTATGGATACCCGCACAGCATCATCACTGACAATGGAACCAACTTTGCTCAAGGTGAGTTCAAAAGGTTTTTGAGGACAACAACATCCGGTTGGATTTGTGCTCGGTGGCACACCCACAAGGCAATGGCAGTGGAAAGAATGAATGCTTTGGTACTTTCCGGTTCAAGCCAAGACTCATTGATGCAGTGGAAAAGTCACCGGGATGTTGGCTCGATGAGCTACCATCAGTGCTGTGGAGTATAAGAACAACTCCAAACCGGTCTACCGGATACGCCCCCTTCTTCATGGTTTACGGGGCAGAAGCGGTCATACCAACCGACATCATTCATGATTCACCAAGGGTACAACTCTATACTGAGCAAGAGGTCAAAGAGGCCAGAGAAAATGATGTAGACTTGCTAGAAGAAGCAAGAGAGCTGGCTTTGGCAAGAACAGCCATTTACCAGCAAAACCTCAGACGCTATCATGATCGGGAAGGTTAACCCGAGAGTTTTCCGGGAAGGAGATCTGGTGCTACGCCTAGTGCAGCGCACTGAAGGCCGGCATAAGCTCTTGCCACCATGGGAAGGTCCCTTCATTGTAAGCAAAGTGCTTCACAATGATGCATACTACTTGATCGATGCACAGGAGTGGAAAAAAGGAAAGGCGGACAGGTCCGGAGAGAGGAGAGCAAGCGTCCATGGAACGTAGCTCTGTTGCGTCCTTTCTACTCTTGAAGTTGTGGTGTAAGAAGTTCCTTTTTTGTACCTTACATGCTATGAATAAAAGATGTCGGAGCCTCAAATGAATCTCGGGGACTACCCCAACCTAAGTTGCATGTAACTTGTTTATTTTTTCAGTTTACCGGTTGCTTATTGAACGTTTTTTCTTTCCGGTTTAGTAGTGTGCTAGACCATACCGGAGTCTTCGACTCTGCTGTTGTCCATAATTTGGCTTCATGGCAAGCAAGATAAACCGGTAGGGGATAAGCACATGACTGAAGAAGGGGGAGAGCGAGGAAAGAACAATCGGAAAAATTTAACTAACCTAGGTTAAACCGGTTTTTGCAAAATTTTGAAATTATTTCTAAGTTCAAGAAAATGCTTGTTTGGTGAAGAACCTTGTGCTCATACGCCAAAAACGCCCAAAGGCAGGCAGAGGCAAGGCAAAAGAACCAAGTGTGCATCGGAGTGGATGGAAACAGACTGAAATCCTTGCGGTCTGGGATAAAGAAAGCAGCCCAAAGCAAATGTGCTAAGCCAAACTTAAGATAATTAACTACGGGTATAACTTAGAGGCATAAGGCATTTGTGCGACAACCAAGCGGACCAAGTTTTACATCATAAGACCCGGCATGCCGGGGTGGGAATTCTTGAGGACATTGTTTCAGACACGGGACCAAATAGCATGACACGGGTAAATCTTGACGGGCAAGTAGATAATCGGCGTGGGGGCTTCGGGAGGGGCATCGCCAGCACCGGCATCACCCAGACTCCTCCTCGGCTTCATCCTCCTCCTCGTCGAGATAATCTTGGGACGTTAGGAGGGAGGGGATGAGAGTGCGCATCGGCGTACTCCCGCGATATGGTATGCGCGATCTGTAAACAGCGGTAAGAAATCGGGTCAGTCGGTTTACTTTGCTCGCGCCTCCGGTGAGGCATCAGTTCAGCTCCGAATACCATGAAGCGGGCGCACGGAGGGCGCGTACGCTCCGGGCGCGGGCAGCGAACCACGCCACTTCCCGCGGATCCTCTTGGCGCCCTTGAGGCGGTCGATCGGTGAGTGTATCAGGCACCTCCTGCGGGCCACGAGTCTGAGAGCTGGGTAGCTACATCGGGAATGTCGAGACGAGGTTACGTTGGCGACGCATATGAGACACCCGCGCACTCAGCGCGACCCGGATGGTCATAGGGGTCCATGGCACGGCAAGGTCAACAGCCTGAGCTGATGCGGCGCTCGTCAAACCTTCTTAACGACATACCTACGAGTCGGGAAGAGGCTGTGCAAGGAAAGAAAAAGGCTAAGGAAGGGAATCCGGACGAAAAGGCAACCGGAAGGAAAGATAACGAAAAGAAAATGTGATCGGAAGAAAAAAGGCTTGTGGGCAGTAGTCAGAAAGTGCAAAAGGAAAGGACTTACGGTAGGCAAGTGTATCAGTTTGCAGGACCAGCCGGTTGCACTCCTTCTGCTCCTCCTCCAGCCGCGCAGCTTTCTCCTCGGCAGCCTTCTGGGCTTTGGCCAGCTCCTCCAGCTCAGCTAGCAACACCGAGTTGGCGTTGCCGGCATCTTCAAGAGCTTCATTCATCTTGGCCGCTGCATCAGTTTCGGCAGCTTTGAGGGCCTTAGCATGATCAAGCCCGGCTGGATGAGCTGGGACTTGGGCTCTGGTATTGGTCTTTTGGGCGCTCCCAGCTCCTCCACGATCTTGCGGATGGCTGGTCCTTCTTCTCCCCTGTTAACCCGGAGAAGAAGGTGTTGTTGCTGGATTTGTCTTGGTTATGAAAAGAAAACCAAGCTAACAGGAAAGAGGGAAAATTGTACGTTGGGCGGCGGCGAGCTGCTCCTTGAGAGCATCGATGGAAGCTTCCGGGATCACTGTTAAACAGAAATTGTAAATGTTAGGAGGAAAAAAGGTTTCCGGTAACAAAGATGCCGGTAGAACAAAACTTACCTTGGCACTTATCATGTGCCTCAGCGAGCTCCCGATGCTCCCATAGAAGCTCCTCAAAGAGGGCCTTCCGAGCGTCAGCCGTGAGCTGTTCAAGAAAAAGAGATTAGCTAAGTTTTCGCTAAGAACAAGGTTCTTAACCCGAAACTCGAGGTGGCAGTGCTAGTTTCGCGTGTTTTTTTAAGCTAAGTTTTGCGCTGGGAACAGGTTCTTAACCGAAACTCGGGAGGTAGCAGTGCTAGTTTTGTGATTTTAAACTAAGTTTCTGCGCTAAGAACAGGGTTCTTAACCCGAAACTCGGGGAGGACTGGCAGTGCTAGTTTCGCGCGTTTTAAGCTAAGTTTCACGCTAAGAACAAAATTCTTAACCCGAAGCTCGGGGACTGGCAGTGCCGGTTTTCCGCTAAGTTTCTAAGTTTAAGTTTTGTGCTAAAAGCTGCGTTCTCACCACAAAACTCGGGGACTGGGAAGATAGACAAGAGAGAAACCAGCATTAAACTAAAGAAAAGATAAAAAATCCGGAAGCAAGGAAACCGGTAAAGTTGAAAAAGTTAGTAAGCGTACCATCAAGTTATTCGTGGCATCGTACCACGCGCTGTCCAGCTCTTCTCCTTCACGGCGCGGCGAAGCCGCATGAAGTGCTCCTCGGAAGACAGGTCCCCAACGAGTCCAGGTCTGGCAACTATCCTTGCCAAACCGCGGTCGCGAGTCTCTCTAACGCGTTCCACTTACGGCGTGGGGCAACGAATGCCCAGTCCCGACCTGTAGCTGGAGACTTCAGTGATACGGCCATGGTAGGTGGCCGTGGTGGTATCCCTGGCGGCCTTGGAGACGTGCAGCACCAGAGGCTGCTGGGCCCGAAGGGGCGCTGGAGGCCGTCGCCTTCCCCTTGATAAGCTTGGAGATCTTGGGCGGCGGCGCAGTTGGAGCAGCCCCGGAGGGCTTGGTGCGAGGAGCATACGCGGTGGCATTAGAATGGTTGATGGAGAAGGGGAGCGCTAGGCGCGTCACCCGGAGTTGGGTGCTCCGGCGCGGAAGTTTAGGCACGGAGAGTTGCTCTTCTTTCAAGGATGGGAGGAGTGAAGAGCTCACGCCGCCAACCGACTTCTTATCGCCCGGCCGCCGATGTTGCTGGCCCGCCGTATGTATTTCTACGGAAGGAAGGAAAGATCCTTCTCGTGCGGTGATGCGCGCGATGTAGGGCCGCACGCCCCCGAACTTGTTGTGCCCCAGAAGGGAGGGCGGAGGTGTTGCCGGCACGGATGGTCTGGACTTGACGAAGGAGGGAGGGGTTGAGGTCCTTGCGGAACCTTCAGAGCCCGTTGGCTTGAGCCAAGCTTGAGCGCGGGGCTGAGAGAGAGAGAAAGAAAGATAGTTGGAAAAAAGCAACCGGAAAAAGGAACTTGGCAAAAAGAGGCAAGCAAGAAAATAAGAAACTTACCCGGAAGCAGAAGCATCTCTTGCGCCCGTGCGACGCACGCCCACTTCTTTTCCCCCCAGGGGCTCAGTCCGGAAGCGCTTGGAGGGAGGGGCCTGGCTGGAACCGGCATCAGATGCCGGCTGCTTGTTCTTTTGGCCCTGGGCCATGAGTTTGTCCACAAACTCGGAGCCGGCCTCGGCGCGCAAGGGCGGCACGCGCTCGTGGACCTATAAGTTAAAAACGGCTAAGAAGCGATTCGCGAAAAAGCAACAATGAAAGAAGAAGAAGAAACCAGAAAAGAAGAATACCTCAAGCATGGACAGGTCATCGGAGGACCCGGTTGGCTTCGGTGGAGACCGGCCAAGGCGCGCAGCCGGAGTCTTGCCCATCTTCAGATCTTTCCAGAAAATGTAGGGATCTGGGTCGACGGAGTCAAGGGCGCGCTTCACGCAGATTCCACGCCGCTCTGCTTCAATGAGGGGGAAGCGGTCCTTGGCCTGAAACACGAAAAAAGAGGGTTAACAAGAGCAAAAAAGTTACCGGCAAAACCGATCCTAATTGCGTAATCTCTTACTTCTTGGGTCGGAGGGTTAGTAGTGCTGAGGGGAAGGAGGCCCCATTCCCAGTCAAACGGCATAGCAGTTTGGCAGATCTGCTTAGCCTTGCGCACGACGTCCTTTGCTAAGGGGACGGCCTGTGATCTTGGTGGGATCGCCAGGGCCGTACATCTCGCTCATCCTATGCACCCGGCGCTTAAGAGGAAGCACCCGGCGCGAAATAAAAGTGCGGATGATATCATCCGAGCAGATGTTGGTCCCCTTCTTCAAAGAGGCCATGAAGCGTACCACCCGGTTGGTTTCGATATGATCCGTCTTCGGGTTGTAACTCCAGTTGGCTCTACTGGGAGGCCCCACCTTGAACGGTGGAAGATCGATGAGATTCGCGCGGCCGTTGTTCTTCACGTAGAAGAAAGTTCCTTGCCAGGCGCGGCAGGACTCGAGGCCGGTGAACTTAAAGAAAGGACTCCCCTGGCGGGAGCCAACGATGCAGGACCCGCACTCCACGGGCGGCTTGGGCTTAGGAATTTCTTTGCCCTGAACGGAATTAATCCGCAGAGAAAAGAAGCGGGCAAACGTCTCACGAGTGGGACGAATACCGATGTAGGCCTCCATGAAGGTGGCGTAGCAGGAAAGGTAAAAGATGGCATTGGCCGGGAAGGTGGTGAGGTTGGAGTTCATAGAAATCTAAGAACTCCCGGAAAAAAGGAGAAGCGGGAAGGCCGAAGCCACGCTCAAAATGAGCAAGAAAAACAACATGTTCCATAGGGCTGGGGCCTCCGTGCAAGTTCGTCACGGAGGCGGCGAGGTTACTCCTGCAGGAATCTGCCGGACCCGCTATAATCGATCTCATATTCGATAACATTGGAGCCCATCCGGGGCTCCACGGGTGATGGGGGAAGGCTCGCGCCGGATGATTGGCTAGAGCTGCGGATGCTTGGCTAGAGCTACCGGATTCTAGGCATCCGCCGGTTACTTGGCGGCCTCTGGGATCCTTGTGCAGTTGCGGAATCGGTATCCATCGGTCCCCAGAAGCCTAGATCCTGGGAAGATTGTCTGTGTGGCTACGGGAGGAGGAAGAGAAGAAGAAGCGAGAGGAAGATTCCTCGCCGGTTGTTGGTTTGGAGCGAAAAAAACAGAAATCCCACAGTTGAACCCCGCGAAGATCTACGAGTAAGAAGAAAATCAAAGAAAAAGAAGAAATAAGAACACCATCGACCCAAGATCTAGAAAGCAAGCAGATGGCAAGCAAAGTGAGATTGGCACTAACCTCGAGCGAGAGCGCGATTACATTTGAGAAGACGTTCGCCAGGAAGACGGACCTACTCTCAGAGCCGAGCACCATCGACGACCCGAAAGCGAGAAAGGACGCGAAGAAGCAAAAATGCGCGGGCGCGGCGGAGAGTGCTGCGAAGATTTCCGCACGCGAGAGTCGCTGAGGCTTAACGACGTAAGTTCATGAGCGAAGCTCAAACGAACGAAAGGCGGACGAAAGAAGCGGCGAAGCGCGAAGAAGCGAAACCTTTGTGCGCGAGTTGGGAATACAAGAAGAGGAAGAAGAAGGGGCAGTTCTCCTTATAAAGAAGAGAGGAGGTGGGCGAAAACCGCGGGCCGTGGCGGTTCGCCTCGCGGCCCACGACGGTCACCATGGGCCGCCACGTGGCGAGGAAGTACACGCGAAAAAAAATAAGAAGCCACACGGAGGCGCACACGGGATCCCGAAGAGGTAGTGGGATCAGTGGTGCATTTAATGAGCGCGCGGGAGTCGAAGCGAAGTGACAGCGACAACTGGCGCGCCGGTTAACGTGCGCATGTCAGCGATGAGCGCGAGGGCAGAAATATATTCTTGACTTCGCTTGGGAAAAGGTAAATCTGAATGTCTGGGAGAAAAGAGATCTTGAGAATTCCTTGCAAAAAGTGAAACAGACAAGGGCAAAGATCTGGGATCAAGCTCCAAGCGGAGAGATTAAGCCGGTATCTTAAAAGATGAAAACTGGCATAGTCTGCCGGGGATGAATCGCCCGAGACTATACCGACCGAGAGGACTAATGTTGGGATTACCGGTATGCCAAAGGCATACCAAACCGAATGGTTTGAGCCATCGAGATACCGGTTTAATTCTTACCGGAACACAAAGGTAAGAGTTTGGGCTAAGTGAAGCTAAGCCGGTATCCCCAAGGGGGTATGCCGGAACCCGGTAAAGAAGATACCGGAGAGAAGGGCCTGTCGGCGAGGACTGGTCAAAGATTCTCTTCGGAGCAGAAGATAAGGATGAGCTAAGCAAAGCGAAGCTTTAATCGAGCCACGGCGCGAGAAGATGACGTGAAAGAAGCGGAGGGCGTCGGCGTCCTGATTAAAGACTCGGCGTCATACGCGATTAAGTAACTTTGTAAAGTAGTTTGTCAGTCAAAGATGCCATTAGGGTTTCTTGTTCGTAAGCCACCCTCTCCTATATAAGGAGAGGAAGTCTTGCCCTCATATACGACGCGTGTCCACCGGAGGGAGATTAGAGGACAGATCTTGTATCTAAGCACCTGTAAGCATGTTGAGATCAATGAAGCAAGCGATCTAGTAAAGAGTTCTTCCTCTTGTCTCTCTTCTTGCATACCGGCCTTTGGTTGTGTTCTTGAGGAAAGCATCAGGAAGTTCATCCCATCTAGTCGCAAACCCTCCCCCGAATCCTCTAGCGTCCATTCGGCCCCAATCTAAGCCATCCTATGGCATCTGTCCGTTCGCCACGACGACACTTACCCACATAAGGTTTCTCCTTAAACTTAAGAGAAGAAAAAGTTGAACCCAAGGTTCCCATAGCTTCTTCAAGTTATCAATTCTATGGGTTTGATTATCATGGATAACACACAAGTTTCTAAGACAACAATTCTTTCATTAATTCCTCCTAGAGATTTATCAAATTTATCAGTGTTATCAAGTAATATTCCCAATTTAGTCTCAACACTTGGAAGATTTTCTCTATGGCCTCCAACTTTTTCATGACATCAAGAGAGATTTCAATTTTAGCTTCATTAACGGGTGGTATTCCAAATAAACTCTCAATAATGAAACTAGCTTCTAAAGCGGGAGTGCCTAGGAAATTACCTCCCGAAAGAGTATTAAGAACATACCTATTCAGCTAGAGATACCTTTATAAAGTTCCTAAGGAGGATAATAGTGGGTGTTTCTTAGTGCACCTATGATGAGTATCACTAATTCTATACCAAGCATCTTTAAAACTTTCTCCCCCTTGTTGCTTAAATGAACGAACTTCAACTTCGGATTACTCATTTTAGCAATAAAAATAAACTAAACAAACTGAATTAAGTGAAGTAAAACAAGTAACTAATTTTTTTGTGTTTTTGATATAAAAGCAAAGAAAACAAGACATAAAATAAAATAAAGTAAAAAGCAAGACAATAAACAAAGTAAAGAGATTGGATGAGACTCCCCTTGCAGCGTGTCTAGATCTCCCCGGCAACGGCGGAAAAAGAGTTGCCTGTGACGGTAAAGCACACGTCCGTTGGGAACCCAAGAGGAAGGTGTGATGCGTACGACGACAAGTTTTTCCCTGAGAAAGAAACCAAGGTTATCGAACCGGTAGGAGATAAAGGCACGTGAGGTTGTTGGTGGAGGAGTGCAGTGCGGCGCAACACCAGGTTCCGACACCAACGATGGAACACGCACAACACAATCAAAATACTTTGCCCCAACTTAACGAGTGAGGTTGTCAATCTCACCGTGCTTTGTAAACAGAGGATTAAACGTATGGTGTGGAGAATGATGTTTGTTTGCAAAGAACAGCAGAGAACAATGATTGCGAGTAGATTGTATTTCAGATGTAGAATGGACCGGGGTCCACGAGTTCACTAGTGGTGTC
Organism: Lolium multiflorum; assembly: GCA_030979885.1. Taxonomy (NCBI): domain Eukaryota; kingdom Viridiplantae; phylum Streptophyta; class Magnoliopsida; order Poales; family Poaceae; genus Lolium; species Lolium multiflorum. The sequence continues at coordinate 175,941,349 of CM061752.1, forward strand.
TCTCAATAAGATAAATAGCATGTTAGGTGAACAAATTACGGTTGGCAATTGACAAATAGAGAGAGCATAACAATGCACATACATATAATGATGACTAATATGAGATTTACTTAGGGCATTACGACAAAGAACATAGACCGCCATCAGCATGCATCTATGCCTAAAAAGTCCACCTTCGGGTTAGCATCCACACCCCTTCCAGTATTAAGTTGCAAAACCAGACAATTGCATTAAGTCTGTGCGTAATGTAAACAATACAAATATCCTTAGACAAAGCATTGATGTTTATCCCTAGTGGCAACGACACATCCACAACCTTAGAAAGTTCTTTGTCATTCCCAGATTCAATGGAGACATGAACCCACCTATCGAGCATAAATACTCCCTCTTGGAGTTACAAGTATCAACTTGGCGAGAGCTATTTACTAGCAACGGAGAGCATGCAAGATCATAAACAACACATATATGATAGATCAATAATCAACTTGACATAGTATTCCATATTCATCGGATCCCAACAAACACAACATGTAGCATTACAAATAGATGATCTTGATCATTATAGGCAGCTCACAAGATCCAAACATGATAGCACAAGAAGGAGAAGACAACCATCTAGCTACGGCTGGACCCATAGTCCAATGATGAACTACTCACGCATCGGTTCGGAGGCGGGCATGGTGGTGTAGAGTCCTCACGGTGATGATTCCCCTCTCACGTGGGTGTGGAGCGATCTCCAAAATCCCCAGAGATGGGATTGCGACGACGAGCGTCACGGTATGTTTTCTAGTATCGTGGCTCTCGGTCCTAGAGGTTTCACGACGGAGAGAATAGGCGAGAGGGCGAGTCGGAGGGGAGGCTCGAGGAGCCCACCCCATAGAGCGAGCGCCCCCCTCTTGGCGCCGCCGCCGGGTCGGTGGCCACCTCATTAGCCCCCTCTCCGTCTCTCCTTCGATGTTCCGGAACACTCCGTGGAAAATAAGGCCTTGGGCTTTTGTTTCGTCCAATTCCGAATATTTCTGTGTAGGATTTACAGAAACCAAAAAAACGGCGCGGAAAACATGAACTGGCACTTCGGCATCTTGTTAATAGGTTAGTGCCGGAAAATGCATCAAAATGATATAAATTGTATATAAAACATGTGAGTATTGTCATAAAACTAGCATGGAACATAAGAAATTATAAATATGTTTGATACGTATCATCCTGCGCAGGCTTGACGAAGCCCTGCGGGAACTCTCCTCCATCACCACCACCACGTCGTCGTGCTGCTGGGATTCCCGAAGGATCTACTACTTCCGCCGATCCACTGGAAAGGGGAGATGATGTCGCCATCAACACCATTTGTGCCGTATGGAGAGCTGTCGATACGTCTCAAACGTCATCGATAATTTCTTATGTTCCATGCCACATTATTGATGTTATCTACATGTTTTATGCACATTTTATGTCATATTCGTGCATTTACGGAACTAACCTATTAACAAGATGTAGAAGTGCCGGTTCTGTTTTCTGCTGTTTTTGGTTTCGAAATCCTAGTAGAAATATTCTCGGAATGGTGAAATCGCGCCCAAGTTCCTATTTCTACCGGAAGCATCCGAACACCCGGGAAGGACCGGGGGCAGCGGGCCCCCGGACCATAGGCAGCGCGGCCAGGCCACTGGCCAGCGCCCGCCCTATGGCGTCGTCGCCCCTTCGACCCTCTGCGCCGCCTCTTCGCCTATATAAAGCCCCTGGATCGAAAACACGATACCAATTGTGAAACTCGAGAAAGACTCCGGGCGCCGCCTCATGTGAACTCCAATTCGGAGACGAGAACTCTCTGTTCGACACCTTTACATGGAGACAGGGAGTGCCCAGGAACCATCTCCTTGTAGTCTTCGCGCCATCTTCCGCCATCGGCCTCCATGATGAGGAGAGGTAATCCACCCCGAGGCTGAGGGCTCCGCTGTAGATGTGGTTAATCTCTCTCTTATGTACCTCAATACAATGATCTCATGAGCTGCTTTACATGATTGAGATTCATATGAGTTTGTATCACAATTTATCTATGTGCTACTCTAGCAAAGTTATTAAGGTAGTTCTATTCCTCCTGCACGTGTGTAAAGGTGACAGTGTGTGCACTAGTGTTAGTACTTGGTTTATGCTATGATCATGATCTCTTGTAGATTGCGAAGTTAACTATTGCTATGATAATATTGATGAGATCTATTCCTCCTACATATGCATGAAGGTGACAGTGTGCATGCTATGTTAGTACTTGGTTTAATCTGTTGATCTATCTTACACTATAAGGTTACTTAAATATGAACAAATTGTGGAGCTTGTTAACTCCGGCATTGAGGGTTCGTGTAATCCTACACAATGCGTTCATCATCCAACAAAAGTGTAGAGTATGCATTTATCTATTATGTTCTGTGATCAATGTTGAGAGTGTCCACTAGTGAAAGTGTAATCCTAGGCCTTGTTTCTAAATGTAACAGCGTTACTCTTTGCTTGTTCTTGTTTCTTGTGTTACTACTGCTGCAATACTACCACCCTCAACTACACGCCAGCAAGCTATTTTCCCAGCTTGGGTACTCTGCTCATACTTATTCATACAAGTTCACTATCTCTTCGCCGAACTGTATTGCACCTATTAGGTGTGTTGGGGACACAGAGACTTCTTGCTTTGTGGTTGCGGGGTTGCATGAGAGGGATATCTTTGACCTCTTCCTCCTGAGTTCGATAAACCTTGGGTGATCCACTTAGGAAACTTGCTGTGTTCTACAAACCTGCAGCTCTTGGAGGGCCCAACCTTGTCTCTGAGAAGGAGGGAGGCAATGAACATCAAACACTTTTAAAGTGCCCGTTGCTAGGGAGGAAAGGTAAAGGCACTCATACTCGAGTTCAGTGCATGATACTTTTCTGACCATTGTGTTGATATCAAACTATTTCCTTTAAGATCCTGCAATTGCAACTTTTTGTTTCTTGTTTACACTAGTTAGGCATAATGGAAAACATCTGTGAGCTCTTTGTACTATTTCCTGAGTCAAGACATGAATGGTTTAATGCGAAAATTAAAAAACCCATGAATACTTTGAACACCATTGTTGCTAATGATATGGAAAATTCTAAGCTTGGGAAGCTGTCTGGTTTTGATGAGCATGATGTTTTAGTCCACCAAGCATTGAGGAAAATTTTCTTTGATGATACTTTGCCTCCTATTTATGATGATTATAATGATAGTAGTCTTTTGTTACCATCTTGTTATGGAGGATAAATTTGATTATGATTACAATATGCCTCCTATATTTGATGATGAGAATATTAATGATAGCTACTTTGTTGAATTTGCTCCCACTATTACTAATAAAATTGATTATGCTTATGTGGAGAGTAATAATTTTATGCATGAGACTCCTGATAAGAATGCTTTATGTGATAGTTATATTGTTGAGTTTGCTCATGATGCTCCTGAAAGTTATTATGAGAGAGGAAATATGGTTGTAGAAAATTTTCATGTTACTAAAACCCCTCTCTATATGGCTGAAATTTTTGAAACTACACTTGTTTTATCTTTCTATGCTTGTTGCATTATGCTTCGTGAATTTTACAAGATTCCCATGCATAGGAAGCATGTTAGGCTTAAATGTGTTTGAATTTTCCTCTTGATGCTCTCTTTTTGCTTCAAATACTATTTCTTGCGAGTGCATCATTAAAACTGCTGAGCCCATCTTAATGGCTATAAAGAAAGAACTTCTTAGGAGATAACCCATGTGTTATTTTGCTACAGTACTTTGTTTTTATTTTGTGTCTTGGAAGTTGTTTTCTACTGTAGCAACCTCTCCTTATCTTAGTTTTGTGTTTTGTTGTGCCAAGTTAAGCCGTTGATAGAAAAGTAAGTACTAGATTTGGATTGCTGCACAGTTCAGATTTCTTTGCTGTCACGAATCTGGGTCACCTCCCTGTAGGTAGCTCAGAAAATTAAGCCAATTTACGTGCCTGATCCTCAGATATGAACTTTCATTCAATTTGGACATTTTCATTTGAGCAAGTCTGGTGCCATTTTAAAATTCGTCAATACGAACTGTTCTGTTTTGACAGATTCTGCCTTTTATTTGCATTGCCTCTTTTGCTATGTTTGATGGATTTCTCTGTTCACTAATGTCAGCTAGCATTATGCAATGTCCAAAGTGTTAATAATGATTGTGTCACCTCTGAATATGTTAATTTTATTTATTTTACTAACCCTCTAATAAGTTGTTTCGAGTTTGGTGTGTAGGAAGTTTTCAGGTCAAGAGAGGGGGATGATATACTATGATCAAGAAGAGTGAAAAGTCTAAGCTTGAGGATGCCCCGGTGGTTCACCCCTGCATATATCAAGAAGACTCAAGCGTCTAAGCTTGGGGATGCCCAAGGCATCCCCTTCTTCATCGACAACATTATCAGGTTCCTCCACTGAAACTAATTTTTATTTAGTCACATCTTATGTACTTTACTTGGAGCGTCGTTTGTTTTGTTTTGTTTGTGTTTGAATAAATTGGATTACACATTATGCTTGTGTGGGAGAGAGACACGCTCTCCCGCTGTAGCATATGGACAAGTATGTCATGGTTTCTACTCATAGTATTCATGGCGAAGTTTCTTCTTAGCTTTAAATTGTTATATGGTTGGAATTGGAGAAAATGATACATGTAGTAATTGCTATTAATGTCTTGGGTAATGTGATACTTGGCAATTGTTGTGCTCATGATTAAGCTCTTGCATCATATGCTTTGCACCCATTAATGAAGAATACATAGAGCATGCTAAAATTTGGTTTGCATATTTGGTCTCTCTAAATTCTAGATAATTTCTAGTATTGAGTTTGAACAACAAGGAAGACGGTGTAAGAGTCTTATAATGTTTACAATATGTCTTTTATGTGAGTTTTTGCTGCACCGGTTCATCCTTGTGTTTGTTTCAAATAACCTTGCTAGCCTAAACCTTGTATCGAGAGAATGCTTCTCATGCATCCAAAATACTTGAGCCAACCACTATGCCATTTGTGTCCACCATACCTACCTACTACATGGTATTTTCCGCCATTCCAAAGTATATTGCTTGAGTGCTACCTTTAAAATTCCATCATTCACCTTTGCAATATATAGCTCATGGGACAAATAGCTTAAAAACTATTGTGGTATTGAATATGCCAATTATGCACTTTATCTCTTATTAAGTTGCTTGTTGTGCGATAACCATGTTCCTTTAGGACGCCATCAACTTTATTCGTTGTTGAATTTCTGGCAGTTGCTATGCATATCAGTCTTGTATGCAGATAAGAGAGATCTACCACCCTATGGTTAAGCATGCATATTGTTAGAGAAGAACATTGGGCATTAACTAAAGCCATGATCCATGGTGGAAGTTTAGGTTGGACATATATCCTCAATCTCAAATGAAAATTATTGATTGTTGTTACATGTATGCATAAAGAGGAGTCATTATCACATTTGTCTATGTTGTCGGTATGGATGTATCTAAGTTGAGAATAATCAATAGCGAGAAATCCAATGCGAGCTTTCTCCTTAGACCTTTGTACGGGCGGCATAGAGGTACCCCTTTGTGACACTTGGTAAAAACATGTGCATTGATGATCCGGTAGTCCAAGCTAATTAGGACAAGGTGCGGGCACTATTAGTACACTATGTATGAGGCTTCAACTTATAAAGATATAATTTACATGATACATATGCTTTATTACCTACGTTGACAAAATTGTTTCATGTTTTCAAAATCAAAGCTCTAGCACAAATACAGCTCAATTGATGCTTTTCCTCTATGGAGGACATTCTTCTACTTTCAATGTTGAGTCGGTTCACCTATTTCTCTCCACCTCAAGAAGCAAACACTTGTGTGCTGTGCATTGATTCCTACATACTTGCTTATTGCACTTATTATGTTACTCTATGTTGACAATATCCATGGAAATATACATGTTACAAGTTGAAAGCAACCGCTGAAACTTAATCTTCTTTTGTGTTGCTTCAATGCCTTTACTTTGAATTATTGCTTTATGAGTTAACTCTTATGCAAGACTTGTTGATGCTTGTCTTGAAGTGCTATTCATGAAAAGTCTTTGCTTTATGATTCAGTTGTTTACTCATGTCATTACCATTATTTTGATCGCTGCATTCACTACATATGCTTTACAAATAGTTTGATCAAGTTTATGATGGCATGTCACTCCAGAAATTATACGTGTTGTAGTTTTTACTGCTCCAAACAAAAGAGGATATCCGGATCTTGATACATCTCAAACGTGTCGATAATTTCTTATGTTCCATGCCACATTATTGATATCTACATGTTTTATACACACTTTATGTCATATTCGTGCATTTTATGGAACTAACCCTATTAACAAGATGCCGAGTACCGGTTTCATTTCTGTGTGGTTTCAGAAATCCTAGTAAGGAATATTCTCGGAATCGGACGAATCGCGCCAGAGGATTCCTATTTTCATGGGAGGCTTATCCCCGAGAACACCGCGGGAAGGACCGGAGGGGGGCACCCCGGGCCCCCCGGACCATAGGCCAGGCGCGGCCCGAGGCCACTGACACGCCCTGTGCGTCCGTGCGCCCCGCCGACCTCTGCGCCCGCCTCTTCGCCTATAAAGCCCCTTTCGACCACCCTGATACCAATTGACGAAACTCGAGAAAGACTCCAGGGGCGCCGCCACCGTCGCGAAACTCCAATTCGGGGGACAGAACTCTCTGTTCTGGCACCTCGGGACGGGGAATTGCCCCGGAGCCATCTCCCGCCGTCTTCACCGCCATCTTCACCGCCATCGCTGCCTCCATGATGAGGGGGGAGTAATTCTCGTGAGGGCTCTACCGTAGCTATGTGGTTCATCTCTCCCCATGTACCTCAATACAATGATCCTGAGCTGCCTTATATGATTGAGATTCATATGAGTTTAGTATCAGAATTTATCTATGTGCTACTCTAGCAAAGTTATTAAAGTAGTTCTATTCCTCCTGCCACGTGTGTAAAGGTGGCAGTGTGTACGGTGTTAGTACTTGGTTTATGCTATGATCATGATCTCTTGTAGATTGCGAAGTTAACTATTGCTATGATAATATTGATGCGATCTATTCCTCCTACATATGCATGAAGGTTACGCAGTGTGCATGCTATGTTAGTACTTGGTTTAATCTGTTGATCTATCTTACACTATAAGGTTACTTAAATATGAACAAATTGTGGAGCTTGTTAACTCCGGCATTGAGGTTTCGTGTAATCCTACGCAATGCGTTCATCATCCAACAAAAGTGTAGAGTATGCATTTATCTATTCTGTTATGTGATCAATGTTGAGTGTCCACTAGTGAAAGTGTAATCCCTAGGCCTTGTTCCTAAATCTTGCTTTGTTTGATTACCTACTTTGCTTGTTTCTTGTTTCAGCGTATTTACTACTGCTTTGCAATACTACCACCATCAACTACATGCCAGCAAGCTATTTTCGCACCGTTGCTATTGCTCATACTTATTCATACCACATGTATTTCACATCTCTTCGCCGAACTAGTGCACCTATTAGGTGTGTTGGGGACACAAGACACTTCTTGCTTTGTGGTTGCAGGGTTGCATGAGAGGGATATCTTTGACCTCTTCCTCCCTGAGTTCGATAAACCTTGGGTGATCCACTTAAGGGAAAACTTGCTTCATTGTTCTACAAACCTCTTTGCTCTTGGGGCCCAACCTGCTGTCTACGGGGAAAGGAGGCGTGGGCATCCTTTGATTTGCATCATTGATAGTTTATGAGAACCCCAATGCTAAAAATAATCTTGATACATTGGGACTCCAAGTGCGAGTGTTGTATCGGGGCTATATTCTCCACAAAGGTGACTCGAGGAGGTTTATATGGAACTCTGAGGCCCCGGATAATATTCTCTTGCTCTCTGCATTAAGCAATCTGCGGGTAAGTAAATGCCTTGTGTCCTCAACTCCATGCCCCTAAGTGTGTTTTTTGGTAATTAATGACAATCCCTACGGACTAATGTTTGTGTTGAGTTACATTTGTAGGAGTTGTCCATAGGCAATGCTTGAATCATATGTTGGCTTCAAGGCTACAATAAGAAGAAATTTATGAAGAATATCAAGTGTCAAGTATTTCTTGAAGATGAAGATGAAGTTCGTGCCATCGGGTCCTTAGTTGTGCTCGGTTTTCCCCAGCTCCTTACTTTTCCTCAGTTTTCCCTCCCTCTAGTTTGAAACCCCTCGCAGGAGCCATTTGGAACAGCCGGTTGCCTTCTGGTCGAGAGGGAGCCTTGACGGTTAATCGATGGGTAGGGCTGCACGGGAGTAGTTACTCCCCCAGTCTCGTGGCGGCTTGGTAGGGTCGGAAGGCGACCATCCATCTATCGATGTTGTGAGCCGTTTTATTTCACGATTGTATACCACCGGTGCCAATGACAAATGGGGCCACTCTATAGGGCTGCCGCAGCCAATGACCAGTGGGGTCGTGTATTTTTCAGGAAAAAAACATATATTGCCGCTCTGTGGGGCTGCCGCAGCCAATAACCAGTGGGGTCATGTATTTTTCAAGAAAAGACATATATTGTCGCTTTGTGGGGCTGCCGCAGCTAATGACCAGTGGGGTGGTCTATTTATTTAGAGAAAATCATATATTGCCGCTCTGTGGGGCCTCCGCATCCAATTTTGAAATTTAAAATTTGGGGATGCTGCTCCCACACCGGCGCCCCCCATACGCCAGCCCCGATAGATTTTGAAATTTAAAATGATATTTAAAAACCCAAATTCATACGAAATTCATACGAAATTTATACAAAATTATACAAAAGTAGCTTGAATTAAACATAACTAAAACTTAAAAACCCTAAACTTAATCTACGATCTCTTGGCGTCGGTTGGGGCGCCACCTCATTGTGGTTCTTCGCCATTGCAGCACAACGTCGTGCCCTTCCCTCCTCCTTGTCCCGCTGTCCCCAGCGTGGAGCATGGCGGCGGCGTCGCGAGGGGAGGCTTTGCGGCTTCAGCGGCGTCCCCGCTTCCAGCCTTTCGAGAACCTTCGATCTGGGCGGTACCAGTAGGGTAGCGGTACTACCGCTCCTGGTACCGGTAGTACCGGTCAGGCAGATTCTGCTTTTTCCTCTTTCCCTCTCCAACCACGTCACCTCGCGACACACACACAAAACCAGAAAACCTACACTAGTAACATATGGGTCTTCTATAACGATTTTAGTTCGTCAGCGAAAGGACAAAATCCGTCATAGACATGTGTTGCTGACGGTTTGCAGGACCGTGGCGGATCTCGCATCACAGATGGCCAGACTGACGGTTAGATTTTCCCGTCATGGATCCGTGACGGCCAAGCCCACACCCAAAGCCCACCCGGCCCGGTACATCATGATGGGCATAACCGTCATGCGGCTGCCTCCCCGATCGAGACCACCGTGTCAGACCAATCATTGAGCTGTCGGTCCAATAATTAAAGGCGCATGATGTCATCTTTGTCGTCTAGCTGACCACTCCGGACGAACCTCCTCCCACCACGTGGCCATGTAGATTTGCACTCGAAGGTTGACACGTGCCTAGAGCGTCGCCATTGGCATGTCGACATGTGTCACGTGGAATACAAGCATTTGCGTGTAGAAGACCCAATACCATCTCGACACGTGGCAAAATGAAATGCCGACACGTGGACATCGGGGCCCACATGCAGGAACACACGTGGCACTAACTGGACTTTGGGCCCAGGTTATTGCGGCCCATTAAAAGACGGTCCGTTTATAACTGCCAGCTATGCACATGGCCCATTTGTCGGGGCCCATTAAGGTAAGCCCGTTAACCGTGGCCCATTCTTGGCCAACTCACGGCCGGCCTTTTAACAGCTTAAATGTGCGGCCTTACTGTCCCGGCCCTTTATTGTGTTGCAACGTCCCAAAAAAATCAATTGCAAAAATGGCCCGTTACTTCAAGCCCATCAATGCTGGTGCGTTAATAATGGCTTGTTAGAACGGCCCGGCCTGATTTTCTCAGCCGGCCCGTTACTTCCAGCCGATAAATGCCGGCCTGGTTAACTCTACTGGGCCGTTCCTTTCAGCCTGTCAAACCCGGCGTGTCAACTAAAGGCCATTTTGTGCAGCCTTACTACATATAAATAATACATAAACACTCAAAAAAATACATACAGAATAACTAGATAACTGTGCATCAAGTTACATTCGATCTTAAGTTCATCCTGCGTACTAGCACCATACCATAACAGTTCAGCTCCTCCAAAATAATAACAGTTTAGCTTGCACCAAAAGCAAGACCACCAGCCCAAAATACAGTTCAACTGTCCACCATAGCACCACCAGTTCACCAAGTTTACTCACGCACAGGGACCTGGTTAACGTTTCAAGCCTTGCCTCAAGGGCAGCCTGCTTCTCTCTCGCTTCCTGGACCTTTCTGTTAAGCTCGAACAGATTAGCATTATGGGAGTTGACAAGATCTTGCAGGTCCCCTTTTCCCCTCGGCTCGGTCTCCAGTAAATCAGGTTGGGTGCTCAGATTCGATCGAGTAGGTTGAGACATCTCTTTTTCAATCTCAGGCTTGTTTAGCAATAAAGACAGAAGATAGATTGGTGTTAGATGAAGCAAAGTATACACTTAGTTTCAGCGATAACTCATTGAATGCTCAAACAAACGCTAAACTCTCTCGTTCCATTCACTTTCTTCCTCTCTCCACCTCAAACAAACATTTGTTCATCGCTCTCTCCTCCAGCAATGTCTTCAAAATTCAGGTCGTCGGCGGTCAAGTACGCGGAGAAAAAACGCCGGCTCGAAATTTCGAGAGACGCTTCCAGAAACCAAGTGGGCTCACCTTCGCCGCCGCGAAGTACGTACGTCTTTGTGCTCACCAGGTTAGTTTCCTTCGCCATGTTCGTTTCTTCTTGCCCGGGCTCAAGCTCTTTAAGAGTCTCTATGCTTATACATCTTAAAGGGCTGGAAGTTCCAACGACGCCCGTACTGCACCAACTTCCACGACCAAGGAATCGTCGTCGTCCGATGATTTCAACCCGGCCCTACCCCGGCGAAATGAGGTAGCACCAAACACTTCTTCTTCTTCTTCTTTGCGCTGACTTGGTACCAATGATTTTGCCCTGAAGGAAGCGGCGCCGACTATCGACACCACTGTCGCCATCTTGATGGAAAAAAACGAGGAGCTCGGCTTAGAGTGTGATCGCCTCCGAGACGATTTGGCTGCCAAGAAGAAGAATTTGAAAAATCTCGTGGAGCTCATTGCAGCCTTCGCAATGAGCGCGACATGTTGAAGAATGAGCTAATTAAGGAGAAAGAGGAGAATATTGCATCAACGGAGAAACCCAATAGCATAATGAAGCATATGGGCCTCGAAAGAGACAAGTCTGATATAGAGCGCATATTCCTTCTTGAAGATAAAGTAGAGATCCTAAAGATGAACCTTGAATATGCTGACATCGCTGTCCTTGCCCAGCTCGAGAAGCAGAAGGCACAAGATAAGTTGATGGACCTGATGTTGGAGAGATGCAGTGAAAGAGAAGAGACATTGAAAGAAATGAGCAGTTTGGTGGGATCAATGAGTGGCGTCGGGCAAACTTCGCAGAATCTGCCCCGGCTGAGCTCCAGGGCCGAAAATTCCAGCTGAACCAGCAATGCAAGTTATGTGCACCTGCAACTTCAACTCATTGATTAGAGGTCGCACGGCATGGCATTTTCCCTCGAAATCGTAGTAGTAATAGTTGTACTACTTAGTATGTGAACTTTTTGTAAAATAATTTCTTACATGTATTAGAAACTACCCCCTCTCCTTTGTGGATGCATCCGGGACATTGTCATCTGGCCCTCTTCTGGACAAACCCCCTCGGGAAGGATAGTATATTTTGCACATTTCGCTAGTACTTCTAATTCCACCGCTTCTTATTTTTCTAATCTGTTAAATCGTTAATTAGATGACCAACTGATGGAAGCTGCGATAAATTAGACCACCAAGTGGTTAATTGTGCAAAAGATATGTCCAACTACTACGTAGTGTTTTATGCAAAAGAGTGATATGGAGATCTGGTGGAATCTTGAATTTCCTCTTCAGTGGTAGGCATGCTTCACTTATAGCTGGAGTACATTGCGGACCTGGTGCATTTCGTCAAGTACCGATCAGCTATTTTTTCTTACCCCGGAAGAAAGGTAGTAGCCTTTTCAGTGAGATGTCTTTTATGCTACGGAGTTGTCTGTTCACTGCATGCTTTGTCTGCTCAAACGTCTCTCTTCTTGTTAGACTCGCAGGAGAGACTCCCCTCCCCCTCCTCCGTGCATCTTTCAAATATTCCGCCTCCTAATAAAAATGACATTGCACCGCTCGTGGGCCCCGCGCCTCCAGGTGGCAATCTGATGCCTATGGCCAACATTTGAGGCTATCCAGCGGGATTGGGGAATTGATGCTTCTCCATCGGAGTGTAGGACGAATGACAGAAGAAGATTCGGGAGATAACAAATGTAGCAATACTGATATTCTATGGTCCAACATGCGAAGCTGCCATTTACTAGTGAACACTAGTAAACTGCACCTGCTTCGCACGGTAATTATTATTATTTTGCGGGACAATTCTAACATTATCATGGCATAATAATAACGGTTTTGCTATGTCTCAGTCAACTGAGAATTTCTTAAGTCTATGTCACTTACAAAAAAATACTTAAGTTTCACTTTTCTGTTAAAAAAGTGCAATTGTACTTTTCTACCAGAAATGTGCAACTAGACCAAGTTGCACTTTTATTTGAACTGCAGTTGCACTTTTCTGAGGTGACTTAGACTTAAAAAAATCTCAGTCAACTGAGACATAGACACACCCTAATAATAATAAGGGTTAAGTGCATTTTTTGTCCCTCGTGTCTTGCAGAAGTCTAACTTTGGTCCCTCAACTTTGTTTTGATCTAAACATGCCCTCAAACTCTGAATTAATTTCAATTTTGGTCCTTGGAAGTGGTTTAACGATGGTTTACTGGTTTTTTACTCTCTCCTTTTTCCACCGTGATCAGATTTGGATAGGTTTAGGCCACGTAGGACCATCTCATCTCGAGATCATTAATGCATTTAGCATTACGAATGTTCGCTGGCGATCGTGATCATTATCCTTATGGTGTGTAACAACCCTTACTCTTCTCCAACACCTAGCGGCGGCACCTCACACTATGAGGGCGGATAAACCGGGCGGAAAAGGCAGAAGCGGAAGACATGAGAGGGCTTTTGCGTCGGGAGGAAAGGCAGAAGCGGCTGAAGTGGCGAGGAAGGTTGCACCGAGCAAGAAAGACCGAGGCGATGCACATGTGTATATATTAGGGCAACAAATTTTCTTCTATTTGTGGACTTAGAACAAATGATCCCACTTAGATTAAAACTGGCCAATTTTATCCACGATGAAAAAAAGAGTCAAAACCCAGTCAACCATCTTTAAACCATTGGAAAGGACCAAATTAGACTTAATTAAGACTTTGAGGTCAAAATTACAGTAAACAGAGTTAAGGGAATAAAATTAGACTTTTGCAAGATTTTAGGGGCCAAAAGAGTACTTAACCCTAATAATAATATCTCGTATTACTTGAAATCTGGATATAACAGTTGTTTCGGCTTTGAAATAATTAATTATTGGATACTTAGAAGTAACAACAACTCTAGATATAATACTTGTTTCGCATGACTGACAGCTTTGCCATTTTCTTGTACTATTTACATTAGTAACTCTAGATATAATACTTGTTTCGCATGACTGACACCTTTGCCATCTGTTGATTATTGTCTCTACTTCCTAAAAGTTGCATTAAACTACAATACAATAGTGCATGAAATGACTGGATTGCCTAGTTTCATAATCTATACTACTTTATAATGCAAAATCTCACTAACTACAATTAATATTAGTTAGTCTATCTTCACATGCAAATCATCCACATCATCTATTCCATTAGCCTATCAAATATCCATGTTATCCCCACTAACATTTATTGTTGATATATCTTTACATGCAAGCTATCCATGTTACCAATTTTGTCCATCCAATCGTCCACATCACCACTTTATAGCCATAAAAATATGCAACAACTTGCTTTATACAATATATTTTCCTATTCCCTCCGATCCAAATTATTTGATGCTAAAATGAGTGTATCTACAACTAAAATGTGTCTAGATACATCTATATTAGTATCAAGTAATATGAATCGGAGGGAGTAGAAAACTTCCGCCGCAGCGCGTGGGGTATGTTTCTAGCTTTATACAACAACTTGCTTTATACAACCCTAGCCCTAACCCTAAACCCTAACCCTAACCCTAAACCCTAACCCTAACCCTAACCCTAAACCCTAAACCCTAGTATCTAAAATTTTGTTTTGATGGTATAACCTTAAGTTATTAACTGTGCATACTGAATAGCACTATTGAAATTCTATGGTCATTTACACCGTGTGGCAAGTGTTGGGACGAGTTAACCCCATTTTGCAACTAGTGGGACTAAATTGAACGTAGCGAACAACTATTGGGACTATGGGTGCTCTAAACAAATCTAGTACAACTTTGTACTCCCTCCGGTCTCTTTTATTAGTTTACTCGGGATTTAGTATAATTTTGTACTAAATTTGAGTCAATTAAAAATGACGGAAGGGAGTACTATGTAAACTTAGTGAAAATCCATGAAATGTAGTTTGACCTAAGATAAAACAAAAAGCCCAAATTTTGATTGTTGTGTTCTTTAGACTTAGATCAGTCGTGAATATTAGTGACCCACTACGGGGTCTAGCTTAGATTAGGAAAATAGAGACCAGGGCACAAAATCTACAGACAATGCTGCCCTGGATTTTCTGACACAAGTCTGGTGGCCGCATACTACCGCCAGTGTCCTCTCTCTCTCCCTCCTCTCTCTCTCGCTCCTCTAAGAATCGCGTGTGGGTACGCGCGTGTTGTTCAGAGAGGGCACGCTGCATCAAAGTAATTTATTGGGCCACCGCGAATCTGCCTGCACAATGGACCATTAGATTGCTCTATCCAACGGTGTAGATGTAGCGAAGTTGTCATATATTTGAAGGCACTAATGTGTGCCACTATATTTGAAGGCACTAGTATGTGCTATGCATGTGATAGCTGATGCCAAGCTGAATATAAGATCATCTATATTACAGATTGAAAAATATGTACTCCCTCCATTCACAAAAGAATGTACCTGCGGGATTTCCAAGACAAATTATTACTCCCTCCGTCCCAGTTCATAGGGCTTACGTGTGTCCCTAAATCGTAAATTTGACAATGATAATGTAACATATGTATTACAAAATATATATCATTAGAAAGCTTAGATGTTCTACTTTCTAATGATATAATTTTTATATTATACAAATGAAATTATGTTTGACAAATTTAAAATCTAGGAATACACGTAAGCCCTATGAACTGGTACAGAGGTAGTACGATTTTGATTTCTGTGCGATGAAAAATAAATAATTTTTACTACTATAAATATGCATGGGAAAATTTGCTACATGACACCGTTATTTTATGGCGTTTGCTGAAACACACCACTCGAGTATGTCTTTACCAGGTGCCATTACAATTATGTGGCACATTTGCAAAACACACCACTTGGCTAAAAAGGGATGTTTTTTGCACTTTTCCTGGAATGACTGGTTTTGAAGAGCATAGTGAAAAAATTTCCACTTTTAGCCAGGTGGTATATATGTTCTGTCAAATGTGTCACATAATTATAATGGTACCTGCCAAGGACATAATAGAGCGGTGTACATGTTTCAGCAAACTCCAGAAAATAACGGTGTCGTGTGGCAATTTTTCCCAATATAAGGTAGGAGTGTACACTCTTTTATGGACAAAGTTTTAGTCTAAATATACCCTTGATGGTCCGAAAATCCATTTCAAATTTGCTAAATGTGCTTTCGGATGCTTATAGAAAATTGGTGTACTATATAGTGGTACCGATATATAGATGAAGGATCAAACGATCCAAATGCATTCTTAGCGGTTCGGCCACAGGCAACTGGTTATGCCACCTAGCTAGGTACCTTCCGAGCTTCTATGATGGCTGTCTTGGTTGTATTAATTAGTGTTGTCTAGGGGGAGAAGGAGCTGGGCCCGATTGTACTTGTAAATTGTAACTCCCCCTTATTATCATTACAGCTCTTGTCGGGCAGATGCTTCCCCACCTTAGCATAAGACGAATAACAAATGAAGAGTTTGGGAGATAACAATTCTAGCGCAAGTACGAATGAATCTATTTGGATAATTACATAAAAATATCACAACGATATATTTAATTAACCCTAACCCTAACCCTAAACCCTAGTTTAAACCATAACCCTAATAACCCTAACCCTAACTCTAAAGTGTCGTAGAAAAAACTATATGTAGTTCTTTCTACCACACTTTAAGATTCCAACCAGATCCTTTCATTTAAGACTTGGATTTTTTATTTAGTCGTCCCTTTTTGCATGTCTTCAATGATTAAGTAGAATTATATCATTTGACATGCATAGACACGTACATAAAATTTGTTTTCACACGCATCCCACATAATAAGATTAAGAAAGGGTTTAAACTTTTGTTCCCATGTCTCAACTGGTCACACCTATTTTCATGGTTTGACTTAAACTATTAATTTTAATGAAAGTTGAACAATATTTAGAACATAACTTTTGTATAACAATGTTGAAAATCTAAATGGGTCACATGCATGCGAAAAGCGTGTGTACCATTAGAAAAGCTAAAACCCAAACATCTAGCCATCTCCACCAATCACCCCCTATATATATAGTATGCGTACTTTACACCTCACTGCTTCCCATCACACTTCAAATTAAGCATATATCTATGTCCAAGTATATATATGTAGGTGTAAGAGGATGATGAGTAGGAGGAAGTGGTCCAATCCCCTACCAATTTTGTTTCAGTGATCACCCGTATTTCGGTACCTTCTATAGCCATTAGTAAATGGCACGTGCCACACACATGCACGTTAGAGATTTTAAAGATTATTGTGAAATAATGCACATGATGATTTTTATTCGTCAAATTGCAGAAGATCAATGATCCATATACACAGGGATGGAGCAAGGAAAATATTTGGAGGGGGCCAATACAACACACAAGATTACGATAAAATCAAGTAAAAATATCATCCATTACTTAAAAGTATTATGATAATTATAAAAAAATTGGTTGTATCTCAAAAGAAAGAGAATGGAAATTATATTTGTTGGCATACCTATTCAAAAATATTATGTATGTTGAATTTATCCCTATATTAAAAATCAATAGGACATGTTCCAAGTTGTAACTATTATCTAGGAGATAATTGCCATACTAAAATAAATTACCCATATATGCAAACAGAATTGAATTCAAATTTGAATTCAACAAATGAGAATACAAAACAGAAAATAAAGAAGAAAATAGGAGAAAACCCACCTGGAGCTTACCTGGCCGCAGAAGCCCAGCAACGCAGCCCAACACCACGGCCAGACCAGCCCACTTACCGATTCGCTCGGATAAGAGCGAAGACGACGTCTTCGTCTTCGTCTCCTTCTCTGCACGCCCAGGAGCTCGCCACCACGACGCCCAGCACCACGTCCCGCGGTCGCCGCCGGTATTGTTGACCGCTAGCACACGCCGGAGTTCGTATAAAAGGAGAGGAAGCCCTCGACTTCCCCTCTCTTCGTCTCAATCAGCCAAAATCCCCAAACCCTAACCCTCAGACCACCACCTCTCGCCTCCGATTGGGGAAGCCCCAGGCCTCGCTGTGACCACTGTCGTCACCGCCATGCTCGACATCATCACCGTGTAGGAGGAATCGAGCCAGAGCAGCTTGTAGCGCCGTCGTCAACCTCATTTCTCTGACGGCCGGAGCCATAAAACCCGGCGAACTAGACCACCGCAAACCTCGCCGACACGCCCGTTGTCGAGGGTACTCCTCGGCAATGCCCTCCGATTGGGCTTAGGGTTGATGGAATCATGTAGGCGACACGAGACATCGGTTAACAGACGCGGGGAGAGCGATTTACCCAGTTGGGGCCCTCGATGAGGTAAAACCCTTACGTCCATGTCCGATCTTGATTATGAAAATATCGGGTTACAATGGGGTGCCGAAGGTTTCGGCTGTGATCTCGTCGAGAGGCTAAGTGCTGCGGTGACCTAGCTCTAGACTTATGATGGCTAAAGTTGCTAAGATTGTTCATGTCCCTCGGCAGCCCCTCTCCTGGCCTTTATATAGGAGGCCAGGTCTCAAGAGATCTGTCCGGGTACGACTAGGTTTACAAAAGACCTAGCTCTAAACTTTCGTTGTTCGGCTCCTCTCTGTCTTGTTCTTCAAGGAATCTTCTCCAGCACCGTCCTAGTGGCCTGATAGCGTGTATACACACATCCGTTGGGAACCCCAAGAGGAAGGTGTGATGCGTACAGCAGCAAGTTTTCCCTCAAGAAACCAAGGTTTATCGAACCAGTAGGAGCAAAAGCACGTTGAAGGTTGATGGCACGAGAGTGTAGTGCGGCGCAACACCTTCGGCGCCAACGTGGAACTGCACAACACAAAAGTACTTTGCCCCAACGAAGCTGAGGTTGTCAATCTCAAGCTGCTGTGAACAAAGGATTAGATGTATAGTGTGGATGAAGATTGTTTGCAGAGAATAGTAGAACAAGTATTGCGGTAGATTGTATTCGATGTAAAAGAATGGACAGGTCCACGGTTAGAGGTGTCTCTCCCATAAGATAAATAGCATGTTGGGTGAACAAATTACTTGGGCAATTGACAAATAGAGGGCATGCCAATGCACATACATGACATGATGGTATTGTGAGATTCAATTGGGCATTACGACAAAGTACATAGACCCGCTATCAGCATGCATCTATGCCTAAAAAGTCCACTTTCAGGTTATCATCCGAACCCCTTCCCGGTATTAAGTTGCAAACAGACAATTGCATTAAGTATGGTCGTAATGTAATCAATAACTACATCCTCGGACATAGCATCAATGTTTTATCCCCAGTGGCAACAGCACATCCTAGAACTTTCTGTCACTGTCCCCGATTTAATGGAGGCATGAACTTCTCGAGCATAAATACTCCCTCTTGGAGTTAGGAAAACTTGGCCCGAGCCTCTACTAATAACGGAGAGCATGCAAGATCGTAAAAAACATAGGTAATAGATTGATAATCAACCTTAACATAGTATTCTCTATCCATCGGATCCCAACAAATACAACATATAGCATTACTAGAGATAGATGATCTTGATCATGTTAGGCAGCTCACAAGATCGACAATGAAGCACATGAGGAGAAGACAACCATCTAGCTACGGCTATGGACCCATAGTCCAGGGGTGAACCACTCACTCATCACTCAGGAGGCGACCATGGCGGTGTAGAGTCCTCCCGGGGAGATGATTCCCCTCTCGGCGGGGAGTGCCGGATGATCTCTGAATCCCGAATTGGGATTAGCGGCAACGGCGTCTGGAAGGTTTCGTGGCGCTCTCGATATTTGGGGGTTTTAACGACGAAGGCTTTAAGTAGCGGAAGAAGCGATCGGGGCCACACGAGGGCCCGGATCTCGGCCCGCGCGACGGGGCTTGGGCAGCGCCGCCCTGATCTGGCCGCCCTCGTGGCCCCATTTCGTGAGTCCTCACGGTCTTGGAAGCTTCATGTGAAAATAGGCCCTGGGCGTTGATTTCGTCCAATTCAGGAATATTTCCTTACTAGGATTTCTGAAACCAAAAACAGCCGACAACCGGCTCTTCGGCATCTCGTTAATAGGTTAGTGCAGAAAATGCATAAATATGACATAAAGTATGCATAAAACATGTAGTATCATCAATAAAGTGGCATGGAACATAGAGAAATTATCGATACGCCGGAGGCGTATCGGCATCCCCCAGACTTAGTTCCTGCTCGTCAGAAGTGTGATAACAAAGATAATTTACGGAGTGACATGCCATCATAACCTTGACATACTATTGTAAGCATATGTAATGAATGCAGCGATCAAAACAATGGTAATGACATGAGTAAACAATGAATCATAAAGCAAAGACTTTTCATGAATAGTACTTAGAGAAGACAAGCATCAATAAGCCTTGCATAAGAGTTAACTCAGAAAGCAATAATCAAAGTAAAAGTATTGAAGCAACATAAAGGAGGATGAAGTCAGTGGTTGCTTTCAACTTGTAACATGTATATCTCATGGATAGTTGTCAATGCAAGGTAATCTAACAAGTGCAATATGCAAGTATGTAGGAATCAATGCCAATTCACACAAGTGTTTGCTTCTTGAGGTGGAGAGATAGGTGAACTTGACTCAACATAAAAGTAAAAGAAAGGTCCTTCAACGAGGAATTGTTATATTTGTGCTAGAGCTTTAGTTTTGAAAACAAGAAACAATTTTGTCAACGGTAGTAATAAAGCATATGAGTTATGTAAATTATATCCTACAAGTTGCAAACCTCATGCAAAGTATACTAATAGTGCCCGCACCTTGTCCTAATTAGCTTGGATTACCGGGATTATCATCGCAATACACATGTTTTAACCAAGTGTCACAAAGGGATACCTCATGCCGCCCGTACAAAGGTCTAAGGAGAAAGTTCGCATTGGATTTCTCACTTTTGATTATTCTCAACAGTATCCATACGGGACAACATAGACAACAGATAATGGACACCTCTTTAATGCACCATAAGCATGTAGCAACAATTAATGTTCTCATATGAGATTGAGGATATATGCCCAAAACTGAAACTTCCACCATGATTCATGGCTTTAGTTAGCGGCCCAATGTTCTTCTCTAACAATATGCATGCTCTAACCATTAAATGAGTGGTAAATCTCCCTTAGTTCAGACAAGACGGACATGCATAGCAACTCACATGATATTCATCAAAGAGTAGTTGATGGCGTCCCCAGGAACATGGTTATCGCTCAACAAGCAACTTAATAAGAGATAAAGTGCATAAGTACTTATTCAATACCACGATAGTTTTTAAGCTATTTGTCCCATGAGCTATATATTGCAAAGATAAAGAATGGAAATTTTAAAGGTAGCACTCAAACTTAATTTACTTTGGAATGGCGGAGAAATACCATGTAGTAGGTAGGTATGGTGGACACAAATGGCATAGTGGTTGGCTCAAGGATTTTGGATGCATGAGAAGTATTCCCTCTCGATACAAGGCTTAGGCTAGCAAGGCTATTTAAAACAAACACAAGGATGAACCGGTGCAGCAAAACTTACATAAAAGACATATTGTAAACATTATAAGACTCTATACCGTCTTCCTTGTTGTTCAAACTCAGTACTATAAATTATCTAGACCTTAGAGAAACCAAACATGCAAATCAGATTTTAGCATGCTCTATGTATTTCTTCATTAATAAGTGCAAAGTATATGATGCAGAGCTTAAATATGAGCACAACAATTGCCAAGTATCACATTATTCAAGATATTATACCAATTACCACATATATCATTTTCCAATTCCAACCATATAACAATTTAACGAAGAAGATTCAACCTTCGCCATGAACATTATGAGTAAAGCCTAAGGACATATTTGTCCATATGAAACAACGGAGCGTGTCTCTCTCCCACAAGGTGAATGCTAGGATCCATCTTATTCAAACAAAACAAAAACAAAAACAAACCGGCGCTCCAAGAAATTACATAAGATGTGACGGAATAAAATATAGTTTCACTAGAGGAACGTGTGTTGTGTCGATGAAGAAGGGGATGCCTTGGGCATCCCAAGCTTAGATGCTTCAGATATGCAGGGATGAACCACGGGCATCCCCAAGCTAAAGCTTTCACTCTCCTTGATCATAATGTATCATCATCCCCTCTTGATCCTTGAAAACTTCCTCCACACCAAACTCAAAACAAACTCATTAGAGGTTAGTGCATAATCAAAAATTACATATTCAGAGGTGACACAATCATTCTTTATACTTCTGGACATTGCACAAAGCTACTGAAGTCAATGGAACAAAGAAATCCATCTAACATAGCAAAACAGGCAATGCAAAATAAAAGGCAGAATCTGTCAAAACAGAACAGTTCGTAAAGACGTATTTTTAACAGGCACCAGACTTGCTCAGATGAGAAAACTTAAAACTAATGAAAGTTGCGTACATATGTGAGGATCACTCCCGTAAATTGGCATAATTTTCTGAGGACCTACAGGGAGGTAGACCCAAATTCGTGACAGCAAAGAAAACTGTTTCTGCACAGTAATCCAAATCTAGTATCATCCTTCTATTAGAGACTTTACTTGGCACAACTATGAAATAAAACTAAGATAAGGAGGGGTTGCTACAGTATTAAACAACTTCCAAGACTCAAATATAAAACAAAAGTACTATAGTAAAAACATGGGTTGTCTCCCATAAGCGCTTTTCTTTAACGCCTTTCAGCTAGGCGCAGAAAGTGTGTATCAAGTGTTATCAAGAGACGAAGTATCAACATCATAATTTGTTCTAATGATAGAATCAAAAGGTAACTTCATTCTCTTTCTAGGGAAGTGTTTCATACCTTTCTTGAGAAATTGATATTTAATATTACCTTCCTTCATATCCATGATAGCACCAACAGTTTGAAGAAAAGGTCTTCCCAATATAATGGGGCCAAGATGCATTGCATTCAATATCCAGACAACAAAATCAGCAGGGACAAGGTTGGTGTTAACCATGTCACGAACATTATCAACTCTCCCAAAGGTTTCTTTGTTAGAGTTATCGGCAAGATTAACATCCAAATAACAATTTTTCAATGGTGGCAAGTCAAGCATATTATAGATTCTCTTCGGCATAACAGAAATACTTGCACCAAGATCACATAAGCATTACAACCAAAGTCATTGACCTTCATATTAATGATGGGCTCCCAACCATCCTCTAGCTTCCTAGGAATAGAAGTTTCACGTTCTAGTTTCTCTTCTCTAGCTTTTATGAGAGCATTTGTAATATGTTTCGTGAAAGCCAAATTTATAACACTAGCATTAGGACTTTTAGCAAGTTTTTGTAAGAACTTTATAACTTCAGAGATGTGGCAATCATC